>CM053773.1:30683388-30767830 GCA_028658325.1 Potorous gilbertii
GGGCAGGATAGGATGGAGGGAAATATAGTTAGTCTTACACAACACAACTATTATGGAAGTCACTTGCAAAACTACACAGATATGGCCTATATTGAATTGTCTGCCTTCCCAAAGGGAATGGGTGGGAAGGGAGGAATGGGGAGAAGTTGGAACTCAAAGTTTTAGGAACAACTGTTGAGTATTGTTCTTGCTACTAGGAAATAAGAAATACAGGTAATGGGGAACAGAACGTTATCTGACCCTACAGGACAAAAGAGAAGATGGGGACAAGAGAAGGGAGGGATGATAGAATAGATGGCAGATTGGTGATAGGGGAAATTAGAATGCTTAGTGTACTGGGGTGGGGGAGGGGACAAATGGGGAGAAAATTTTGGAACACAAAATCTTGTGAAAATGAATGTAAAAATTTAAATAAAAGAAAGAGAGAAAAAAAGAAAGAAGCTTATTAAAAAAATTCTGATGGTGTTAATGGACTACAAGTTTAATATGAGTCAATGGTATTCTCTGGAAGTCAAAAAGGGTAATATGATAGTGGCTGCCTTGAGAAGCTTAGCTCAGAGGAATGAGGAGGTCATAGTTCACCATCTATCCTGGTAAAACTACATCTGTTGTGGTCTCCAGTTCTTGACATCAGTTTAAAATGTCTATTGATAAGATGAAGGACAGGGACAGTAGTTTTACCTTTTTTTTTATCTCCAGGGCTTAGTGTAGAGCCCATCATATGGTAAACATTTAATCAATGATGACTAAATGGCTGATTAGAGAGTAACCAGGACAGTGAAAGGCCTTGCTTGAATTCATGTTGCATGAATATCAAAGCTCAGAATGCTTAGCCTGGAAAAGAGAAAGCAGGCTGGGCATGATGGTATATTCTTGTAATGCAGTAACAGTGTACTGGGTACATGAAACTAGTGAATCAATTGAGTTTGGCTAAAATGGATCAGATATTTATACTAGGTACAGTACCAATATGAAGAACCACCTTCTGCAACCCCCCCCACCACCTCCCACTGTAATAGAGTAACCAGACTACCAAGGAAGAGCAACCTGGATCAAATTGGAAAAAGAGCAAGTCAAGGCTTCCATGCCAATCAGTGGTGGGGTTGGGCCAATGAGTGGTTGCTTCACTTCTGGAGTAAAGTTTGGAGGGGGAAGAGGAAGGGAGAAGTGAAGGGAGAAAAGGAAAAGGGAGGAAGAGAGAGATGAGAACATTAGAGAGAAGAAAGTGAATAAGGGAAAAGAGAGACGAGGGAGGGGTGAAGAGAGGAAGGAAAATTGGGAGGAGTGGGAAGAGAATGTGAGGAGGGAGAAGAGAGAAGAAGGTAGAGGGGGACAGAGGGAAAGAGAGAAAAAGAAGTAAGACAAAAACTCAGGGAGGACAAATAATTGCATATAACTTTGAATCTCTTTTATGCGGATCAGATTTGTCCTATTCGATTAGATTTAGTTAGATTATATTTATTCTGCCCTAGAAGCAGTACCAGGAGTAATGGTTTGAAGTTGCAACAAGGCAAATTTAGGTTTGATGAGATGAAAACCTTTCTAAAAAGAGAGCTGTCCAAAAGTGGAATGAATAGGCTACCTAAGGAGGTGATGGGTTTCCCTTCACTACAAGTGTTTAAGTAAAGGGTCTGGTTGGCTACTTGCAGGGTATGTTATAATAGATTTCCTTTCAGGTATGGATTGAACTAAATGGCTTCTGAGGTTTCTTCTATCTCTCAGATTCTATGAAATCAGGCTTTTTTTATAATAAATCATTGTTCCAATAAACAATAGTCGCTATAACATCCTACCTCAAAACCACATTTGTCTTTAGTCTTACTGTTGTTCAGTCATGCCCAATTCTTTATGACCCCATTTGGGTTTTCTTGGCAAAGATACCGATGTGGTTTGTCACTTCCATTTCTAGCTTTTTTACAGATAAGGAAACTGAGGTAGAAAGGGTTACAGGAGTTGCCCACAGTGACACAGCTAATAAGTACTTGAGGTCAGATTTGAACTCAAAAAGATGAGTCTTCCTGACTCCAAGCTCTGTGCTCTGTCCACTCACTGTGCCACCCAGCTGCCCTCTTTAGTCCTAGTACTTACTTATTGATATCAGATGTAGGATGGCTAATGACAACAAGTATCTAAAGAGTTGATGGGAAAAACTGTGCTGAGCTTAAAATAATTTGTGGTATATTATTCTTTTGAATCTACTTTTTTCATTGTGCCTTAGTTCATGTGTGCAGTTTATGGATTTTTCACATCTATCATTTTTTACTGTACAGTAACATTCCATCACACAGTTTTTCATCCATTTCCTAAATAAGAGACATCTACTCTTTTTTGAGTACTCTGCTATTAGAGTGCTGAATAAATATTTTGGTTTATAAAATGTTTTTGTTTCTGTCTTTGACTTCCTTGGGATCAAAGTAGTGGAATCCTCTAGTACCAGGATAACTGGCTCAAATCAAAGCTTTGATATTTAGTCAGTTTCTTTTGTTGTTGTTGTTGTTGTTGCCTAATTGCAAATTAGCACCTAGAATGGATATACCAGTTCCCAGTTACACTAACAATGTCTTGGTTTCTATCTTTCTACAGAACCTCCAACATTGAATAGTGGGGGAAAGGAGAAGGAGGAGGGTTGTTTTTTTTTTTTTTTTTTACCATCCTTAACTATTTGCCTAGTGTTGGATGAAATTGCAGATTTGTTTTACTCTGGAATGCAGTTTCTTCCATGATGCAGTGGAAAGAGCACCAGCCTTGGAGTCAGGAGCACCTAAGTTCAAATCTGGCCCCAGACACTTACTGTGTGTCTCTGAGCAAGTCACTTAACCCTGTTACCCTCAGTTTCTCATCCATAAAATAAACTGGAGAAGGAAATGTCAAACCACTTCAGTATCTTTGTCAAGAAAACCCCAAATCAGGTCACAAAGAATCCAGTACAACTGAAGCGTCTGAACAACAACAAACTTCTTTTACGAGAATATGGCATAGTGGATAAAATTTTGGATATGACATCAGGAAGATCTGAGATTAAATCTCTTCTCTGATACTTAATGGCTGTGCAACACTAGACAGATAAGTCACTTAAATTCACTAAGCCTTACTAGATGAATGCCAACTATTATCATTTGTATATCTGCTTCTCCATTTATAAATGATAGAGGGAAAACCATCACTTTTTAGATTGCATGTATAATTTCCAGACCTGAATCAAAGACTTCTTAAAATGACTTTCGATCTTCTGCTAGGAAAAAATAGTTCTTCACCTCTAAGTTTTTATTTGGTCTTTTATATTCTCTGAGATAATTTTGAGTCTTTAAAAATGGATTTGTATCCATTTCAGCATGCAATAGTTTGGTCAAGTTTTAGAAGCTTGATAACAGAGTGTGTGAATTAGTTCACTAAAAGCTCAACATCAAGAAGTAATATTTTTCATAATTCTAGGGCAGATTTCCTATGTCAGACTCATTTGATCCTTTGACGTTGGGAATTTCAAACTTTTGTGTTTTGTGTCCCCAAAGAAAATGTGTAATTTGTGAATCCTTCTTCACATACATACTGCTCCGTCCCTGCCCCTCCCCTCAACCACTGAATAAACTTTCATGAGGTGGTTTTGATATTTTTAAATATGTTGACAGATTAAGAGCTGCTGCTTGCTGGGATGAGGTTTGGGGTATGATCTTTGGTATGAAATTCATTTTAAATGATCTGGATTTGGATGAATGAGCAGTACTATATTTCCCACAGTAAAGAGCCATTTCCTTGAGGATATTTATAGTTCCTTTCTCAAACACAGAGGAAAGGGTTATCTAGGTACTTTTAAACGTATATCTTCCCATGTTTATCTGTATTCATCATATTATTTCTTATACCACAGAAATATTACATGAATGTACCACAACCTGTTTAATAATTTCCCAATCAATATATGCCTACTTTGTTTCCAGTTCTTTGCTACCAAAAAAGGAAAGGAACTTCTTCTAACTCAGTGGACAGACTACTCATTTTTTCCTAGCATCACATTGTCCCAGGCATCTCTGATGTCAGATTTCCTTTTTGCCTGATTGTGTTTCTACCCTGCTTTGACATTGTCCCTTTCGGTTTACCATCATCAGCTTTCATATTCCCTTGAGTGTCTGCACTCCCATTCAACAGACAATTCAACTAAACAAATTTCTTAAGTGTCTTAAATGTTTGTTGTATGGAGAGCAGTATAGGGGGAGTTGAGTTTAGATAGAGATCCCTGCCCTAATAGAGCTTGCAGCCTGGTAGGGGATTTGTTGGGAAGTGACTATGAATTAAATAAAATACTTGAATATCTTGTGGGTGTGGTGGAGCAGGAAGATCGTTATTCACTAGAGTGATCCCTATCTCATACCTGCTTGGATTGAATAGCTTTTCCCCATAACTTTGGAGGCATATGAAGAATTCAAAGAAACTTAGATGAGTGAAAGAAGAATGAGGAATGGAATCTACACAATTACTACAACAATGTAAAAAAAACCAATGACTTTTTAAAAAACCACCATATATGTATAATGTCCAAATCTGGACCAGAAAAGAGTTGAGTTAAATGTACCCTGTCTACCTCCACTGCAGTGCAGGGTGATATGGGGTAGATGGAATAGATGTGTTGTTTTTGCTAGGTTACTTTTCCCCTCTTTTGCAATTTTTGTTGCAATAGAATGTTTGCTGAGTAGTGGAGTAAGAAGGTCTATATCTAAAAACAGATTACTATGGAAGTGAAAGAACAAAAAATTAAAATTGAAAGAGATAAGCCTGATTTGGGGTATCAATGGAACATCCAAGTAGAAACGCCTTTAGGCAGTAGGAGATGTGCCACTCCAACTGTGTCATTCCCCAATTCAAACTCCAGAGGCTCTTTATCACCTCTAGGATCAAATAGAAACTCCTTTGTCACTCAAAACCCTTCATAACCCAACCCCTTCCTACCTTTCCAGTTTTATACCTTACTCTCAGCTACATACTCTGATCTAGTGATACTGACTTCTAGCCATTTCATAAAAGAAAACCCTTCACCTCTGAACTCCAGGCATTTTCTCTGGCTATCCCCCACGGCTGGAAATCTCTTTCTCTTCAACTCCACCTACTGATTTCCCCATCTTCCTTGAAGTTCCAACTAAAATCTCATCTTTTACAGGAAGCCTTTCCCAAATCCTCAATTCTAGGGCCTTCACTCTGTCAGTGATTTCCTATTTATCCTGTATTTAGCTTACCCTATTTGTTTGCATGCTGTTTCTCCAACTAAATTATAAGTTCTTTGAAGGAAGGGACTGTTTTTTGCCTCTTTTTGTATCTCCAGCACTTAGCACAGAGCCTGGCACATAGTAACCACTTAGTAAATGTTTGTTGATTGATTAGAACTGGAACTCAGGTAAGTGGTCATACCTACATATATAAATTTGGTAATCTTAGGATAGAGATGATGGTTGATGCCATGTAACTAAGTGATCTTGCTAAGGAAGACAGACAGAGAAGTTCAAAGGCTGAACCTTGGGGAATGCCCCCTTTAAGGGACAAAGAGGAGAAAGAGATGGAAAAGAGTTAGTCAATTAAAGAGAGAGCCAAGAGAAAGTGGTGCCTTAAAAACCAAGGGAGGAGAGAATACTCCAGAAAAAGAGGTTGTTGAATGCTCCAGACAAGGTGGTTGGTTATTGTCCTTTGTTCTTGAAGAGGACCGAAATGATATCACTACACTAAAGTTACAGTGTGTCTGACTGTGGCTGATCAGACCAATACACATATAGAATGTCCCACTATAGGTTGGGCACAAATAGTATATGTGAATATTTGGGGTGAATTCTCTAAATTTGAGCATCTCACATTTCTTTTGAGCTATTTCAAACTTTACCTTCTAGAGAAGGTGACCTTGGCAAGACCAGCTTACATAAAATATTGGAGACAGGTCTGAGATTCTAAGTCATTGAAGTATTGAGGCATCAGATATCAACATTTTCTAAAAAGTTTAGACATGGAGAAGATGAGAAGAAAGACATAGCTTGAGAAAGGTCCTTGGGAGAATGATTAAGGGAAAGCTTTCATAATTAAGGGGACCTTAGCATGGAGGAGTGATCTAGGCACAGGGCTTATTAAACTTTTTCCACTTGGAGCCTCTTTTTGAGTTTCAGCAGCATTCATTGATGTAGCATGGCCTGAGGGCATGCAAAGTGCGCATGCTTTGTGTTCAGAACCATGGCTTAAGTGGCAACACTTCTAGAAACACTTCGGATTCATTACGGGTTGGATTTTGAATTAATTTTTGTTTGTGTGCTCAGAAACCTTTTAGTATTACCAAATTTTTTTCGGGTTGTGACCCATAACTTAAGAAGCACTGATCTAGGGGATGATAACTGAAACTGACTGAAGGGAATGTAATCTAATCATAGAAAGAGCTCCTAAGTAAAGAACAGGAGGGAAAGAGAAGAGAATAGGTGGCATGTTGAGAAGCTGAGAGATGATGAAGGGGAGAGGAGAGATTCCCTGTGCATGTCTTTGTTGTAGTGGGAGGCCAAGAAATCAGTTGTGAGGGTCTTGGGAGCGTGCTTGGGATCATAAGGAAGGAGGAGCTTGGGATAGCTGCTGTTACAATGAGTCAAAATGGGTAAATTAGAAATCTTGTTGAACAATATCAAGGGCTTGGCTGGGATTATGTATCTTAAACTTTAGTGGGTAAAATCAGAATAGTGCACAACCGAATAGTGGATTTGGAGTTAGAAAGTCCTGAGTTTTAATCCTGCCTCCAACACTTATCAGCTTTGTAGCCCTGGGCAAGTCATTTCATTTCTCTAAAGCTTCTTTTATTCATCTATAGAATGAGGATAATGACAGCACTTACCTCCCAGGGTCGTTGTGGGGATCAAGTAAGAAAATATTGGTAAAGCACTTAGCACAGGGCCTGGCACATAGTAAGTACTATAGAAATACTAGCTCTTCTTGTAATTATTCACTGTGATTTTGATCCTCTCTTAGTGTAGCCCTCTGGGCTGCAATCTCTCTTATCACCCTTTTAACCATTAAGCACCTAATGGCTGGTGAGAGAGAGCTACATAAATTAGATTTTTGAATGACTGATTAGATTCCAACCTTTACCTGTTAGTGAAGGGGAAGTAGTCATATAACATGCCATCAACTCTTCTGTGAGTATAGATTTAGAACTGAGGGGACATTAGAGATTATCTAATCCAATTTATTTATTTTATGAAAGAGGAAATTAAGGCCCAGAGAGTTCCAAATCCACAGACAATAATAGAAGCCCAACTCCAAATCCCACTCTCTTTCTACCATACAATGCTCCCATGACTCTCACTGAGCAGCATCAGATTTTTGTTCATTTCTTAAGGCAGCTGTTTCCATAGTAGTGACCAGAGCCTAGGTATGGTGATGTTTTATGCTTTTAAAAAACTAGTCACTAGGCTCAGATGTCATATTTTTGTATTGTGCTATAGTGTAAAACTACCCTGGGATGGTTGAATTGTATTGCTGGTAAAATTGCACACCAGTTTGCTTCTGGCAAGGATCTTTCTGACAACAGTGAAAAGTGAGGGACCAGTAACATGGTCACTGTCATCTTCACCTTCACGAAGAAAAGAAAGTTGATTGTGGCAGCTTCTGAAACCTTGTGTGACATTTCTTTGCTATATCTAGTCTTAAATATTTGTATTCCTAAGAGCACAGGAAATTCAACTGGGAGTCTTTCCTCCTACATATGCCTCAGATGAACTCTTCTTGGGATAATATTGTATCAGTCCCACATCTTTGATGTGTAGTACGGATTAAACTCAAAAACCAATGTTATCAAAACATTTTATGACAATGTATTCTCTCTGGACTCTGTACAGTTTTCAGAAGCATGTGTGTAGGGGAGGGCAATACAATTTCCATTCCAGACTCATTTACCCTCAAATCATCAATCTCTAGACTTTTCTAGATGTCTCTGTGGTGTTAGATAGGTGCATTTTATTTGAGGCAATATTTGAGACTTGATTCACCACTTCAGTATTCAGATTTATGAACACTCAATTGAAGTATGAAATTTTGGTAGAAGGACATTTTATCTGTGTTACATGAAAAGTTTTACAAAGGGAGGCCACTACAGCCTCTTCCATAGTCCTGCAAGATTACTTCTGCTAAAATGAACAAGAAATACATCAAGACTCAGCTTTATTTAACCTATAGATAGAGCTCAAAAAAGAGTAAGTTTAGTGGATCCCACTTTTTCCTATCTAGGGAGTTAGGCATGGAGAAGGGCAGAAGACAGTGGGGGTGATGGTGAAAGGAGAAATTGAGGGCAAAGTATAGTGTTCAACTTTCACAGGAGCCTAGGTTTAGGGTGGGGAAAAACCTGAGTGTAACCCTTTCATTTTACAGACGAGGAAACTGAGGCTCAAGGAAATTAAATGACTTGCTCATAAAGAAGTCATAAAGAAACTTAGCAACAGAGCTGAGGTTTGAATCAGGTCTTCTGATACGAAATTCAACCCTCTTGTTACACCATCACTAAGAGCTGTTCATAGCTGGGAAAGTCAGCAGCTCAGCAATTGCCATAAGGGTGAGGGCACAGATTAATTAATTAATAGAATTAAAGTATATTTCCATTCTTCTAGTCTCTGGACTTGTCAGATTTAGATGTCGAGGTGGTAAAGTTCCTTCCAAAATACTTTTTATCCTCTATTGAAGACAAAGGGCAGAGGAAAAGAAGTTAAAGCAGGTAACATAGGCAAAATCTTGAACAAGTTTAAAAACTATTAATATTTTATTAGGTGCCCATGATATGTTTTGCCATGTTAGAATACAAATACAATTACTCCTTGTATCAGTCCTATACTTTGGTGGGATAGGGATCATTTAGTCTAGGAGTGTCAAAATAGAATACCAAAAGCAGCCCCTAAAAATTTCTGATATTGTATTTGCCATAGAAAAAAGGGTCAGTCTCTTTTTGGCTTTGGAGAACAAGTGGGATGGAGGCAGGATGGCTGTGCACTGAGGAGTAGCCTTGGAGTTTTTGAACCACCTGGGAAAGAAGGTGGCTATCAGGGATGGGCTGCTACTGACTAAAGGAAACCATCAAACCTTATGTTTTCACTCTGTCAAAGTCATCATTTTGTTCATCTGGGCTGGATCACCCTTTCTCTCCCAACCTAAGATATCTACTGGAAGATTTATCTTCTTCAGTAAGCTAGGACCTTCACCAGAACATGTGCTAAGACAGAAAGATAATATCACAAAGATTCCTCAGGTATAACTATGATGTGTGTACATTATGATATTCAGTAAGTTATTGCAGATATCAATATATCACACAACTCTCTACCTCAGTCCCTAATCTTGTCTGGCAGACATGAAGAACCTCAAGATGACATTCTTAGAAGCCTGGAAGAGTTTTTAACGAGAAAAAAGAGAAGTGCATCGTCACATATGAAGCAGGATGTGGCTGTAGCACATAGGTCACATGGAAGCGTTCTAGGAAAGACAGAAGAGAAGAAAATGTATCAAAAGGAAAGATTTTCTGACACATCAGATCCTGAGTTTTCAGAAAAAGACTATGAGAAAATGAAAGAGGAAGGAATAAAAGGAGTAGGAGTTGAAACACAGTGGGACCAAGGAGAAATATTAGGAAGCCCATGGATTATCTTTTAGAGGTTTAGTTGGGAATGTCTTCACATCGTGAACCTCTCCCCCACCCTAAATTGTTGTGCAGGATTCTAGTTGTGCTAAGATGACAATCATGGTGTCTACAGACATAATGAATTAGATGAAAAGATGTAAGCTGTGCACATCCTGCTTGAATACAATACTATACCTATGAACACAGAATATGAGCAGACATGGCATCTGGAAATGGTAACCGTAGAATGTTTAAGACAGGACACATTTTATAAAACACAGAAAAAGAATGCAGTATAGGAAAAAACACAAAACCTGTGATTGCACTTCCATTTCCCATTATTATATAAAATTTAAAATGACAATCAATCTTAGCAATTGATTTTGAAGCCCATGGGAAAAGAAACGGTCTATTTTGTACTCATGAAAGGATATTTAGGCCTCTCAGTGATCAATTTCTTTTTCACTTTATTCCTGAAGTTACCAAGTTGTATAAGTAGAACTGGAAGATATTCATTTTAATCAGACATCTCCAGGGAATCAATGTCATTGGTTTTTTTCTGCCATTTGTTCTTTTTTTTTTTTTTAATGTTGACAGTAGTTGAAAAGGCAACACACAAGGTAAATTTTGTTTTTAAAAATGCTCTTGGACCAGTGCATGTTGAAATAAAAACAAACAACAGACATATTTACATGGTAATAGAAGTGAAAGGTTACAAACATGAGGCTTTTTTTTGTCATTCAACACTTATAGAAAAATTTAGTAAACAAAAATATGTCTTTTCAAACCTCCCACCAGACAGTAAGTACAGTAATTCTTTAGAGCCTTAACTGCTGACTATAAACAGTCCCATAAAAATCTCCAATTACTTAGAAATTATAATCTAAATCACGAAAAACAAATCAATCCATTAAGGCATATACTACAATGCACTTAAAGTTAAACATTTGGTAATAAAAATGCCTCTCCAATCACTGGAAGCAGCTAAAGAAGTAGTCTTTCCATTTTCCTTTCCATAATGCCTTACCTGAATAGCTAGAGAAAGTTTTTTTAGACACCATAATTTTACTGCTGTTTCTAATGCCCAAATAATCAAAGGTTGAAAATTTCCATACCTTGCAAATTATGGTTTGTCAACAGAACATAGATCTTCTTTAAACTATAACACTGACTTTAAAATGAAAAATCTCAGTCCCTTTCTGCTGAAGAAAAGGCTGCTGCTGAACTGTACCTGCAGCAGAATGATGTTTATGGGACTAGGTTTCAAGGGGTGGGAGTGGGTGTTTCTCAGTCACTGACTTCACATAGAACATGGTTAGTTTGATGACATTTCCCCATCCTTCTTAAATGAGTCCAAATCTATGGAAAATACAAGGAATTCCTCCTGCAGTGTGTAACTATAGACAGTGACTTTATAAATGAGTACATTTGGTCTGAAAACAGTTGTGTCACAATGAATCACATTTTAAGGTAATTAGGGTCAGAGTATATGTTTTAATTGGGATCTATTCTTTTCTTTCTAAGTTTGGATTCAGATGGTGGCTTAGACAGATTAGGTTACCAGCAGATGAGTGATTTATGCTCTGAACCAGTCAGTCCCCATTTATTCTTTTTAATTCTGTTCCACCAGTCAAGAAATAGGGTATCTCTTTCAGTGTATAGTATACAGAATCTTCCTGAGTTATTCAGCCTTTAATTTCAGGAACCAGGTGCAGTGGCTAATCCAGGCACATTGACATAACTTGTGCAACCAAGTTTTGGTGTGTGTAAGTGTGTGTGTGTGTGTGTGTGTGTGTGCGTGCGTGTGTGTGCGCGCGTGCGTGTGTATGTGTGTGTGTGTGTGTGTGTGTGCAAAATGTGGCATCTGTCTATGCCAATTGGGAAAAAAAAGTATTTCTTTGTTCTAAGGCTGTTGTTGATATTGTACTTCTGTTGCTGTGTAGAAGTCATCCAGCACACTCTGTAAATAATCAAATGTTGGCCTTTCTTCTGCTTTCTCCTTCCAGCACATTTTCATGATGTCATAGAGCTCATCTGGACAGTTTTCCATGCGTGGCATCCTGTATCCCTGCCCCAGAGCCATCATCACATCAGCGTTAGTCCTCCCTGAGGCAAAGAAAACACACCGTTCAGAAAACCAGCCTGAGTACGTCTGCTCTCAAGTAGGGCAGTGTTCTCCTACTACCAAGTCCTACAGCCGCTAGCATAAGCAAGTTTTGGAGGCTAAGGACACAGCTCTGATAGACTAAAAATATACATTTCACTCTTGGGTTTCCAAGAGTGAAATTTAGCTTGCCAAATAATTCAGAATGAGGCATCGGGGAAATAAGACTGTGTACGTCCCAAGAGCCAGCAAAGTTTGTAGAAAGCAAGCCTTTTTGCTCAGTCTCATCCAGTTTCCTTCAATGATTTGAGCTAATGTGTGCTGGAGTTCATCTATGTGAGGCATTTGTTCTCTCTTTTTTTTTAAGCCCACTCATTCATTCCCAGCTGTTAAAACTCTCCTCCTAGCCTTCTCAAATTTTTCATTTACACCCTTAGGTTCTATCAACATTGTCCAAATAAAATAAAAGTTTGTAAAGTTGCCCAGAAAAGTGGGGGGTGGGTTACCCAGTCAAACCAATCTGGGGCACTCCAACGAAGTGGGTTCTTTTAATTGCTAGGATGAGTCCCAACTTACCAAATGTCATGGCAAGAATGTGGATTTGGCATCTGAGGGTCTGGATTGTGTTGTTTATTACTTGAGTGGCCTCAGGTAAACCACTTAACATTCTCTGGTAAGTTTGTGCCTCTGGGACTCAGTTTATTCATTTTTGTAATGAGGGCAGTTCCCAGCTCTAAATTTATGATCTTGTGATTCATTCTCAAAGGCACACATTGATGATCTGGGTGAGATCAATTGTCTATATGTAACACGTTTCTGTAAATTCATTGAGTCATCTTTTAATGAGAAAAAGTCTGAAGGATAGAGGTAAGTGAGTTTGAACCACATCTCATTATCTAAACTTTTTTCTTTTAAATTGTATTTTATTTCTTCCAATTACATGTGAAGACAATTTTTAAGATTCATTTAAAAAAATTTTGAATTTCAAATTCCAAAATTTCTCCCTCCCTTTGTCCCCTCACTCCTCCCTAAGAAGGGAAGCATTTTGATATAGATTATATATATTCAGCCTTTTTCAAAATCAAAAACTTCATACTCTATCTGGCATGTCTATTACTTGAATTTGGTGGCAAATAACATAGTATGACAAAGAAAATTTCGCCAGTACTGGAGCTATGAGAATTTAGAAAGGATGCTTTAATCTGTAGGGCGAAATGAAAACCTGATCTGCTGGCTTGTGACAATGAGGGGGGTGACTCTACACTTCGAGGATTTGGTTCATTTTTTCCAGAGGAAGTCATTCATTATTTGAAAGTGGGCCAGGGTATAAGAGGGATAATAAGGGTGCTAAAGAACAGTAAGTGAATGGCGTTTAACAATGCAATTCAACAGACATGTGTTAGAGGCCTACTCTGTGCAAGGTATTTTGCTAGGTAGGCACTAGGCCTCCAAAAAAAATAAATAAATAAAAAAGAAACAGTCCTTGCCTTCTTATTTATATTTTATTGAATACATCAGATAGATCAAGCAGGCTTAAATTCAACAAATATTTATTGAGAACTTACTATGAATAAGACAATGCAATATGCTATCCTGGTGTTTTTCCTCACAAATGCTTGACATCTAACATAAATGGAATTTTATCTTAGAAAAGTCTAGACGGCAGCAATGGATTATTCCATAACTCATATTTTGACTCTGTTGTAGTTTACTAAGTGCTATAGTACAAGTATTATCAGCTCCATTTTACAGAGGAAGAAACTGAAGTTTTATAATGTTAACTGGCTCCGCTAGGGACACATGGTGATAAAGTGTCAAAGCTGAGACCAACCCAGGCTTCCTGACCATAAATCCTGCCAATTTCCAGCAAATTATGCCATAATCTGATAATCTGAAAATCTTAATATTAGGCAGTGAGGAATTGAGAAAATGGCCATGACTCTTATACAGATTCTATGTATGGAGATATGGCTATGTATTGCTGGTGTACATTTCTTTGGTTTATTCTAAAACGTATACACACATACATACATACACACATGTGTGTATACACACAAATTACAGACATTTACATATAAAAATATAGACAATGATATACAAAATTATATACATTCATATATATATACACACACAAACACACACACACACACACACACACACACATCTATCTATATTTGGTAAACCTCTCAAGAAGTAATAGGTTTCTAACTGTCTTCCCTTCCTCCTGTCTCTTTCCTTTCTACGTTATGTTTCATGCAGGTGATAAATGAAGCTTCCTCCTGCACATGTGTTAAAACACAACTTCAATCACTGTTTTTTCCTACTAGGAAAAGGTAGTGACTGACATTTTCCTTAGTCTGACAATTACAAAAAGGTCTTTTGTAATTTGGCATCATTTTACCTTTCCACTCTCTCCTACGTGCCTTTGTACATTTTATATTCCAGTCAAACTGGACTACCCTCTGTTTTCCAATCTTGCCCTCCTCTTCCCTGCTCCCATGTATTTACTTAGGTCATCTCCACATGCCTAGAGTTAATTCCTGCCTTACTGCTTACCCTCTCTTCCTTCAAAGGCCCAGCTGAGGCATCATCTCTTCCATCAAGCCTTCCCTGAGCCTCTCTACTCCACTGAAAGTTATTTCTCTCTCCTGGAAATCCATTTTTCTGGATCATTTCTTTGCCTTAATCACATTCTCCCCTTACTAGACTGTAAGTCACTTGGGGGCAAGGATTGTGTCTTTTTTTTATTCTTGCATCTAACACAATGCCTTGCATACAGTTAGCTCAATAAATATTGGTTCCATTGGACAAAAGTGCTGAAGTGATCTTACTAGGGAAAGCAATCAAACAAAAGGGAGAGGGATTTATAATTTGAAAGCTAGTAAAGTGAAAAACAAAAACTTAGTATTTATATTTTTCCATGTATATATATATATATGTGTGTATATGTATATATATATTTGTTTCATTTTTTTTTTTGCTTCATTTTTCAGATGCACGTGACCTGGGTTTTCAATAAGCAATCCACCACCTACTTTTGATGTTGGTGTTTGGCCCTTTGCTGGTTTCTATCCTATTTTAGCTATTTTTAAATATATATGTATACATATATTATATATATTATATAATATATATATATAATATATATTATATATAACATATATATATATATATATATATATATATATATATATATATATATATATATATATATACACATATGTAGCTTTATTTTTTTCTGGGGTAAAGGCAGGAACTACGTACTATGTCAGAATCATGTTAAAATGTTAGAGCTGGAAAGCACCTTACAGATAATCTCATTCAAATGCTTTTAGTATATACTCTGTGTAGCAATTATCAGGTGGTGACAGCTCAGTTAACTAAGATCATTTCTTATCTCTGCCGAAGATTTACCATTAGAGATTTTGTGGTAAACTCTAAAAGACAGATTTGGAGAGTGAAGCATTTGAATAGTTCCCCACCCCCCCCAATCTAATGCAGAATATCACTAGGGATGTATGCATTCAAGCTAACTTCCTCTGGTTACAACAACTGGTATTGATACTGAGACATGGGAGACACTGGCACAGGACTGCCCAGTATGGAGTGCCTGTGTCAAAGAAGATGTCCTACTCTATGAGCAAAGCAGAATTGCAGTAGCTCCAAAGAAATGTGAGATGAGCAAATTTAGAGACATCTCTACCACAAATGTTCATATACACTATTTTTACCCAACTTGCAACAGCCTTCCAAGTTAACATTCATCTGATCAGCCACAGTCAGACACACATTGAACCCGACATCATGATACCATTTTGGCCCTTTTCAATTACTCCGGGAAGAAATCCCTGAGGGAGGCTACACATATTTGTCTGGAGAAGCTAAATATTATGATCTATGTGACACTTTGAACAAATATTCTAGATCTTTATAGCAATTCTAGATCTTGATAGGGGTTACTACAGTGAGACAATTTTGCCCACTCTCACCTCATAAGTACAATCTCTGACTATATACAAGATAGTAATTGACTAAATGGAAAGCTTCACACAAATGTCAATGTAATGCCAGAAGCCCAGGGAGAAATTTGCAAATTTTCTTTATTTGGGATTTCTGCTTGCCACAGAAGAGCTGTGGTATTTCCAAGACTCATGCACTGAGTGAGTATTGAGCCTGATTCTCTTGGACCAGCTTCAGAAGGAAGGAATGCTTTTACTTCTGATAAGTTCTAGGTTTCCTGCTGTGCATGTCTAATATTCAGTGTGGTATATGTATAATGACTGCAGATGTGGTTGGGGGTTTTCTCTTCCTGTTCACTTTTAAAGTGGCTGTAGTTAAGTAAGTAAGGTCAGGTGGCTTTGGTGGAAGCTACTTCCTCCTCAGGGTGTCCTGGTCCCATCTCCACTCCTAGCTCTTTTCCTCATCATTCATATGTGTCCTCCTACATCCATTTTTTCAAGTTATTTATTTTACTGGCAGTGAAGCAGCAGCTTCTGAGTACCCAGACAGAGTAAAATACAGCTGGGCAGTAGCTGAAGGTCTGATATGCTGTCACTGGTTGTTTTGCCACATGGAAGGAAAGAAATAATCTGACTGATACAGTGAAAAGAGCACTTAACTCTGAGGTTATAAGATCTAGATTCAACATACCATATATGAGTGGGTTGGACTGAATGGGCTCGGAGATCCCTTCCAACTCAAGGCAGTGATGTGAAACAGTGAGTAGAAAGGTTGGATTGTGAGGAAAACAGTTCAAATCCCACCTCGGACACCAGTTGTGTAACCCTGGATACATCATTTAACCTCCCTCAGCTGTAAAGAGGAGATACCGACCTCACAGGATTCTTGTGAGGATCAGATAATATAGGGACAGGAAATTATTAAATTTCTTGTCCTGCTTGTACTTTTTACATAAACCAGGTAGGCATGGAGAAAGGATTGAGATATAGAGGAACAAGAAAGAGGAAGAATAAAGAGGAGGAAGAGGAAGATCACAGTGGTGATGGCAACAGTCTAAGGAGAGAACAATGCAGAGACAGAACAAGAAACAATCCCTGCAATTGAGGAGTTAGACAAACAGCTCCTGTGCTCATTAATCCCCAAAGGCATTCATGTGAGCCACCTTTGTTCCAAGTGCATTTGTGCAAATAGTTTTGTGAACTCCGCTACAGCTATCATGTTATTGCACAAAAGTCTTTAAGAGAAGGGTGATCTCCCATACAGGAACTAGTCGGGACTTCTAATTCTATCATAATATTAAAGATTCTACTTTTAATGCCACTTGTGCCCAGAATGTTGTTCAAAGTAAACATATGAAGGAAAACTTGGAAGAAAGGATGATCTGGTGTCATATTGGCAGAAATATCATCATTGTCTTGTGATGAAGAATTTGGAGCCTTTGGAATAAGAACTTTTCCCCAAAGCATTCGAAATGAATCACCAATCTAGAGTTGGAAGTGACTTTAATGTTAATCTAGTCTAATCCCTTCATTTTACAGATGAAGGCAAGGAGGTCCAGGGAGGCTCAGAGTCTTGACCAAGGTCACACAGATAATGTCACCAGTGGGATTTCAAGCCAGTCCTTTCACTCCAGAGTTAGTGCTTTTTCCACTGGGTCATCCTCCATGTGCAAAAATGGGAGTGAGATACAACAGTGGATGAAAGTTGACAAGGAGATGCCTATCTGTGCTATATGACGCAGAAATCACAGAGCATGTTTTGAATGGTGCTGGAAAACATGGAGAACAAGAATAAAGAGGCAAAAAATTTCTAGAAACTGAAGATTTGGTAATCTTTAACTTTGCTAAATAGTCTTAGAGACATAGAACTATATTCTGCTGCCCAAGGGGATCAGAAAGCTACAGATGTCTCTCCTTAATGAAAAAACGCCAAGTGAGTAAAAATCAACATGATGTGGAAAAATTCTTAAAAAAAAAAAAAGAAATCAGGTTTCAGGACTACTGCTAACATCAGCTCCATTCAACCCTCTTCTATCCATGGGTGCATATGATGATAAGATAACTCCAAATAATTGATCAAAAGTTAAATTATGCTGAACATATGCTGTTTCAAAGAACAGGGAAATTTATAGCTAATTTTAAAAAGGCTTCCAACAAAAATAAGTTATAAAGTTCTAACTCTTAAAGAGTTACCCTTCAGCTAATCAGAAAACTTGATATCTAGAATAACTCAATCCTTCCCACGTTCTACAAAATTCCATCTTAGTGTATGATTCTTGTTGCTACAATTCCAAGACTAAGAAGTTGCATTATTTATTCTTATCAGAATGTGAAGGCTGCTGATAGTCACAGAATCTCAAGAGTTGGAAGGGTCATCAAAGACCACCTAGTTCAAACTGTGTCTGAACAAGAATTTTCTTCATATAATGCTAGTCTCCAATATACTCTTCTGTTCTGTTCCACTGCTCCTTTTAGCTGATTTTTTCCCCATATATGCTAGGAAGCAAAACAACATATAAAAAATGAACACAACTGAGTGGATAACAAACAATTTTATAGTACCTGGATAGGGAATCTTCCCATAGGTTACGATTTCATATAGGAGAATTCCAAAGGACCATACATCTGATTTAATAGTAAAGTATCCGAAGTTTATTGCTTCTGGAGCTGTCCACTTAATAGGGAATTTTGCACCTATTAAACAAAACATGTTTAGTTACGAGCAGCTGGAAAAAATGTTAGCATGCACAAATAATACTTGTTTTAAAATGTTTGTATTTGTGTAGATAAATACCTTTAAAGTATAAAGCACTAGACACATTAGCTCCCTCAAACTCTAAAAAAAATAGTTGCCCAATTCTTTTACTTTTTAAGTAGGAAAATAGATTTAGTTGTGTATTAGTTGACAACTATAATTCTCAGCAAATCTTAGGGTTTGCATCACCACAAGTGACTTCTATATAAAGAGTAAAAACAGAAGTGTTATGAGGGATGAGGTCTTTATATACACAGAAGTCAAAGCAAAGAGTCAGCCTTAGCTTGGGGAGAGCTTCTAATGTCTTTCTTCTGTGAGCAGATCAAAGGATTTAGGCTTGAACTGTAACTTGGAGCACTTAGGAAACACGAAAGTTGATGGAGTTTTCAGTAAGTATGTTTTGCAGAGAGCTGAGCCTGCAGCATGACTTGACTTTGGTACTCTGTGTGGTGCTGGACCAAAATTCAAAGCAAAGAGAGCACTCTTATTTATATGGCACATCTCAACGAAATGAAACTTGAAAGACTTAATGAAAGAATCTAAGGCTCTTTCAGAGGGCAGTCTTTGTAACGAACTGAGTTCATCAGCCCAACTTCAGCTACCATTCGTACTAGTCTCACCTTCCAAACTTGATTTAGTGGTGAGCTAGAGAAACTGCTATCCCAAGATGACTAGGTCTCTGTGGTCAGAGAGTGTTCTTTCAACATAACAGAAGCAGATATAGAACAAATTGCAACCATATTTTGAAATTATTTCTTCATCAACTCTCTAAGTGGGGCCAATTCTTCCAAATGGCATCAGAAACAAATACATATGTCACACTCTTTTAAATTTTAAGAGAAATGATCTGAGCCAACTCAGATGCTGTCACATCAATCTTTGTCCCTTTAGAATGAGAAAAGGTAATAAAAAAAATAATCCTTACGTTTTTCATGAGGGAGAATGTCAGAATCCAAAGTATCACAGAAGACTGCTATTAAAATCATAGTCATTTTGTCCTAAACCTCACCTACATCCTTATTTTTTTCAAACCTTCCTCTTTAGAGATGATAATGAATAGATAGCCCTCAAAAATAGTACTGGGCATGATATGCAAACAAAGAATTGCTCAAATTTTTTGTTGTCAGTTTTTTTAATGTACTGGAAATTTATTTCTATTCCTTTATCTTTAATTAGCTAATATGTAATATCTGAACCAGGTTATGAAAGCAGATCAATTTGCAACATTATGTTGACTAAAGTGAGCATTATGGTGGCAACTTCACATTTTCATTTCTAACACAAAAAACTGGTCTAAATTGTTTTTTTGGAGATAGTCTTAAAGTTATCAACATTTCCTGTGTAGTTAAAAAAAGACTACTTAGCTTTCTAATTAAGCAAAAGCTTCCACATATGATGTCAAAAAAATACCAAACCAAATTTTATTTTGTTAAAACCATTTTTGTCAGTTTGCTTAATTAAAGTGCAAATCACAGTTTGCTTTAAGTTTCTAGTTAAAATCATCTGGAGTCAATCAATATGGAAATTTAAAAAGCAACTTAAGACTTATCAGAATGGCAAATTAAGCAAACGATTATAGTACATTAATATTCTATAAACCAAAATTTTTTTGAAGACATCAGTCACCTCATAAATAATCTATACATGACAGAAAACTGAAAATCATCACCATACCTTCCCTTGCTGTATACTCATTATCTTCAATTACCCGAGCAAGGCCAAAATCAGCAATTTTGCACATCAGTGAATCTGAAACGAGAACATTAGCTGCTCTCAGGTCTCGATGAATGTAATTCTTCCTCTCAATGTATGCCATTCCTTCTGCTATCTGTAATGAGAAGAAGAGCTCTCATTTTCTGTCCTTAGTTCTTTATGCAGGACCAGCAGAGGAAAAAACAGCCATTTTAATACCAGAATTTTACTATCAATAGATAAGCCAAGATCATTGTTTTAAGATCTTTTGGAAGTACCATACTCCTCAACATTTTAATGAAGATAAATCCTTTCCTCTGAATGGTAACATTGCATTTTTATTGCTTCAGAGATTTTCCAAAAGTGACAACCTTAAAGCTACATCCTTCAAAGACCTTGGTAGTACTGCTCCATTTCACAAATGAGACTGCAGAGGCAGAAATGGTATGTGAGTAACCAGAAGAAACAGATTAATGGACAAAGGATCAGCATAAGTCTATCTAAAGCACCGCTTGCCATTATAAGCTTTATATATCAGGTTAGTCAATACTTCCAGCTCTTTGTCTTTTCAAAGCTTTTGCAGATCCCCCATTTTGAATAGAATTTTTGTTTGACAGAGAATGGAAGCAGATGTCAAAAATTTAAGTAAAATTATAAGATAAGACCTATCGTTATTATTAGAAATTTACATGATGACAACAATATTAAAAATGTCAAAAACCTCAGCATAGATCAAAGAGAAGAACAATAGTAACTTCAAAATATGATGAAATATACCTCCCACTGCTTGAGATGCGCATTCTCAGACATGGTTTAAACACTGATTTATTTTGCTAGACTTATCTGTATTTGTTACAAAGATGAGGTGAAAAGGGATGTTGTGGGTAGAATGCTAGTGTGTGGTGAGAGAAAGCTTTAAAATAGCATCAATAAAGCATTTTTAAATACAAAAAGGAAACCATTAAATAGATCAATTTTCTTACCACCCCGTTAAATTTTATAAGTGTATGTATATTTACATATACATACACATGTATGTGTATGTATATATATATAAATTTCATTTAAAGAAATAATGGTTTTTTAAAACATATATTGAAATGTATGTGTACAGGATTAAGTTCCAAAGACAAAATTACAAAAAAAGAAAAAAAATTTGCTACACTTCCAAAATATGATTTCCAAAAACAACAGAACCAATTCAAAAGTTAAATAAAATCCTTACTTTAAACCTTTGGAGAACATGTTGAACTCACTAAGGGGCAAACTATCAGATTAGTTGGATTACCATAATTCAATTCAATAAAACACTTGAAAAGAATGCACTATAGTATATGATTTAGTAGTTTGTGATGTTCTCTGCATGGCATTTTTTTTTGAATATTAATAAGATCCATGATTAAAAAAATTCCAATCTACTACATGCTAGATACTAAGAATGCAAGTTTGAAAATAATACAATCCTTACATGCCAAGTGTGTATGCTGAAAGGAGATTGATTCAATATGTATAGAAATAAATAAGATACAGGGCAAAGGAGATACCTCAAGTATTGTAAGAAAACTTAAGAAAGGAGAAAGAGGACTTTTAGCTAAAGGATGGGGAGTGAGAATAGAGATGGAAAATAATAACCTAAGGTTGAAAGAAAAATTTCCAATTATTACTTTGTAGATACTACTTTCTGTGTCAGTCCATCTTAATTAAATGTATCTAAATGTCATATCCTAATACATAATACACAATTCAATTATGGGTAACTGATTAACTATTTAATTTATGAGTTATTTTTGGATAGCTCCATAGCAACTGCAGTTCCTGTCTAAATTACCTTACCCTGTATATCTAGGAGCAAAGGCCAAAAAATGATGTCATTGTACAGAATCGGAGGGCTCACATGTGCCTGGTGCCTGTAGCAACTTTTAACCTAGCAGAATTATATGACCTCACCTCAGATCACTGATCACTTATCACTTCTGATAAAAAAAAAATTAAAAAGATTCCAAACAGGAGAGACTGATTTTCCACTATCATTTGGAAACTGTCATTTAAAAGATTATCGTACATTCATCTCTATCTACCTATTTATCTGTCTATCTATCTGTCTGTCTGTCTGTCTATCTATCTATCATCAATCTGTCTGCCTGTCTATCTATCAACACATATTCATACCCATACACACACACACACACATATACACACACACACAGAGGCACAATACACATTTTAGTTCTTGTAGTCTAGAGGTGGTAAGCTTTTTGTTCATGTGTCTGAAAATATTTTGAAAATTGAATTCATCTGGTTATTTGCTCTTCTCAAAGGAAGGCATTTGTAATCAGAAATGTTTTAATCACTAAATTAATAAAATAACAATAGCTAACATTTACATGTACTTGAAGGTTTACAAAGTGCTTTACATACCTTATCTCATTAGATCTCACAACAACCCTTCCATGTAGCCGCCATTATCATCTTCATTTTACAGATGAAGAACCTGGACCTAAAGAACTTAAATGACTTGTCCAGAGTCATACAGCTAGTAAGTGTCTGAGTCAGGGTTTGAACTTCGGTCCTTCTTACTCCAAGTGCAGCACTCCATCTACCAACTCATGAACTCAAATATTCTATTTAATTTGAGAATATCCTCAAAAATGGGATGGGGGGAGAAAATATTATCTAAGTTGTTTAATCTCCATGTTCCTTAGATAAAACTCTGAGATAAAAATGATGAGTCGCTGACAGGCTGTGATCTGCTATGGAGGGCCCTGCCAGGGATTTCCCCACCAATGGCTAATGAAATCTATTTTTATTACAAAACACTTTACATACATTATTTCATGTGATCCTCATGACTATTCTTGGATGTAAGCAAGGTAGGTAGTATGAATTTAATTTTGCAGAAAAAAAACCTGCCAGAAGTAAATTGCAGAGTTTTCTAACTGAACCCAGGTTTTCTAACTCCAACTCCATTGTACTCAGTACTGCAGTATTCGAGCAGTACCATATACTACAGATATGCTCACTCTGTCTCCTAATCAACAACAAACCATGGAAAAATCCTGGTATTATTGTATACCCTTCTTCACATACCATTTCATTTATGATACAAGAAAGCCAAACCAATGCCTTTCATTGCTTTGATCAATTCACCATCAACTATTGATTGCCTTAAGCCCTATTCACTGGGTAGAGACCCAGATATTCCTAAATAAACTGCAAGTAACAAGTAAATGATGGTTACCCTTGTAGGGTTGGCGTGTCCCATGTAGGAACAAAAAGAGAAATGGCAATTTGTTATGAATCAATTCCACTTAAAAAACCAATTATTTATGCTTCCCCGAACTTTGAGTAGGGTTCCCAAAGAAGTGGTCTGAGAAATTATAAAAGATATTGATCTCTTTCCTCAGCAGGAAACTTGTCTATCCAGGTATGCTAAGAGAAAAAAATAGGGCAGCAGCAACAAAGTAGTTTTAAAAAAATTAACAGAAACAGGGTGAAGATAAGGATAAGGAACTAATTTAGGGAAATGATGAGGAGCTTGGTTTAGTAAGGTAGTAAGGTATATTGGAAATGATGAACAAGAACAATAAGGGTGGGTTCTACTCCTCATTCTGTGGTTAGTTATCTATATGGCTTTAGTGAAGTCACTTAAATTATTATATATCTGGGCCTCCATTTCATTATTTGGAGAACAAGGTAGGTGAACTAGAAAATTCTTAAAGGTCTCATGTAGCTCAAATATTCAATTACTAGACACTATGTGATCACTAGTGGTCTTTACTCTTTAAACTTTTAATTTAAAATTTTTACTCTTTAAATATCTTTAATCTTTAACAGTTTAATGGAGTGTGTGTGTGTGTGTGTGTGTGTGTGTGTGTGTGTGGGGTTGAACCTGAATTGCTAAGAATTAAGGAATAAATGGATAGTGAGGAAAGAGAGATCAAATTCTTAGAAGTGGAACAAGTTCCTCTGGGATAGGAAGGAAAGGAGGAGTGAAATAGAAATTCTGAGATGGGTTTGAAGAAGAGTTTCACTTTTTTTAGTAAGGTGCACTGATGAGATTGGAGGACACCTGGGATGGGGTGGGGCCCTGGAGAGGTGTAGGAAAAGTTTTAGTAGATACTGTGGAATGTAGCAATCAATAATAGATGAATAAAAAAAGATATGACTTTTTTCCCTCCAAGGTAGTACGTCTCTGTGAGGTAGTGTGGTATAGTGGTAATAGGCAGTTAGCCTGGGACTCAGAAAGATTTGAGTTGAAGTTTCATCTCCAGCTGTGTAACTCTGGGCAAGTCACTTAACTTCTCAGTGTCTTGGATAACTAAGAGTAGAAGCAGCAGAGCAGGTGCCAATCTGCATTTGTAGAGGGGGGGTTTCCTCATGGGAATTTGATACATAAATGAGATCATAACTCACAACAAAAAATATTCCTTCACATACATGTAGGAAAATAACTGAATTTTGAATTACATTCATATTCTTAGAGGTGGATCTGTTCTGACTAAAACTTTTGTCCAAACTGATCATTTAGTTATCAGAGCCCATAGTAGTGGAATTCTGGTGACCAGGGAGCAGCTGAGTGGTGCGTTGGAATAGAGTGCTGGACTCTGAGTCAGGAAGACCTCAGTTCAAATTTCCTTACTAGCTGGGTGACCTTGAGCAAGTCACTTAACTTGGTTTGCCTCAATTCCTCAGCTACAAAATGAGGTGGAAAATGAAATGGCAACCATTCCAACCTCTTTGCCAAGAAAACCCCAAATGGGGTCATGAAGAGTCAGACATAACTGAAATAACTGAAAAATAAAAGTGACCAGGGCTGGTTAACTGCTGATCAGTTGAACAACAGCTTTAGTCTGAGTGTAGAATAGTTCTATTGCCAAACATATAAGGACAGATAGTCTTAGAAACAAGAACTTCTTGATTTTTATTCTATATGCCTTTTTCTTTCCTACACTTGATTTCTAAATCTGTTAGTATTGTTGTAATTGCTTCATATCCAAATATAGATTTCAGTTGACTTCTTCTACCTAAGGCTGATAACTTTTTTTTTCAAAAAGAGATAATAAAAGAAAAAATAGCTCAACCAGCATTTCTGTAGCATGTAGCAAAGCAAAATGATACATATATTTGAATGATGCACATATTTTACTTCAGTTGATTTTTTAAAAAGATTAATTCAAGATTAAATAAATGTATGCCTTGGGTAAGAGAGAAAGTTTTGCTTTGATAAAAAGCCCTCACAAACTGATAACTATGTCACAGGACAGAAATATAGCTCATATTTTCTACTTTATATTTTATACATTTTGTATTCTACTCAATAGCTTCATGATCTTACTTTTGGTTTATGTCTTATAACCTGCCACTCAAAAGGACTATTTTTGAGCTAGGTGGGAAAATTGAGTGGGACCGTATAATTACTGTAGATGATATTTAAAAAAATCTAGGATTTCACCAACACAGTAAACTGCTGATGTAGAGAGAAGGCAGTGTGGTTAGAGTAGAATTGGCATTGGTGCTTGAGTCAGTTAGGTGGTCCAGTGGTTAGAGCACTGGGCTTGGAATTAGGAAGACTCATCTTCATGAGTTCAAATCCAGTCTCAGACACTTACCTAAAATGACTGAACGACAGCATAACTACTTGGCCTCACTGCCCCAACCACTTGAAAATGGAAAACTTCCAATATGAAATATCAATTCAGAATTACAACAGAGATCCTTTTTAAAAGTTCATAATAATATAGAGGCACATGACTCACTGGATAGAGTGTTGGGTTTGAATTTAACATAATTTGGATTAAATCTCTCATCTGACTCTTGGTAACTGATAAATCATGATGGAAGGCGTGTTATACGATCATAAATAAAGAGCTGCAAGGGACTCGGAGACCATCTTGTTCAACTCCTTCATTTTATAGATGAGGAACCTGAAGCCAAGAAAGGTTATCTGACTTGTCCCAGGTCACACAGACAGTAAGTTTCTTTAGGAGAATATGGATTCATGTGCTCTGACTCTAGCTGTTGCTGTTGGTCAATTGTGTCTGACTCTTTTTTTTGAGCTCACTTAGAATTTTCTTGGCAAAGACACTGGAGTGGATTGCCATTTCCTTTTCCAACTCATTTTATAGATGAGGAAACTGAGGTAAACAGGGTAATGTGACTAAGTCACATTACCTAGAGTCACACAGCTAGTAGGTGTTTGAAGCCAGATTTGAACTCAAGCCTGCCTGTCTGCAAGCCCAGTGCTCTATCCACTGTGCCATCTAGCTGCCCCTAAATAGTTATTGGGTAAGATAATAAAGATGAACCATATACCAAGGAAGTTAATCAGAAAGTCTTCTTCATGAATACAGGCCAACAAGAGTTGGTTTAGATAGCAGATTGAACAAACTGAATTTTGAATCACACTAGAAAAAAAAAGTCCTTCAGTAGAACAGAAAAAGTAAAGAGGGTTTTGCTCCCTGAGTCAAAGAAGAAAAACAAGATAGACTGGAGTGTTAGACCTCCTAATACTTCCTGTGGTAATAAGGCTAGTGCCCTGTCAGAGTGAAAACTATAAAACTAAAAATAAACAATAAAATCATACTGATCCTTTCATTTAAAGGGCACTGAGTACTCTATAAAAAAAGAAAAAAACAACTTGCAGATGTGATTGCTAAGCTGTTAATGATTTGAGGGTGGGGAGAGAATCATGGGGGAGAGTCCATGGGATGGAGAATGAGGAAATACGCTTGTTTTTAAAATAGGAAATAAAGTTGATTCTTTAAATTATAGAGTGTCATTAGGTCCTGAGAACAGTCTGGATCAGATTTTTTTAAGGGGTAGTTTTATGAGCAATTAGAAAGAAAAGTAGCATCTGCTTTTAAAAAGTATGGATAGGATCCAAACTTGGAATTGGATTACTTAATTGATACAGCTCCTTTCTATCAGTGCAAGCAGGCTCCCTCTTGGAAACTTACAGTCTTAAGAGAATTGCCTACAGTACAGAGAGTTAAATGATTCACCTAGGTCAGAGGCAGAACTTGAACCCAGGTGTTTCTGGCTCTAAGGCCAGGTCTGTATCCACTAACACTCCGCTGCCATATTAGGAAGTATGATTCATTAATAAAACTCATGTCAGAATAACCTCTTTCCTTTTGGGGTTTTATCAGGGTTACTAAGAGTTAGTAGATAAGGACATTGCTATAGACATAACATATCCAGGTTCCAATGAAAAATCTGACAAAATTTTTCAGTGTCCTAATGGTCAAAATGAACACTTGAGAAATGAATGACAGTCCAGCTGGTTGGTTTTAGAATTGGAGCAATGACCGCAGCCAAAGATCAAGGTTTAATGAAACAATGTCATCCTGGAGGTAGGCCTATAATGAAAAACCTATGGGCTTCATCCTTGGTCTAGTTACGGTCAACATTTTTTTCAGTGTTTTGGAGGATAATAGCTAGCATTCTTTTATTTGCAGATAAACATAAGTTGGGAAAAATTGCTAATACCAATTTGATAGCACTGTTATCTCAAAGGATCTTAACAGACTAAAACAATGGACTGTAAATGATAAAATTAAATTCAATGTTGATGGATATAAAGTTCTGTAACTGGGTTAGGAAAACACACACATACACACACATGCTCACACATGCACATACACATACATACATACTTCATTAAGTACAGGGTGAATGAGGTATGGCAAGAAAAGAGTTCATAGGAAAAAACCAGAGAATTTCTGTGGACTGCCTACTCATTAAGTCAAAAGTATGATATAGTAGCCAAAAGAACTAAGGTGATCTTAGCATACATGAACAGAGGAAGGGTTTCCAGGGACTTGAATCTTGCTGTATAATTTCCTGGTCTGACCATATCTGGAATATCATGTCTAGTTCTGGGTCCTTTTAGGAAATACATTGGCTAAATGAAGCAGGATTTGTCCTAGATCGCCAGCCACATGTAAACACTCAGTGAATCCTATCCTAAGTAGCTCAGTTGCACTAATGCTCAATCAAGTGTTCTATATGACTATCAGGTACGTGCACCTTGATACTTACACTGGAAACAATTACATGAATATATATAGAGAATGAGCATTCACTATATACATCCATATATATATGTGTATATATATATATATATATATATATATATATATATATATATGAACATTGACCATATATATTCATGTAAATGTTTCCAAAAAAGTATTAGAGTGTATATTTCAATTATTCTTTAGCATATGAACTCCTGGGGGACAGGAACAGTGTTTCCTTAATGTAACATACTAAATGTAACAGAGTTTCCTAAAAGTAGCATCCACATACAGCTACTGGCTAAAAATCCTGGAGGCATAAAAATTAACTGCCTGCGGTTGGAAATTCTCAAGAGAACTTCTGGGAAGAAAAGCTGTAGATAAACTGTAAGATACTGCATCTTTTACATATTTAATGTGAACTGGCAATGATTCACAAAGGATTTCCCAGGGTCACATTTACTGAATAGCTACTATGAGCCTTTGCCAAGTATTGTGTAAGATTAAAAATAATAAAAATAAATCATAAGGCATAATCCCTGCCTTCAAGCAATGACACCAATATGTATGAAACAAAGAGGCCACAACTTGGTCTCAAACCAAGTTCTAAATGGTGTGGTACAACAGAAATTCAAGTCATTGTGGGTGAGAATCATCAGAAAAGACCTCCTGGAGTAAGAAGTGGGGTTTAAGTTGGAGGTCAAAGGATGAGTCAGACTACAAGAGCAGGGGTACAGGAAATGGGGAAAGCTTAAAGGAGAGGGCAGTGGAGAATTCAGACTGACTAGAGCTGAAGATCTGCCTTGGGAAGTAATGGGAAATACGATTGGACAGCTTGTTGGGTCCATGTTATGGAGGGCCTTAAAAACCCATGTTGAATATTTCGTGGTTTATTGCTAACCTCCTTTACTGAGATATGAATCTAGTGTTTCACTATGACATGGAGGTGTTCCTGGCTTCCATGCTCAGGCTAGCGTTCATACCACTATGGTAGAAACCATGCCCAGTCCAGAAGGCTCCCAACAAAGGCTCAGCAAGATTGTGGTTAAGTTGTCAAAGATTCACTTTGGTCATCTAAGCATAGGAAGGCTAGAATACTGGTCACTTAATTCTTCACCCACATTGAACTCATGAAACTCTTTCAAAGCAGGAAAGAGTTATAGTCTAACTGAGGAAAGAGTACTCACATCAATGAAGTCACACATTGTTTAAGTTACTTATCATTTACTTGGAGATAACTGATTCCCAGACCCTTCCTGGGATCACAATCACACAACTTAACTGGAAGTAACCTCAGAGGTCATCTAGTCCAACTTATACAAGAACCAGAATCTGAACTTCCCTGTTGACCAGGTCCAGCAGACGGTAAACTTCTGGAAAGTAGGACCTATGTTATGATAATACCAACAATAGCAATCACTTATAGTTTTAAGGCTGGTAAAGTGCTTGCTATATTATCTATCTGGACATATTCATAGCCCAGATCTATCACTGGCTCCATAAAACTCTCAGAGGAGAGGCAAGAGAGACTCAACGAGACCCTGAGAAACAGAGTCAGTGAAAAAAAGAGATAGAGACAGAAACAGAGAGAGTTTGAATAAAATAACGTGACACACCCATGACAACTTCCTATATCCTGAGGTCATTCTGAGAATTTGTTTCCTCTTGCCCAGACAAAAAAGTTTAACTTGACACAATTTTTCAAATGAAAGAATTAAAATATCCCTTTGTCTCTTAATGAGGAAATCGCATTCCTATTTTGCAATTATTAAAACAATTTTAGTTTTATCTATCCATTTTGGTCTCCAGTCTCAAGGGAGTAAAAAAAGAGATGGAGATAAAAATTATAATTTATATATTTAACGACTAACTCCTATGTTGCTTGTTTCTTTCATTTGTTTTAATCAGTTTCATATTCTTAGATCTCTATAATCTATTAAACCAAGTTTCAAAAAAGTACCATACATGGAGAGACTGACTTATTGCTTTCTGACATGAATGCTCAACACAATAATTTGATCCTAAAAGAACCAGATTTCTTTTCACTAGAGATGATAGTAGTAAAGATGTAATAAATACTTAAGGCATCATGGCACCTGGAAAAGAATGTTGGTTTTGGAATAGAAGAGCTGGCCTGGAAACCTGTTTCTACTACTTACTCTCACTATCATCACAGGTGAATCACAAACAGTTTCCTCATCTGTAAAATGGAAGGGTGGACTACATTTTCTCTATGGTCTCTTTCAGCTCTGAATCTATGATGCTGGCTTTTATGCAAGAGTAAATCACATATATTCAGAATTATGCAATTTTAGAGCTGGAAGGGGCCTTTGAGATAACTTAAATCATTTTTCATAAGTGAGGAAAGTGAGACCTAGTAAGATAAAATGACTCACCTGAAGCCATATAATTTTCTAGTAAAGGCAGGATTTAGGTCTTCCATCTTCCATAGCAGTGAATTTCTAATCTAATATTGTTCTTCTCTGTGAATCTCTATCACAAGTTCACTAGAATTTTTTAAACAGATATTCCATAGAAAAATGCTACTGTGCTTTAAGAGATGAGGAGCTTGATCTTAGAAAAACATGAATAGACTTGCACAAAATAATGAAGAGTGAAATGAACGAAACCAAGAGAACACTGTGTATATAGTAAAAGTAATATTGTTTTATGAACAACTTCCAAAAAAAACCATCCTGATGATAAAAGATATTCACTACAGATATTTTATATAGATAAAATTATCAGATTCAGGTAAAAATAACACTTCTTGAATATTACACGCCAATGCTTTCATAAATTGCCTTTTTTAAAAAATAGGGTTGATTGAATCTTTTTTGCTAAAGTTTCATTTAAGGTCTTTTGCTTAGGGATGACAGCAAGATCTGGTGTTTTGAACAGAAGGAAAACAAACAGCTAAAAAAGAGGAAGAAACATAGAGCAGTCACTGAAGCATCACTTACCAGAAATCATTTTCTATTTTGCCTGGGAAACTGAATCACAAGAGGACAGCCCCTCTTAGAGGACTGAGCACAGAGCTGAGTTCACTCTGAGTTTCAGTTTGGTATCTAGTCTGACAAAGGCAAAGTCTTAGTGTAAAGGCTCACCTTCTTTTGTCTCCACCCCCTTTTAGGTAAATAAGGATAGCAATATTATTCCCCACACTAGGAAGCTGTGAAAATTAATTTGATTCAATTCAATAAATATTTATTAAGTGCCTACTATGTGCCAGGGACTGTGTTAAGTGCTGGGGATACAGAGAGAGATAAAATAGTTCTTGCTCTCGTGAAATTTACAATCTAATGGGGGAGAGAACATGCAAACAAATATATACAAAGCAAGTTACGTAGAGGATAAATGGAAATAATTAATAGAGGGAAGTCACTGAAATGAAGAAGAATAGGAAGGATTTCCTGTAAGAGGCTGGATCTCAGATGGGGCTTAAAGGAAGTCCAGTGGTCAGTAATCAAAGAACTGTGGGAAGATGTGTAAGCTAATGTACTGCTGGTGTAGCTGAAAATTGTTCCAACTAGTCAGTAAAACATTTTGCAACTTTGCTAGGAAAGTGATTAAGCTGTGCATACCATTTGATTCCACTGAATACATTGGGGTTATACCTAAGGAGAGCCAAAGCTAGAGGGAGAGATCCCATATACACAAAAATATTTCTAGTAGCACTTTTTTTTTACAAATAAAGAAAAATTAGAAATGAAAGTGCCCAATCTTTGGAAAAACACTGAATGAATTTCAGTCTACCCTGCCATGGAATATAATTATACAGTAAGATGTATATGAAAAAGGATTATTTCAGTTTTTTGGTCTTTGTATCCCCAGTACTTAGCACTTGTTAGTTGTCACTTGTTAGTTGATTACTTGATCTGATACTGATTGAAGTAAGTGGACTAAGAGAACAGTTGGTAGTGACCACAATAAAGTAAAGGAAAATATTACTGAGAGACATCGGAACTCTAATTTATGTAATAAACACTCTTGATTACAAAGGACAGCTAGTAAAGTATAGCTCACTCTTCTCAGCAGAGAAATGACAGACTGTGATACAATGAAATGAGTGGTGGTGGATCTGGAGTCAGTTGACCTGGGTTCAAAACTACTTACTACCAAATGATCTTGTGAAAGTCATTTTACCATTCTAGGCCTCAGTTTCCTCTTCTGTTAAATGAGGGAATAGGATCTGAAGTCCTCTACTAGCTCTAAATCCATAATTAAATAAGGCAAGCTATTAAATAGTATTAAATAAGGCATACATTGGATGCTGGTTTGTATCTGACACATAGCAAAAGCCTAATAAATGCTTGTTGATTGAGTGACTTGTACAAAAGAGGTTTCAAAGGCAGTGGTGATGGAGGAGGGAGGGTTTCAGGAAGTGATAGCGATATAAAAAAGGCATCAATAAAGCATCTATTTTTAAAAAGGAGAACCATAAGGGAGAAGTACATATAGCATCTCTGTGCTGAGAACTTTAAACACCCTCAGGGCTTGGTCTCTCTAATAAGGAAATAACCTTCCTCTTCACTGAAAGAAGAATGAAAGTGCCCCCATTTATTTGCAGGATAAGTGAAGCTCTATAGCGAATCTGCTTAGAATTAGGCATGACCTAGTTAGTGTCATACTGGAGAAAAGAAAGGAAAAGGATTTTGGCCAAAAAGGGCTAGAAGTCAAGTTGGGAAGAGGTTACTCCTGAATATCAGAAAAGCTTTTCCTTTCCTGACTATTCAAAACCAGGAAGTGATGACATCATTGTTCATACAGTATGATGTTGTAATGTGTATTCACCCAACTTCCTATTTCCATTAGGGAGGGCAGGGGAAATTGTGGACTGAAGAATCTGAAGTTTCTTCTGGTGAGAAGGATAGATGAGCCATAGGGCTTTGGGGAACAATTCTGTGCTCCTCATCCTATAATAAACAACTCCGTCAAAACTTACTGTTGTTTATCCATATAAACAGTCCCCTTTCTTCTTATCCTACTCTCAACTTGATAGACTTAAACGTCTATTAGGAAATCTGAAAACATGCTGACTGTAGCCTCACGTACACTACAGAATTTCCCAATTCTAAGCGGATGGTTATCGTAGAGGCAAAGAAAGGTCAGTAAGATATTATGCAATCTGAATTGCCATGTATTAGTTCCCTCCAGAACTCAAGCACCCATAATTTATCTAAGCATTTTTGTCTTTTTCCTGATATTTTCACTCTAAGTGGGGAGATGAGAGAAAGATAACCAAGATAGAATTATATAAACATTTGAGGATCTGGTGAGTAACACATGAGTATTAGACAGGCAGTCTCAAGGAGATACAAGAGTGAGTTTTGACTAGCTTTCCTTTCTCCTCTCCCTATTCAAGAATAACCAGCAAAATTCTCTACAGTTTAACCCTTTATATGTTCAGACAAAGCACATTCTATTTATTTGTGGGAGGCAGCTGGGGTTATGTGACTTGCCCAGAGTCACACAGGTATAAAATGTCTGAGGGCAGATTTGAACTCAGATCTTCCTGACTCCAGGGCCAGTGCTCTATCCATTGTGCCAGAAAGCACACTCTGTTTAGAGAAATTTCAACTAGCATTCATCCCTTCACTCAACAAGCATTTAAAAGCCTACTATGGTCCAGGAATTTTAGTAGGTACCAGAGATTCAAAAGACAAAAACTAAATAGTCCTTGTCTTATGGAGACTTATATTCTATTGGAAGAAAATAGCATACATAGGTAAGTATAATAAATGCTATATATTTGTGGGCTTACTTGAAACTGACAGCAATCAGGAAGGGCCTTGCGTGAGGTGGTCTTTAGGCTAAGCCCTGAGAAAAGTTAGGAGTTCCAAGAAGCTGAAGAGGGAGGAGAGAATTACAGGCATAGGAGACAGCCATGTTCATTAAGGCTTCCATTCCCTTGATTATAATGAATAGCTACAACTCCTGCTCTATTATACTATGTGTGTTATTAAAGATGTGGGTAAAATGTGCTTCTGCATAGTTCACCAGCATCACCAGAAAGAATCATTTCCTATGAATATAATTTGTTATTTACAAAAAAGTCCTTTTCAAAGTTTTCCTATAAAGAGCTCAAGGAGAAACAAAGGGGAACAGGGAAGGAGATTAAAAAATGTAAAACATTTCTCTCAGAACTTCTACAATTCACTTTTACATTGCGTTATACTTTAATAATGTAAGATTGTAGCATAATGCAATATAAGGAAAATAGCCTGCACTTGATGCTGTAATACCAATTACATAAACCAATACAGAAGATGAAATAAACACAAAATCTATACGCATCTAATAGACATAAGGAAACTGTCGGAAGTCAACAGTTAGTGGGAAACCTTCAAAAATATGCTATGTCTACAGGAAGTCAGGTGGATTTCTTGGCAAATTGCCTCTGCTCTCATGCATACTCACATAAATTATATTGAGAACAAAACAAAGTAAAAATACACTTGGCCACCTCTGAAAAGGTTACAGATCAACTAACACCTCTCAGAAACAGGTGACTAGCCACTCTAGTATGTAAGAAAAAATTGGAAAAGAAACCCTTTAATTATTGCAGTTTTCTGAGAATTCTGAATGTTTGACTACATGAACCAGTCAGCTTGGTAGTACCATTACCAGACATTTGTTTGCACAATCAGTGCTTAACTTAACTAGCATTAAGTCAGTTCTAATAAATTCCCCACAAAGAAGGCAATTCAGTTCTATTTTTCCCATTTTCCAGGGAGAAAAATTACTAAAAAGAGGTTAATTGGCTTTAGAGGAGAGGGCTAAAACTAGAAATACAAAAGCTCTCCATAAGGATGTACAAAATAACTATCATTTCCATAAAAGAAAAAGAATGAAATCATGGGTATTCAAGCCCTACTAGGTTGAAATATAAGCACACTTAATACATTAGGATTCACTCAGAAGTAGCCATTCTTTCTTCTCTTTCACAGAAATATATGTCTGAATGTGCTCCCCAAGACTGTTCCAAGAAGAAATCCTGATAGGAAATCTGGCTCCCCAGAACCACACATTTTATACGATCTAACATAAAATTCAAGGCTAGCAGATATCCATAAACCAGCAGACACTTTAAATTTTTAGTAAATGTACCTGTGCTGAAAAGTCAATTAGCTTTGGAAGCAGCAGTTTCCCACCTTCATCACTCTTCAGGAAATCCAGCAAACTCCCTGTTTGTAGAACAAGACGTCAGTGCTATTTCTCCCTGCCCTCCCCGGGAAAATCCAGACTAAATTTAAATGATTATCACTTTTCTATATGCCAAGGCTTTGTAAGTTTTGTAGTTCCTTAAAGTCAACTACCTATTCTTCCTATCTTTCACAAAAGGAAAAATATATGTGAAAATAGGGATTGCTTCAAATAGGATATTAATGGAGATATAAATATATAGAGATAGATATTCTCTCTCTGTCTCTGTATCTCTGACCCTCTCTTCTATCTCTGACTTTCTGTATCTTGGTGTTTCTAAATGCTTGTGAATTAGCTATCACATTTTCTGAATGCTCCAGCAAAAACAACACAAAAATTATTGTGTTTTTTTTTCCCCTTCCCCCCTTTCAACACTGATGTAATTGCAACTATAATGCTAATTATTGTTAGGGAGGCAGTTTTGTGAAGTGAACAGAGTGCTGAATTTAAAGCTAGAGGAGCTGGGTTCCAGTTCTGACTTGGCTGAGTCCCACGGGGTGACCTTGGACAAGCTACTTGACTCCTTCAAGTTCTTCATCAATAAAATGATGGGGTTGGTTCAGATGGGCTCTCAGATTCATTTACTTTTTTAACTAATTAATTTTTAGTTAACAATAATATTCAGTTCCATGAGCTTTTGAGTTTTAAATTTTCTCTCCCTCCTTCCCCTGAACCCACACCAAGATGGCATGCAATCTGATGTAGGCTCTACATATACATTCATATTAAATATATTTTAGGATCCATTTCTAAATCAAGATTTCTTTCAATTTATAATTTTTCCTTCCATGTTTAGGTTAAACTACTGAATTTCTACTAAAGTACTACTTAAAATCCTGGGAAGATTTCTCTTTGCCATGAGGCATTTACACTTAGGTTCAAGTCTAATACTAATCTGGTTTGGAGAGAAGCAGAATCTTGCACCCCAAGAGTAAGGTTTTCTTTTTTGGCAGAGACTTCTTAAAACTGGAATGACTTGGATATACTGATTTTTGACATTATCAACATGAATGGTAACATTTCTGATCAGCTCTGTAGCACAATATGGTCATTTCTCCATTATTCCCAGGTCTTCTTAATTTCTCAATAATCTAGATATATCATTTTTTCCCCTACAGCTACTCTGGTCCATTTGACTGTATTTCAGTCATTTCACTCCTGGGTAGATAGACACAAGAAAAAAGCAGAGTTCGGTGATTCCTTCATAGTTTTCTAGCTATTTCTTTAAATTTCACAAGAATACGACTTTGCTGGATGAATTTTTAAAGACTAACATTTTAAAGTATTACAGTTGTTACTTCCTGCCACCAAAGCCTATTTCTTAAAACGTCAATATTCTTCCAATGATGGCAATAACTAGTAATGAGTCAGAGAACGTCACACATTCAACGGAATCAAAAGTTGGCAACCCAAAGGACAAAAGAAATATGCAGCATGATGAGTTAAGTAGGCTTCAGTAAGATTAACAGCTATTACTAAATTATTAAGGGTTTTGAAAAGGAGAGTCTTGTCAAATGACAAGAACCAGGTATAATAAGCCTGGATAGCTGCAAGAAACCTAGTCCTGTATCTAGGATTGGTAAAAAAGAAAATGAACAAGGATTGCACAAAATGAAAAGGTATATGTAGGTTGTTATCTAGACAGATGAATACCTACACTATGATGGCAGAGCCAATGAATTATCAAAGTCCATAGATGATGCAAGAAGATAAATAGTTTGGGAAGTTAGAGTCCCATTTTAAAATTATGCAACAAAAATATTCATATTTCTAAGTTAATCTAAAAAAATGAGCATCAGATACTTCAATATTTCCAAATATCCATGTCTTTTGTGTTCCACTACTTCATGTCTTAATAAATTGTCTTCATCAATTCCCATAGCCAAGAAAATATTCATCATTTGATGGACAAAATGAGCTTCCCTCACCTACTTGGACTGTTACAATGGCAATAAAGAGTGAATTCACCAGGGGCTTACCCTCAAAATTGGTTCTACTTATTAATTAATACCTTCTGGAGTTTGTGTATTGCTAATTTTGCCTTTGAGAACTTGAGGCGTCCTCCATGTCATGAAGAGGGATCTTTGGTGCAACTGCTTGATTTTATTTAAAATATGGTTACTGGAATAAATATCAGATGCTTACCTTTTGCCATATATTCTGTTATGATGTAAATGGGCTCCTCTTTAGTAACCACAGCATAGAGCCTCACTAACTTGTCATGCTGAAGTGTTTTCATGAGGTTGGCTTCTTCCAGAAATGCCTGCACAGACATGGTTCCTGGCTTCAGAGTTTTCACAGCCACTTTAGTACTGTTGTTATAGTAGCCTAAGAAGAAAAAGGAATGAAGAGAGGAGTGAGACAAAACAATCTGGGGTGGCTCTATTTATTCTACAAATAACTATGGAATTGTGCATTATACACTACGGCTGGGTTAAAAACTTACTAACAACAACATACACTTATTGCACTTTACAATTTGCAGAGCACTTTTGTGATCCTCACAGCAGTCTTGGGAGGTAAGAGTACAAATGTTATTATTCCCATTTTACAAATGAAGAAACTGAGACTACGAGAGGGTAAGTGATTTACTCAAGGTCACATAGGTAAGGGACAAAGCAGTGTATTTTTATGACTACAAGCACAGTGTCCCGTTGCACTAAACTTTATCTGCCAGTCTGGTAGATATGATACATATATGCAACATTGAAGCTACCTATATTCTATTTGAGTTACATTCTATAGCTCATATGTAGATTCTGAATAAAAAACTGTTGAAGTTGAATAGATAAACTGTATTTGGTTTTTGTTTTCTAAACCTGAAATTTGGGGAGAAAACAACTGAGAAAATAACCTAATGGAAATGATACTTATGTACATCCTTATTATATCAATAGTTCAATACTCTAAAAATTTTTGAATGATAGAGATGATAAGGAAATAGATATTATCTATCATAACTAGAAAAAGGTCATTGTAATTCCCACCTTTCCTCACTATTTTATTTTGCTTCTTTACATAACAATGTTCAACGTTCACACAAACGTCAAACTGTGTATCATAGTTCTTATTGGTAGCTCACTGATATTTCAAGAAGTAAAGGCATTATTAAAAGCCTTCATAGCACAAGAACAGTTTAACTTCCTTATCTGTGGAGTATTTTTAAGCTGATTTGTGTTCCAGTATGCAGTAACTGTGTTTGAGGCTGCCCAGGGCTTTCTCCCAGAGCATTCATTTTTCTCACATTCCTGGAATTTCATCCAAATACTTTTGGGATGTTTTGGTGGCTAGATCCCAGTAATGTAGCTTTTCTGCCATACTGAAAGTAAACAGAGCATGCTCAGGGTCTCTAAACCTATGACCTCCTTTTCCATTGACATACAGTTCATGTTCCTTTCTCGGTTCCGCCTGGCAGTCGATGACTGTCTCATAGAAGAGTGCACATTCAAATTTCCCATGGAAACTTTTCAGGAGTATTTAGGGAGGCAAATGTAGCTCAGGTTTTTATTTTCTTTGTAAGCTACTGAGAACCTCTATAAAACTGATCCATTGGCAGATCCAGAACAATATTGACCACCCAGATGAGGTACATTATCAATAATATTTGGCTCAGAAACAATGCATGGGAAATAGAAGCCCAGATCTGCTTGACTACACTGCCTACAGTTTTTATAACCATGTGTTCTACTTATATCTCAGACGGAGGAGGAGGGGATTTAGAGCTGGAGGGAACTTTAGTGATAACCACAGGACTATATAACACTTGTCATATATATTGCAAATTGATTCAAATATCTCTAATAGTGTCACTGGGTGTATTTATTTCTCTTATTCCCAAGAATACTTCATAAATGCCAAAACAGTAGAACTCAAAAAGTATTTCTAAGGAGCAAGGTTATTGGTCTGGTTGAACCAATCCCTCAAAGGATGGGTAGTAACGCCTTCTATTCTGCATAGATTCTCAGACATCAACTCAACAATTACAAATGGCTAGCGGCATTTCCCCAGAAATAAAGAAAACATAAATAAAATGTACATCTTCCAACAGGTGTTTAGATTTCTTAGTCCTTGCTCCTCTGGAGTGACTAATTTAATTCAATTGAACAAATGTTTATTATTAATAACAATGAATATTTATGAAGTATAGTAAGGTTTTAAAATCACTTTATAGACATTATCTCCCTTCATCCTTACAACAACACTTGAGGCAAACACTATTATCCTCATTTTACAAGTGAGAAAACTCAGGCTGAGAGAGAATAAACGAGATATACCCAGTGTTACACAGCATTTACTATGTACATATCACGACATCAGGCACTGGTAAAGATACTAAGATAAATAAGGCAACGTAACAATTCTGGTAGTAAGGTGAAGATGGTTTAAATGAGGAAGGGTATGGAGGTGGAAAAATCTGTGAGAATACCATTCCATTATTCCAGGTAGGTTATAACGAAGTAACGTACTAGGATGAGAGCAGGGGGAACAGAAATCAGGGGGTGGATATGACTCAGCTTATGGAAATGGAAATTAACAGGGCTTGTAACAGATTAGATATGAGGGAAGGAAGAGTAGAAGATAACACCAAGGTTTCAAATGTAGGGGTCTAGTTGAATAATAGTAGTAGTGACAGAAATTGTGAAATCAAGAGTGGAGCAGATTGAGGGGAGGGAGATAAGAAGTTCTTCTTGGGGTCTGTTACTTTTATGATGTCAGCAAAATATCCATGTAGAGATGCCCTAAAGGCAGCTGAAGATGGGAGTCTGGAGCCTGAGAGAGAGGTCAGAGACAGAGGGATAGATTTGGTTGTTCAGTCATTTTTCAGTCTTGTCCAACTCTTCGTGATCCCATTTGGGGTACACATTCAGGAATCATCGCTGTAGAAGTGACAGTTAAAGTCATGGCATTAAATTAGATTGTTGAGAGAGAATGTAGAAAGAGAAGTTGGTATTGGGAAGAAGAAAACACACCAGTGAAGGAGACAGAGAAGTAACTAAAGACATGAGAGAAGAACCAGTGAACTGTTGGTATCTGAAGTAAACTGAAGAAAGTCTTTAGAAAAACTTCACCAACTTCAGAAAATTTAAGGATGAGAACTCAAAAAGGCTATTATATTTCAAAATTAGGAAGAAAATGGTAACCTCTGAAGAACAATGTCGATAGAATGGCTGGAGTACAGACACAGATTGACAAGGATTGACAAAAGGACAAAAGGACAGACACCTTCTTAAAGGTGTCTGATAATAGAGAGGAGAGAATGAGACTGAAGCTTGCTGGAAAGTAGCATAGTAGAGTTCTAGGATTGGAATCAGGATGACTCCAGTTTAAATCTATGCTTTGATACTTAATGTGTGTGACCACGGAGGAAAAACTTGACTTCTGACCACCTATAAAATGAGGATAATGTCTAGCGTTTCTACCTCACAGACTTATTATGAAAGTTAAATGAGGTAACATATAAACCACTTTACAAACTTTTTGGTGCTATACAAATATAAGTTGTGATTCAAAGTCTTTTTTTAAGGAGTGAGGAGATTCAATAATATTTGAAGCAAGATGAGAAGGAGCTAGTGAAGGAGGGGGCAGGAAACTGACGATGCATGAGAGGTAATCATTCCTAGAAAAAGACCCCAAAGGAAGCAGGAGTAAATTAGAACAAGGTCATAGGTAGGAGAAGTAGATGGCAATGCAAGAGGTCCATTCATGTATTTTAAGACATTTATTAATTGGCTATTATATATGAGACAACACACTTGGTCACTATGAAAAATTTAAAAAAGATCCCTGCGATTCAAAGGATGAATTGAAAAATTTCTCAAACCCCTTCTATGTGCCAGGCATTCTCACTAGTAATGAAGATAAGAAGTAGACTAAAAGAAACAAAAAAATAGAATGTGAAAAGTAACTGAGAAGACAAAAAACGAACAAACAAACAAACAAACAACAATAACATTTCTAAAACAATGCGAGGGGAAATTACTTCCTGTGGAAGGACGAGGGCAATCTTCATGGAGGAAGCAACATTTCATGCTGTCCATCAACATCAACAATTTCAACAGACAGAAATGGATGAGATAGTTTAGATATCAATAATATCACAAAAACTTTAAGTACCTATCATATATAAGGTATTGTGTTAAATAATGGGGATAATGCATAGTGATTAAGAAGGATACAGGCTCTACCCTCAAAAGAACCTACAATTAACATGATTATATGATATGGGCACATAGGCAAAGAAGAGGGAAAGATAAGAGTACATGTAAAGAATGGTGTGTCATCTGATTTGGCAGGTGCATAGAGTATATGGAGGGAGATTGAATCAGAAAGTTAAGATGAAGTCAATATATGGAAGACACTGATTACTAGACTATGGAGTTTATACATTATTCCACAGGCAATGGGTAGCCAATGCAGGTTTTTGATCAGTAAAATGATCAGCTTTATGTAAGAAGAATATACATCTGGCAGCAATGTATAGGATATATTACAAAGGGGGAGATTTCAGAGGTAACAATTACAACAAATTATACAGATGTTATACATCAAAGTTTGCAAAGTATTTTTTCTCCCTACAAATAGGTAGTGCAAATGTAATTAATGTCACTTTACAGATGCAAAAATTGAGACTCAGAGAAGTCAAATGACTTGCCCATGGCCACATAGTCAATATTTGAAATGGAATTCTAATCAAGTGTCTTGATTTCAAGTCTAACACTGCAGACCACTGCACTAGTATAGAATTATTCCTGATAACCTCTCTTCTCTACTGGTTTCAAGTTACACTTCATTTTCATGTTTCTCTTCTTTATTCTCTAAATATTCCCATCTCCCAATCCATTTTAAAAAATATTGAAATAAAGATTTTTTTTCCATATTAAATTTCACAGAACTCCTGAAAATCTATCCACAGACCCCAGATTAAGGATCCTTACTTGGAAACATTTTTAAAAGTTTTTTAAATTTTATTTTATTTTATTTTCAGCTCTGAATTCTCTCCCTGCCCTTGCCCCTGTTGAGAAAGCACAAAGACGTAGAGTCAATTAAACAAATTACCACAGTAGCCATAACAACATATGCCTCAATATGGACTCTGAGTTCATCATCTCTCTATTTGGAAGTGGGTACCATGTTCCACCATGGATTCTCTAGAATTGTGGTTGGTCATTGCATTGATCAGTCACTAAGTCTTTCCAGGATGTTTGTCTTTACAATAATGTTAAAGTATTATAAATTGTTTTTCTAGTTCTGCTCACTTCACTCTGTATCAGTTCATACAAGTCTTTCCAGGTTTCTCTGAAGCCATCCCTTCCATCATTTCTTCTTTTTTCTTTGCAAGGGGGAAGGCAAGGCAATTGGGTTTAAGTGACTTGCCCAAGGTCACACAGCCAGTATGTCAAATGTCTGATGCCAGATTTGAATTCAGGTCCTCCTGACTCCAGGGTCAGTGCTCTACTCACTGCCATCATTTCTTATAATACAAGTACAATAGTATTCCATAGCATTCATGTATAATAAACTGTTCGGTTATTCCTAAACTGATGGACAATCCCTCAGCTTCCAATTCTTTGCCACCACAGTAAGAAAAGTAGAAGTTAAAAGAACTCTGAGGTTTTACCATGTAAACTTGCAAAGATAATGTAATATGGGAATAGTCAATGTTGGGAAAATAGGCATATTGATTCACTGTTGATAGGGCTGTGAAGCTGCTCAATTGTTAATGGTATAAATTTGGAATTATATAAGAGAAATGACTAAGCCACTTATCCTTTTTGATCCAGCAATACCACTACTGGTCACAAGAATGTTGAAGACAGAAACAAAGGTTCAATATATCTCAAAATATTAGTCGTATTCTTTGTGACAAATGGAAGCACAAATGGGAGAATAGTTAAAAATACTGTGGTATGTGATTGTAATATTGTATCTTAAGAAATGACTAAATGAGGAATTCAGAAAAACATGGAAAAATTTGTATGAGCTGATGCTTGAGTGAAATAATCAGAAACAAAAGAGCAATACACACAATGGCTATAATAATATAAACAAAAATACCAATAAAATGAAATTAAGTCCTAAGAAAGGAGTAAAAAATGAAGGTCCATAATTCAGGATACAGGAGGACTACTAGGACATAATACAAAACCAGGTCCATTTTTTGATATTTTTACTTAGTTGTTTTTCTTTGTCAAAAGGAAGGGATCATTTTGGAGGAGGATGAAATGATGAGAAATTGAAGAAGGAGGAGAAGGAGGAGGAGGAGGAGGAGAAGAAGGAAGACAAGGAGGAGGAGGACAAGGAAGAGGAGGAGGAGGAGAACGAGGAGGAGGAGAAGAAGAAGGAAGATGAAGAGGGGGAGGAGGAGAAGAAGGAGGATGAGGAGGACAAGGAGGAGGATGAGGAGGAGGAGAAAGAAAAGAGATAGAGAAGAAGAACAAGAAGTAGCACTGCCTGCGGAGTCAGAACTAGATTTTCAATTCTTCCACTAACTGCATGCCCTTGAGCAAGTGATTTACCTATTCAGGGCCTCAGTTTCCTAATGTGTGAAATGAAAGAATGGATTAGTTGATTCATTCATGTATTCATTCAACCAGAAATTATTGAGCACCATGCAACTGTTAAATGCTGACAAGTGAGATGTGGTGGTTCCTGACTCAAGGAGTTTACTATCGTATAAGAAGAAATAAAAGAGAGATACAAGCATGAGTAAAATAATACTAGGAGGGCATAATGAGAGTATATAAAGTGCTCTCCTTTGCAGGGTCCTCTCCACCTCGAACATTCTAAATTTCTGATTCATGGGACAATTATTGTGTTTCAAGCTCTATTTTACCAACATGAAATTAGACAAAATTTTATTAGGTCAGTAGCCACAACATTTCTCAGTAGGAAAACCAACATCAAGAGTATTAAATTAATGATTAAAACAAACAAAAAAACAACCAAAACAAAAAACCCCAGAACCTAGAAAACCTCCCTTATTTTTAAACTTGTTCCTGCAAATAAAATATGCAGTTATGAGTCAATTTCTCTTTCTTTCTCCCTTTCTCTCTCTTTAAATATAAGGAGCTTTTCAACACCTCAGTTGAATTTGTAATCTGTATTTCAGTTCATAATGAAAAGTAGTAACACGAAGTATCAGTTCTGTCTTCACTTACACTGATACCTCCCCTATGCTCAAACCTGGATTCAATTCAATTTTTTCTGTTACCAGGGAGATACTCTCCCCACCTCCCTAATTCCTCAGATTTCCCATTACTTACTCTTAATTCCTAGAGTTGATGAATTTCTAGACTCTTTCTCTACTGCCAGAAAGACAATGTTTTCCTCCCTCTTAAGGTGCAGAACATGTCCTATTTTGAGCTGAGCCCAGTTGTAAGAACAGTTTTCCTTTTCATCTGTTTTTTTGACATTCTGGATGTCTGTTCTGCACTGAGGAAAAGATTTGGGGAACATGGAAGAAGCGAGGAGAATTGGAAAGGTGAAGGGTAAGAGCAGTAAGAGGCACCTTTGTAAGAAGAGTAAATGTTAAGACTCCACACAGTCCTCCCCTAGCCTGAAAGGGTAACCCAAATTCCCATCCTTAGAGCGATGTAAAGTGAAAGAATAATAAAGAAAATAGTGCCTTGAAGGATCCTTAGAGATAATGTGGTGCAGGGGTTTTTAACCTGGGACTCTGGTTTTAAAATTTTAAATTCTGATAACTCAGTTTAATATAATTGGTTTCTTTGATTATCCTATGTTTTTTATCTCATGAATTTAAAAACTGTTATTTTGAGGAGGGGTTAATGACAAAGGTGTCCAGGTTAATCTAATCCAGATTACAGATAAGAAACCTGAGGCTCAGAGAACAGAACTATGGTATTATTTACTGAAAATAACTGTTAATGCACACATATATTTGGGAAGGAGAATAAGCAAAAACCTTTATTATTTAATAACTTGGCTAATAGAGATCTTGGAAAAGACTTGAGACACAAGAGTTCAGGACACATAAGACAGAAGGAAAGAGTCCTGGGCAAAAGTCCTGGAGCAAATGAGATTGAGAAAAAAGGCATAGGTAGAGGAGGATTGATTTCAGTGAAGTATGAGGATATCTCTTTCTCAGAAAAGGAAGGGGAATAACATTACTCTAAGGGTATAAATACATTCCATTCATCAATTCAATTTTTATTTGTTGGACTATATGACCCCTAGTTTCCTTTCCAATTCTAAAACTTCCAATTCTAAAATCCTATTCACTTCAAAGAGTAATTTGTTTAAAAGAATTAATATATTGTTATTAAGTGTTTACTATGGATGTTTTGTGGAGATGGTAAGACATTAGGTATTATTCAGGAGTGGGGCTCCAGCGTTCGGTGATGGAGGAGGTAGTGTGACAGAATCATAAGCAAGTACTGGGGAGGGATCTGTAGATTGTCTTCTATTGCATGACTTTCCCAAGTGGAGAGATGGATTTGGGTATTCATTTTCTTGAAGCAAAATCCACTACCCTTGAATACAATCTGCCTTAAGCTTGATGCCATCAACCAGCTCAATGCTACAGAAAATCACTTCTAGTGCAATGCTTTCTTTAAGCATTACATATATGTTAAGTGTTAATGCTCCTGTTTAAAAACCCATAAAACAGGCTTGGCTGAACCAGAAAAAAACAACATACCCAATGACAACAATGTGAATGAACAGATCAATAAAGGAGGCTGAACTCTAAATAATGGAAAACTTACAGTGGTCCTAGAAAACAGATGATGAGACACACTTCCTCTCAGAGGAGTAGGGGATTCCTAAGATAGAGAGTCACGGTCTTTGTCAAAAGCAGTCAGTCACTGGCCTGCCTCTTTTGGTTGAATTGTTTTTCCTTGTTAAAATGGATGATTCAATCCGAGGAGGTGAGAAGAGTATCCAGAAATGACCGTGATGTAAAATAGGTCTTAATAAAGCTTATTTTTTTAAAAAAAAAAAACCCACATAGGCATCAAAATGTTTAAATGTCTACCAAAGGAGAAAAAAGAAAAGAAGAAATTGTGGGAGGCTGGAAATGGTTCTCTTGTCCTGATTTAACACTTTTTGGAACAAGCTGCCCTCTATAACATAATTCCACCTAATTTATTTTCAAGAAAACAATTAATACTAGGAGGTTGGAATATGTCTGCACTGCTACCTGGTCATTCTATTTTCTATTGGTCAACAAGGAGTCAAAATGATTTAGCTATTGAAAGGTTTCCTTTTATGTTCTATTTTGATTTAGTATGGCTTGCTACTATCAAAAAGTCAAGCCTGTACTCTGCAACACAAGTCATAACATATAGGAAAGAAAATACAAAGCCAATAAAAACATGCTCTAGGCCATTTGCCACAAACAGCCACCTAAACAAAATAATAACTCATAAGGTTATAAAACTAATTTGTATTACAGTAGGAAAACCCATAAAACCTAAAAATATGGTCTTTTTCCATATTTCTCTCCACCAAAATTATAATAAAAGAAAGACAAAACCAAGTTACAAAAAGGAGTCTTTTGTGTGTTATATTTCAAAACCAGAAGGATTAAGTTATACATTCTTTTAAAATGCTTTACATAGAATTGTCAAAAGACTCAGTTACATGATTTCAGTTAGCTAAAAAATAAATATAACTAGAAAATGTGATTTTTTTCCTTTTGAAAGGCCACACAGACTATTGATGCGTGTGTGTGTGTGTGTGTGTGTGTGTGTGTGTGCATGCACAATGTAAAACTACAGGCTACTAGTTGCTACCAGTCAATTTAGTTTGATGGGAGATAAAAAAATCATGCTTCCCAAGGTCAGAAAAAAAGTTATCAGGAAACACTGTAGCTGCTAAAGATATTAAAAGATACTAATAAAGCTTCTCGTCGGAACAATCAGCAAAATAGTCATGTGAAGAACAATCTAACACCAATTACATATTTCTCAGAGGTGTTGTCATCATTAAAATAATGACAATTATTCAGTATGATGGGATGAGTTCATAATCACATCTACAGGGCCCATTTATGTAGCACTAAGAATCAAATCTTACTTTTGCCAAGGTTATTTGCTAGAGCCCTCCAGTTTGAAAAATAGTAGTCATGAGGGTTTTGGCTATCAATACAAATGGAAAATGAATTTTTTGATCGTTCCAAGAACTGATAAAAAACTTTTTTGATGAGTGACACTGGATGACAGTTGAAGATGGCAGAAGAAAAAGCCGAAACTGCAGTTTGGATGTGCTTGTTAAAGATGACCTATTTGTACTTACTAAACACTGGATTTGGGAAGACCTGAGTTAAAATCTGGCCCCAGATACTATGTGACCCTGGGCAACTCACTTTATCCTGTTTGCTCAGTTTCCTCATCTATAAAATGACCTGGAGAAGGAAATGGCAAAGAGTCAGATACGACTGAAAAACAACTAACAACAAAAAACCTGAAAAATTGAGATTTTTCTTTTTATCCTTGCAGCTGATTTAGAAAATGAATTAATTTTATAGAGGTAAGGAGAACTATATATGTGATTTCATTGGCATAGGGAACTTTGGGGATGAGGGAAAGCCCTTTACCATGGCAGGTGAGCACCTTCTCTTCAATGTAGAAAGAGCTACATTAAAGAGCTGTCAAGAGTATTGGAAGGTAAAGAGACTTGCCCTAAGGTACATAGCCAGTATGTGTTAGAGTCAGGACATGAGTCCAGGTCTTCCAGTTCTGGGGTCAGCTGTCTAGTGACCTATGCTGTCTTGCTATATAATTTTTATTTTTTTTAAAGTAAAGATTGCACATGACAAGGATGTAGGGAGGGTACCAAAACTTTTTTTCCCAACTGAAATTTTACCTACAAGAATTTCTCTTTTTTCAGCAAAGAAGCCTCAGAACCAAATAGTGAGAGGAAATGTGGTGCTTAGCTTTACTGTACAATAATTTTCCCCACAATGTAACAATCCACAGAGGAAAATATTTCACACCAGTCGGATGTCAAGAAAAACTCATAAACAAGAGGAAACATCTTGAGGAGAAACAGCTTCTTTATTCTCCCCCCCCTCCTCCTAAACTGGCCACTTCCTAGTATTTATTAATTACCTTTCCAGACAAAAATATTACAAACCATAACACACTACACCTATTTCATGCATATTTTCTCATTTTTAACAAAAATATCTTTATTCATTTGACTCAATAAGAAATCTTTTTTAAAAGATTCAGCTTTTGCTTATAATAAATAAGAAAATCTTCCCTGATTACCAAAGCTCTCTCTTGGTGTATTCTTTTGAAAAACAGATTACTCAGACCCTCAGTTGCATATATCTTAATTTTTTTTAACACTCATGTCCCCAGTAAGAATGAGAAATAAAAAAATACAAATTTAAACCATATTTTTTTTACCTACATTAAATTATACAAGCTAGCTACATTCATTTGGAACTATTTCTATGTTAAATGTATTTAGTATTTATGGAAGTTATTTCATTGTTTACAAAGAAGTTTTCTGGATCATAGCCAAAATCACAGGAGTAAGTCAGTAATAATTAAGACTGTAGCCCCTACACCCTTTTTTTTAAATAGACAAAATATTATGTGCGTGTATGCATGCAAATATGTGTGTATATGCATGTAAAAATAACTTCCTTGCCTGGACCTATGTTATCTTTAGATAGGCAGTGCCAGATAAAGAAAATTCCTTAAGTAATACAAATTGTAGGGCAACTGGGTGGCTCAGTCCTGAAGTCAGGAAGACCTGAGTTCAGATCTGGCCTCAGACACTTACTAGCTGTGTGACCCTGAGCAAGTCACTTAAACCTGTTTGCCTCAGTTTCTTCATCTGTAAAATGAGCTGGAGAAGGAAATGGCAAACCATTCCAGCATCTTTGCCAAGAAAATCCCAAATGGAGTCATGAAGTCATACACAACTGAAACAAGTGAATAACGACAATGCAAACTGAGAACTGTTCTGCAATTTACAATATTAAAACATTACCTGAGTTTAACTGAAAAGTTAAGTTAAAAAAAGTTAAGAAATAGCCAAGTATCTTGCCCATAGTTATACAGTCAATATTATGGCCTTATCCATGATACACTATACCATGTTGCCTTTCCATATAATGATTAAAATTACCCAAAATTGGCATAGAAGCTGTAGGACAGCAGATATTAAGAAAACCATTGGGTATCCCAGGTCCCTGTTAGGACCAAGAAACCTGAATTGTAGATTGCTAGTAACGCAGGCACTATCTAAGGAGGGTGAACGTTTAGAGGTTTAAGAGACCTATGTGTGAGATGAGAAAGAGGATTAACTTTAACCCTATCAATTCAGAACCTTTAGAATGAAAGAGTCAGGCCAGCAAATTGAATCATCAGGTTTGTAAGAGGGATAATTTTGGAATTGCCTAAGAGAAAATTCGAGGAAAATATAAGAGATAATTACTGTCATATCCCCCTTAAACTGCTAACCTTACATATGGGCAGAACTTCCTAAGAACCAATTTCCTGTTTTATCACTTAGAACCATAATCTCACTGATACTTGCTCTTCCTGACTGATAAAAAGTCTGTACACAGAATGCTCCTCCCTTCCCCCTCATAAGTGACCGAGATGCTTCATTTGACAACAGTTCCAACAGTCACATCTCTAAAGCCAGATGCCCCACGACTCCATTTGGATGCTACTGGTTTTAAACAGTAACGGCATATCTTGTGTTTCTTCAGCACTTCTACCTGACATGCAAAATTATTTTTAGTTTGATTTCAATATTGAATATCTTTAGGCCTTTATAAAACCCAGAAAAATCACTTTATACATTGTACTTGAGTTCCCATTTACTGTTTTCTTCTCTGATAATCATACTCTTCTTTCCCCTCAGCAAATATCCAAAGCACATATCCAACCTGAATATTGGGATATAGTCTTCTCTATTATTTATTATTGAAATGGGGGGGGGTTATATTGAGATAGAACTGCAACCCACACTGAGCTGGAAAGGGAAGAGGATCTTGAGGTCCAAAGGCATCACTGCAAAATGGAAATAACACAGGATTTGGAGTTCAGAAAGACCTAGGTTTGAGATGTAGATGTAGAAATTCATGGGGGGTAAAAGAGATAAATTTTTATTATATAAAATCAAAAGTTTTTGCAGAAACAAAACCAATGTAGTCAAAATTAGAAGAAAGAAACTGAGGGGAAAACTTTACAGCAAGTTTCTATGATAAATTCTCAAAAATATAGAGAGAGTTAAGTCAAATTTAGAAAAATAAGAGCCATTCCCCAATTAATAAATATCCAAAGGCAGTTTTCAGAGGAAGAAATCAAAGCTATCAATATTTATATGAAAAATGCTCTAAATCACTAATAATAAAAGGAATTCAAATTAAAATGCCTCTGAGGTATTACCTCACATGCATCTGATTGACTTAGATGACCAAACATGAAAATAATACATGCTGGAGGGTATATGAGAAATGTACTCTTAGTGGAATTGCGAGCTAATCCATTCATTCTGAAGAAAAATTTGGAACTATGACCAAAGGAATATAAAACTGTGTATACTCTCTGACATAGCAATAGCATTACTAGGTCTATGCTACAAAGAGATCAAAGAAAAAGGAAAGGAATCCGTAAGTATAAAACTATTTATAGTGGTTCTTTTTGTAGCAGCAATAAATTAGAAACCGAGGGGGTGGCCATCAACTGGGAAATGACTGAACAAGTTGTGGTATACGAATGTGATGGAATACTATTGGGTTATAAGAAGTGATGAAAGGAATGGTGTCAGAAAAACTCAGGAAGACTTAAATGAACTGAAGCAAAATAAATGAGCAGAACCAGGCGAAAAAATGTACACAGCAATCATAATGCTGTAAATATAATTAATTGTGAAAGATTTAGTAACTCTAATTAGTACAATGTCCCACCACAACTCCAAAGGACTTGGTGAAAAATGTTACCCACCTCCAGAGAAGACTGACAAATTCAGAGTATAGATTGAAACATTTTTTCTCTTTTTAACTTTTTCTTGCCTTTTTTTTTTTTGGAACGTGGCTAATGTAGAAATATCTTTTGCATGATTTCATATGTATAATGGGTATCCTACATCTTGACAAGTGGAAGAGGGCTGAGAGAGACAGAGACAGAGAGACAGACAGGGAGAGAGAGAGAGAGAGAGAGAGAGAGAGAGAGAGAGAGAGAGAGAGAGAGAACCGAAAATAAAATATAGAAAAGAGAATGACCTAGGTTTGAATTCCACTTCTGATACTCCCTAAATATATGATCAAGGGCAAGTCATTCAATTTCTCTTTCCTTTGCTTTCAGTTTCCTCATCTATAAAATGAGCATAATGCCAGCCATACATTCTGGTTGTGAGAATCAAACAACCATCTATATACAAAGCACAAAACTACATATGTTAACTATATTTACTATCATTGCTTTTCCTAGGAATTTCAGGGAAAGATAATACAACCTATGTATGTAAACAAAAATAGGATGAACTAACAAGAAAGTTCAATAACACCCCAAGGTTATCTGATGCCTACAAGGAGAGAGAAAAATGGGAATGCCTAGAAGAGACTGTCTATACCAAATCTAAGTCAATTCTCTTTTACTTCCCCCTATCCAATTTCACTGGAGTTACCAGTGATAAGGTGAGATTTATATGTTTGTAAATATTCTCCAGTCTAATAAATATTCTATTAGTTCCAGGCATATCCCTATCTATGACCAAGTGACATATTTATATCATTATAAACCTTATGTTCTATCCAAGAAGGACTACTCATTATTCCTGAAGCATGACCTGACCTTTTCCTGGTTCTATACCTTTATCTTACCAATAAGAAGTAATTTCCCTTTTCCCCAATGTTTCCTTAGAATTTTGTACCTCTCTTAGGATGTATCACCTTCTGCCCTGTAAATCCACAATTAGAACTAATTGTGAATGTATCTTATGTTGCCTACTTGATTATAAGCCCTATGAAGATGATGACAGGTTCATCTCTTTAGCACCTACAGTGTCTTGCTCAATGATTTCCACAAAGCAAGTGTTTAATAAACATGTCCCAAATTAAATGTGTTGAAATGAATTCTGTACTTCAGGCTCTGAGCTGTGTTGTAGCAGACACAGTATGAAGGAGAAGGAAAAATTGGCAAAACTGATCCCAGGGGATCAGTCAACGGAGGAGAAATCACTCTTCATAGGTCCCCATGGTAGGGGGCAATAGAACTACCTAAGTAAATGGTAGTGATCTAGTAGAAGATTCTTATATTAGAATTAGTCTCTTTTTTTTTCAAAAGAAAACTTCAAAGTAGGTAAAATTTGTGTTTGTGATTCCCTAACTGCCTATTTCTTATCCCTTCTCTTTAGGTACTCTTTGTACTTACAAATCTTCTCTATTACAAATCAAAGTGATCCAAAAAATTCTCAAAGTTCCAAACCTTAATGTGTGAATGTTGCTGTATCCCTGCAGTATTTTTATTTTAGAATAATAAAAGGGAGATAGAAATGATTAAGGTAGAATAATCAAGTCTACTAAAGGCAGAATTGTGCTTCTTTCATTCATTCCCTGCATGACCATTGACTGACTACTTACTTATGCCTCCGTCAGCCTCAGTCCTAGCGCTCCTCAAATATTCCACATAATCCTACTTTACTATATATAAAACCTGTTCTGAATCCATATTATTTTTTGTCCATGAGATAGAAATGTGGATTTCCTGACTTTATTTATCCAGTTCATCTAGTTTAGGGAAAAGTGGTCATTCAAAATCTGTAGCAAAACAGCCAAGAACACAATTTCCTATTTCTCTCTTTTAAATTTTGAAAATGGCCATTCAAAAGGAAAATCAAGACAGGACTCATTCTTGTCCCTGTATCTTATCGATTAAAGAAGGAAAAAAAAGATGCATTTGCCAGACTATTCTTTATCTTCTCTGGATAAATAGAATTCAATTGAAGTGTTGTCATTGATACTACTTCAATATTTTGTATTGTCACACATGCTAAGAAAGATACAAAGAAACTGCTCTTATTCTTATTCTCCAGTTACATTTTTAACATTCCAGATAATCTAATCTGCAATGTGAGAAAGATATGTAGATGATCCTGTGACCACTCACCCATCCAAACTTCTCCAAATTGTCCGGCTCCAAGCTTCTTCACTAGTTTAATTGATTCCCGTGGAATTTCCCAAGCATCTTTATCCCATGGTTTTTGTGGTTTTGGACTAATACATGCCTTCTCAAGCCTTCTGCACAAACCATCTGCCTGCTCTAAATTTTAAAGAAAAAAATCATTAAAACAGTATTTTGTATTGCATCATATACAGAAATTCTCTATCCTAGACTAAAAGTGTTTACCTCAGATCTGCCCTAGTTTATAAATAATTATAGGGTTGCCCTTGAAATAGGCATTAATTTGGGGCATTTCTAAATGATAAGACAGGGTGATTCTTCTAGTTGTAGATATTTTTATTTGATAGCCCAATTGTGTTTTACTTGTGTGTGTATGTATGTGGAGAGATACTTGTATACATGTGTGCAAATGTTATATGTATTTGGCAGAAATTGATGAATTAAATAAGGAATCATTCAAAAGGCAACAATCCTTTAGCCTAAGCTTCCATACGGGAAAAAAAGAACAATGAAGAATGTTTATTGTCCAGAATATGACAAGTGGTTAGATGGAATACCTACAGAAACTGACTCTGTGTTTGTGTGTGTGTGACAAACACTGAAAAAAGACAAAGAATTAAGTCCAGAATTAAAGAGGAGGAGAAGGGAACCATTTTGATTACTTTTAGGAAAATGCAAACCATCTTTAAGGACCCCAAACTTCTTCCTGACACAAAGGTCCTCCTACTTTAATATCAACATTCTATTGACACTATATGGCTATAACTCATGGAAGACTAATTGCCAGAGAATTAAAACTGACCACCAAGTAGGAGAAATGGAAAAGTACACAGTGGGTTATCAGCAGGTTGCAGCACATAAATAAAGAATTTAAAAAAACTGGAAGTGGGGAGGGAGCACATTCTAGTCCAAGGGAACAGATATGGAAAATGGAATGTTGTAGAGGAGGATGTGGGAGGAGGCCAACCTGGCTGGACTTCAGAATGAGTAGAGGAAAATACTATATAGTAAATCTGAAAAGGAACAGTTTGGAGCATAACTGAGACAGGCTTTCAATGCCAAGTTGAAGAGTTTGGGTTTCATCCTCTAGGCAATAGGAAGTCATTAAGAGTTTTTGAGGTAGGGAAATGACATGGTCAGATCTGTACTGAAGAACTCTGCCACCCATGGCAAGAATGGACTGCAGAAGAGAGGGTAGCCCAATTAGTAGGCCAATGTAATAATTCAGGGGAGTGGCAATTAAGCCCTGAAGTAGAATAGTGGCTAAGTGAGTAGAATTAACAAGACAGATATAAGAAATGTGATGGAATTAGAATGGACAGGACTTGGCAACTGAATGTATATGTGGGATGAAGAAGATGAGACTGTGAAGCTAAGTGATTAGATAGTTATGTCCTCAACAGAAACAGGGAACACACAGTGGATACAACAATGATGAACCCCAATTATACAGAATATATGTTCATTTCTATCTTTTTTTCTTTAAAAGAGAATCTTAACACTCCTCATAATGCCTCCCAGGAAGTATCCTGTACATAAAACTCAATCAACTTGTGTCTCCTTCTGATCACTGAATTAGGACAGCACAACATGTCAACTTTAGTATTTCTTATTTATAGTAGTATCCAGGATGCTAACCAATGGGCATTTGCATCCAAAGATACTTCTAGGTCATCAAGATCATTAGATCTAAAGAAGTATCTACTTTTTTAAAGACAACTAGCTAAAGATTTAAAAATTAAAAAAAAATTTTATACTATTATTAAACATTAAAAATTCATATTTCAGTACTTGCTCTCCTTACTTACTTTGATAATGCTTAATCATGTCACTGATACAGGGAAAGGTAATTCTTGGAGATATGTAATAACCTCCATTGTCCAAACTTCTAATTTTGTAGTGCTTAATAACATCACCATGCTGTGGGTCATAATCTCGGACAGAAAGAGAAAAACTTCCTATGGAAAAATAAAGCAATGACTTTAGTTAGGTTAAAAATAGTTACAGATTTTCATTTTATTTTATATTATAGAAAATGAAGGTCATTAAATATGATAAATGTAAATCAAGTTTAAAACTTTTCTTACTTGCCCTTTTCAAAAATGAAACTTTATTGATCTTTTATCTTTACATCATATATTTTCTTTAATATACTCCCCCTTTTCTCTCCTTGAGAGCAATCCCTCATAATAAGGAATTTTTTAAAACTCAATTCACTAAAATAACCAACACATCAAAAAGAAACTGTGACATTATATTCAGTGTCCCACACTCATAGTTTCCCTGTCTCTGCAAAGAAGTTGGGGGAAATGCCTCCAGATGTATGTTTTTTGGGACAAATCTTGGTTATAATTTCATGAGATTCAGTTTTAATTACTGTCATTTTTGTTGTTCTTTCCAATTGCATCAGTGTAGTCATTGTCTACACTGTTTACCTGGTTCTGTTTACTTCACTTTAGACCATTCTAATGTCTTTCCATAGTTCTGTATACTCATCACATTCATTTTTTCTTAGAGTAAAGAAATATTGTATTACATTCATGTCTCCCAATATGTTTTGCGATTTCCTAGTCTGTATCTACTTTGTTACCAGTTCTTTCCTATTAAAAAGTGTTGTATAATATTTTCATATATATATGTATGTATATATATACATATATATATGTATATATATACATACATATATATATGTATGGCTTTTTTTTAACCTTAGACTTCACTAGGGTATTTGCCTAGTAGTGGGCTCTCTAGGTCAAAGGGTTTGGAGAATTAGGCTATTTCTTAACATAAGTTCATTGGTGTTTCCCACCAATCATCAAATTTTAATGTCTCGATATTTTAAAATATTCATTTGGAATTTTTAATAAAAGTACACAGTCTCAACTTTTTAGAGAAACTTACCTAACACACTATTTTCATTCTCTCATAATGGCCCTTTTCTTTAAAAATTACTTTGTTTTAAAGTAAATGGAAATATAACTTCTTGATTTATTTTCTTTTAAGAACAATGATTAACTTTTATATAGAACTTACTATGCAACAAGTATTAGCTAAGCCCTTTACAAATATTATCTCAGTTGGCCCCCACATCAACCTTGCTAGTATATGCTGTTATCATCCTCATTTTATAGATGAGGAAACTGAGGTAAACAGTGGTTAAGTGACTTATCCAGGGTCACATGACTAATGGCTAATGCTGGATTTGAACTCAGCTCTTCCTGACTCCAGTGCCAGTACTCTGTCCTTTGTGCCACCTAGCAACCTCTATAAAATGTTTGAAAAAAATTTCAAAAACTCACATATTATAAGAAATGATCATTTTTATAAAAGTGTGCACAATTATTTTTATAGCATAAGTTACCATTTAAAAATACTTTATTTTATGTAATTCTGCACTTGACGAATACCAGCAAATATAAGCATTTCCTTACATGAGAAGAGCAAAGATGACTGCACATAAGTACTCAAATGTCCATCATTCACAGCTGGTTTTTTAATTATATAATAAATTCATCACATTAGTTTCAAAGTTCTCCTGTTTATCTCCTCTTGTCCCCTTGTTTTCCTTCTGAACCTCTTTCTCATCTGTGCAGCTTAAAATGTTTTATTGACACATTCTTTTTTTTGGTATCACTATCATTAGCCCTCTTCTTCTTACCAATTCGCTATCCTTCCTCCCTCCCCCATTTTAAACCTTCTCTTGAAACCAAAAAGCACAGTAAAGCAAAACAAGCCCACATTGATCTGGTCCAAAAAATGTAATCTCTCCTCAAAGTGATAGTGTACAAGCCTACTACTTTTATAATTTCCCCAATTTTAAAGCCTTAAGCTTTTGCTCTCTGTTGACTTATTAGATGAGTTTAAAATAGTTTTTGTAAATTGCTTCAGGAATAATATTTTGTAAAACAAAATATATGTGTCTGACCTTTTAATGTTTCACTTTCTCGAATAAGAAATGCTCCTGCACTATTTCCTGGTGCCAGAAGCTGTCTTTCAGCATCTTTCCTGGTTATATCCTTGAAGAACCATCTGAAAAGGAAATTTGAAAAAGTTTATAGATGGTATTTCCTTGGGAAGGAATCGTATAAATAAGGTAAAAATACAACACTAGGCAATGCATCAGTTTAATGAAATTTTCGAAGAACTTACTCTTCTGTTTCCAATGTGTTGACTTTTGCTACATAATTGCTGGGAATGAAGCCTTCTTTCTTGGTTAAAAGAGATTTAGCTTTCCACCATTCTCCATGCCTGGAACAAAAATATGTATAAAAGAATGTTCATATCAATAAGTCAAGAACTGATTATTGCTCTTTTTGGTAAACTGAATCTAGAACTCCAAGATTTGAGTACAAATATCACTCTCCTCTTTCTTAAGTCCAAACATAGGGTGAGTATGAACTATACATTGAGCACTGACTCACGACCTCAAATGTTGGTCACTTTGTTTAGTGTTACACAAAGCAGTTTTAACAGATCATGTTATCATACTTTAGAAATATAAATTCATGTAAGTATACACACATATATTGCTATTCAAGTATAAATCAGTTATCTCAATTCAGCTAAGCGAGAAGTATCATTATTTTGTAACAAATTTAAAAAGAAAAGGAGACAAGTGAGCAAATGTTACCCTTCCATGTTATATTAACTCCCTCAATAAGCTACCTGGTTTCTATAGCAATATTCATTATGGAAAAACTTTGAATAAAAAAAATTCCAATGTAATGAGTCATTTCCTCATTCTCCAGTTTTTACAAAGAAGTTATATATAGAGCCAACCATATGTTATATGTCTGTGTGAAAGGAAACAAAAAGATGAAAATTAAGTTATGTGATTTGTCTGCTCTCCAAAATCATTTAATAGTATGAAATACCTACTCCTCAAATTCCTTGATGCCACTACAGAGCAGGAAAAGAAGTTTTTAACCACAATACACATGAGAATATTTTCCCTCCTCAAATCTATTCAGTACTTGAAATGATAACATATGTATCCAAAATAACTAAGATCAAAACGTAAAATATCTTATTCTCAGTTCAGAAGATAGTATTCTATCTACTCTAAGTAAATGAGATAGGGTAGAAGGGGCTAAGGAAATATTGTGGAAAATGAGATATGTATATTGCAAATATATAATATTAATGCTGAGTATGGGCTTCCCAATACGAGTGGTTGGTTTTAGAGTCTTACTTACTTTAGGCTCACAAAACCAAATTAAATGTTTAAAAGTAAAAAGCAGGATCCTCAACACTGCTTCGAGTCTAGTCAGACACAAAAAATTCCTAAAGTTGTAAAACTAGCAAAAAAAATGACATTTTTCTGTAAAGTGAGACTAGGGAGCTAGAACGTTCTAGCAGTCAAACTTAAAAGGCAAAAGTAGTTATTTTGACCTTGCCCTATCTAAGCACCAAACTGTACCAGTAGCAAAGTTGCGAAGTTTCACTTCCACATGACAAGGATCAAGTTAACATTGAGTTACCAGTAGGTAAAAGCTGTGGATAAAATGGACAGGTCTACAAGACTTTAATGGAGTTGGGAATCAAAGGCTGGAAGTTGCAATGGATATACTTACTCTTCAAGGACTTTCAATTTTTCTCCTTTCTTGAAGGATAAATCATCAGGGTGAAGGCCATCATAGGGATATAAGGCTATTACCACAACCCCTTGATCTTCTGAATCTGTTAATGAATAACTCAAGTGAAAACACCTAAAAGATAAACCCTCAGAAACATTGATCAAGTGCCCATTCTGTGCAGAACACTGAGTTGGGAACTATAGAGAGGTATTTTTAAGGGAATAAGACACATTTGCTCCTGTCCTTGAAGGATCAAGGAGTAGATAGTCTACAAAGATCCACAGAAAATACAAAAAAAAAATACACATGAAGAAACTGACAATTATAATTAATTACAATAGCCTAGGGCATATACAAAAATCTTAGGGGAAGTTACTTTACAAAGGATCTGAAAGTGTTTTCAAAAAACACATGGATGTTTCGATGTAAACATACCTTTCTTTTGAAACCTTTGTCCTGGTAAAAGTTGAGAGTCTGGAGTGAGTACCTACAAAGAGAATATGTGCTAAGCATCTTTGCATAGTAATAGTTTTTCTGGGTCACATCTGTGTTCCATATAATGCCTTTATGCTAACAGTGGCAACTGGGATATGAGTTTCATGCTTCCATAAATAAGAAAGGAGAGAAAAATACAAGTAGAAATTCTGAAAAACCAAGTACAGGAATCACTCATGGGACTGGGCAGGACCAAAGGGAGGTGTATGGGAAACTGAGAGGAGAGGGGATAAAAGTGCCAAATAGAGGCTCTCACAAATGTGAAAACACATGTTTGTGCTGCCAAGAACTCAAACAGAAATGCTTAATGACCAACTCTGATCCATTACTGGTAGCAGTGGCATATTTTCTAGATAGTTTTAGTTTTCTTTGGATGGAAGTGAAAAAGGTAGAACACTGGGAGGGGTAGGAATATGCACCAAGTTACTGTAAATTCTGATGACATATTCTCTTGACTCACAAAGGTGGTACAATGACTCAGGAAGCTCCTAGTACTTCTTGAAAGACAAATACAGTGAATGTAAAATGATCACAAATCCTTCAATTTTTTACTCCATTGGTTGTCGGATTAAAGTGATTTAACATAAACAGCCCAAAGTGTAGACCATGTTAAAAAAAAAAATCCAGGCTGATGGAATTCTATCATTAACGCTAATGGTTTTTTTTTAAAACCTGCCTATAATATTTAATTTAGCTGTATCTATGCTTTATCATTTTGAATTCATTTTATACTTAATTTCTTGATCATTAAGGTTTGTTAGATAAGACTTGGAGAAAATAATGCAAAGATTAAAAAACAGGACTAAAATCTTGAGAGTAGGAATCATATCATACCTCCATTATTATTGAAAGAGTTTGCCTCTTTGAACAATTTTCAAAGACGTCATTAATTTATACTTTTAAAATGAGATATCCTTCATGTAACATGCTTTATTAACTTTTGACACTATTTTTTAGTAATCACAGTATAACATTATAAGAGTACTTAAAAAGTTATGAAGTCTTTACATTTATCATCTCAGCTGATTATAAAGTAGGTCTCCAGTTATTATTTCCATTTTACAGATTAGGAAACCTAGGAGGTAAAGTGATTTGTGCTCATTGTACAATAAATGTCAGAGGTTAGATTCCAATCCAGGACTCAAGTCTAAAACTCTCTCCTTGATACCATGCTGTCCCATCTCTCCATAACATAATATGCCCCTTTAAAAAAACTGTCCTTTCAGCTGCGGCTAATGATTTTTAGTATTCGTTGACATTTTTGTCCATTTCCCCTTATGACCAATGGCATATATTTTCATAATAATTGGTCTAACTTCTAAGAAATAGATTCTGGCCATCAATCAGAGCACAGCCAACTGATAATAAAGAAACAGACCTTATGATCTTTACTCTCATAGCCAAAGGTTCCAAATGAAATACAATACTGTATTGTACATTATAGAAATTAAACTTTCAAGAATATTTCGCTACTTCTGATTCCTCAATTAAATGAATTTTTTACCTCTTTATTACTGAAAATAAAACTTATATAAAGAGAAGCATGTTGCTCCCTATTTAAAAAAAATAAATGAAGCACATTTTAATATTCTCCCTCATCTGGTGTTTGTTATCCAACAAGATTGAAAATGAAAATATTTTCCACACCTAAAATTAAAAAGCACTTAATATAAAACAGATTCAGTTTATGGTGCACTGTGCTAAGGAAGAGGAATTTGATTTTGCATGGAAATTTTAGCATCTCATAATGACAGTAATAAGAATCATTTACTTTCCTCCCCATATTTTCTCATTTTCTATTCATAAAGGAAATGATACTACTGTGGAAAATACAATTCCATGATAAATCTGAGATTTTTACTCAAACAAGAAATAAAATTTTAAAAATTCTAGCCATGCAACTGTTATATTTTTGTGTTCTCTCTCTCACCCCCACCCTCAATTCAGTAATCCTTAACTTCCTACTCAAAAAAAAACCTTCCTCTAACTCATAAGTTCTCAAAAAAACTTCTATGTATGTTTAGTATCTGAAGAATTACTAACCAAAACCAAAATGTTTACATTTTTAGATTTTGATTGTAGGAGACAAGAAACTACAGAAATTGCATAGCACTTCAAAATATTTTATATTGTAGAGATAATTTTTAAAATGTTCTTAGAGGTTAGACACTGGATGACCCTATTAAACTATGCTATGAAAGAGTATATGACTGATTACTTTGGTGGGGAAAGGCTATAAAGGGAAGAATACAAGAGGTTTAATATCAAGTACATTTAAGGTCACTTTATTTTTTCTTTCCCAAGAAATGTAGTTTTACTTCTTTGTTAGCCAAGATCTTCCTGGAATGAATGAGCATGAAACATCTCTGATTCTATTGTTGTAAAAAGCTTGCCCAGGGCTTCCAGTACCTTATAAAGGATCTACAGTATTCTTCACTACACTAAAAATTAAGAGATTTTTTTCCTTGATTAGCTTGGATGGGTGGGAGAATACAAGGAAAAGATAGGAAGGAAAGAAGAGTCGGTAGGTAATGTTTTAGATGTATTCTTTGTTGGGATTTAGGGGCATTTAGGGGTGTTGTGCTAATCTCACTACATCTTCTAATATGAACATTTTTCCTTTATAGGATAGGAGATTTACTCTTGAGTTTGAATTTTTTTTGCCACTGGTGATACAAAAAATAATTTTCTCAATATACAAAAAAATAGAATAATAATTACACAATAAATGGCCAGGTATCTATAAAGTTGTTTATATGCCTTTAGATTGATTGAATTACAAAACAAATTATTTGAGAACTAATCAATCATGATACATGCACATGTCCTCCATTGAATTTTAATTATGCCAGCCATGCTTGGATCTTGCTCTTGGAATTCTCCCCTGACACTATCTACTTACTGGCCTTTGCTGTTTATTGGACGTTGGATCTCTCACATAAATAGTTCGGTCAGTATTACGTACTGGTTGGGTCTTCAAATCTATTCCATCTTGAGTTGAACTGTCTTTTCTTTTTGATTTTATACATCCCATATTTCCTGTAGGAACACAAAAGCATTTAATTTTTTACCATAATAGAAGCTGTTTTCTCATTTAATCATCACTCATGCAGTTAATGATATTATTAATTCACAGTTTCACATTATATCATACCTGATCAATAAGGTTATATATAGACATCATCAATAGTATTGGTCAGAATGTAACTGCTTCAGCTGCAGGGTGTTATCTAACAAGCAGAAAAGCAAATCCCAGGTCTCGAGAAGTACATTCAAAATTTAAAAGTAATTTCATTTAATAATTATTATAGCTTTCCCATGACCTTGTTAAGAGGCAACATGACTTAGTGGACCACGTATTGTGAGTTAAAAAGTCCTGGATTCCTGCCCCAGCTCAGACACGTGATGGCAAGAAAAATAGGATCTTTTACTGTCTTTGTTTTGGTATAATCAAGTGCCTCTGATTGAATCTTGCCTTTATCAATTAAGAGTTTTCACAAGAAGTACAGAAACAAGAATTTCTTTATCTAGAAACAGGACATGTATTTGTATTGTTAATTATTGTAATGTGATTAAAGATCTTCCTCATGGGAAGATGGGACAGGCCCATTAATGGGAGTTTGATCAAGGAAGATATGAGGGAAGGCTCAAGTCTTTTGTTAATTTCTTTGAAGTTCAGGGTGCTGACTCCCCTGAACTAGGTGAATGATATATTTGCTTGGTTAAAGTTATTGTTAACTCCTCAAAAGTTGCCTTTCCTTTTATGAATGCAGATCTAAGAATCTATGGCAACAGGTCCCCACGCCCCCATATGTTGGGTTGCTTACTGATACATTATGGCATAGTTGGCAGGATCTGCATAAATTAAAAGGAAAGTATGGGGTTTTGTGGGACTGGGATAATTGTCTGTTATTTCCCACTTGTGGTGGCTATGGTTCTGTGAAGCCCCAGGAAGTGGGGATGGCCAGAGACAGCTGGGGCTGGAGTGAATTAGTCCAGCTGCTGACTGTGCTGGAGGAATGAAGGCCCTGAAAGTATATTACATTCAGAAACTGGACCAGAGTGGAGAGAGCTTGGAATGGAGCCCTGGAACTCAAGCAGAAAACTGCCTTCATACTGATCCAGCAGAAATGGAGAACTACCAGTGTGCCAACCTTGGAGAGGTGAGAGGATCAGGAGTGGAGAGCTGCCTGGGTGCAGACCCAGGCAAGAGCTGGGAGTGACTGGTTCCTCCTGGAGGAGGAGGAACCCAGGAGCTCGGAGTACAACCCGGGGCAAGATGAGGACTTCACAGCAAGGCAATGAGTGTGCTTTTTTGTAGCATTCTCCTAGGACAATTTGGGACCCAGAGTGTGGAGTTGCCTATGGTGGGTGGGAGAAAGTGCCCCATACCCTCCAAGAACTCCATCCTAATGGCTTTGTTGCGTAGCCATCACTCAGCACAAGAAAGAGGGAGCAGCATAGCGGGGAGAGAGGTTGGATAATTAAGACTGAGGCTTGTCTCATCAGAACATGATGTGTTTATTTTGTGGGAACTATGTTGTATTTATTAAAGAAATGTTAATACCTATTCAGATACAAGTTGCCCAAGTGACCTGCTTAAATCACCTGAATTTGGGATCACAAAGCATAACATCTCTATTTGTTCCAGGATCCATGGTCATTTAGACTATAAAACCAAAGATCTTGGAAGGGTGGAGTGTGATGGCAAGCAAAATAGGATCTTTTGCTGTCTTTGTTTTAGTATAATCAAGTGCTCCAATTGAATCTTGCCTTTATCAATCAAGAATCTTTATAAGGAGTAAAGTACAGAAACAAGAGTTTCTTTAACTAGGAATTGTACATGTATCCCATACTGTTAATTATTTTAATGTGATTAAAGATCTTTCCTACCCTTTAACGGACCTGTCCATTAAGGGGAGTTTAATTAGGGAAGATTTGTGGGAAGGCCCAAGTCTTTTGTTAATGAGGCACTGGTTCTCAAGGGTTGTAATGCCCTCTGGCTCTAACAAAGGTATAAATATTCTGAGTTGAGGTTTTGCTTTGGGGTTTACTGACTGGAACTGTTTGTCCAGAAGAAGACTCTAGGAAGCTGCTAAGGAGCCTGCCAGCTTTGAAATCCAGATGATGGTGTTTCCCTCTATGATAACTATAGTTAGACAGTTGGACCTGTCTGTTGAATTCAGGCAGAGGAAACCATGTCTGTTTATCTTTGATTTCTCTGTATTTTCTTTGAAGATCAGGGTGCTGACTCCTCTGAAATAGGTGGAAAATATATGTGCTTGGTTAAAGGAATAATACATATGCTTGGTTAAAGTGATTGTTAACTCTTCAAAAGCTGCCTTTCCTTTTATGAATGCAGATCTAAGAACTGTGGTAGCAGGCCCCCCGTGTATGTTGGGGTGCTTACTGATGCAACACATTAAATGTGTGACCCTGGGCAAGTCACTTAACCTGTTTCCTCATCTGCAAAATGGCAACAACAATCACATAGACTTCCCAGGGTTGCTGTGAATATAAAATGAGACGATATTTGGAAAGTGCTTTGTAAATCTTAATGCACTATACAAAAAAAAAGTTATTATTACTGGTATAAAGGGTTCCTATACTAGGAATCATGTAGCTATTAAATCACAGATTCCTGTTTCTGTTGAAAAGGTTATTTTAAAAATAATATTTGTTTTTTTCATAATAGTAAATAACAGCTACAGATGCTATAAATTTTGGAGAATGACTAATATATGCTAAATTCACATACTCATGACTCTTAGAGATCATTTTGTCTAATTCTCTCATTTTACAGATGAAAAAAAGTGAGGCCCAAAGAAGTGAAGTAATTTGTAGGAAGTCAACAAGACAGCAGAATTAGAATTAGAACCCAAGTCTACCAATTTCTCCAGTTGGCACTTTCTAGTATACAACCTTGCCTCTCTTCTTGGATCTACATTGGATTTTTCTCCAGAAACTATTTCTTAAAAATGAGAATCTTCCCCTCCCCCAGATATTAGGGATTGCTAATCTTCGTTAAGGTTATAATCATTTTTAAAATCACATTTAAAAGCCTACCAGAAGGCTTTAGGACAAAGGAGTAAAAATAAGCATTGGACTTAATTCCTTTTCCATGAGTTTTACAAACACACACCACACACACACACACACACACACACACACACACACACACGAAATTCTCCCATTGTGAAGAGAAAGGGAATGATTATAATATCTCTGGGATTTTGATAGAAAATATATCTTTGCTTCATCAATAAATATTTAGCACCTATGTACCAGGCACCATACTAAAAAGCACTGGGAATACAAAGAAAGTTAAAAAATAACAACAACCAAAACCAGTCTGTTCTCAAGGAACTCAGAGTCTCTCTAATGAGGGAGATAAAATGCAAACGACTACGTACAAACAAGCTATATATAGGGTATATCAGAAATAATCAACAGAGGGGAGGGACAAGAATTAATAAGGGGATCAGGAAAAACTTCTGAAATGTAGGATCTTAGCGAGGAGGTCTGAAGATAAACTGGTTTGAGGAACAGCAAGGAGACGTGTCACTAGATCAGAGGACATGAGGAGGGGTAGAAGGTGTAAGAAGACTGGAAAGGTGGGAGTGTGTGCAGATTACCAAGAGCTTTTGAATGTACTTGATCCTGGAGGTGATAGAAATCTACTAGTTTATTTAGTAGGAGGGTGATGTGTTCAGACCTATGGTTTAGAAACATCACTTCAACAGTGGTGGAAACTGGAATGGAATGGAATTTCAGAGCCTTGTGTCAGGTAAACCAATGAGTTAACGATTACAATAGTCTATGCCTAAGGTGAAGTACCAGGGTGGTGGAAGGGTCAAAGGAGAGTAGGGAGCATATGAGAGAAATGTTAAAAAGCTGAAATAGACAGAACTTGGCAACAGATTGGCTATGGTGCTTGAGAGTCAGAACTTGAGACATCTAGGCTGCAATCCAACCTTTGACAGGAATAGGGAAGTTTGGAAGGCTAGTGAATTGGGGGAAAGATAATAAGTTCAGTTTTCAACTTGTTCAGTTTGAAATGTCTTCAAGACATCCTGTTTGAGACGCCTAACAGTTGAAGACATGAGACCGGAGGTCAGCAGAGAGGTTAGGGTTGGATAAGCAAATCTGAGAGTCACTAGCTCTTAGGGATGATAACTGAATCCAGGATAAGATCACTTCACCATGACATCTGCTTACGAAGCCTTTAAATTATCCATTTCTGATACTTATAAAATTTATAGAAAAATGAAGAACGGAGTTGTTTCTTGTCTCATGTGTCCCACTATGACTGAGCTTTGAGTACATGTCCAGTACAATGCTGTACATTCTGAGATTTAAAAACAAATTACCAACTCTGAAATTCTAAGATATTCTTTTCAATTTAAACTCTGAGACTTCATCTCTTCTAATGATAAAAGAAACTGAAGTCATTCCCCCCGCAACACACACACATCAGGAATTGCCCTTTAATCTCAATTACTAAATGAGAAATAGCTGAAAAACAAAACTATTGTCTCACCACAACTTCCTAAAATTCAAAGATTGAGTCTTCCTAGCAATGACAACCATCTATTTTGTGCTCATTAAAAGCTCAGAAAGTTCTCCTACTGTAAAGAGAGGTATGGCCTTATTAATGTAAAGTGGTTAATCACCCAAGAACCACAGAGTAAGTTTGATACCCTGATCTAGATTAAAAAAAAAAAGAATACAGAAGGAATTAGTAAAATTAGGCAAAACAGTAGTATGGGGAAACCAGAATTGGATGATGATATTCCTAAATTAACATTATCTCAAACTTCATTAATAGGTGATCTCAAATTTTATCAATAGACCTAAATATTTCAAAGAGTTCCTGCAATGAAGTTATTTCCAGAGAATGCCACATTGACTTTGTGATTTTCTTCCTTTACCAGTTTACATAGCTCAGGTTGTGACTTTGCTTACCTAAATAAAAAAAATAGGTGTCTATGACCATTTATATTTGTTTCTGTCCATTTATTTCTGCCTAATAGAATGTAAACCTCTACATTACTAATTTCCAATTTCCAGACATGATACAAATTAGAACTGCTAAGAATTTGCAAAGGATTTTCATAAAAGGACAGGTTCCCCCAAACTTCCAAATAAACCTAAGTGGGGCTAGTACACAGGAAACTTTTCTAAGTTTAAGTCTTAATTAAGTTTAAGAGTATACTAGACAAAAAGAAAAGTTACCCGCAGAATCAGTCCTGTCCCCAGCAGGCAAAAGTGTCCAGAAAAAATTATTTTCTGACCATCAGGTCTACAGAGACAGCCAATATCACTATTTTCATTACCAGTGCAAGTTCTCAAGGATAAGAGGTGAGATCAGGGATGATGGGAAACAAGGGATAATTGGAAGCAAGCTACGAGGAATTGGATACCTGGTATGAGAATCTGAAAGCTAAATCTGATAGCGATTGACCCATAGCTTTATTTTGGGAATTTCACGTTTACTGCAGAGGCAGAATTGTCAGAGTGCTGGGCTTAGGGGCCAAAGAGAATATTAATCATTTTGTTACTGAATTCTCAAGTTCTGAACACTCTAATCATTTTCTGCCTTAAATATTTCCTCTTTTCTCTTGAGGAGGCAACATGTACCATGTTTGTACAAGAGCCCAATCTGGATTCTGACAAAGGGTCCTCACATCCTTCCCCTGGTGCTTATGAATGCAACTTTGGGCTCCATGAACCTACCTCAGCCTCAGTTTCCTCATCTGTAAAAGGAAGACGTTAGATTATATGTCTGATAAGGTCCTTTCAGGTTCTAGATGAATGATTTTTTATCTTAAGTTTCTTATTCACTCTAAGAATGCGATTTGGACAGACTTTCTACGTAGGAAACAAGACATCATCTTACTCATCTTTGAATGCCATTTAATCATTCTACAAGTACAAAGGATTGGAGAGATCAATGAAAATATGCAAAAAAAGGATTATTCATCATGACTAGGTTAGAAGTATACCAGAAACACAGAATTAGTTAAATATAAAACTATAAACATAACTGACCATTAATAACAAAACAAAAATTACATATTTATAATAATAGATGGAAAAAAGGTTTGACAAAATGCAACACTGATTTATTTTGGAAATACTACTTAAAAATCAAGAACTAATATTAATTATAATGGAAAAACAAGATGTCCATGGTCACTATTGTTATTTGATAAAGTTCTAGAAATGATAGCTAGCATAAGAAAAAAAAGTATGTTAAAGGAATGAGCATTGGCAAAGGTAACTTCAAAATATTTTTACTGAAAGACATCATAGACTTTGTTGAGAATCTTACTCAATGAAAAAAATTGAAAAGACTAGTAATTTTAGTAAAGTAGTAGGATATAAAATAGAAACACAAAATCAGTCTTTAGGTATATTACTAACAAAATCTAGCAAGAAAGAGGAAAAAGTCCATGTAAAACCATAAAATGTATGAAATATTGGGAACCATCTTACCAACATATATACACTCAAAAGTTATATTATTACAACTATAAAACACAGCATAAATAAAGAAATACAAGAAATTGGAAAGATACTCGTTGCTTATGGTTGGGCTGTAACTATAATAATAAATAACCAAACTACAGATTTAGTGTCATATCAATCTACCAAGGGCTTTACTTTATAGACTTAGATAAAATAATAACAAATCAAATCTGGATGAAATAACAAATCAAGAATTTCAACAAAACTGATGGGGGAGAAAGGAATGAATGATGTCCAATATTACTACATCTCAGACTAGATGATAAAGCAGTAACCAGTAATATGATTTGGTTCTGGACAAAAAACTAGAAAAGTTGATCAGTAGAACAGACTAGGAAAGCAAGACCCCAAAGTGATAGAACAGAGTCATCTAGAATTTGATAAACTCAAGGATATCAACTACAGGGATAAAGATTTCCAATTCAACAAAAACTGCTGGGAAAACTGAGAATGATGTTGGCTAAAGTTGGGTTTAGACCAATGTCTTATGCTACTTACCATAATAAATTCTAAAGTAATATATGACTTAAATGTCACATTATTTTTTTTAGAGAATATAAGGTGGTACCTTGAAAAACTATGTGCAAATAAACAATTCTTAACAATTTTTGGTTCTCTATTTCTTAGAGGAAAGAATTGATTACAAAAGGTAAAATGGGCAGTTTGAATTACATTAAATATCAAGTTCTAAATTTATTAGATGTTAGCAAATGAGGCATACATTTCATATGTGACTAATATGGTAATGTGTCTTGCTTGACTGAACTTATTTGTTACAAAAGAAGATTCTATTTGGGGAGAAAGATTGGCAGAAGAAGTCATTGAGAAGTTACCAAAAAAAAAAAAGATTTCTTCTTTTTTAAATGAAAGGAAAAATAAAAACAAAGAACAGTGGATATAGTCAGAAGTGCCCTAAGTTTGAATCTCATCTCTGATACTCTACTGATAAGTTGCTTATCCACTTTGAACTTCAGTTGACTTATCTTTAAAAAAGAAAATAATACTTAGACTTCCTACCTCATACAGTTGTTGTACATTTATGTATATATGCATTTTTACATATATATGCACACACATACTCTCATGCATGTTGCAATTGGTTTGCTCAACAACTTTATGAATCCACATCTAGTGGGTTCCAACATCAAGTTCAGTGATCTTATCAATTGCAGCTTCTTCTGCAAATGAGAAATCTATCAACTGTGACTATGTATGTAATGTGATTTAAGCCCTATATCAAACAATATTTTTATTTTGCAATAGGGGTTGAGATGTTCTGGCTAGAGCATGCCCCCTGAAATCCTAAGCCTGGGCCCCAGACACTTCCAGTAAATAACTTGGTCCTTTGGTGTGCAGGTTGATTTCTTTTTATTGCTGTGAAAGGAGGAATAAGAAAATGGAAGACTAGAATTAAAACAAAACAAAACAAAAGAACCAACAACCAATAAAATAATAACAGCAAGAAAAGAGAAGTGATTTGGGGGAATATGCTGTAGAAATCACATATGTTTTATGGATAGTTCCTTGGCCCCCTCACCCCTATCCCATAACAACAGCAGGGAACAGAGCACTAGTTTAAGGAGAGAGAGCTTCAGGCTTGCTCTCTTCCTTTGACTCAACTTGTAGCAAATAACTTTCTCTCCTGATGATAGTGTGGGAGGAGCCATCATTCCTTTATCTAGTCAAAAATGGCAAGCTTTGAGCACACGGGGCTAAGATGTGTGTTGGTTTAGGTCAGTCCCTAGTTTTCCATCTGCTTTGTGTTCTCTGAGTATGGGTTATGGAACAGTGATGAAAAAGAAATGAACAGATAAAAATTTTAGGATGGATAATTTATAATCATTGACAACAATCTAGACTGAGCTGGACAGTAACAAGAGGAAGAGATTTACAGGTTTTTAACTGAGTGTTCAGAGTTTTTAAGGTCCTTCCTAGAAATGTGGTGTTGGTATAGAGAAATGATCCTAGGGTTAGTGAGAAGAAAAGGAAGGAATATGGGAAATTAAAGGTATAACAATAATATAATTCTGTTTCAAAACTCCTCTTCTCTCCTCAAGCCTTCCACAAAACCCCTACCCAAACCCTCCCAGCTGAGGACCTCACTCACTCATACTTAAAAAACATAGATCATTTCCAGGAGCTCCACCTTCTTCCCTTCTCATTTCACATCCTCCTGACATCAGTCATCCCCTTCCCTTCATGTTTAAATCTTTTACTCCAGACTCCAAAGAGGTGACCTTCCTCCTTACCAATATGGAGGAAGGTCACCTCTTATATATATATATTTGTAGAAATATATATATATATACCCTCAATCCTTACAGAAAGATAGATACTTTTAAACATTCCAACAAATTTAGTAGAAAAACCATTTCTACTAGATTGCTGACCTTTTAAATATTTACATAACTCTTAGGCAATTTTACAGAGGAAGAGAAATGTGGATTGCTGAAACAAGTCGGGGGTTTTGGTTTTGTTTTGCTCAATAATAAAAAGGAACATTCAAAAAATGAGCTCATGGAAACTAACTAGTGGGAAGCTTTTTTTTTTCTTTTTCTAAGGAACTACAGAGACATTAAAGCAATGGTCCAAGGAGCCATATAAATTAGCAAATATTTCTACCTTTTACATGACTACCTACCCTGTCTGCCTTTTTTGCTAGTAGTCCCTGATTACTAAACCTTAACCAAGTCCTCCTTACGCCCATACCACAGCTGTATAATTTCTCTCCCGTAATTTTCTGAATTGTACATAGTCCAAATCTGCTTTCCCTTCATTGTCAGGAGATGGCCTTTACCTCTTAGTCTAGGCAACTTACTCAACTCTCTTCCTTCACTCTCCCAAACCAATGTTCTCAGATATCTTTAGAACAGTTGGGGATGGTGACTAGGATAAAGAATTAGGCACCTAATAAGTGAAAGGGGGGAAGAGTTGACCAAAGTTTACCTGATTCCGAAAATAAAGTTTTATCAGTTAAGCTTGCTTTTATAACACCTTTTCCTGGTAAGTTTCAATTAAATGCATGTCTATGTTCTAATACCATGTACTAACATAATAGTAATATATTACAAATACTATCTATATATTTATTAAACATTATATAATAATGGCTAAGCAGATCAGAATTATATGCTATGCCAGTAAAATAGCCACAAAAGTCATACAGATTAAGCTTGCTTTCAGTGAGTAGAAAGTTAGATTATAATCTGATTTTTTTATCCAAAGAGCAGCTTTTTATTGGTCTATCTTATGGATTTTCTTGTAAAAAGAGCTCCCTATTGAAACCAAGAAGTATTTTATAGATGGAACATATAGAAAATATCACAAATCTTGGCAGTCTTCATTGTTAAAGGCCCTGAAAAGATCAAGACATATGTCATTTCATTTGGTCCTCACAATAAACTGGGAGACAGGTACTATTATTATTTACATTTTACAGATGAGGAAGTGGAGACCAAGAGAAATAATACGATTTGCTCAAGTATCGGAGGGAGGATTTGAACTCAGGTCGTACTGATTTTAAGACGTCTCCAAATACCTAACATTTATTTTTTGCTAAAGTTTGCAAACCACTTTACGTTATTATCTCATTTAACCCTATAATTTTCCTCTGTAGTCACCATGCTTTCAAGTAAATATTATTTTTCCCATTTTACAGGTGAGGAAACTGAGACAAGATAAATGACTGGGTCAATATCACAGAGCTATTAAGTCTCTGAGACAGTATTAGAACTCTGATCTTCCTTATCTCAAATCTGGTAACTGTTACCAAATATCATTCCATTCTGAAGAACTGTTAATCATGATTCCAATCTAGATAAAGATTTGTGGGTCCGTAGTATCTCACTCATGCCTCCAAATACATGTAAAACAACATTCTTCAATAGTTTTTTTAAACATGAGGTCTTTAAGTTTCTAGCCTCCCTGCTATATTTTGATAATTGTATTTCAGCCTATGGTTGTTACTGGTTTTCTTGGTAATCTTTTGATTTCATTTTATGCATTTGAAACTTTATTCTGAGAAGAGGTTCTTAGGCTTTACCAGGCTGCCGAAAGGGTTAATCACACACACACACACACACACACACACACACACACACACACACACACAGTTAAGAATCTTTGCTTTAATACATTTTCTTTGGACATCCAATTCTTATCCATGGATTTCCTTGTCCTCTACTAGTGTATATGTGTTTTCCTCATTTAAAAGAGCATCTGCTACCAAATGAAGGATAAGGAATGGGCAGAAAAACTGATCATTTTCTTCTAATTTTTAAATTCCTCTGAGAAAGCTCTACTTCCTATTTTTGTAGCCAGTGGCCCCAATTTAAACAATATATACTCTGCCTTAGCATCGAAATTTTTATAACATCTTTTCTTCTAAGTTTTCATTAAATGTATGTCTACATTTTAACATCATGTGCTATAAGTGGCTAATTAGATAAGAATTTTATGTTATGTCAGTAAAATTGCCATAAATCTGTCATACAGATTATAAAAGAATAATGGAAACTTTTGTTTACCAAAAGCAAACTAAGCAAAAAATACCTGAAAGTGAGCAATATACTTATGGTTAATGAAAAGACCCAGTATTCAGAAGAACAGATAAACTTGACTCATAAGAACAAACCTTAAGCAAACGCTACCTCAATAAACTGAATATTTGATGCATTGTGGTCATCCTAATCTGGAATACAGTTAATAATGTATCAGCTGTAAATAATATTTGAATTTTCACTATGGATTATTTTAACCACACAGTTTTACATGGCTTTTAAAAATTAGGTTTAATATCAATGCAATTATTCAATAATTATTTGCCAGAAAAACTATTTCCAATTATAATGTCAACCACTATAAAAGATCTATTTTGTTTCACAAGAGAAAAACATGCATAAAGTCTGAGCAAATGCCATCCTATAAAAACAAACTTTCAAAAATCCACACAAGAGCTACAAAATCAACTTTAATTTGAGGAACAGGTTCAAAAAAGTACTCAGTGGTTATTAGGAAATGTTTTAGAGTAAACAAAATGAAGTTATCAAAAGATAAAACCATAAACTAAAACACACAGATAAAACCAAACAGCTATAAGAAATATGGTTAATAACAGTTCAAGGTACAGCAATGAAGTTAATTCCCTTTTCATAGCAATAAATGAGGACCAGAATTTTTATTACTTATTTACTTTTAACATTCTTTTCTTTTTAGCAATATGATATCAATTACACAAGTGAAATTATGCAAAACATATTGCCATATTAGTCATATCACAAAAAATAACCCAAAAAAGTGAGAAAAATCATGCTTCTTTTACACTCAGAGTTCATGAGTTCTCTCTCTAGAGGTGGATAGCATTTTCGTTACGAATCCTTTGGAACTGTATTGATCAGAGTAGCCAGTCTTTCACAGCTATCTTCATTTCATTACAGTTGCTGCCACTGTGCACAACGATGTGGTTCTTCACACATCAGTTCGTTTAGGTCTGGCAGTGTTTTTTCTGAAACCACTCCCTCAACATTTTTTATAGCAAAATAGTATTCCATTACAATCATATACCACAACTTGTTTAGCCAGTCCCCAATTAATGGGCATCCCCTCAGCTTCTGATTCTTTACCACCACAAAGAGAGCTGCTATAAATAATTTTTGAACATATAGGTAGGTCCCTTGCAGCCATAAGCACTAGTACTCCTTTTGGCCACGGAGCTGTGAGCAGAGTCATTGCTCCCTTATGACTGACCACAAGTGCTCTTCTCTATCCTGGAACTGTGACCCAGAACTGTGTATGGGCAATAGAATTGCCAATCAGTGCCAGCTGCACTGAGAGCCAGCAGTAAGTCCCCTTTAATCTCTTTCTGATCAGTTGTCTGACTCCCTATCTCTGAACTAAGAGCTCCCAAAATTGTTGCTTTCTCATATGTACACTCTGGATGGGCCTCCACCCTGATGTCACAGAACTCTTCTATGGGCCTCCTAAGTTTTCTTAGGCTAGAAAAATGTCTCACCTTGGCCATTTTTTTTGGCTTTGCCACTCCAAAATTTGATTTGAGGAATTTTTTAAAATTAATTTATTTGTTTTCAGTTTTCTACAATCACTTCCATAAGTCTTAGATTTTCTCCCCCTCCCCTCCCCTTCCCTCCCTGAGATGGTATTCTATCTTATATGGGTTCTACACATACATTCTTATTAGAAACATTTTCCTATTAGTCATGTTGCATGGAAGAATTAAAATGAATGAGAGAAACCATGAGAAATGCCCAAACAAAACAAAATATTAAAGAAAATATTCTGCTTCATTCTGGGTTCCAAGTTCTTTCTCTGGATTTGGATGGTGTTTTGCCTCAAGAGTCCTTTGGGAATGTTTTGGGTCCTTGCATTTCTGTGAAGGGCTAAGTCTATCAGAAACAGTCCTCACACACTATGTTTGTTACTGTGTACAATGATCTCCTGGTTCTGTTCCTTTCACTCAGCATCAGTTTGTATAAGTCCTTCCAGGCCTCTCTGAAATCTTCCTATTTATCATTTCTTATAGTAAAATAGTATTCCATTACATTCATATACCATAACTTGTTTAGCCATTCCCCATTTGATGGGCATCCCCTCAATTTCCAGTTCTTGACCACCACAAAGACAGCTACTATAAATATTTTGGTACATGTTGTACCCTTTCCCATTTTTATGATCTCTTTGGGATACAGTCTGAGAAGCGATATTGCTGGGTCAAAGGCTATGCAGTTTTTGTAGCCCTTTGGCCATAGTTTCAAATTGTCCTCCAGAATGGTTGACTTAGCTCACAGCTCCACCAACAATGAATTAGTGTTCCAACTGTCCCACATCTTCTCCAACATTTATTATCTACCTGTTTTGTCATGTTAGCCAATCTGATAGGTGTGATGTGGTACCTCAGAGTTGTTTTGATTTGAATCTCTCTCTAATCAATAGTGATTTAGAACATATTTCCATACGACGATAGATAGCTTTAATTTCTTCCTCTTAAAACTGCCTGTTCATATCCTTTGACCATTTGTCAATTGGGGAATGACATATTCTTGTACATTTGACATAGTTCTCTATATATTTTAGAAATGAGGTCTTTATGATAGACACTAGTTGAAAAAATTCTTTCCCAATTTTCTGCTTCCTTTCTAATCTTGGTTGCATTGAGTTTGTTTGTTGCAAAAACTTTTCACTATAATGAAATCAAAATTATCCATTTTGATCTTCATAATATTCCCTGTTTGAGGAATTATTTTTAAAGTAATCCCCTTTTTGGGGGAACATTATATTATCTAGTACACATACTTAATAGTTTCAGTGAAAAAAGATTTCTAGCTAAGGACTACACTTTCATCATTTCTTGAACAAATGAAATGGATACCCATTGATTTCATTAAGTGGATGATGTGGATAATTGATATTTTAAAATGCAAGGTAATATCAGATAGTATAGGGCAGGCTTATAGGAAGGTGAGCACATAAATGTACTTTCATTCCCTCATTAGAAAAAGTTAATAACTTCCAAACTCTTGCCAAATTGAAGATCAGGCAATAAAGTAACAAAGGATTTAATTTTTAAAATTATTCTAAAACAAAATTGAAGGATATGAGGGAGTGGTAGTAGTTCATCGATATTTGGGGCTGAGTGGCATAGGGGAGCAGTAGCTATTTTGGCCTATAAATTTCTAGATGTCAGTTACCAAGACAGATGAACAGGTGTTTCCAAGGGTCTAGCATAGTGCTATGTTGGAGAAGAGCAGTAAGGAGGAGAGCAGTAAGGAGGAGAGTAGGAAGGAGAAATACATAAGCAAAAATGAAAGCTAAGAGCATCTTGTTCAGAATAAGCAACACTTGGCCAAAATATGATGGAGCTGTGTTAGAAAGTTGCCACTGTTTTTTGTAAGTGAATCTTCACCCAGGACACTTTCTGCCTGGTTATAATTGCTGTTCCATCCTCCAAACTAAGCCATTCAACTTAAAACTCCAGCTCTGCCACTGTGCCCCCTCACTTGCTCCATTTTCTGCACAAGATTCCTTTCCTCCTTCCCTCACCTCATGCCCTGAGATGTATACAAGTTAATTACTATAAGCCTCTGGAAAGTGCCTTATTGTTCTGCTTTCCCCACAGACTTCCCCATCAACACTCTTCCCTGACCGTCATTCCTTGATAGGTGGATTGATTTACCTTATGGAATATAAACTCCTTAAGAGTAGGACCTCTTATGCAGGTATGAACTGCATAGGTGATCTCAAGGGAAGGGTGGGAGAGTGGCTGTTCAGCGTGGGCTGAGGTGGGATTCTCCTGACTCAATTTCCCCACTGACACCTGGTAGACTTTAAGCCTGACTGAATGCAAGTGGACAATCTAATCTTGCCTGGAATAGACATGAAGTTGGAGAGATATTATATCCCTGTAATGTCCTTACTATTGGTGGCAATTTCCTATAGTCAAAGGTTTGTAAGCTTAATTCTATTCAATCTATTCAATTATATCCAGATCTATTCAATTATAGATCATGAATAGGGGAACATCCAAGGTTGTCTAAAATTAAGCTATTAGGTACAGGACTTTAGACCAACAACATTAAGTTAGGGTCCTTTAATTCTTAGTAATACTGTGGAGACAATTAGGTCAAGAGCTTGTGAAGTTAGCAACATAAATATTATCTGTGTCTCAGTTGGTTAACGTTTAAAAAAAAATTCTTTTGTGGTCCATATTGTAAATACTTTAAAAAAGATGTATCACCTGACCAAAAGTTTGAATTGCTTTATCTGTTATAAACTGTGTTAAAAATAAATTTTAAAAAAGAGTAGGATCTCTTTTGCTTTTGTATTTCTACATGCAGCTTAGCACAGTGTTCGACATCAGGTGAGCACATAAATGTATTTTCATTCATTCCCTCATTAGAAAAACTTAATAACTTCCAAACTCTTGCCAAATTGAAGATCAGGCAATAAAGTAACAAAGGATTTAATTTTTAAAATTATTCTAAAACAAAATTGAAGGATATGAGAGAGTGGTAGTAGTTCATCGATGTTTGGGGCTGAGTGGCATAGGGGAGCAGTAGCTATTTTGGCCTATAAATTTCTAGATGTCAGTTACCAAGACAGATGAACGGGTGCTTCTGAGGGTCTAGCATAGTGCTATGTTGGAGGAGAGCAGTAAATAAATGTTCTTTGATGATTCTGATTGTGAAGACTATAGAAGAATTTTGATCTACTGACAAATTCAAGTATCCTGTTACAAGGACTTAAATAAACAAAGATTTATTCCTTGGCTTTCAATACCAGGCTTCCTAGTGAATATTTTGGCAGTTTGCCTTTCTTTCCAGGATGACTGATTTTCAGAATTAAATTTCCTTCATCCTCACAATGAAAAAAATTACATAATACCTAACACTACACCATACCACACAAACAATCACATAGTCTCTATCCTCTAAAGCATGGTGTCACTAGTAACACATATTAACACTTCTTTCCTTCCCTTTGGAGCCAAAGTTCTTGGAAAAGTTTTGTTCTTTTACTTACTCACTACTCACTCCTTTCCTCTACCTTTTGCCATCTAGCTTCTACCACTACCACTCTCCTAAAACTGTTCTCTTAAAGACCATCTAATTTAGTGATCTCCTAAATCCCTGAAGCCAAAAGCTTTTGCCAGTCTTCATCCTTCTCAATCTCTCTAGCATGATACTGAATACCCTTTCCTTTTTGGTGACTGTATTTTCCCTTGACTTCAGAGATACGACATACTCCTGTTTCTGTTGCTTCCTCTCTAGTTATTCCTCTTCTGTCTCTTTTTATGGCTTCTAATTTTCTCTTTACTTCAAAATGGTAGCTCTTCAAGGTTCTGACCTTGGTTCTGTACTCTTGTCTCTCTATGCTATTTGCCAATCACATTTACCTGCATGATTTCAAGAATCACCTCTATGCAGAGGATTCTCTACTTTACATCTCTCACCTCAACTTCTCTTCTCAGCTCTGGTTCTTCATCACCAACTACCCAGAATACTTAACCACACAGATGTCTCATTTGTATCTCAGATGCAACATGTCCAAAGCTGAGTTTATAATGTGGCCACTTAAATCTGTTTCTCCTTCTAACTTTACTGTTTCTGTCAGTGGCACCACCATTCACCAAGTCTCCCTTGTTTGAAATCTTTTACTTTTCCCTTTCTCTCAACTCTCATATCTAATAAATTATAATGTCCTGTAAATTATACATCACGATATCTCCTCTGTCCATCCCGTCTTAATTCCTGCTGTCACCATCCTAATCCTGTCCCTCAGAACAAGCTTCTTAGGCTTCTGCAACAACCTCTTTATGTGTTTTCTCCCTTCCACTCTCTGGACAGCCTTCATACTAACAGCAAAACTAGTCCTGTCCTTTTTCAATTCAGTGGTCATCAATGATTTCTAAGTAAAATTCAAAGTCTGAAAGCATACTATCTTTTCAGTCTTATACTACTCTCTTCCTTGAACATGATTCAAAACTGAAATCATTTTTAAAACATAGTCTTTCACCTCCCCAAGTCCCACTTCTGTGACCCTCTATCCATGCTATTCCTGGAACTGAATTTCTACATATACTTTAAAGTCTAGCTCAAAACCCACATCCTCCTGGAAACCATTCCCTAATCCAACCTGCCGGTAACAATTTATCCTTCAATTTCATGAAGCACTTCATTTTCAAGCCCTCTTACATACTCATTATGCATTATAATCATTTGTTTGTGCCTCATCCTCCAGTAGGCAGAAGGACTCTTTTTCAATTACTTTTTCTGGCTCATCATCCATATCAAGTCCCCTATGCTATATGTGCTTTGGGACCTTTTCCTCTTCTTTTTCTATGTAATTTCTTTTGGTAACTCCATCAGTGTAATTATCATCTCTATGCATATGAATTCCAGTTCTACATTACCAGTACTGAAGGTCTCATTGGCATCTCAAACTTAACATGTTTAAAACAGAATTATTTTTCCTCCCAAACTTTCTCCTCTTTAGAATGTTTCTATTTCCAAAGAGAACATCACCTTTATAACAGTGGCCCACATTTACCACTTCAGGGTCATTCTCAACCCCTCATTGAACATATCCATTCAGTCACCAAGTTTTGTTGGTTGTACCTCAACATCAGTCCTTGATTCCATCACCTTTTCTCCATTCATGTAGCCTTTACCCTACTTCAGGCTGTCATCATGTATTGCGATAGTTTTCTAATTTGTCTCTCTGTCTCATTTCTTTATCCTGAACTCTATGTCTTCCTTATCAGTGCACTTAGGGATCTCTAGATTCAGAGATAAAAGAGCCCTTAGAAGCCATATATAGTCCAACTTCCATTTTACATTTGAGCAAACTGATCTCCAAATCCTATAGTCTTTTCACTTGCCTTTCTTCATTCTTCAGCATTCCTTCATTCAAATCCAAGTCAATTGCAAGTCATGTCATCATTCTCTGATGTCCTCTTCGAGAATGAAGGACAAGCACAACTTTCATATCTTATTGTTTTTAATGTGTATTATTTTATCATACATTTGATAGCAATAAAATAATAGTCATCTAAAATTTTGATCTTTCCCCTATTTTTGATAGCATTCCCTCCAAATAGTTTAAATTCATGAAATTCACCCCTCTTATGCCAGGATTTCTTTTTCAATTGACTTTGTTCTCTTCTCACTTAGTTTTTGTTATAGCAAAATTTTTAAATGAAGTACTACTATTCTTTTAAATCTCAAGGCATTTGTTTAAAGTGAAAAGGGAAACAAGACAGAGAAATCAGAGAAGAGAGGGAAAGTTTACTAAAGATATATATATATATATATAATATTCAAATAATGTACATACACAAGTAATTAAGAAAATAAGTAATTAAAACATAATTCAAATATTCAGTTGAAGTGAAGGAAGAAATAGCCACTCTAACGATTTCTAGCTGCTGAAGGAAAATTCTGTACTCTAAAATCCCATTTACTTCCTCCATCAATTTCTTCTGGGAACTCCCTCTTTTCTTCCTCATTTTGTATCACTCAGATGCTTTTTGCCACTATCTCTTCCATGAAGAGATGGCCCTACTCCTTACCAAGGCTAACCCTTTGACCATTTCATCCCATCTCCTCCAACAGATTGCCCTGTCACCCCCACACTCATCATCTTTAGTGCCTCCCTGCCTATTGTTTCCTTTCCCAAATGCCCACATCTCCCCCATCCTCGAAAACCCCTAACTTCTATCCCCACTAAGTATTATCCTATATCTTTTCTGTCATTTGTAGTTAAACTTCTTGAAAAGGCCTCTACAATAGATGCCTCCACTTTCTTTCCTCTCACATGCTTCTTAACCCCTTGCAGTCTAGCTTTGGACCACATTATTCCACTAAAACTGCTCTCTCTCAAGTTACCAGTTATCTCTCAGTTACCAAATCCAATGTCCTTTGCTCAGTCCTCATTCTCCTTAACCTCCCTGTAGCCTTTGATACAGCTGATCCCCTTCTCCTCCTTGATACTCTCCTCCCTGTAGGTTTTTGGGACACCACCACTTCATTCTCCTGGTTATCTGACTGCTCTTTCTCAGTCTCCTTTACTGGTTCCTCATTCAGATTATGCCCTTTTACCATCAGTATCCCTCAGGGTTCTGTCCTGAGTCCTTTTCTCTTTTCCTTCTAACCTATTTCATTTTGAGAATCTCATCAATTTCCATAGAATTCATTACTATCTCTATGCTGGCAATCCTCAAATCTATGTATCCTGCCTCAAATTTGCGGCTAACTTCCAATCTCACCCCTTCAACTGTCAGATATCTAGAACTGGGTGCATCAACATGTCCGAAGCTGAAGTTATCTTCCCCCCCCACCCCAAATCTCCCCTTTGCTATTTCTCTTTTACTATCTAGGTACCACTATCTTATCAGTCCCTTAGTCTCACAATCTAGGTGTTACCCTCCACTCTGCATCTCTCTCTCCCCACTATATCTAATCTGTTGCCAAAACCTACTAATTTTACCTTTGTATCTCTTGATCTGTTACTTCCTCATTCCTTTTAATAAGTCTTCTTTCTGTGAAGTCACAGCTTTTCTATTCTTCCTTCAAGTCCTTGCCCACTAGTTCTTCCCTTAATAAAGCCTTTTTCTTTGTAATAATAACACCTACATTTTGTCCTCTGGTTGCAAACTGATCTATGCCTTGATAACTTACCAGTGTTTGTTACTTTTATTATTAGTAAATCTTCATTATTAATTCATTTTATCATTTGAATACACCAACACTTTAACCAGCAATTTGGGGCTACTGAGTAAATAGCAAAAAACAGGTCAAGGGAAAATAGCACAAAACAGACTCTCAATTCAGTTTTGGAATTTATGATGAGAAGGTTTGAATTAAGACATAAATCAAACAATGAATGATGTCTAGCTACAGGTATGTTAAAATTCTGTACTCTTCAAAATTCCATGTCCTGCGTCATAACCCTGATAAGCCTAATTTAATTACTGCTTTGAAATGTACATTCTCTTGGTGACTTCAGTCAAGATTTAGGACAATAGTCACTACATAAGCATATATAATATTTATAACTACATGCCTTTCATAATTAGATATACTTAAGTCACTGGGAGAATCTCTTACTTCCATGTCAATAACCAGGAATATCTACAAGTAACAGTTTGGCAGGAAGAAAACACAACTTAGAAAAATCAAGGGAATATTTTTGTTTCTTTATTTAAAGTAACTATTTCTTAAGTGGTCTAAGTGCACTAAAAATCAGGTATAGATTTAGGCCTTATGATCCTCTAGTCCAGTTCCTCTGTCATTAGGCATTGTCTTCCTTTTGTTCTCCATGCTTACAAAGTTCTCCCTCCTTCCTTGGCTTCTTTCAAGCTTCTAAAGCTCTTCTAAAAAAAGCCTTTCCCAATCCTCCACAAAGCTTTTTCTCAGTTGATTATCTCCAGATTATGTTATTTCTTCTTTGTACACAGTGGTTTGCATGTTTTTTTCCCCATTAGACTTTAAGTCATTTTGAGGAAAAAGACAATGATTTGTCTTTTGTTGTATCCACAGTGCTTGGCACAATGCCTGACAGTAGATGCCTAATAAATGCTTCTTGATTTGACTTATGAAGGAATCCCTGAAAAAAAAATTCATCCAAAATTCATCCCCCTTCAATTGATTGCTTCCCCTCCCCCACCATGAGGAGTAGATTGCAACAATCAAAGTCTGTATTTGATTTTAAGTCTTTTGTTGTTATTGTTGAGTTGAAATTGATCTTTCTGATTTCTACTGTTCAACAACATTGAAATGAATCCATTCCTTTTTCTACATGGCTCCTCTAATAATAACTTAAAGAACCTGTTTCCCTTCTATTTCCCTCCTCTAAGCTGATTATATTCAGAGTTCCTGCAAACATTTCTCACAGAATATAGTTTTTCAGATTCCTTCACATCTTATATTTGCATTTCTCTCTCTCTCTCTCTCTCTCTCTCTCTCTCTCTCTCTCTCTCTCACACACACACACACACACACACACACACACACACACACACAATTTATGTGAGAACACACTGGATTAAGAGCCCTGGATTTTTATTTCAGTTCTAACAGGTTTGTGTTATTTGGAGCAAGTCATTTAATCTCTGCGAGCTTCAATTTCCTTCTTTATGGAATGTAAACTATAATACCTCATAGGATTACAGCAAAGTACCACACAATTGTAAGCTAAGTCATGCCCATTAGAGAGACAGAGTCCTGGACACAAAGTCAGAAACACCAGCGTTAAATCTGCCTCAAGCATTTGTTAGATATGTGACCGTGGGTAAGTGACTTAACTGCTCAGTAAAAAAGAGAGAATTAAGCTTCTACCTCTTTTTGTGGTAAGAATCAGTGGGATAATGTTGGGGGAGCTTGGTGGCCCATTGGATAGAAAGCTGAACCTGGATCAGGAAGACTCTTCTTCCTGAGTTCAAATTTGGCCTCACACTTACTAGCTGTGTGACCCTGGACAAATCACTTAATCCTCTTTGCCTCAGTTTCCTCAGCTATAAAATGAGCTGGATAAGGAAATGGAAAACCTCTCCAGTATCTTTGATAAGAAAATCCCAAATGGGATCACAAAGAATAGGACATGACTGAACAGGTAAAATACAAATCTCCAAGCAATATTTAAGTATGAGCTATTATTATTTAATAGAACCTTTTGAATTTAATTGCAAAAGACACACATACTCAGATTTTGAAGATAGGAAAATGCCACAAAACAAAACCAAAAGAATGACAAAATGGGAAGAGAATGTGAAATATCTCATTGGAAAATCAACTGACCTGGAAAATAGATCCAGGAGAGACAATTTAAAAATTATGGGACTACCTGAAAGCCATGATCAAAAAAAGAGC
>CM053773.1:30768330-30795518 GCA_028658325.1 Potorous gilbertii
ATCTGGCCCTACAGGACAAAAGAGAAGATGGGGTAAGGGAAGGGAGGGATGCTAGAAAACAGGGCAGGTTGGTGATATGGGTAATTAGAATGCTCAATGTATTGGGGTGGGGGAAGGGGACAAATGGGGAGAAAATTTTGGAATCCAAAATTTTGTGAAAATGAATGTAAAAATTTAAAGAAATAAATTTATTTAAAAGAAAAAAGTCTCAAGCCATATCCATCTGATGATCCATCAGAGTTAATAGTGGAAAGTACAACTGTCTGTTTTATCTGTATGTTTCTATGGGCATTAGGACCACTTAACCTAAGTGACTCCATATTGGAGTCCTCTCATTATAAATGTAGTATCAAACAATATATGTAACATCAAATAATAACTGATTTCAAACAAGTTTACAACTGTCATATCCTTTATTATCATTAATATTAAAGATACTGTTTGAAATTCTGGCTAAAGCAATAAAACAAGAAAAATAAATTGAAGGAATAAACATAGCCAAAAAAACCAAAATTATCACTCTTTTGCTGATGATATGATGTTACTTAAAGAATCTAAATCAATTTTTTAAAAATAATTGAATCAATTGACAGCTTCAGCTAAGTTGCAAGTTATAAAATAAACCCATGCAAATTATCAGCATTTCTGTATGTTTCCAACAAAATTTCAGTAGGAAGAGATAGAAAGAGAAATTCCATTTAAAATAACTACAAAGCAGAATTAGATAAAAACAATTAGAAAATATTTTATGTAAATGAAGACATCTAATAGTTGGAAAAATAGTACGTATGAACATATAAAGGTAACATAAAAGGTGAAAGGTAAACAAATTAAATAAGCATGGAAGAAATTACCTGTCGTATCAGTAGATAAGGGAGGAGTTGAAATCAAACAAGAAAAACAGAGGTCTCCAGGTGGTAAAAATATATACTCTCAGTTATATAAATTTTAAAAGTTTTGCACCAATAAAACCAATGCAGCTAAAATTAAAAGAAGCAAGAAACTGGGGAGGAGGGAGAGAATTGAAAGAACCAGTGAACTAATTGTGGCATAGGAATATAATTGGATGTCATTGTACTGTAAGACTGAAAAAAGAGATGATTTCAGAGAATCCTGGATCAAACTGATGAAGAGCTAAGTGAGCAGAACCAGGAGAAAGATGTTTACAAAAGCAGCAACATTGCAGACAAACCAACCTAAAGTAGTTAATTATTGTGACCCGTGCAATAATCTTCCGTATTTCTAGAGGACCTATGATAAAACACATTTTCTTTTCCTGATAGAGTGGTGGTGGACTCAAGGTAAAGAGATAAACATTTTTGGACATAGCCACTATTTTTGCTCTTAGTAATGGTTGTTATTTTTCTAAATGTTCACAAACTATCTCCTTAATAATGTGTCCTAGAATTTTGCTAGGAACTGAAGTCAAGTTTGCCAGCTTGTTATTTGAATGTTTCAGCTTTCTCTTTTTTGCAAAAAGTGGGACGTTTGCTCTTCTCCAATTCTACAGTACTTCCTCCATTTGCCATAATTTTTTAAAGATTCTGGCAGTAATACATATGTTAGAGACTTAAAAATGTATTACTTGAACATACCCATCATTCAAATTCATAAATTTATAACATAAGCCAATGGAATATGGAAAGAGGGTGTTGTTATGTAAAATAAGCTGCTCCCATTATTTGTCCAAATGCCTTTAGAAGTTGCTTTAATTCCTTTAGGTATCTGGGCCCACAATGATGCCTTGGAAGAATGAAGAAGTAGTATACCTTTATGGTAACACTGTGTTACCATAAAAATTTGAGGCAGAGTAATCTAATGTAACAAATTGTTAATTTACCAACATAACCTTTGGTGTTTTCTCAGAATAGCATACCCATTCAATTGGGTATGGAAATCTGTCTTACCCTACATGAAAGTAGGAGGAAGGGGATAGGAGAGGAGGGCGTGATGATAAAAAGGAGGGCAGATTAGGGAAGGGGTAATCAGAAGCAAACACTTTGGAAAGGGACAGGGTCAAAGGAGAGAATAAATGGGGCAGGATAGGATGGAGTGAAATATAGTTAGTATTTCACAACATGACATTAAGGAAGTGTTTTATGTATACCTATATCAAATTACTTGCCTTCTCAATGAGGGTGGGTGAGGAGGGAGGAAGGAAGAGAATTTGGAACTCAAAGTTTTTAAAATGAATGTTAAAAATTGTTTTTATATGCAAACTGGAAATAAGATAACAGGCAGTGGGGTATAGAAATCTATCTTGCCCTATAGGAAAACAGAAAGGGAGGGGATAAAAGAAAGGGGGGTGTGTGATAGAAGGGAGGGCAGATTGGGGGAAGATGTAATAAGAATGCATGCCATCTTGGGGTGTGGAGAGGGGAGAGATGGGGAGAAATTTTAGAACTCAAAATCTTGTGGAAATGAATGTTGGAAACTAAAAATAAATTAATAAATTTTAAAAAGTGATTAATAGAACATTTTTTTGTTGGTTAGGTATGTGGAAGCCGGGTAGACAGAGTTCCTTGTAGCTAATAATTGAGAAAACCTGTGGTTTTCAAACTTGAATAGGAAGAGTGGGCTGGATTTTCTTGGGGAAATGTTACATGTGTCAGAATTCAAATTTGAACTCATGCCTTCCTTACTTCAAGGCTAGGCCTCCAACCACTATCATGTGTTGCTTCTCAGTGCAAAGGACGGTCTATGAAAATCAAGGAGGCTGAATAGGGAACTTGAAAGGGGATGGTAACTTTTTCCCTACTTCCCCCACTTCTCTTAGCAGCCAAATTCTGAACTCTCCACAAATGCAAGATTTATAAGTAATGGTCAGATTGATGGAGAGGCCTCTATTTCATATTGTGATTATCGCCAAAAGGAAATAGTTCTTAACTGCTTAGTACCATAATTTTAAGAGACAGTGAGATATATAACAAGCACACAGGAAATCACAAAAAGACAAACTAGAATATAAATAAACATCTCTTAGACATCAGGTATCATTAAGTGAAGAGCGGTTACAACAATAACCAGCATAGTTGGTTTGCAATTATATAAAAACCTTCTCTTTTGGACTCCACAATATTTTGGAACAGCAAACTAAGAAACATTGAGAAACTGTATGTTAAACATGGCGAATATAGAAATCGGTGCTTTTGATGTAAAAATGTAGGAATCCTAACAAATAAAAGGAACTCCATCTTCTCAGCATAGGGTCCTCTTCACTCAGCCATCCTGACTTCCAAGGGAAAGATGATCCTTAAAAAATCCCTCCAGTCGGAGCATACCTTCCCTTCAAACCGGAGGTTCTTAATCTTTTTTGTGTGTCATGGACCCCCTTTGACAGTCCGGTAAGACCTGTGGACTCCTTCTGATAATAATTTTTTAAATATTATATATACTTCTAATAAAATATAAAATGCAATTACAAAGAAACCAATGATCTTGAAATAAAATTAACAACAGAAACAAGTTCACAGACTCCAGTTAAGAACCCCTGATTTAAACAATTCATGCACTTGAACAGCATGGGAATTTAAAAAAAAAACAAAAACGCTTATATAGCCCCTATTTGCTCCCCTGTTGTGCTTGAAATTCTTTCCACTATAGCCAGGGTAACAAACAAATTAACTCTCAGTAGAACTAAGTTCTTAAAGGAAAGAGACTCTTTTCCACTGGTTTTTGTATTCCCATGACCACTTAATATTTGTTTAATTGAACTCCTATTATTGTCTAATTTGGAACCTCTCCTTTTAAAATGGAAAGTTAAATTATAGTTCTATTGGATGGATGGTGATAGAGAGCTGACTTTAAAGCCATGAAGTTCAAGTCTGACACATCTGGTTTTGTGACCCTGAGCAAGTCATTGACATTCTGTGTGCTTCAGGCAACCCTTGAAGTCTCTTGAATTGCAGAGATGTTGCTGACCTACATTATCCCTAGGAGACCCCTATACCACTTTTCCACAAGTCTGGTCCTCTATCTCTGTTTTTATTGAGTACTCTTTCAGAGAACAACTCAAAGAGATTTTCTTCACAAATAGCCCCACCAGAATAAATGGCAAGTACTAACTAGTGTTTCATTTAGTTGTCCTATATAGAGGAACCAAGATTAACCCATAGACATATGATGAGTTAGTTCCAAAACTAAGAACGGTATATTCAGGAGTTTTTATTCCCAATGCAGTGCTCTTAGCTATAACTAGCACTTCCTCTCTCTACTCATTTTCATTTACACATCATTTCTCCTTTTTGTCTGTGAGAACAGCAACCCTCAGTATTAGTGTTCTCATGCAACATCCAAATTCACATTAGCATGAGTCTTTGTGTAAGAATTTGCAATACAGCTAAAAAATATTAAATCATACAGAACTTTTAAGGGGACATGTTGGCATCTATATTTTTCAAATGGAAAATTTATCAAAAATTATCATATTTTCTTCACCCCAATAGGGTCAATACCAAGTAAAATTCTGGTTTTCAGTTTACTTCCTAATTTCCCCCAATTCTATGCTATTTATAATTTAAGAAATGAATTTAAGGACTTTAAAAAATGTACTGTTCACAGTTTTCTGGGTCATTCCTTCCATTACATCTAACCAGTCCTAGACCTTTGACTGTGTTTAACCCATCTTCCTGCCATACTTTCCTGTGGCCACATTGCTGCCATGGTTGTGCCTTCCCAAACGAACCTTTCTATTTCTTGCTTTAGGAAGAGTAGTCAAATCAACATTACCATCAGTCAACTGCCTTTTGGCTATACTTAACCACTCATGATTTTTTGAAGTAAAATACCTTTAAACCACTCCCCTACATATGTTTTTTTCTCCTCTCAAAAGGGAAGGTGCTGAGGACCAGGGTGGGATTTGGAATAAAATAGAGTTGGGATCAAGTCTGGACCCTGACTCTTATTGATTGTGTGTTTCTGGACAAATTACTTATACTTAGTCCCCCAGCCAACACTCTAAAGTCCATAAGTTGAAGAGAAAATACTTTGGTAAAGGGGGTTCCCTCACTAGGAGATCTCTAATCTGATACAAAGAAAAAAAAGATGTAGAAAATAAAGACTATTTTTTTTATTGGTATACAATACCTGACACACACTGAGGCTTCATAAATTAGTTTTTCATTAATTCATTCATGTTTTTATTCAGTTAGTACTATATTATGTGTCAACAGACAATTAGAGAAATTAGATCAAGAGGCATTATTCCCTTCATTTGGATCTTTCTTATTAGAAACCACCTGCTATTACATTGGTCACCATATTGCTTAATGTCAGTGTCAGCCCATCATAAAGCACTATGTCAAATCTCCTAGAAGCCCACAAACCAATCCTCTAAGATTCTCCACCACTATATCTCTTCATTTCTAGGTCAGATACTTGCAAATTCTGTTATGTTACTGACGTTGCAGGATTGAGATTAGATATATACAGCATGGAGACCCCATGTGCCTGAATTGGAAATCTTCCTCATAGCGGACCTGTATTCACCTTTGACTCTGTCCGCAGTAAAAGTACTCCTTTGTGGTACAATAACCTAACTTTCTGTCTTACTCACAGATGGTCCAAAGTTTAGTCAATAAGTAATATGAACTAGAAGTCCTGATGAATGGAAGATAATTTGATTTCCTAGATATCACTGAGATTTTGATGAAACTCATGATTGGACTATGGCTCTGAAAGGGTATATTTTATTCAAAAATAACAGGGTAAGTAAAGAGGTGAAGGGGGAGTGTGGTCAAGGAGTAGCATTAATATATATTGAGAAAGTAAGCTCATGTGAAAAAAATACAGTAATCAGAAAGGGACAAGACAGAGTGTATTTGGGCGAGGTAGAAACAAGGAATTTTTGTCATTGTAATATGCTACAGTACACCTAAATAGAAAGAGGAAATATATCAGGGTTTGGGAAACAGATAATGTGATAAAAATGAAGAATTTCTCTTATTCAGTCATCTGCTGGAGCTATCAAAAACAGAGAAGCTAATAATTTCTTGTTCTAGTGATAATTTCATCTAACAAGATACAATTCTAGTCTGGATCAGATTCTTGCTAATAGGGAGGAAGGAATTCATTTACGGAGTAGAAATGATGGTGATCTTGGGAGAAAATGATGAGTCCATACTAAAGAATGCAAAAGAGAAGGAAAGGAAATCTAATCATAATTTGATATATATCCTATGTTTTAGAAAAGCAGAATTTCAACGAGTTTAGAGGAAAGGTAGGTAGCGTCTCATGGATAAAATTCTTTGGGGAAGACAGCCCTAGAGGGAAAGTCTATGCTCATGAATAAAATTTTGAATTCAAAAAGAAAACAGTTCCAATGAGAAATAAAAATGGTATTTATCTGAAGAGACTTATGTAAATACACAGGGAACTCACTAACCAGTGTAAAGATGATGGAAGCAAGGTCAGGTAACAGAGATGAGTATAAGAGCATGACACTATATAGTGTTGTAAAAATATTGTGAAGAAAGCTGAGGTTCGGAATGAAGTAGGACTGGTAAGGGAAGCTACGAAAAACAAAAAAGGGTCTTCATTTAGCCATATGGGGGGGAAAGGAGGAGTAAAGAAATGAAAGTAATTTTGCTTAGGGTAAAGGAGATACTGACTGTGAATAGCTAGGTAGCACAGTGGATATAGTACCTGACTTAGAGTGAGGTGAGACCTGAGTTAAAATCTGCCCTCAGACACTTACTGACTGTGTGACTCTGGGCAAGTTATTTAACTTCTGCCTCAGTTTACTCATCTGTAAAATGGGGATGATGATATCACCTACCTCCCTGGATTGTTGTGAGGATTAAATTATAAAGTAACTATAAAGAGGGGGTGTCTTCTTTAAGTGGAAGGTGTCCCCCTTAAGTTGGGGTCTCCCTTGAAAATCCATCCTCCTTTAGTGGGAGGTGTCCTCCTTTGCGGGACCCTCCCTTGGGGCCTACTCCCTCTCCCTAGGGTGGCTTATCTCTCTCCCTTAGGAGACTGCCAACCCCCCGCTCAAGCTGGGGTCTCCATCTGGCTGCATCTCCCTTAAGGGGCAGAGGAGCCTGCTAGGTGTGTTGTTACTCAAAATAAATGCCTTTATTTGATTTAGAGGCTTCCTGAGAGAATTTTTTCTAGACTACCTTGCACTACAACATTTTGGGGTGCTCTTGAACCTCATAATTTTTGACCCCCCTCACTTTATTACTTATGACCCTGGTTCTGACCCTCCTCATTTCCTACCAGAACTGTTATCACATCCTCCCTAGTGGTTTATTTCTCTTCATTTCTTTTCTTTCCAATCCATTATCTACATGACTGCCAAAGGAATCTTTGCAGGGAAATGAACAGAACCAGGAAAACACTGTACACAGTATCATTAGCATTGTGTGATGATCAACTATGAACGACTCAGCTCTTCTCAGAAACACAAAGATCCAAGATAGGTACAAAGGACTCATGAAGGAAAAAACTAGATGAAATCTAGATTAAAAACTGATGGATTCTGAATGCAGATTAGACCATATTTTTTTACTTTATTCTTTCTCATGGTTTTATTTCCTTTTGATCTATTTCTTCATTCACAACCGTGATGAATATGGAAATATGTTTTACATGATAGCACATGTATAAACTATATCAAACGGCATACCATTTTCAGAGGGAGGGAGGAGAGGGAGGGAAAAAAATTTAAAAAAAAAAATAAAGTGCTTAACATAGTACCTGAAATATAGTAGAGGCTGTGTAAATGTTAGCTACTACTACTATTACTAACAACAAAGAGAAGTAGGAACTACTCAATTCCTATTTTGTTTCTATTTTCTCTGCAAAGTAAAATGACCTTAATAATGAAAATAATAGAACAAAAATTACTAACAAGGAGTTGATAACCAATAAAAGTAAGGAAATGGTAAGAAAATATCTAGCTGTCCTTGACCAATTCAAGTAACTTGGTCCAGATGATGAGTAAAGGAAATGCTGCATAGTTTTTGTTATTTAGTCATGTTTGAGTCTCTGTGAGCCCCTTTGGAGTTTTCTTGGCAGATACTGGAATGATTTGCCCTTTCCTTCTCCAGCCCATTTTACAGATGAGGAATTGAAGCAAATAGGGTTAAGTGATTTGTCCAGGGTTACACAGCTAGCAGATGTTTAAGGAAGGATTTGAACTCAACGAGTCTTCCACCGTCTAGCTGCCTATGCTAGTAGTTTATGGTTTATCTAAAACAACTGTGTTTTAGAAAGTTTTCAATAAAGTATCTCATGCTATTCTTATGGAGAGAAAAATGACATATTGTGGAATCTAATCCACAAATATATGATTATCATTAGATATTAATCATTAGATAATAATTAGAATGTAGTCATTAAAATAAAATCAGATAGATTTTAAAATGATTGGAGTACCAGACTCAAGAGTAGTTGTTAATTGTTCACTGTCAGTGTGGCAGCTCTAAGTGAGCCTCCATGGGAATTTGTACTTGTCGCTGTGTTGCTTGACATTTTTATCAATGACTTGAATAAAGAAATAGATGATAAGCTCATCAAATTTGCAGATAGCACAAATCATCTAGGAGGTTATGCTAGGAAAAATATATAATACTCTAGATGACAGTCAGGATCCAAAATGATCTTGACAGATTAGAACATTGGTCTGATTCTAAAAGGCAAAATTCATTAGTTTTAAATGTAAAGTCTTGTATTTAAGTACAAGCACAAAAAATAATTTAACTTCATGATTGGTCAGATAGTAGTTTTTCTCAAAGAGAGGCAGAAATTTAACTGTAAATTTAATCCGAACCAGCAATGTGTCATGGCAGCCAAATAATCTCATGTAATCTTGGATTGTATTTGAGTGGGGGGATAATTTTGAGGAATAGGGATGTGATATTCTCAATATATTTTCTCCTTACACCATCTGAAGGGTTGTGTTAAATTCTGTCTGCCACTATATAAGAAGGGGATATTGATAAATTGAAGAGTGCTCAGAAATTAGCAAGCAGGATGGTAAAGGATCTTGAGTTCAGGTCATATGGGGATTAGTTAAAGGAACTGGGCATGTTTAGCTTGTAGAAGAAAAGATTCAAGGGGGACACAATGGCTGTCTTTGTTTATTTGAAGGGCTGTCATCTGGAGAACAGGTTAGATTTGTTCCTTTTGGCCCCAAAAGGAAAAATCAGAAGCATGAAGTAGTATGCAAAAAAAAACTATGAAGATGATTGCATCTCAGGCTCCAGTGTTCTTTCTTTTAAACAGGGTATGAGGAGGTAGATAGACAATCATAGGAAGAGCTTATTAATAAAAGAAACCACAAGTGGAATGGACTACCTAGAAGGGTGGTAAGCTCACCTCCTGTAAGATCTTTAAATAGAGGCTGAATGACCACTTACCGTGTATTTTACCATTGCTATTACTTTGGGGTATGTGGACTAGTGACTCTCAAATGCGTCATTCTGTAATTAAATAGACTCTCCAGGCCTTGCCTCCCTACCAAGTGTATTCTAATTACCCAATTCTTTGACCTTTCTTTTCAATATTCTTATAATGCCCTTCATATATTTTCATCCTCAAGTATCCTGAGACTTACTAGTATTAATTTTACAATTATGATCATTCAAAATTTATATTTAACATTTTTTTACATTATTATTTTTTTTACATTTTATTTATTTTATTTACATTATTTGTAAATGTAAATAATTAATTATTTACATTATTATTACATTAGAATAATAAATATTATTAACAATATTTATATTTAACAAATCAAATGCAAAACTAATAAGCAATCATGTCAATTCAGATCAACAAGTATTTATTAACGCTCGTGTCAGGCTAAGTGAGAGAGAGAACAAGAAAGCCAAAATCAGTCCTTGTTTTTAAGAGGCACAATCTAATGAAAAGCCAACATGCAGACAACTAGGTTTTAGAAAAAAGAAAGATAGGTACAGAATAAATTGGAGAATCATGAAGATGATCTCACAGTTTACACAGTAATAATGAAATAATAGTTACATCCAATTGGGTTTTATCACATAAAACTGCAAGACCAGCAAGGTTATGTCATTACTTATCAGAAACACTGTCAGGCACTTTACATTCACTGATATCAGAAAATACCTATGGCAAAGGAAGAAGAGGAAAATTTGAATCTCAGATGTAAACCCCCATATGTAGCAAACAAACTAATAACACAGACAAAGACAAGACATAGTTATTGCTTTTTGCAGAAGTCTTAATTGTTTACTCGGAGAACCCTAGAGGATTAACTAAAATTAATTGAAATAATTAATAACTTGAGTAAAGTATCAGGCTATAAAATAAACCCATAAAAATAACCAGCTTCTCTGCATCTTAGCAACAATATCTAGTAGAAAAAGGTAGAAAAAGCAATTTCATTCAAAAAACTACAGAATGTCTAAAATTTCTAGAAATACACTTACCAAGACACACATAGGAATGATATGAATGCAACTACAAAATACTCTTTACAGAAATAAAGACAATAATTGGAAAGATATTAATGGTGTATGGTTGGATCTTGCTAACATAGAAAAATCATGGAGTTTTTTTATGTTTTATGTGTTTTAGTTCCCAGCTAAATTAATTTGCCCATTCAGTGCTGTATCAAACAACCAAAGGGTTACATTATACAAATATACAAAATAACAACTCATCAAGAGAAACAAAAGGTCAAATTTGAATCTCAAGGGAAATAATGAAAAGCAGGAGAAACTACTATAGCCTAATAGTACCAGATCTCAAAATGTACACTAAACAGTAATCATCAAACAATTTGATGCTGGCTTAAAATAATGGAAAAGTTGGTCAGTGGGATAGATAAGATATGGTAAACCTAGAAGCAACTACTGATGTAAGAACTCACTGTTTCACAAATTTTGCTGGGACAAATTAGGCTTGACCAACATCCCATACTGTGTACTAGAGTGAGTTCCCATAAAGCCACATAGCCTAGATATGAGAAGGCAAATTATAAACAAATTGCAGAAGAACTGAAGGAAATGCCTTTCCTAATTGTGTATATAAAAATAGTTCATAACTAATCAAAAGACAGAGAATCAGAAGTGACAAAATCAACAATTTGGTTACATAAAATTGAAAAGGTTTTGGCACAAATAAAATCAATGTACTTAGAATTAGAAAAGAAACAATGAAGTGGAGAAAAATATTTGGAGCAATTTCTCCAATAAAGACCTTTTCCTAATACTTACAGGACTTGCTACAAATATGTAAGAACAAGATCCATTCCTCAATAGAGAGTCAAACGATGTGAGTTGGGAGCTCTTTAAAGAGAAAATAGAAATGATTACCAACTGTATGAAAACAATGTTCCAAATTTCTAATAAGAAAAATTCTAATGTGCATATGACTTTAGATTCTCTTTCCATATGAAAATAGAATTTCAGAGCCTTTTTAGTAAATGACCCTAGATGATAGTAGGTCAAGTATTCAAAATTAATTATTTCACTTGGAGATAGAGTCTTGGAAGTGACATGGAAGCAGTTTAGAAAAATATAGACTCCCAATAGACCTCCTCTTCTCAGGAAACTATTTACCATTTTTATTATAATTTATAAGTTTAAAAGCCAAAGGAAAATATATGCTTTTATTCTCTTTAAAAAGCAGTGATATTTGTTTTGTAATATTTGTCTAATGCCTCCAGATTTGGTGGCCTACGTTGAGCAGTTATCAGAGACATAACCAAAGTTGGGGAAGAAAGAATTTCAGGCATACTTAAAGGAAAGTGAGAATAAAGGACAATCATCAGATATGCTTGAGAGAAAACTCTTGCATTTATCACTCACAAATATTCCCTTAAACACGTCCGTTCTTTTTAACATGATACTGAGTAAAGAAATTGAGGTCACAAAAGTCCACAAAAGGCCGCAAAACTGACTTAAGTTTATGAGGCAAGTTAGAGGCTGAAGAGATTAGGCCTATCAGCTCTCTTCATTCCCAAGTCAATGCCCTCTTCTTCCTGACCACATTGTTTCTGCAGTAGTCTGATATCTGAAAAACAGACTTCAGTTAGGAGACTGATCTTAAAGGTGGCTATATGAAGTGTGCCCAAAACCAAGTCTCTGGGCATTTTCTGGTTTTCTCTCCCTCCTCATAGCTATGAGTACGGCATAAAAATAGCCTGACTTGAAAAAAACAAAACTGGAATCTGGAAAACAGTATGCATTATGTAAATTAAAAGAAGTTCAATGAAATTGAATGTTGTGTAAGCTTGATTCCAGAAAAACACCTCCTTGAGGGACTATGTGTGGGGAATGTTGCATAAGCTGTCAAACTCAGTATGTTGGTTCATTTTTTACACAACTTGGATTTTTTAACCTTTATAAAGGAAGGAAGCCTCAATGGGAAAGGGAAAGTAAGAGGGATATATTAAAAAATGAATGCAATATAAAAGCAAAAAACATCCATTAGACTTTAAAGTATAGATAGAGCTGAGATTTGGGTAAGCAAGTTCATTCAGCTCCTAGGACCTGCAAACATAAACCTAAAAACAAATTCTTCAGTATTAACTGCTTTGTAAGAAACCTGCTGGGATGGAAAGAGTTTTTGTGGGCTGTGCTTTCCACCTAGGATCTAGTTATCACTGCAAGCAGGTGTTTTCTCATGTAAAACATGTTCTTAGCCTTGTTAAAGCCATCATGCATCAAAATGTTCAGTTGCCAGCATGATACAATTAAAGGAGCCCAGGTGTTTCTGGCCTCCCAGGAGCCACGCATGCTTGACCTGTTGCTGAAGAGTGATTCAAAACAGAAAGTCTGGGCACTTATATGGATAATCTGTCCTCTTGTTTACCTGTAGGGCAAGGTTCTTAATCTCCTTTTTTTGTGTCATGATCCCTTTGGGAATGTGGTAAAGCTCATTCTCAGAATAATGTTGTTGTTTTTTTTTTTTTTATGGATTTTCTTTTTAAAACCCAGTCATATTGAAATAAAATATTTTTTTCACAATCAAATTCACTGACCCCATGAATTCTGTCCCAAAGGAGTCTGTGGACCCCAGATTAAGAACCTTTGCTTTAGAGTATCAATGATTTGTGAAGTTTCTCATAATAACTAGTACAGCACTCTGATTGAGGTCCTTGAGTGAAGGGATTGTTTCATTCCTTATTTTTATATGCACAGCACAAGACCCAGAGGAAGCTCTTAACAAATGCTTTCTGGCTTACTGATTTACATAGCCTTTTAAAATTTGCAAGCACTCTATGCACATCAGGCACCCAGGTGGCTCAGTGGACAGAGCGTCACTGGCCTTGGAAGCAAGAGAACCTGCAAATCCGACCTCAGACACTAGCTAGCTGTGTGACCTTGGACAAGTCACTTAACCCTGTTTGCCTTGCTTTCCTCACCTGTAAAATGATCTAGAGAAGGAAATGGCAAACCATTTCTGTATCTTTGCCAAGAAAACCCCAAATGGGGTCAAGAAGATTCAGACATAAATGAGATGACTCAACAACTATATACATAATCTCATTTGACGTTTAAAGTTATTTGTGAAAGAGGTACTAGAGGCATTATTGGACTCCCTTTTGAATAAGTAAGGAAATTAAAGCAGAGGCATTAAGTGACTTGTCCATAGTGATTTGCACATAGCTAGGAAGCATAAGAGACAGGATTTGAACTCAAGGTTTGCTGACTCCAAAGTCTCCATTCATGACGCCACGCTTACCTTCCAATGAGCATGCTTGCAGGCGACTCTGTGAAAGTAACACTATAGCTGAAGTTAGAGGAACAGGGGGTGAATCTCATCTCTGCTCTCTCAACCTTAATTTCTTCCTCTGTAAAATGAGGAGGTTCTTCACTTAAATGTGTGGAGAGTACTATGGATATTCTCATGTCTTCATTCATGCACAGAAAATACAATAGGATTATAAAATTTTAGATCATTGCCAGATCTAAACTTTATAATCCTGTTATAGTTTCCTGTAAATGAATGAAGGTAAGAGAATTGCCATAGTACTCACTATACATTTAAATGAAGAATGTTGCTACTTACTGCTGATCTTGCTAATTTTTAACAAGATTTTTATTGATATGTTTTGTTTTTATATTATAAACATTTACAAGTTATCTCAACTGTATGAGAAGTCTCTTATAACAAAGTAAAACAATTAGAAAATCTAATAATACAGTGACCTCATCTGAAAGTGCATACAACCTTCTCCATCTATGGTGCTCCCTCTATTTCTCTGGTTTTAAAAAAAATAGAAACCCATTTTTCTCTTCCTTCTACTCAACAAAGCATTGAAAAATAAAAGAAAAAAATAAATTCTTTGCAGCAAAAATGCATAGTTAAGCATAACAAAATCCCTTAATGGAGTGTATATATAAATTATCTGCCTTTTTCTGCAGCCCAAATCCATCAGCTCTCTGTAATTGTTAGCATGTTTCCTCATTGGTCCTCTGGGATTATGAATAGTCACTGCATTTATCATAGTTCTTCCTCTTTCAAAGTTGTTTGTTATGCTGCATTGTTGTTATGGCATAAATAATTCTCGTGCTCATTTCATTTATCAGTTCATAGAAGTCTTCAAAATTGTTCATTTTTATAGCATCAATGTTATAGCATAAAATGTTTCTGGTTCTGGTTCTGCTGAATGCACTCTGTATTTCTATATCTTTTTTGAAGTCCTCTATTTTCTTAATTTTATATCATAATAATATTCCTTCACTTTCATATGCCACAACTTATCCACTCTTCCTCAGTTGTGGGCATCCATTTATTTTCTAGGGTTTGGTTTGTTTTGGGCTTTGGTTTGTTTTGGTTTTTTTTGCTATCATAAAAAGAGCTGCTGTAATTTTTTCTGTGCATTTAGGAACTTTTCCTCTTTCTTTGATTACTTTTGGCTATGTGGCAGCTAGGTGGTACAAGGGATAGAGCACCAGTTGCAGGAGTCAGGAGGACCTGAGTTCAAATCTCATCTCAGACACTTGTCACTCACTAACTGTGTGACCTTGGGCAAGTCACTTAACCCCAATTACCTCATCCTGGGTCATCTCCAGTCATCCTGGTGAATATATGGTCACTGCATTCAGATGACTCTGGAGAAGTGAGACTAGTGACCTGCACAGCCCTCCCTCACTCAAAACAAAGTCAAGTGCAAGTCATGTCATTATTTCTCTGATGGCATGGTCTTCTTTGGCAATGAAGGATAAACACACACACACTTTTGGGTATAGGCTTCTAAGTAGTATAGCTGGGGCAAGGGGCATACCCCCTTTAGTAAGCTTTTGTGTATGATTCCAAATATTTTTTCCAGAATAGTTGTACCCATTCACAAGTTCAACAACAGTGCATCAATGTGCCTGTTTTTCCAGCAGCCTCCCCGATACTTATCGTTTTCCTTTTTTATTATCTTTGCCATTCTGATGAGCATGAGGCAAAAATCCCAGAGTTGTCTTAATTTTCATTTCTCTAATTTGTGGTGATCTGGAGCACTTTTTTCATATGATTATAATTAGCTTGAGTTTATTGCCTTGAGAACTGCCTATTCATTTCTTTAGATCATTCATTACCTGGAGGAATGTCTCATTCTTATAAGTTTGAATCAATTTCTTATATATCTTGAAAATGAGACTTTTATCAGAAAAACTTCCTGTAAAGATTTTTCTCCCCAGTTAATTATTTCTCCTTTAATCTTAGTTTTATGATACTATTTTGTACAAAATCTTTTTAATTCTATGTAATTGAAGTTATCCATTTTATCTTCTGTGATCCTCTCAGGCCCTTTTGTGATCAGGAACTTTTCTCCTATGCATAAATGATAATTTCTATATTTCTCTAATTTATTTATAATGTGACCTTTTATATCTAGGTCATTTGGAATTTACCTTAGTATAAGATGTGAAATATTATCCTAAATCAAACTTCTTCCATACTATTGTCTAAATTTCCCAAAAGTTTATATTCAATAAAGAGTTCTTACTTCAGTAGGAGAGGCATTGAGAGCTATAAACTTGTTCATAAAGTTAATGAATTAAACTGTTTGTTCTTGAGAGAATGTTTTAAAAAAATCTTTTCTACTTTACTGATACTTTTTAAATTTGCTTTTTTAAAGAGTGAGGAGGGATTCATTTTAATTTACCACAAAAATTGCTGGCCCCTAAGAGGCATTTTAGATTAAGACAGCTATAGTAGTAACAAGTCAAAAACCTTGACATTTCTTAAGATCCTAAAAACAAAGAAAAGAGAATTTTCTCTCATTTCCACGTGATATATTTCTAATGTTCCTTTAAATTCCTGATGTGAAATTTTTATTTTCAGTTTAGAACTTGTTATGTACAGTGACTCTGAGTCAGACAACAGGTTGAGATTACATTACATTATGTCAATTACATTAGCTCGCTTTTACTGTGTAACAGCCAGAACCTGTGACTGCCCACAATATTCTTGCTGCTGAGTGGAAAGAACAATTTTTACGGGGGAGGGGAAGGGTGGAATAGGTCTCAGGCTGAAACAGATGCCCAGAAGCCCACAATAGCAGAAAATAGGATTTGAATTTTAAATTTAGCTAAGAGGAGGAATCATTGCCTAAATTCCCTACTTTCTATGGGCGTAGCACAGACCTGGTTAGTATATCCAACCCTAACTTGGTCTCAAAGGCTTATTAGCCTGAGATATTTCAACCATCTCCAAGGCTAAGATGTGCCTAGGAATCTTAATGAAGTAATTCCAGGCTCCTGCTGCTGGAATCTTGAGTGCTTGTGTTACTTTTTTTTCTTACCAAAAGTATGTCTTGAAGAACTTTTTTATTCATGAGCAAACCCAAGGGTGGCAACAACTCTCTAATTTCTAAGCAACTTCACAGTTGATACAATCCTGAGTGGGCACATGGAGTAACCACGACAATTATCACAGACTCACAGACCCTGAACCTAAGGGGTTCATGTAAAAGAAGTCAAGCTACAGACAAGCAAGAACCTTATGAGAAATCCAAAGCACAATTCATGAAAAACTTTGAGTTAGCTGGTTTCTGTGGGACTAGTACATCTAGAAAAAATATAGGAGGGATGATGAAAATGTCCACATACAGATAAAGTCAAAAAGAAAGTTTTCAATAACAATACTTTTAGTCTTAAAAAATATTTAATAGGATTTTCTGTGGAAAGAAAATGAAAACTAGTGGTAGAAATGTAAATTCACCCAATCAATTTAAAATTTTACTAAAAAGTGACTAACATGTCACTTTTAAGTCATGTCCACAGGGTCATGTAACCCTGTGGACTGGAGAGGCCACTGCTGGGGATATTTATTCCTCCAGCAAGTCAAGGGCAGAATGAAAGGGCCAATCAAGATATTCAGAGACATACTTTTTATGGTAGCAAAGTAGAAACAAAGTAGATGTCCACTGAATGGGGAATGACTAAAAAAATGCAGCCTATGAATAGAATATTATTGTGCCTTAGAAACTTGGGAATATGAAGAATTCAGAGAAATATGGGAAAAGGTATAAACTGATACAAAGTGAAGTAAGCAGAAAAAGGAAAATAATACATACGCATTGACTAAAACAAATGGAAATAGAACTAAAAGCTGAAAGTGAACACTGTGTAATTGTAACGACCAAGTTTGCCCAGGAAGAACTGAGAAGATGCATCACCCTCCCTCCTTAGTCAAGGCAAGAAACTATGGGTTTGGAATATTACATAAATTGTTACGTTCAGCTGACGTACCAATTGGTTTTGTTAAATTCCTTTTGTTCCCCATTTCTTTTTAATTGTTACAAGGATGACACGCTGGATAGGGAAAGGTGGAGGAATATATTCAAAAATTTAAATAATATAAAAATAATATATAATATAAAAAATTAAACTGAAGAAGATGAGTTTGGTTTAACATCCATGTAATAAACATGAGAACAATATGAGGCACTGGAAAGAACACTGGATTTAAAGCCAAAGTGCATAGATTTGAATTCTACTTCTACTGCTACTGCTGAAAACCTGTGTCATCCTGTGCGGCTCACTTAACTTGTCTCTTATTGTTTAGTTGTGTCTGACTCTTTGTGGACCATACTGTCCATGCGGTTTTCTGGGCAAAGATACTGAAATGGTTTTCTATTTCCTTCTCTAATGGATCAGGGTCACACAACTAGTATGTATCTGAGGTCAGGTTTTAACAGGTTTTCCTTTGCAGGTCTAGTTCTCTATCCATTGAGCCACCAAGCTACCTAAAAGTCCTACTGAGATTTTAACTCAAATCATTGGATTGAAAGTCCAGAGTGCTAACTATTACACCATAAAACTACCTTTTTAACTTGTCAAGACTCTGCCCTTCTCCTGTATAAAATAAGGGATGAGACTAGGTGGTCTGTATGAGCCCTTCCAGGTCTGGGTTTGCTATCCCATAACAAGGAAGTTTCTGGACTCCTCATCACTTATCCAGAGTCTATCTTTCCTCAGGAACCAGCTTAAGAAACCTCCTCCTTGAAACCTCCTAGATATAAACTGAAATACATAGAATTTAAAAAAAATCTTGAGTGATTTTGCTTCCTTTTCCTTGCCAAAAGTATGTCTCGTAGAATTTGCTTATTCATAAGCAGACACAATAATGACAACAGCACTCTAATAACCAATTTCATAGCTGATAATCCTGAGTGAGTCCATGGAGTAAACCATTGAAATACATTTGTCAAAATGTAAAAAAAAAACAAAATTAAAAACCACAAAGTTTACCAAACCCTGTCTAAGAACATCTCCAGTACACAGAACAGGAGAGCTCCTTTAGCACGGGGTTCTGAATAAAAAACATGTCTGATATTTCATTGACTGCCTACCAAGTCTATAATTTGATTTTAAGAAAAAGGAGTAATGGCAGATGAAAACAGCTGGATGGTAGTAGAACTGAGAGATTATTTTAGCTGTTAATAAGGGACAAGTAATCACGGTTTTGGGGTAGCTAGGTGGCATAATGGATAGAGGTCTGGGCCTGGAATCAGGAAGTTCTGAGTTCAAATATGAACTCAAACACTCATTGCTATGTGACTCTGGGCAGGTCACTTAACTCCATTTGCCTCAGTTTCTTCATCTGTAAAATGAGCTGGAGAAGATAATAGCAAACTACTAGTATCTTCGCCAAGAAAACCCCAAAAGGAGTCACGAAGAGTTGGACATGATTGAAAGTAACTAAACAACAATCACAATTCTCTATTAGCCACTCACCTGAAAAGTGACTTCAGCAGAAAAAAAAACTACAGAGACAGTGTAAATTAAGGTTTTATTTTCTCCATAAGAAATAACCTAAATCTATCTTGTGCTTTGGAATCTATTTAACCATACCAGTAGAAAGCTCATTTTACTTTTTTTTTTTAATTAAATTGAAGAAATGACAGCTTCTGGTACCAAAACTGTTCACTTATTACAAGTACCCCAAAGGTTTTCTGCATACTTTTTTATTTTCCATTTGTGGTTTTCCGGCCATCGGCGAGTAGCTGTGTATTTAGTTAGGCTGCTAACATTTTCTCACTTCTCTAACCTCTTGTGTTCTTCCTGACTGACCAGCTGGGTAACAGCTGTCGCAGTACTTGTAGTGACTAAAATGAAGGTACTCCACCAAGGAGGTGTTATTTTTACTATTTAAACATTTAGAGAAATTATCCTCTTCTTTACAGATAGCAGTGTCTAGTGGAGAGGCACTACAGTTTTATAGAGTTCCAAAGTCCTAGGTTTTTCTTGGCTAGGTTTTCCTGACTTCCTGTTCCATGTGTTGAGCAACTCACTGAAACTGACAATTTCAGTAATTCAGCAGAGACACCAACAGCCACCGAAAGTCACTGTGACCTAGTTGATATATTGTGACCTAGCTGATACATTGCTGGACAAGTCTAGATGCTAAATCCCATTTCTCGTACGTGACCAGGGGAAATTCACTTAAGCTCTTGGCTTGGAGCCCCAAACAATTCTCTAAAACTATATAGGTGGGCTGTCATTTGCATCAATGGAAGGAATCCCCACACTGATAAAATCATGAATATTGACACAGCCTAAAGATGCATTGCAGCTACCTGGAAGAGATAGAAACAATAGTCATTTGTAGAGGTTCTTAGGAAATGCGATGTTGACACCTTGTAAGTTTATCCAGTTATATTCATACAATGTCAGAGAGCAGAAGTCCAACACATTGGCCAGGGCTCCCTTTTACCCTCCCTTCCTCTCCACATGGAGGACAGAGAGTAAGAAAACCTGAATGGATCGTGAACCATGCTACCATAGGAACATCCACATCCACAAGGTCAGAGATAGATCTGTACAAGTTTTCAGATGCATTGCAAAATTTCTGGTCCTACAGACAGTACTTTCCATTTCATGTTTTCAGGTGTCATTTTTCAGTGGGAAATTGGGAACCTTTTACTCCTAAATTTATTCATACTCAGAGGATCATAGATTTTTGAGGTGAAAGACACCTCAAAGAGCAGGGCACATGGAAAGGACAGTGGACCTAGAATCAGAGGACCTGGGTTCAAATCCTACCTCTGATGCTTACTACATGTATGACCTTGGACCATCACTTAAACTTCCCTGTGTATCAGTTTTCTCCTGTATAAAATGACAGTGTTGAGCTAGATGGTCTCAGAGGTCTCTTATGGCTCTAAAACTAATTAGACGAGGAGCCTGAGACCCTAAAGAGACAACATGACTTGCCTTTCACTTAGAGTCAAATGCCTACCCATGTCTTCCAACTCCAAATCCAATATTCTTTCTATTGTAGCAAACCGCCTCCTAGGCCTAAAAGTGCCAGGTTTCAAGAAGTAGATTATAGATTTAGAACTAGAAGGTGATGGGTACAAACTCTGGGAACCCCTTTGAACTCTCCATCAATCTTCTCACTTGATCTGACCTGAGGCCAGAAGCCTTTCATTATCCCTTTGTCCAGTTGCCTCCAGCTGTTTCCCATCCTTGATCCCATCAAAATTCCACTCTCTTAGTTCTGACCTCTAGTCACCCCAGTCCTATCAAGATCCTCTTTAGTCTCCTCCTCAAGACCCTCCCCACCTCCCATCACCCCAGACTACTAGACCACCCCCAAGAGCCTTCCCACAGTGTTTCTGTATATAAGTTCTGTCTTGCCTCCATGAAGGTGCTAAGATTCAATTTGGCTCAGATTCTATCTGGCCCACTGGCATTGGCATCACAAATGCTCAGATTCCTTAAGAGTCTTGTCAATGGTGAGGCTTCTTAAGAGTCTACTCATCATGGTGAGTCTTTAATAAACTTTGTTTTTCTTTGACTGTAAGAAGGTCAAATTCATTGGTCAAATTTGTTCAAATTCATTCGAGCAGGATCCTGGGTGTCTGTATTTTGGGGTCTCAAGCACCCCCAATCTCAACATTATGGTTCCCTGACTTCAATAGAAGAGCCCTTGGCAGTCCGTAGTCTACCCATCTCATTTTGTGGTTCAGTGACTTGCCCAAACTCATGCAGATACAGGGTCAGAGCCATGATTCAAAGCCATGTCCTTGGACTCCATCTCTAACACATTTTCCACTGTACCTAACTTTCTCTTTTATCACCAGTTTTTAGATAAAGTACTCCCTGCTCCAGTGTAGCCATCAGACCACTTTGAAACTGCTGATTTCTACTTCTTAGCTCACATCACTGATTTAACAGGAGGTAAAGCTACCTAGGATAGACTCAGTTCTAGAACTGGAACCTGTCTAGGTAGATTGCAGGGCACCAAGATGGAATAACCTCCACTTGGTAGAATGCACTAGTTTCCAAGAGAAAGTGTTTCTCAGATTGGGAGGTTAGGTGAATCCATTTCTTCAAGCTCAGAAATATATCAACAATTCAGGTTATAATCAAATAAATCCTCACTTAAATATCATAATTCTTCAGGAAGGTACATGTCCTCATGGAAAAGAAACAAATTTAATGCCCTCATTTAAAAAAAACAAACAAAAATCACTTTTATGAAAGAATATTTACTTAGAAGATGCAGCAAGCATGTAAATTATTTCCCCCCAGATGTGAATGGAGACACACTCTTTTCATACCATCTTGGTTCCTTGGAACATGATGCTCATTTTCAAAGCAGTTTCTACAAAGTATTCATCCTATCAGGTTCACTTCTAAAGGTTGCATGGTCAATGGATGAAAGAGCATGCATCGTTGCTACTGCTGGATTAGGTTCTGGAAAAGTCCTCACTTCTGTCACTGCTTAACTGGGCTAGACAAGGTCTTTAGGAATTTTCTGCACATTGTCTGGCTTGTGGCAAATCCTGCAATGAATTTTAGCTCCCAGCCTTTTGCTCTCCAGACATTCTGAAGTTCACAAGGTCATAGCTGCCCCAGTCTTCATGTACAAGCAGGCAAGGACAGGTACAACAGAGACCAAGGCAAGAGCAGGGTCATGGGCTCTCCACTTCATGCTGACTGTGCAAGAGAGAGAGAGAATGAGCTCAAAGCCCCCCTACCTCATCAAGAGGCCCACAACAATTAGGCTTCCCAGTCCAGAGAGAGCCAGAACCAAGAGATTCATCCTGGCTGACCAGTGCCTTTTGAATGCACCCTAGTTCTGACTACAAAGTGAACCCACAGTTCATCACATGGTTCAAAGACCAGACCCAGCTACAGAACATCTCCCTATACTCTACTTCAGGGAACAATAACCTCCTCATTTTACAGTCAAGAACACGAAGGCCAAGTGATTTGCCTGAGGTCTTATAGCTAATAAGGAGGAGTCAGAATTCAAACCAGGGCCCTTTAACTATAGATTTAGTGTCCTCTCCACTATTCCATCTAAGTCATAACCAAAGTTGGTGGATAGAATCAAGTGTGCTGATGCATTCTGGGTAGGAATTATCTTTGATTCTACCCTTTTCACCTGCAGAGAGATGAGGGAAGATTGAGGGCATAGATTATGGGTGCTTTTAGAGACAGCCAAGTAGCGCAGTCTGTTGGCCTTATAGTCGGGAAGACCTAGGTTCAAACTCTGCCTCAGATCCTTTATTAGCTATATGTGACTCTGGGCAGACCACTTAACCCCTCTCCGTCTCAGTTTCCTCATTATGAGATGGGGATAAAAATAGCTCACAGGATTATTGTATCAAGTGAGAAAGTTTATTCAAAGCATTTTATAATTAGGCACCATATAAATGCTAACTCTCAATATATGTAGTTGTGCAGCTATGTTATTGTGTGTCCTTCGTTTTCAAAGAGGACCGATGACATCATGGGTGATGTCCCAGATAGAGTTGCACACAGTTGTCAGCCTTGCCCAATTCTTGAGTCATCCAGGGCAAAAATCAGGAAGACTGGTGATGATCCTGGAAGCAGTGGATGACCTTGGCTTCTTTGATGTCTGACCAAGCTCCAGAAGCTCCACAGTGCCAGCTTTAGCTGTCTTCAAGGATGTTGGAGCAAAGTGTTCTCACAGGCCCATTCTGCGGAGGGAAGTCTTCACATACTTGGGGCAGATTTGGGGGAGGAGGAAGAGTTGGGTTCAACAAGCCCTCACACCAGAGGTGCTAATCCTCCTGAATACCCTTTATACCCTTATTCAACTATAAACATTATCTGCTAGATAAGTAACAGAGAACTAGATCACTTCAGGGAAAAGGGAAGGGCTATTGGTAATGCCCACCCTAGGGTGTGCCAGCATACCTTTATTCCCACTCATGTCTAAGGTCATAATCATAGGTGAGTAATGAAAAGCTAGGGAGTCAAAAGAGATAACTCCCAGGCAAGCACAGATAAGCCACAAGGATCAAAAATCAGGATTTTACTGTATATGACGTGACATGCCAAAGAAATCTATACGTCATAAAATGTTTTCTCTGATAATTGCTTTAACTGCATGCAGAACTATCATACCAGAACAAATTCTCCATGGCCAGTCAATAGATATTTATTGAGCACCTATTATGTGCAGTACTCAGGAGTGTGCTTATAACTGTTTAACAATTGGCTCTCCAGGGGTTGAAAAAGTATTCTGGATACATTTTAAAGTTTAATTTTCATTATTAACATTTTCTCCAACACTACCCTAAGTCTAGACAATCAATAAAACAATAAATTAATCCCCAGTTTGTAGCATTTGCTGATTTTTGAGGTGTAAATACTGATAATGTATTTTTGTTTATTGTTAATGTAATTTTGCTTCTTAATAGGAAGATCTTTCTCATCCAAGCAGGCTCATGTGACCTGCTTAAGTCACATGGAAGACTGAGTTACATAAGTCTCAGTCACATGGAGCCTGTTGTGAAAGGAGTTTGCTGAATTGGTGGAACAGGAAGAGGTGGAGCTAGGGCAGAGCTGAGAGGAGATTGGTCAGAGTCTAGTCAGAGCTAGGAAGGATGCAGGCCGCTGGCTAGTGTGAGTGAGAGAGCTTGTTTGTGATGTGTTTAATGGAGCTGGTTTGTGGGAAGCTGAGCTGGGGGAAAGCATGGAGATGGCTTTGTGCCCTGCAGGGCTAATGTGTATTGACTTCTTGGTTACTGTGATGGATTCAGCTTTCTGGTGTCTGAATAAATGTTTTAGTTCTGTATTCTATGTGGAGAGTCTATGGGATTTCACAATTTAGAAGTGTGCTGTGATATTCATGGCCTCTGTGGGCACTGTGAACATCATATTGGTGCTACAAATATTCATATTGAACATTTGACAGTCAGCTCTCAAGAGCTCTTGTGTTCTCCTAAAATGTCATAATGTAGTTGGTGGAGGACATGAAGGACAGAGTCCTGGATTTGGAGGTCACACAAACCAAACTTAAATTCTGCTGATCAAGTCACTTGTCTTCTTTGCGTTTCAGTTGCTTTGTAGGCAAATGACTTCTTCCAGCTTTAAAGGTATGATGCTAAGAATAAGCTACGGGCCCTACTCTTAAGAATGTACTAACTAATTTTCTTTCCACATCCTACCATTTTAAAATAGCTTTACTAAGACAATTTTAGGAAGTCTTTAGAATGGGTCTGCAACAGTGAGTGGGTTCCAGCCTGAAGAGCAGTGGAACACCAGCATTGGGCCTTGCAGGTCTATGCAACAGCAGCAGTAGCCCCAACTTCAGGATCTCTCAGCCCAGAGATTATAAAAGGTCAGATAACTGGTCAACAAAAGATTACAGGGGACCCTTTGCTGGCAGTAGGTGCAGCTGGCAATGACTGGCAACTCTACTGCCCATATGCAGCTTTGGGTCACAATTACTCGGTGAAGAGGAGTGTTTGTGTTCAGTCACCAAAGAGCAGGGGCCCTGGTCACAGTTCCAGGGCCAAGAAGATAAGTAGCACTTCTGACTTTAGGAGAACAGGGGGCCTTCTTGGGTAAAGATCAGAGTGCAGACTGGGAGAGCAGTGATCACACCTTTCCCAAGATAATACCAATTCTGTTTTTGGAAAACCAGAAAACTTGCAGGTTGGGACAGTTAGGTGGCACAGTAGATAAAGTGATGGACCTAGAGTCAGGACTTCCTGGGTTCACATCTGGCCTCAGACACTAACTAGCTGTGTGGCCCTGGGCAAGTCACTTGACCCTATTTGCCCCAGTTTCCTCATCTATAAAGTGAACTGGAGAAGGAAATGACCAACCATTCCAGCATCTTTTGCCAAGAAAACCCTAGATGGAGTCATGAAGAGTCAGACAGAACTGACTGAACAACAAGAATTAGCTCTGAATACAGTAGAACCAAAAAGTTTAAAGCTTGGCACTCTGCCTCCCCACCCCAGATGAGAAAAGTCCAATTTTACCATAAAGTTCAAAGTAAAGAAATAAACTAAAAAAAATGAGCAAACAACAACCAGAAAAAAAAGAACTTGTGAAAAGCTACTAAGGTGACAGGTAAGAGCAAGATACAAACTTGGAAGACAACAATGGAGAAAACAGTTACAAGCAAAAACTCAAAGGAAAATGCTATTTGGAACCAAGCCCAACAAGAATTCTTGGAAGAGTTTTAAAAATGACAAATGAGTTGAGTTATAGATGAAAGTTGGGAAAAGAGATGAGAGTGATACAAAAACATTATGAAGAAAGAATTGAAAGCTTGGTAAAAAGAGGTACAAAAAATACTGAAGAAAATAATACCTTAAAAACAGAATTGGCCTAATGGTAAAATAGGCCCAAAAATTAATTGAAGAAAAGAATCTTATAATGCAATAAAAATTATATGTAATAAAAGGCCAAGGAAAGACAAACCAAAAATCAGTTGGAAACTAAATAATCTAATCCTAAAGAAGGAGTGGGTTGAACAAGAAATCATAGAAACTCTCAACCACTTCATTCAAGAGAATGACAATAACGAAACAACCTACCAAAACTTATGGGATACTTCAAAAGCAGTTCTTAGGGGAAGTTTTATATCTTTGAATGACTACATAAATAAAATAGAGAAAGAGGAGATCAATGACTTGGGCATGCAGCTGAAAAAGCTAGAAAAAGAACAAATTGAAAATCCCCAAGTAAATACCAAATTAGGAATACTGAAAACCAAAGGAGGGATTAATAAAATTGAAATTAAGAAAACTATAGAATTAATAAATAAAACCAATAGTTGGTTTTATGAAAAAACTAATAAAATTGGTAAATCTTTGGTCAATTTGATTAAAAAAAGAAAGAAGAAAATCAAATTACTAATATCAAAAATGAAAGGGGTGAACTCAACTCCAATGAGGAGGAAATTGAAATAATAATTAGAAATTACTTTGCCCAACTTTATGCCCATAAATTTGACAATCTAAATGAGATGGATGAGTATTTTTAAAAAATATAAATTGCTCAGAATAACAGAAGAGGAAGTTGAATATATAAATGAACCCATCTCAGAAAAAGAAATTGAGCAAGCCATCAATGAAATCCCTAGGAAAAAATCTCCAGGGCCAGATGGATTTACAAGTGAATTCTATGAAACATTTAAAGAACAGTTAATTCCAATACTATGTAAACTATTTTTGAAAATTGGGGAAGAAGGAGTCCTCCAAATTCTTTTTATGACACAAATAAGGTTTTGATACCTAAACCAGGAAGAGACAAAACAGAGAAAGAAAATAATAGACTAATTTCTCTAATGAATATAGATGCAAAAATTTTAAATAAGATTTTAGCAAAACGAATATAGCATCTTATCATGAGAATAATACATTATGATCAGGTAGGATTCATACCAGGAACACAGAGCTGGTTCAATATTAGGAAAACTATTAGCATTATGGATCATATCAACAACAAAACTAACAGAAACTACATGATTATCTC
>CM053773.1:30796018-30919968 GCA_028658325.1 Potorous gilbertii
AGAGTAGCAAGATAGATAGAGTGCTAGGCTAGAGTAGGAAGATAGATAGAGTGCTAGGCTAGAGTAGGAAGATAGATAGAATGCTAGGCCTAGAGTAGGAAGATAGATAGAGTGCTAGGCCTAGAGTAGGAAGATAGATAGAGGGCTAGGCCTAGAGTAGGAAGATAGATAGAGGGCTAGGCCTAGAGTCAGGAAGATAGATAGAGTGCTAGGCCCAGAGTAGGAAGATAGATAGAGTGCTAGGGCCAGAGTAGGAAGATAGATAGAGTGCTAGGCCTAGAGTAGGAAGATAGATAGAGTGCTAGGCCTAGAGTAGGAAGATAGGTAGAGTGCTAGGCCTAGAGTCAGGAAGATAGATAGAGTGCTAGGCCCAGAGTAGGAAGATAGAGTGCTAGGCCTAGAGTCAGGAAGTTCTGAGTTCAAATCTGGACTCAAACACTTACTAGCTCTGTGATTCTGGGCAAGTCATTTCACCATATTTGCATCAGTTTCCTCATCTGTAAAATGTACTGGAGAAGGAAATAGCAAACTGCTCTGGAATCTTTGTCAAGAAAACCCAAATGGGGTCACAAAGAATCAGATGCAACTGAATCAACTGAACATAATAAACTAGCAGTGTTCTCCAGGGCAGGTCACTAAAATTCTTGGCCTGGGCTTCTTGATCTGAAAAATGGGAATGATGATAGTGTCTACCTCATCTAGTTATGTGTATCAAATGAGATAATATGTGTAAAATGCTCTATAAAAGTTTAAGCTACACGTGTGCTAGCTAGTGACAACGATAAAGTCAAGTAAATGTCAACAGGAAGATGTCTCTCTCCAGCCAATTTGGAAACTGTATTGTGTAATTCAACAGAGAAGGACTTACCATGTCTTCCTCTGAAACACCTGGCATCAGTTAATCATTTTCAGAGGCAAAATACCCAAATAAAATAAATGTTCCAGAAGAATTATCTGAAGAATTCCACATAATAGTTCTTATTAATCTTAAACACTTTCTTAAATCTGGATGTACGTCTCTAAATTAATTCAGACTTATTGCATGGATGGATGGATAGATGGATGGATGGTGACTGCATCTGTGCCTTTATTTGTATACAGAACTTTTAGGTGAGGAAACTCTCTTTACTGGTGGAGATAAGCATCTTTCAGTGATTTATAATCTTAGAGAAGTGCTCAGGACACTAGGAGGTTAAGTGACTTGCCCAGTAGATTTTCCTGGCTTACAGTCCCCATCCCTATCCACCATACTATGGTACCTCTTTATTAGGATAGCTAGCATTATTGTGCTTTTATGTTTGAAAAAGTCTTTATATGCTAACTCATATGATCCACACAAGACTCCTTTGAGATAGTACTATCATCCACATTTTACAGATGAGAAAACTAAGGCAGAGAGGGTAAATGACTTGCCCAGGGTCTGAGGCAGGATGGACAGACAGATAGAGATAGGCAGATAGACAAACAGGTAGATATTGAAATATATGCAGTCTTCTAATTTTGTCATTTTCCTACTCATTAGCATTCCCCCGGGGGTGTACCCTAATAAAAATTCAAAGAAGGTGATGTTTCAACTATTGCCTTTTTTGGTCATTTTATAGACTATAAAGTCTATAAACTCGATGAGATAATGGATTTGAGAACCACCTACAAGATTCATTTCAGGCCATAAACCCAATCTTGTTCTTCCCAAGCAAACTAGATTAATGTGACAAAGGTCAGAACAAACAAATTAATTACTGGCATCATTTTTGCGTTGTTTTCACTTCTAATCCAGCTTCCTAGAAGGATATATATGGAATAGTAACAAGGAATCTTACCACTGGTAATATGTTAATATAAAACCAACTACTGTTACCTCCTCTCTCAGCATTTAGACACTTTCTCATCCTATACTCCCCCTGTATACTTCCTAGGGAGGAAATGTATATGTGTGATATGGAACAGGGATTAGATTTGTTTTGCTTGACTTTAGAAAGCAGAAGGAGAAATAGGAGTAAATTGCAGAGACAAAGTTAGGTTTGGAATAGGCTACTTCAGGGGGTAGCCAGTCTACTGGAGGTCTTCAAGTAAAGGCCAAGGGTCCCCTTGTCCAATATGATGTAGAAGAGAATCCTATTCAGGCATAGGTTGGAACAGATGGTATGTAAGTTACCTTCCAACTCATATTCATGTATCTCATTTCAAACCATGGTGTTTTTAAGTCATCAATTAAGTACAATGATTATTGCTGTGATTGTTCAAGACGTTTTAGCACCATCTGACTCTTCACAAGCCCATTTGGGGTTTTCCTTGACAAAGGTACTGGAGGAGTTTGCCATTTCCTTCTCCAGCTCATTTGACAAATGAGGAAACTGAGGCCAACAGGGTTAAGTAACTTGTCCAGGTTCACACAACAAGTAAGTGTCTGAGGCTGGTTCTGATCTCAGGAAAAGGAATCTACCTGATTCTAGATCAGGCTCTCTATCCACTGTGCCAGTTAGCTGTCCCTAGTACCATAGTGATAGACCTCACTATAATACTATTGGTCACAAAGTAGAACACAAATTAGGTACCTGTCAGTATCTAGTTTTTTTCTATTTTGTATGAATTCCAATCTGTCTTTGTAAAACACCTTTATATTTTGCTCTTTACCTGCAGCCCTCCTCAAGAAGAAGACATTTGTACTTTAAATAAGTTAATTTGGATGAAATTTCACATAGTAGGTCTATGAATCTTCTCTCATTGCAACATTATTGTTCCCTCCCCCTGTCCCTCTTGTGTCATAGATGTTTGGGAACGGTCAGTACCGCTCCACCCCAAGAGTGTCAGGGAAGTCCCATTGTGACCTGAAAGACCTGGCCCAGCTATCACAAAAGAAGATAGGAAGTAGCAAGGCAAGGCATTTTTGAGCCTCATTCTGAACTGTAAAAACACTCAATGCAAGCTTCCTACTGAAAGAGAGAGGCACATGGAGCTACTTTACCTTACCTTATACAAGAATGAAAATTGGAAACTTTAGAGAAAAGAAATAAATTCCTTTCACTACCTGAATAAACCCCTTATGTGGAGGGGAGGGAGGTTGTGGGGTTTGGGTAAAAGAACAGTCATAAAAGGCCCAGAAAATTCTTACCCTACCTGAAATTATTGCCAAGTTTTAAGTCACCCCATTTATTTCATTCTGAAAACTACAGCAAGTATTACCATTTGAGTGTAATGTCTCTGTGGTCTAGTTTCTTAAAAGTTAGCACCATCCCTTGATAAAGATAGTAAATAGGAAGCAGAGAGCAGTGATGGAAGTGAGAAGAAACATGAGAGTGAGCAACTGGGAAAAGTGTAGCAAGCAACTGAGAGCCATAGTGATGAGCATATGTAGGAGGAGGAAGGAACAGTAAAGAAAAACACATGATGCCTACCAGGTACAGAGAATAGTAGTGGACTATTAATTACTGGACAGATAATAGTAGTGGACTGATGAAACATGGGAAGAGAAAGGAGCTACAACAGAGCAATGACTGGAGGAAGAGATGACCAAGGAGCAACAAAGCACAGGATCTTGATGAGAATGTCCATACAGGGAAGAAATGAAAACCACATGACCATGCAGGTCACCTTCCAGTGGAGAATGGAAGAAGGCAGGGGATGCCTCTTGGCTCCCTAGCAAATTCCAAGTTATTTCTGTTTGTGAAGGGAAAGCCCAGACTATTACTAACACTCAGTAAGACTACATGGAACCTTTTGGAAAGGTAGAAATCTATTAAAGAGAGCTTTTTGACTTTGGATTCACTGCACACCTTTTCTGGGTTAAATAAAACCTGTTCCAAGTTTAACAACCCATGAGTCTGACGCTTGCTTTAGGGGAGCTGATAAGTACGCTTTGGGGAAGGTGAAACAAATGTTCTTGGGTACCATCTGGATGAGGGCAGATAAGTCAAAGAGAAAAATGAGAGCTTCCCCAAAATATACCAGGCCATTCATATCAAAAGTCGACTCAAGATGAAGACAGTTTCCCTTGAAAAGGGACTGATGAAACAAAAGAACTAGGAGCAACTTCAACCTGTCAAGTGAATTATACTCTAAAATTCCATTTATAGATTCACTGTTTGGAACTTGTTGGGAGCATAGGGGAATGAGCACTGTCCTTAGAGTAGGAAGGACATGACATTGAGTCCTGACTCATATCCTGTCAGCCACTGTCACCCCAAGCAAAGCAATCTCATCCTGAACCCCAGTTTCCTCATCTAGAACATGGGGAAAATAATAGTTCCACTAAGCACTCTACTGCTTACCGCAACAGAGTGTTGTGAGAAAACCACTCTGTGAATCTAAACAGATTTTATATATAAATAAAAATCTATCTATATGGATTTGACTTATTATATGTTATTATTATATTATATGTCATAGTATTAATATAAGAAGTCACATCTATACAGATGCCACTTTATTTTTAGGTATTTTTTCCCACAGAAACAGAGGTGGTTACGTTTTCAAGCTAGACCACAATACACTTCTCTTTGAAGACCAGTGTTTCTCTTCCTCCTCCTTCCTCCACTTACCTTTTGCAGAAGCAGATCTCACACCACACTTCCCACCTTTGAGTGTGGGATCCTAATTCTCACCTCAGTTCACTCATTCTAGATCACCTGGCAGGATCCATAAGAGTAGGTTGGTGGGGAGGCATTAGAAAGAGAATTTTGTCCAAACAAGACTCCTCATCACACACCCCAGGACTCAGCCCAGTTCCCCCCTGTTCTACCATCCCTGCCCCAACAAAAAGTTTAGTAGTGCATTAGCTTGTATTATAGCAATTAAAGGCTATGCATAATCATGCTTCAAGAGGAAAATGTATTCTAAATTCCCACTTGGCAGTGACAGAGATTTATCTTCCCTGATTCGTGAAATAGTAAGAGATCTGCTATTACCCAATCTCTGCAATGGATAAGCAATGAGAGTGGGCGTTACCATAAGATCATAAGATCTAGGTGTTGAGGATAAAGGAAGGCTTTCAGTGGGTAGAGAAAAAGTGAGGAGATGGTAAGAGGGTTCTAGGTGAGGAGCAGGGGTGAAAGATGGAGAAGAACAAGTATTCAGGCAAAAAGATTTTCCTCTCCTCTTTTCAGTGACGCTAAATGGTGTTAGGGTAGAATAAGGGAGAAAAGAAATAAAAGCTTAAGGAGAGATAATAGGGGGCCTTTCATGGCAAAAAAAAGTAGAGAGGGTTTCGTCACTCTCTTCATTTCACACTGTGGGGCAGGAGGAAGGAGGATAAGTTAGAGAAAAGAGATAAGGCCTGGGGATAAGATGTGAGTGAGGGCAGGGATGGGGAAACAGTTTTCTCTAACCCTCTTTCCCCTCCCCCACCAGTCTAAACCAATGTACCCAGGCATCATCTGCCATTGGTGAACTGCTAAGAAGTAGATGCATATGAATTAGCAAAGGGGAAGAAAAAAAAGAGAGGGAAGGAAATGTGTCATGGGGAAAGGGTGGGGAGTTCCTGTTAGGGTCAGGGTTTTAAAGTTAGGGACTGCCTGAATTAATAGCATAAGGTGATGCTGCAGCACAGACCCTGATAACACAGAGTTCCCACTATAGTGTTTCGTAATAATGTAAATATACCATTTAAACATAATATAAAAGTATATGCAACATAAGCATTCTGATTTTCTTAAATGAAAGAAAATGTATATTTGAGAGAAATTACACCTAAGAAGCACTCGAGGTACCAAATCAATCAAGAAGTATTCATTAAGTGCCTACTATGTAGCAGACAAGAGTTATAACTCTAACTGATCCTCTAACTAGGAGTTAGAGATAAAAGCACAAAGAATTAAACAACGTAGGGAATCACCACAAGGAACATACTTCCTCTAATGATGAAGATAAGTATGTACATGCATATGTGTCATGCATATGGGTCAGATAAGGAAAATAACTTTGGTAGTAGTGTGCACATATACACACACACACACACACATATATATATAGTATACACACAAAGTAAATAAATACAAAAAGATAGCTAGATAGCTAGATATAGATATAGATGGTAGATAAACACAAGGTAGTTTGGAAGGGAAGCCACTAGCAGTTGGGGGTGGGGGGAATCAGAAGAGGCTTCATGCAGATGACAGGGCTTTAGTCACACTTCAAAAGAAGAGAGGGAATCTATGACTGAGTGTATTCCAGCCATGTAGAATGGCCAGAGCAAAGACACAGAGACAGGCAATGGAGTGCCATGTGTGAAGAAGGAAGAACTCCAGTTTGGCGCCATCACGGAGCACAGTGAGGAAAAGAGGGGAAATGTCCAAAAAGGTTGGAATGGTATGTTGAGGTCAGAGGGAATAGTAAGGAATTTATATTTTACCCAAGAGGCAATAATTGATAAGGTAGGGGAGTCACATGGTCAGATCTGCATATAAGGAAAATAACTTGGGTAGTAATGTGTAAGATGCATGGGAGTGGCCAGATACTTGAGGAAGGGAGATCAGTTAAGAGGCTGTTGAAATAATCTAGGAGAAAACTGATGAAGAAACTAAAGGCAGCTATGTGAGTGGAAAGAAGAGATCAGAAGTGAGAGAAGTTTTCAAAGGTTATGACACTGGGAAACTGGACGGACTGTGGTGTCTTGAATTGATATAGAGAAGTTTGGAGAGTGTAATTTCTATTAAATGATGTGTCAGGAAGCCAAACTGCAAAGGTTTAAGGAGTGAACGAGAGAAGAAATTACAGCTAATAATATCATGTAGTTATTTATTTATATGCAAATCCATCTGCTCTGAAGAATGATCATGTTTAAAATGTTTCTGTTGATTTAGATTCTCAGGATGTCTAAGAGGAGAATATTCCAAAAAAGAATGGAAAAGACCATGAATGATCCTTCTACTAGGAGGCAGGAAAACACTAGCAACTACCAGCCCATATGGCTGCCTTTTCTTCTCTATAAAATCTTTATGAGAATAGCTATGAACAAAGCAAGAGGTGATCAGATCTTCTACATAACACAGCTGACTGAGGGGTTCAGAATATGCAATTCTGCTGCATTCTCTAATCATGCTTAACTTAGAAGTACAAAATGAGGTGTCTCTCATATACATGTCAAAATTCTAAAAGATACGTGACTATAGCAATTATTTTATTCAACTATCTAATTAGAAATGGCATCAAACAAGGTGTTAAAAGAGGAGATATGATTTCATCAAAAGGACTCAAGCAGTGTCATGCAAAATGTTTTATGATCCAAATTCTTCTATTGGTAGAAAACACTGTACAAACTTTCTGAATGCCTAAACCACTACAAATTTTCAGTAAAATATGAGATTTCTCTAACTATTCATATAAAAAAACTAAGCAGATGAAAAAGGCATATTAGTCAGATTGCAACAAATAGCAGGATAACTACGTTGAATTAATCTGTTAAAATATGTGTTTTACCATGTGTTTTACCAAAATATGTGCCAGAGATGGACTCACAGTTTGCTGGGAAGGAAAATCAAGTTCAACTGGATTTAGGTGAAAACTACATACTATTCTAATTGATACCAATAGCTACAGAACTGCAAAAAGCTATTCTTTCTCATGTCAACATTCTGCTGTTAAACAATCTTCAGAGAATTAAAAACCTTAACACCGAAAGGCAATGGAGAGAATTATTGCTGTGTAAGCAGGTTGGAGCATGTTGTCATAGATAACAGGTAAAATATAGAAGTCTTAGAGGATGAAAAAGGTGATCAGGACACTTTAAATCATGTATTTATTTGCTTTATCTCCCCATTAGAATAAACTGCTGGAGGGCAGGGATTGCTTTTCATTTTTGTTTTTATATTCCCTGGACCCAGAACAGCGCCAGGCAGTCAGTCAACAAGAATCTGCTAAGTGCCTACTATGTGCAGGGCACTGGGCTAAGCATTAGGGATACAAGAAAGCCAAAAACACAGTCCCTGTTCACAAGGTGCTCATGGTATAAAGGGCATGACAACACGCAAACAACTATATAGAAACAAAATATAGGCAATAAATTGGAGATAATCAACAGAGGGAAGGCTCTAGCAATAGGAGGGATCCAGTAAGGCTTTTCATACAAGGTGGGACTTTAGTTAGAATGCGAAGGAAGCCAGAGAGGCCAAGAGGGAGAGATGAGGTGGAGTATTCCAGACATGGGGGAGAGTCAACAAAAATGTCCTGAGTCTGGAGATGGAAAGTCTTGTAGCAGGAAGAGAAAGGAGATCAGTATTGATGCATCATGGAGTGCATGAACAGAGGAATAAAGAGTAATGGGAGAAAGAGGAGAGGACTAGATAGTAAAGGACTTTGAATACCAAACAGAAGATCTTATGTATGATCCTAGAGGTGATAAAGAGCCACGGAGTTTATTGAATTGGGGGCAGAGGGTGGAGGTGAGGCTAAGTAACTAACAAGCATCTTATAAACACAAAAATTCTAAACTAGCTTTGAATTCTATTGGTTACCAAATCCCACTCATCAATGGGTCACTAACTCAGTTGACTTTTATATATTTGAAACTTGGCTCCATTGTTAATGACAAAGTGACCTGATCAGACCTATACTTTAGGAAGATCAGTTTGACTAGGTGGAGGATGGAGCATAGTGGGGAAAGACTTGGGGCAGGGATATGAGAAGGCTATTGCAATGTCTAGTCATGAGGTGATAAGGGTCTATACCAGGGTGGGGTCAATGTTCAAAGAGAGAAGTGGCTGAATACAAGAGATGTTGCAAAAGTAAAATCAACAAGACTTGATAAAAGATTGAATACGAAGGTGAGGGAGAGTAAGGAGTCAAGGATGACACCTAATACTTAATAGGTGCTAGTGAAATTTAGTGATAACATTTACCCTTTTTCTGGATCTTAGCTATTTAGAAGCAGCTCTGCAGTCTTGGATAGAGCAATGGAATCAGGTAGACCTGAATTCAAGTATGACCTCAGACATTTGCTAGCTGTGTGACCCTGGACAAGTCATGTAACCTATGTTTCACCTCCGTTTCCTCAATTGTAAGATGAACATTATAATAGCACCTACCTCCCCGGTTTATTGTAGCAATCAAAGGAGATAATATTTGCAAAATGCTTACCACAGTGCCTGGCAAATATACATTATATAAATGCTACCTATTAACAATACTAATAATAAACTTGTTCACTTGAGGCAAATTCAAATGTCATAGTAAATAGAACTTCTAGCTTGGAGTCACAAGAACCTGAATTCAAATTCTGATGTAGACACTTATTAGCTCTATGACCCTAGGAACTCTCTTGGCCCCAGGTTCCTCATTTGTAAAATGGGGATACAAGTAGTACTTATTTCACAAATGGTTATATGACATCAAATGTAAAGTGTTTTATAAACCTCAAAATGACATACACATATATATTGCTATCATAATTATTGTATGCCAGGCACTATAATAGGCTTTGGGTGTACAAAGAAAAAAAGGAAAAATGATACCTACCCTCAAGAAGCTTATAGTCCACATTGCCAGATAAATCAATACAAAATCTGTCCAAAGTAAATGAAAGGTAATTTAGGGACCTGGGAGAGATCATTAGGACCCCCAACTCCCTCACTCCAGAGGCTGCATTTGACCTGAGTTTTACAATGCCAGAGATTTTAAGAGACAGAGGTGAGGGTATATAGTATGCATTTCAGGCATTGGCACAGAAGCCTGAGTTTGAAGGCCACGTAGGAGATTAGCAAGTAAGTCAATATGACTACAATGTTGAATGAGTGACGGGGGCCAAAGCAAAATCATTCAGGAAAGCTAAAACAACCAGGACATCTAGTAACCACCTTCAAGTGAGACATAGTACTTGGAAAGTATCAGACTAAGCTGATGGAGTGAAACACAGGCAGCACCATCTGTCCTACCATGGCTGATAGGAATTTTTAAAAACCATGTAACTCCAAAGTTTCCAAAAATGCTTCTGATAACAGTCAAAGGAATAGATTAGAATAGTCATCCCAAGGAAGAAAAACTTCATGACTAACTTATCTAAATTTAGAAGCTTATCCTGACTTCCCATAATTGGTTATTATTAAATTAAACTAATTCAACTCAGGTGATATTCCTGGCACAGTTAGGAGGCTAAAAAGCAGCTTATGAACATGAAAAGTCTAAGGCACCTTTAAATTCCATTGGTCACCAAATACCGCCGTTCAATGGCTCAGTGCCTTAGCTGACTTTTCTACATTTGAAACTTGGCTCCACTGTTAATGACAAAATGGAGGAGGGTTGAGAAAGAATTACTTAACATTTTACCTTCCTTTCCTAAAGAGAGCTTTTATATCTTTTACTCTAAAAATAAGGCCAAAACAAATTGGATACATATGACAAGCTTTGTGATGATGATATGTATGGTAACCTTGGACTTGATTCTCACTAGAATGAGGTAACCAGGGCTTGACTCCAGGGCACAAATATTTGAAGTAAGGAGTAGTATGCTTCCTACCTGGAGCAGTCCGGACACCACCATCCTCATGTCTTTTGCCTTATAGCTCTCCACTATTTGGGGGTTCATGGGGCTGGGGAGGTAGCCCCAAAAGAAGGAAATGATTTTAGGACTTCCAAAGGACTGGAAGAGGGCATTAAGTTTCTTGGTAGACTGCACCCAAAGTCCTCTGTGCCCACTCCATTCACAGTTCAACTGTTTTTGCTCCCAAGTGAAAATATTCCCAGGTCTATCTCTGATTCTCACTAAGCACATTATTAAAAATGAAAACAAATTCAGAGACTGACCCAGAGTACATGCTTGCTATGTCATAAACACTGAGAACCGGAAGAGTTCTTAATGCATCACAGAAAAATAGAGTTGAAAGGAACCTTAGAGACTTTCTAATCCAACTGCCATATTTTACATATAAGGAAACTAAGATCTGGAGAGCTCATGTGCTTTCTCAAGGTCATACGGCTAAGTCATACCAAAAACAAGATTATGTCTGAAGTCGAATCTTCTAGGCCAGAATCCTTTGTACTTTATCCAGTGCCTTCAAGTTGAATGAAATTACAAAATGTATGATGCCCTTCTATAAAATCCACTTCAAAATGCTGAAGAAAGCTAACCTCTTCACCATCAACAATTTAGAATAGAAAGTTTCCTCCTCTTCCTTACATCCTTTAATTTGTTGAGTAATTTAGGGAAGTAAGAGATTGTGTTATTTTTGTCTTTGGATCTGTTTTATTTTATTTTTTTGGATCACCAGTACATAACACAGTGTTTGACACATAGTAAGAGCTTAATAAATACTTGTTGAGTACAGGAAACAGTTCATTATTCAGTGCAGATGAAACATGTAAGATGACCCTAAGTAACAGTAAGCTACAGGGAACTTCCTCCATGCAACTGTTGTTGTTGCTAAGTTCTTCATGAACCTATTTGGGGTTTTCTTGCCAAAGATACTAGAGTAGTTTGCTATTTCCTCTCCAGCTCATTTTACAGATGAGCAACTGAAACTAATAGTTAAGTGACTTGCCTAAGGTGACACAGCTAGCAAGTTACCTAAAGCTGGATTTGAACTCAGGTCCTCCTGACTCCAGATCCAGTGATCTAACCACTATGCCACCTAGCTGCCCTTCTGTAGGAGCACCTAAAAGCAACCCCATCTGGTCATATTGTCCCAAATTCCCTTCACCAGCCTGCTTTGGGTAAAGGACTAATATTGATGTTAATGGGTTAAAAGTGCTGTATCAGTTGCTATGTTGTTTGCTTTGGATTAAACAGGTGCAACAAGACACTGCTTCCCCGCAGTATGATGCAAGCTCTTTGGAGTCCAAGATGGTCTCATTTTTATGTTTGTATTTAGACCCTAGTAAGCAATAGCTAAATATTTATCAATTGATTAAAATGCAATTCTTCTAGGTGAGCCCATTATGCCATAAACATGAATTTATCATTAAAGAGATGGTGCAATGATGATAAATTTCTCCATCGTCATAATTCTAAACCAGTCCGCTGGACTCCAAGTCTCCCTAACCTCTGCAAAATGAGAGGTCTGGATCAAAAAAATCTTCAAAGATTCCTTCTAGCTCTAAAATTCTATGGTCCAACAGCTGCTTAGACTTATATGTACTTAGAATACTAGGGCTAGGAGGGTCCTGTGAGATCACCTCTAGACCACAGTCTCCTTCTATCCCTAATAAATAAGCTTCACATAGAAATGTCTTTGACTCTGTGGTTAAAAGTTTGATAATACCAGATATGACTTATAAGTAACAATGTGGAAAAATCCCATTAAAGTTATAGTAGACACTATAAAATATTTGAGAGCCTCCCTGCCAAAACAAACCCAGGGACTATGTGAACGCAATTATAAAACACTTTTTGCACAAATAAATTCAGATCTAAGTAATTGGAAAACCATCAGGTGCTGATGGGTAGGCAGAGCTAACATAATAAAAATGACAATTCTACCTAAATTAATTTACTTATTCAGCGCTATCCCAATCAAACTACCAGAAAATTATTTTCTAGAGCTAGAAAAAAATATCAAAATTCACCTAGAAGAACAAAAGGTCCAGAGTATAAAGGGAATTAATGAAAAAGAAATGTTAGGGAAGGTGGCCTAGCCCTATCAGATCTCAAATTGTATTATAAAGCAGGAATAATCAAAACCACTTGGTCCTGACTAAGAAATAGAGGAGCAGATCAGTGGAACAGATTAGATACACAAGACATGGTAGTCAATGATTACAGCAGTCTACTACTTGATAAACCCAAGGACTCCAGCTTCTGGGATAAGAATTCACTGTCTGACAAAAACTTCTGGGAAAACTGGGTGTGGCAGAAACTGGACATAGACCAATGCCTGGCACCATACACCAGAATAAAGTCCAAATGGGAACATGATCTAGGTATAAAGGCTGATACTATAAACAAATTAAGGGAGCAAGGGATAGTGTATTTGTCAGATTTATGGATAATTTTATGACCAAACAAGAGATAAATAACATTATGAAATACAAAATGGATAATTTTAATTACATCAAATTGAAAAGTTTTTGCACAAACAAAATCAATGTAACCAAGATTAGAAGGGAAGCAAAAAACTGGGAATGAATTTTTACAACTAACATCTCTAATAAAGGGCTTATTTCTAAACTATAAAGAGAACTGAGTTAAATATGCAAGAACACAAGTCATTCCTCAACAGATAAATGGTCAAAGGATATGAACAGGCAGTTTTCAGAGGAAGAAATTAAAGCTATCTATAATCATATGAAAAAATGCTCTAAATCACTATTGATTAGAGAGATGCAAATCAAAACAACTCTGAGGTACCACATCACACCTATCAGATTGGCTAGCATGACCAAAGAGGAAGATGACAAATTTTGGAGAAGATGTGGGAGAGCTGGAACACTAATTCATTGTTGGTGGAGCTGTGAGCTGATCCAACCATTCTGGAGAGCAATTTAGAACTATGCCCAAAAGGCTATAAAAATGTGCATATCCATTGACCCAGCACTACTGCTTCTAGGATTGTATCCCAAAGAGATCATAAAAATGGGAAAAGGACCAATATGTATAAAAATATTTATAGCAGCTCTTTTGGTGGTGACCAAGAACTGGAAATTGAGGGGATGCCCATCATCTGGGGAATGGCTGAACAAACTATGGTATATGAATGTAATAGAATACTATTGTGCTGTAAGAAATGAAGAACAGGTGGACTTGAGAAAAAACCGGAAAGACTTATATGAACCGATGCTGAGTGAAATGAGCAGAGCCAGGAGAACGTTATACACAGTAACAGCCACAGTGTGTGAGGACTGTTTCTGATAGACTTAGACCTTCACAGCAATGCAAGGACCTAAAACATTCCCAAAGGACTCTTAAATCAAAATACCATTCATATCCAGAGAAAGAACTATGGAATCAGATTGCAGAATGAAGCAGACTATTTTCTCTTGTGTTGTGTTTTGGTTTGGTTTTTCTCATGGTTTCTCCCATTCATCTTAATTCTTCTGTGCAACATGACTAATGTGAAAATGTGTTTAATAAGAATGTAAGTGTAAAACTCATATAAGATTGCATGCCATCTCAGGGAGAGAGGGGACAGGGAGGGGGAGAAAATTTAAAACATATGGAAGTGATTGTTGAAAACTGAAAACAAATTAATAAAAAACAAAAGAAAAAAGTAACAAGGCATATTCATTATTTTGCAGCCAAATTTCACAGAAATCCTAGAGATCAGAGTCATACTTTTGGAAGAAATAAATGCTGCCCTTTGGCTTTTAATATCTGTGAAACTACTGAAAAAATAAAATGTTTACCCTAGTGGTCCAGTCTTTGTATGTTTGACTTGATGGCAGGACAGGAAACCACATGACAAAGGAGGAAAGGAAAGTATCTGTCATCTTATGTATGTGAAAGCTTCTATTAGTGCAAATATTCCTGAGATGACTGAATCTACCTCAGAGTCTTTCCCTGCTGTGAAACATAGAGGTATTTATAACATATGCCACTACTGTTTAAACTACTGGCTTGGCTCCTTGGGATTGGGAGATGATCTGCTCTTTTAATCAATCAACAAATAATTGTTAATCCCTTACAACGTGACCAGACCCTGTGTTCTCTGCTCTCCTCGGAGCTAAAAAACATAGTCAGAGAGAACATATGAATGGTTCAACTTCTCACAATTAAAAAAAAAAATAACCTCATGAGCCCTGCTGCTTAACAATTTGGTGAGAAGAAAATCAGTGATCACGGCACTATCATTTAGCTTCATTCAAATGTACAAAGTAGTGAAAAAGAGGAAATGACCTGTTTGGGCAAGCAGTGTGATATAGAGAGGAATGCTAGACTTTCAGTCCAAATTTTTTTGGATTTTGGATTTCAATCCAAATCCTCCTTTGCTCATTACCTGTGTGACCCAAGAGGCAAGTTAACCTCTATGGAAATCAATTACTTATTTTGAAAGGTAATGAGCTATAGACAGAGCACTGGACTTGGAGTCTGAAAGACTCCATTAGATTTGGGTTCAGATCCCACCTCTGACACTTTCTGATTTATCCTGGTGCCTCAGCTTTCTCATGTGTACAGTGATGGAGTTGTAGATTCCCTAAGGTTCTTTCCAGGAAATCTATGATCTTATGATGCTGTATTCCTTTGGATTTCTCTATCATGCCTCTAAGCTGGACATCCTCTCTTTCCCTGCTTTTCAGTTTCTTCTTATGTGTTGTCTTGTCTCCCCCTTAAATTGCATGCTTCTTCAGGGCAGGGACTGCCTTTCTTTTTAATATTTGTACTTTGCAAACCTTAAAGCACTACACAAATGCTGGATGTTATCATTACATGTTATAGATAATATATTCCAAAGAATAACTCAACCTCATTCGCCTTTTTCAAGTATTGTGTGGGTTTTTCATCCATTTAGAAAACTTATTGGTTGTTTTCCTTATTTCTACCTTGTTGTTTACAATCAACTTTCAAAAGATCAAATATTTTAATAGATAAATGGTGTTACTTGTTGACTTTGTTTGTATAAAATATACTCCTTGCCAAAGCCTCAAGATACACATATTGTGTGATGAATGTACAAGATCAAAACATAATAATAAATGCCTTCTAAACAAAAGACTTTCTGGTTAACTAGATAACAAACCTCAATACAATAAAGTAAAGGAATAAAACTTATAAGTAAGGAAATTTATACTGAAGAATTATTTGATAGCAATCTACTGGAGTTTAATTCTTGCAAAGGTGAAATTCAGAAATCCTAGCCGAAGGTTTTGTTTAAAAGTTCCTTGATCTTTCTCTCCATTTCTGTTCTCTTTATGAAGCTGATCCTAGATCTTAGGAAATACTCCAAGATGATACTCAAAGATCCTACAGCAGAACTAGGGACTTAGAAGAAAGGAGGACATCAGACTAGTGATCTATAAAATGGATCCTAGAGCTATTTTCTAAGAAGTAATGACCAGGGGTGGGTAGAAAATTCCAAGGGATCCTAATTGGAGAGGCCACAGAGCAGACTTCTGAAGTAACAAGAAACCCTTCAGAAGGCATTAGAAATGATCCTGGCGAAGCTGGGAAAATAGTTGCTTATGTTTAAGGGGAGAGAGAAGTGGAATCTTGCTAGAGGTAGACTCAATGGTGAACACTGAAGGGCCATATAATAAAACCAGATTTAGATGTAAGTTGGAACAAGGGGTAAAGAAGTCTACCTTTATGTAAGGGTAGAACCAGTTAACCTGTGAGTATATTTTGTTAACCCTTGAGTATATTTTAGGCCATATTCCATACATGACAGTAGGCCAAGGGCAATACCAAGTCCTTTGTGGGTAGCAGTTATAAACCCCTCTAGAAGATAGGACATCCTGAAAGCCCAGAGGAAGACTCTTTGGGCCAGATAGAGATGGCCCATCTTCCTGGGAACTGAGAGGTCCTCGGACAGAGTCAAAATAGGTAATAGGTACAGGAGAGAATAAAATGATTTATCAATTTTAAAGTATCATGTAAATTTGAGTTGTTTTAATATTAATGAATGAGAGGCAAGGTGGCAGAATGAATAGAGAAATGGGATTGGAGCTTTGTAGACTGGATCTAATCCCATCTTTTGACACGTATTAGCTGTGTGATCCTGGGCAAGCCTTTTAGCCTTTCAGTGTCCCAGGCCACTTTCTAAAATTAGAGATTATAGAGAATGTGTTACGCTGTCACTTTAGAGGTAGTTTCCTTGTCTAGGAGTTTCCTATGCCAATGAAATCACAAGTCTCGTCTCTGTACTATTATTTGATACTATTATTATTGCCATAATTCACATTCTTATAGCGTCTGTAGATTTATAAATCACTACATTCCACTCTCTATGAAAAGCAATGTATCATTAAATCCATTTTATACAGTCCCAAAGAGATAAAATAATAATTTAAGTTGGGCCAGCCCAGACAAGATAGACTAGAATATTCTTAAGATGTGAATTTCCTGAAAACTTGTCAATTTCGTGTGCTTTTGTATTTAATTTGCTTATTCTGCTCTTAGTTACTGAGTAAAGATCTTTTTGTTTATTTGTTTCTGAGTCAATCAGAGTTAAATGACTTGCCTGGGGTCACATAGCTAGTAAATGTCTGAGGCTGGATTTGAACTCAGGTCCTTCTGACTCCAGGGTGAGTGTACTCACCTAACTGTCCCTTAAAGATCCTTTTAAAAATAGCCCTAAGTTTTTTTTCCCTTCAGTTGAACTGAGGGACAAAGCAATTGCTTCCTGTTCAACTCTAGAGAAATAGAAGTCTAGTTATCTCTGGAGGTCAGTTTTGGTAGTGGTACTCAAATTTAGTTAAACAATATTAATTAAATGATTAATTACTCAAAAATCATAGAGTTATTTCTGGGATTCTGAAGACCAATTAAATAGTCAAGTCAATGAATCAGAAAGCATGTATTTGCCAGGGTACAAAGCACTGCGGTAAATGCTCAGAATTCAAAGAAGGCAACAATAGCCCCTGCTCTCACAGAGCTCACAGTCTAATGGTGGAGGCAATAAATATGTCAACAACCATGCAAAGCTATATACAAGATAAATTAGAGATAATCATTAGAAGGAAGGGCCACATTAAAGGAAATTGGGAAATCTTCATGTGGAAGGTGGAATTTTAACTGAGAGCTGAAGGAAGTCAGGAGAAATAAATAAGGGAATTCGGGGTATGGAGGACAGTCAGGGCAAATGAACAGCTAGAACATGAAGCTTCTGTTTAGAGAACAGAGAGGAAGCCATGACACTGGATCAAAGAATATATGGATGGGAGGAAGATTATCAGTCCCAAAAGGAGGGGGAGAGGTTATGAAGAGCTTTTTCAGACTGAGATTTTTATATTTGATCCTGGAGGCAGCAGGAAGTCACTGAAGTTTACTGAATAGGGAGTTTGACTTGCCATTTGGGAAGATCAATTTGACAGCTTGAATGGAGGATGTATCAAAGTGATGAAAGACTTGAGGCAGGCAGACCAAGCAGGAGGTTATTGCAGTAGTCCAGACATGAGGTGATGTAGAGAAGAGGACAAAATGAGGGATGTTAAGGAAGTAGAATCAACAGAACTCACCAAGTAATTTGGATGTGAGGGGAGAGAGGGAAGGTGAAGAGTTGAGGATGGTGCCTGCATTGAGAATCTGGGTGAGACGGAAGACCAGGGCACCCTTGTCAGTAATAAGGAAGTTAGGAAGAGGGGAAGCAAAATTGGAAAATAGAATTTTGGTTCTGCATTATGATGGCACTCAGCTATGGATGTGAGTGCTCAGCTGCTCCCTGGAGATATTGATTCACTATATCATTTGACCTTTGCTTGAAGGTCTTTTTTCCCCTTTAGATTTAAAATAATAATGACCATTGTTCCCCTCTAGATTTTTCTAATTTCTCTCCAGACCTAAAGTAGATGCTTCTAATAACAATTTCACCAATTCTAAACAGAATAGGGAAGCCCTATTTTCTTGTAAGATACTATACCATTGACTCATTTACTTTGTGGTCCAAGATCCACCATTGGGCAAAAATATTCACCAATAAACAGTCCCTGGCACACAGTGGGCACTTAGTTATTGTTTATTACCATTAGCACAGTTCTTAGTGTTATACCTTGAGAGGGATATGGACATGTCCAGAGAGGAAGATGACAGCATGCTGAAGGAATTCAAAGTCATATTATATAGAGGAACAACTGAAAATAATGGAGATATTTCATTTGATGGAAAGAAGACTTAAGAAAGACATAGATGTAAAATAACTGAATGCTATTTTAGGATGTGATTTAGAAATACATTCAATGATTTGCATGTTGGTCCTTTGAGAATAGAGACCATTTGAGAGATTTTTCCACTGGGTTAAGATTTTTGTTTCAGTATTTCAAAGTTAAGACCTAGCACCTGTAAAAGAAATTAACTGATGTCATTAATAATAAATTTAAAAAGGAACTTGATTCCTCTTTCCTGAAAAAGATAGAAATTTCCCATTTCTACTATAAAATAGCAATGTATCTGTAGTAGAAGTTTCCATATCTGAGGTCATTATGAGATTTATTCACTCATTCAACAAATATTTATTCATCCAGACTGGGCTGGGGTGTAAAAATTAAGAATACATGCGCTCAAGTTGCTTATAACTGAAACAAGGAGATCAGGATAGCACAGTTATAAACTACACTGTGACATGATAACTGAGTTATGCGAGGTAAGAAGGAAAGACTATTTCTGGTAGAGGTGGGTAAAAGAAGGATTATTCACTGAAGAGTTTTCATTCAATGGGAGCTTTGAATGATGGATAGAATTTTTCAAGATAGGAAGTGGGAGATGTACAGCTGAATATAAAAAGGGGAGAAGATAAGGTAGAAAAGGCACACTGAAGACAGAGAATACAAGACTGAAATCCTCCAAAGTAAATAAGGAGTCATAAAAGTTAATGAGCAGTGAAGAGCCATACTTGAGGATAGCTATTCCAGGTGTGGGAGGAGGGGTAGTTTGGTATAGAGCAGGAAGAAACTGGAGATGGGTAAAGCAGCCAGAAAGTGTCAAATGAAGATGGACATGCAAAACAATTCTGTAAAGAGTTATATTTGAACAGAATGTAAGATTTTTCAGTTGAAAGACTACTTTTTTTTCATTTTGTCTTTTAGGTAATTAATAAATGTGTGTTGGATTGGATTAGATAGGAGTCATCCAGGCAGAAATAATTAGGGAGTTAAGTAGCATGCTGGCATGGGAATGGATATGCCAAGTTATGAATTTGATTTTTTTCTCCTAGTGACAGAGCTTGCAACACATCTATAGCTGACAATCTTGCATCATTCTTGTTCATGTCTTCTCAGAAGTTTACTACTAGAGATCTATCCAGTGTACTAGGGGACTTTCTTGCTCCTTCTATTAACAGGATGGATATTAATGTAACACTTAGGTCATCCCCCTGTTACCACTCACTTTCACCACATGATCAGTACTGCTTTTATGATATATTTCCCTTCCAGTTCTTCAAAGTTCCTTATTTCTTATATGATACAGCCTACTCATACCCACTATGTCTCCATTGCCTTCTACATGAAATTTATTTTTACTTCCTCAAAGATAAGAGTGTTCTATAATCAATAATGGTAGCATGCTATTATTTTTCAAATGACGTTAGTTTTGAGGAGAAGCCTGGAGTCATTAAAGGGATTCTCTATGGATTGTAAAGTCCTCTAGATATTAATGTTTGTGGATAGCATTGTGCCTATTACTTGAAACCTTGAAACACTGCAGAGCTTTCGGGATCTATAACCACTCAAAAGTATTTGGATTAACCATCCACATAGGAGAATCAAGTGGATGAAGAATGATCTGTTCTAACATGTGACTAGATGGACAACCCATAGATCTTATCCACCATTATATACAAATATATATATATATATATATATATATATATATATATATGTATGTATGTATGTATGTATGTATGTATGTATGTATCCGGAACAGATGGTTCAAATGGATGAGGTGGACTCACAATTAAACAAGAAGAGAATAAGGTAGAATGCCTCTAGGAAGTTACAAAACTTTAATGTCTCCAAACCTATCTCAAATGGGTCTTCAAGGGAGAAAATAAACTGAAGAGATACTGCTAAAGTAAAACTTGATAGACCTTTGTATTTTGATTTGAAAGTCATGGGAAAGGAAGACACCAAATCTTAACCAGATTTAGTATACAACTTCAAGGTTGCATATTAGATACTGTGAACAGTTAAATATTTCTGAATAATGGATATAAGCTAATTACCAGAATTTTTACTTATAAAACATAATGTCTATGTGAAGCAAGTAATTTTAGAATCAAGCTCATTTGCTTGTATATTTTTTCTGGTAGAGAGACATTCTTTTCCTTCCAGTAATGTATTGTACTTTTAAGCTGCAACATTTTAAAACTGTATTCATAGTGATGCTGGCTTAAGTCCAGATTTATACCTAGCTCCAGCTGTCATATGTATCTACTATGTCAACTTCAATAATCCTTATATCAACCTTTATGCCCCAGACTCTTTTCCATAATACAGTCTCTCTGAAGGTGTTACAAGGGCCACAGATCATCTTAGAGGGAAGAGATGTTAAAGCTAAGGAAAGAGGGAAGGCAGATGGGGGCCAAGAAAGGAGTAGATAAACATGCTATCCCTCCCCTTTATGTAACATTCAATTCCCCCTTCTGGCCCCACCAGACAGCTGTTTAAAGTTTGTAGCTCTGGCCTCTAAACTCCTCACAATTCTTCAAAGAATTCTTTTGAGGTCTTAACTTCCCTCAAGATAAAACCACTAGCTTTATGCATTCTGGAACAAAATACATAAGGACTTCTTTTAATAGGAAAAGATAGAAGAAGATGTAAAGCTACTTCAAATAAGTGGACTTCTTTATGCAATTATTTTAATAATTATACTTAAATATATTCTCTTTCTGAGAAAATTATGATTTACTACCATATAATTCTAAACTATTGTTGTTGTCTGATCTGAAAATACCTCAAAATTGTGCACAGTTGATTAATAAAATCCATTTACTTTGGAACAAATACTGATCTAGACAATATAAAAAACTACCTTCAAAATATCAGAAGCAGTCATCTTCATTTTGTTTTTTAAAAATAAAGGAGGCATATATCTTCTGGACCATGTGAGCAACAAGATAAAGTACTAGACATTATCTTTGTTCCCTATGACTACTCAAACCTCTTCAAAACACAAACTGTTTCAAAGATAAAGCAACTTCAGCTGTCTCCATGGTCTAGGACTCCCAGAATCCCCCCCCAAAAAAGGTTAAATAAAATTCTAAAACCTCCAAACTGACATTCACAGACCCTGGGGATCACTCAACACTTTTTCCATCTTTCATGCTACCTACAGCAAGGCTGCCCTAGCAGATCCAAGAACCTGACAGAGGCTTACATCAAAACCCAGCCCACATAGTAGTCCCATCTATCTCCTTTCCCTGGGGCTGGAGAAGCTTGAATGGCTGGGAGAGACAGACAGCAGCCACAACCCCTTAGACCAGTGCTGCAAAGCTCTAAACCGCTAATGCTAGACAAACCCAGAACACTAGTATAGCAGGTGAACTACCAATGTGAGGGCAGACAATCTCATGGCACAGCTGCTGATGCCAAGGCAGAAAACCCCATAGTACCAGCATGGCAGCTCTCTGAACTACCTGTGCCAAGCCAGACAACAAGGGGCAGAGAGAGATCAATACAAGATACTAGAGCAGAACACTGTATGGTGGGGGTGAGAGATGGAAGAGGACTGGTGGGAATGGTGCCTGTATAGCATTCCACTAAGCATGAGGGAAAGAGCACAGCATCTAGCTGAGGCCAGTTCTGACCATTCAAAATTCACTTGGGGCAGAGACCTAGGTTGGTGATTCATGAATTACCCAGTTTAAGAGAAGACTAAGATATTTTTGAAATTTGGCTCCCATGGAAACCACCATCAGAGGGGATAAAGTAAGAAAGTGAATGGAGGATAATCAGGAGGGGGAAAAAGACTGAAATTTCTAAAGATCTCAGGAAAAATAAAATTCAGACCTCAAACACAAGCAAATAAAGTGAGAGAGAAAACATTAACAAAGGAAGGAAACATAGCCTTCAGATTTAGTAAACAAGTCCATGCATCTATAAATACTTCAAAACAAAGGAAAATGATTGAACATTTGATGAGACAGAGGAACCTGTGGAATGTGAGGAGGACATGGAACCACAACATGCTGTTCCTGAGTGGTTTGAAAGAGAAACAAGAGCACAATGTATAAACTTGCACAGCAAAAATAACAGGCAGAATATAAAAACTGTAATCTGCAACGGCAAGTTTCACCAGTGAAATAGAAGACAGAACAATACGCTGAGGATGCAAATGTACAGAAACAAGAACATTGTTGAAGAAGAAAAGTTTAATAAAATAACATTAAAGGAAAATATGCTCAGTGTGCAAGCAAGAAATACTGACTGCCCTCAAAGACAGGATGTGTGAAGACAAGCTAAGGATGAAAAATCTCCCAGGAGAACAGAACAGGACAGATAACAGCAAGGATAACCCAACACCTGAAAGCAGAAAATAACAGCAGAGAATTTCCTACAAAGAAAATGAAATACCAATTCAAAGAATTTAACAATCACCTCCATAAAAAAAACCCAAGGCTACAAACTGTAAGATATGTTAAATTCAATAATACAGTTCAAAAACAAGTGCTACACAAGATCTGGGGAAGAGAAAAAGCATTTATATAGCACCTACTCTATGCCAGGCATTATTTTAAACAATGTACAAATATTATCTAATTTGATCCTCACAACAACCCTGTGATTTTACCACTGAGGAAACTGAGGCAAACAGAGATTAAGTGTCTTGACCAAGGCCACACAGCAAGTAAGTATCTGAGACTGGATCTGAACTTTGTTCGCCCTGACTTCAAAACAAGTGATCTTTCAACATTCTGCCAACATTCTGCCAACAACAACTGACCTACCTAACTACGTGATTGGAAGAAAGAGCTTCAAATACAAGGAAGGGAATTTCAAACGAAGCAAGACTATTCTGCAGACAATAAAAATACAGGAGGGAATAGAAAAGCAATGGAGCTCAGTGCCACAAGCCCTGCAAATCTGAGTTCAAACCATACTTGAAAAAGATGAAAACGATAATAAAAAAAATGTGTTTGAAACATATTTAGGGGAAAAAAAGAGAGAACTGAAGAAATTATTTGTTTCTTGAATACCCCAAATGGCAGTGAAAAAATGTAGCAACCAAGGACAACCGCAGCAGCAACAGAAAAAAGGAGACAGGGATGATGGTGCAAGTCTGACGGAGACAGCAGTGAAGAAGCGGGCATGGGGCATAATGAGCGGAACCTGGTGATACCATGCCTATAGGTGAGACATGGGAGGGTACAGGGAAAGGGAGGGAGAGGAGCAGAAGGGACAGAGAGGAATATGTGATGCCCCAGGGTCAAATCAAGGACCAGAAATATGGGGAAGGTGACCTCTGTTTTCAGAAAGAGAAGAGCCTACAAGGGATTGTAGGAAGATGAGGAAGTGGAAAGGACTGAAAGGGGGGAGATTTGATGGTTTGATGATGCTTTGATGGTGGGAGGATATTCCACTGATGAATGCTCCTATAGGTGAAAGAGATGATCTATGAAGAGAGATGAGGACTTTGTGTTGACTGTGGTCTGGGAGGAAATTTGGTGCTTGAAAAGTCTACTTGGTTCTGCATGGGAGGAAAGGGGAGTTGTAACTCTGGGGAGAAACTGCCAACTGTGGCAATGGGAGAGCATGGGTCCAGGGAGAAAATTTTGACGCAAATAGGGCTGGGGGGAGAAAGCAACAAGGAGAAGTCTGCATAATCAGGGATATGGTGGGAGAGAGGACTTACCATGGGGCAGTGTCCTCTCTGACACCCACAATAATTAATATTGTTCTGGGAATTAAACAAAATGGGAAAGGGAATGCACTAGGCAAGATCTACAAGGTAGTGAAAGAACCTGCCTAGAGGAGAATGCCTAAAATAGATACCGTGAAAACTTTGATTGCATGAGGAATATAGAGATAAAACAGAGACCAGACAATTATAAGGATCATGAATCAAAGAATGAGGGTCTGGGGTAAGCAGAAAAAGTGAATAACAAAGGAAATGAGAGATTCTTTTTGTAAAGGGGCACAAAAAAATAAAAATCTAATGAATAGGAGTAGTTGAAAGGGTGGAGAGAAGGAATCTACTTGACCAAGTGAGATGGGAAAAGGGTTGGGAGGAGTAAGAGTATAACCAAATGAAATCAGGAAACAAAAAAAAGAACTAATAAACAATACCAGAAAGGGAAAAGAGTAAAAAAGGAGTGGATTAGGTATGAGGGAAAGTGAGCCAGTGCGAACAAGATCAACTTTAAAAAGTGAAGGTAAAATCACTGAAAGAACATAGTACCATGCTTATAGCAGAAGAGATGGAAAAATTATAATTAAAAAAAAACAGTATTAGAAGCAGAGTGAAATATAAACCTAACTCATAATTTTAAATCTGAATAGATTAAATAATCCAATAAAACAAAAAAAAGAGAAACAAAATGGCTAAGAAAGCAAAACCTCACAATTGGTTGCATAAAAAAACCAACCATACGTTTATCAAAATAAAGACGTATAAAAAGTAAAACTGATGGGATGGAAAAAAGATTGCTATGCATCAAATAAATCGAAAAAAGCAAGAGTCGTGATCAACATGACCTGACAAAGAAAAAGCAAACATTCAAAAAATTTAAAATGGATAAAAATATTATGCTGAAAGACAAACTAATATTAGAAATAAACACACACACTCTAAATGCCTTAGCAGCCAAATTCATAAAGGAAACATCATCTGAACTACAAGATGACAGAAAGTAACACAATAGTGACAGAAGTTTCCAAGAAAACAATATACAAAGTAATTACAAAAATGTAAATAGAAAGAGCAACCACACACACACACAAGAGAATAAATGTAATAAAATTATAAAGATCCAGCAGGACTTGAATGAAAAGATCAACCCACACCTTCCTGGAGGAGGGAGATCCACAAGTGTTATACATTGCTTTTCAATATACTGACCAGTTGTGCTGGTTTTTTTCCTTTCTAAAAATACTATTTGTTATAAGTGACAACTTTCTTGAAGAGGGATGGAAAAGGATACTTGGGACAACAATGAGGATATAAGAAACAAAAGATATCAATAAAAACTTATTTTTAAAGATAAAGTTAATTATACCACCCCACCCCCAAATTAATTAATTAAAGGTAGCTAGGAGACCACAACAAAAAGAACAAATCGACTTTGGAGTCAGACCATTTGGATTCAAATCCCTTCTTTGATACTTAACTACCTGTGTAACTGAGAACACCACTGATATTCCCTGGGCCTCATTTTCTTTATTTGTAAAATAGGGATTTTGGGGCAGGTCTTTCTCTCTCTATAGATACATATATACATATACATATGTGTGTATATATATATATATGGGAGAGAGAGAGAGAGAGAGAGAGAGAGAGAGAGAGAGAGAGAGAGAGAGAGAGAGAGAAAGAGATTATTTTGGTCAGTACAAAGGAAGATGTCAGCAGCAGAGCCGGATTTGGAATTCATCATTAGTGTTAATCCAGTTCCCATCAGGCAAAAACACTCAATGGTGCCTCTTTAAATTTAAAGGTCTGTTGAACATTTGAACCCTAGTTCCTGTTTTTCAAGATGTTTTTAACTTAGATAATTTTAAGCCACATGTATTTTGGTATTAGATTTTGTTCAAATCAAATCCAGATTCTAAGATAAAATTTCATTTTTTCATCTTTTTTTAAAAGCTGTAATTTCATTGATCAGATATGCCAAAAATCATCACTGCTATGAAGCAAAGTTTTAATTTCCAAATGTTTGCTTCTTGTTTTCTTGGCAGGAAAAGTTAGAGAAGGCAAGCCAAGTTTGGCTTCAGATATGTGATCCTTACTAGCTGATGCAAATGAACTTTGAACCTCAATTGAACATTTCTACTCTTGTCAACAGCTTCTATCTCTACATTCTCTATTATGTCAATGCTTCCTCCACTTAGAGAGTTAAATTCCATGTTTGCATTAGGCTGTTATCCCACTGGCAGCCATTTCAGACCAACGAGAGTAGCAGATAGTTGGTTGCTGAGGTTAAGAAGCAGATCAGCAACACAGAGGATTTGTTAAACAGTGTTGGTTTAAGTCACTGAACTACTCTTTTTGTTTTTTTAAAGAAACGTTTTTCTCTAAGGGTGCTTGAATTATTGTAAAAGCACAAGTCATTCAAGATGAACTAAACTTGCTTGTCTTCACATCTGTGCCACAGAAGTTGAAACATTCATTCAGGTCATCTCCTATCACCTTTAGGTAGGGCACAATAGAAATTTGTACCAAGTGTATGGAACAGGTAGAAATCAGCTCCATGTAAAGTAGAAGGACAAACAAGGCCCCCTGAACCAATAGTGGGCTGAACATAGAAAAAGGCAATGATGAATGAATGAATGAATGAAAAATATTTACTGTATTTCAAGCTCTACTAAGTGATAGGGATACAAATTTAGGCCAATTTTGCCTAAACATAGGAAAAAATTATGATGAACGAACGAAAAGCATTAAGTAAATCCAAGCACTGTGCTAATACTAGAAATACAAATAGAAAAGCAAAGGCAGTTCCCATCCTCAAAGAACTTACAACTTGGGGGAAACAACATACCTAGAAGAGTGGTGGCCAGGTAAGGAAATTGTGTTTTTTAAATGAACATCTTGCAAACACCATCTGACGTGATTCTCACAACAATCCCATGATTCCAAAGGATTATTATTTACCAGGCTTGGAAACTGCGGCTCAAAAAGGCAAAGTGACTTGTCCAGAATCCTATGATTACCAAGTACCACAGCTGGGACTCAAACCTAGGTCCTATGACTCCAAATTCAGAGCTCTTTCCAGCATAACTAAAGATCTGAGAATTGCTCCAAGGATGCACAAGAAGGAAGCTTATGAGGGAGTCAAGAAGTTGACCAAGCAGAAGAACATCAAGACAGAACATAGAACCAACTCAACAGTCATCACCAGAATGGGGAAAGGAGCAAGGAATTCAAAACCTCCACTCTGACTACTCACCTCCCAGGTTTCCTTTAAATTCCAATTAAAATCCCACTTTTTATAATTAGTCTTCCCTAACCCCTCTTCATTTTAGTGCTTTCCCTCTTCTAGTTATTTTCTGCTTCTTCTGTATACAACCATATCTCATTTTATTGTGCTTCCCTTTGTTGCACTTCACAAACATTGCATGTTTTGTTTTTACAAATTGAAGGTTTGTGACAATCCTCAGTCAAGCAAGTTTATTGATGCAATTTTTCCAACAGCATCTGCTCATGTCATTAGTAATTCTCATAACGTTTCAAACGTTTTCATTATTAGTGTATCTGTAAAGGTGATCTGTGATTCTTTGTGTTACTATGGATTGTACTTGTTTTGGGGAGCCACAAATCGCACCTAAGATGGTGAATCTAATCATTAAATGCTGTGTGTTCTGATTGTTCCACCACCAGCCATTCCAGTTATCTCTTTCTCTCTCCTTCGGTCTCCCTATTTCCTGAGACACCAAGATATTGAAATTAGGCCAATAAATATCCCTACGATGGCCTCTAAGTGTTCACATTAAAGGAAGAGTAGATCCATGAGGCAAACTTCGTGGTTGTCTTAAAAATTTGCCACAGTCACCCAACCTTCAACAACCACCCTGATCAGTCAGCAGCCATCAATATCAAGGCAAGACCCTCTACCAGCAAAAAAGATTATGGCTTGTTGAAGGCTCAGGGGATGGTTGAAATAAAGCATTTTTTAATTAAGATGCGTACATTGTTTTTTTAAGACATAATACTATCACATACCTAATGGACTACAGCATAGTGGAAACAATTTTTATATGCACTGGGAAACCAAAAAATATTTATGTTGACTTCCTTTACTGTGGTATTTGCTTTGTGGCAGTGATCTGGAACCTGTAACATCTCTGAAGTAAGTTTGTATCGCTTGCTTTATTGACATTTGTTTGCATTTGTTGTCTCTCCCATTGAATTATAAGCTCCTTGAGAGCAGGAGCTCTGTTTTGCCTCTTTTTGTATCTTCAGCACTCAGCAGAGTGCCTGGCATGTAGTAGGTACTTTTATAAATGTTTATTAAATTGAACTGAATTGAACCAAGAATGGATCAAAGTTTCCATTATTTCACATCTTCCTCCACTAACGTTCTAGCTCATCAAAGTTTTGAAAGCTATGCCAGCAGACTGAAAGCGCTAACAAGTCCTGCCAAACTAGAAAAGTTTTAAGAATAGGCCCAGTGATGATGTTATATATTTTGTCTGATCTAAATTTGGACATGCATGTCCACAGGTTGATTGCAAGAGATGATTGGGGGCAGGGCACAGCATGACTCAAAGAGCATCTCTTAAGTTGCAATTAAGAGGGATTGTTATCTGCATCATTTTACTTGTTGAGTATTTTCCAATTTTCAAAATATTTTCATATATTGTGACATCCTATTAAGGAGGCAAAGCAAGTATTAAGATCTTTATTTATTTATTTTGCAGATACAGAAACTGAAAAACAGTAGAGATGAAATGAGTTGACCAAGTTCGTACAGCTAGATATACCCGAATTGGGACCAGAACTGAAGTTGATTCAGATCTACTCTGCTGCTAATCAGAAGTTAATCAACAGCCTCCAAGGTCCCTTTCAGCTCTAGATCTCTAATCCTTTGATTCTAAATAATTCTAGTGGAGGGATATAATAGGTACATAGTTAAATAAGGATATGAGACATTTTGAAAGAAGAGGGGAAGCTAAACATCCAGGGTGGTCAAAAAAGACATTAGTGGAGGGGGTGGTGTCCAAGTTGAACCTTGGAAGGAAAATAAGAATTCAAAAGGGATGAGAAATGGAAGGGATCATATTCCAGGGACAAAGGAGAACTTATGGGAATGCATGGAAACAGATGGGATATTGATAAAATCATGAATTAGCCAAGGAGGGCCTAAACCTAAAAGCACTTTTAGAGGACTCACAAATTTTTAGTGAATCTGCCTCTCAGAACTTGTGATGATGTGGAATGGAGTGATCCAATTCTCCACTTCAGAATAAGTGTAGGTTTTCTCTATTTCTTGTCAACTTACTACATGGTGAATAAGAAAAAAGGGCTTTATAAGTTGTCTGTTGAACAATAACTAAGTGAAGATATACAGCGATAAAATGTGTAAGTCTCCTGGTCAGGAAAAAGGGATCTAGCCTTTGTCCCCCCACCCTAGTCACCATTCTGTAGCCTATAAGTCAATGGCCTTAATGTTGCATCTACTTTTTCCTGATTTTATGTGAAATATTCAAGATGGAAGATATTAGCTTAAGTCTTTGTGAGGAGAGAAATGCCAGAAAAGTAAGCTGCTAGAGGAAGTTTCAAGAACTAGAAGCCACATCAGAGCTTACTGACAGCCAAGCCTGATTCACCATCCAAGCCCCTAAGTGGCCTGCTTGACCTAATCCAGTAGGAGATCAATACTGAGAGTGTCCTGTAAACATGAGAGTGACTCTGTCCGTCAGCTATGCTGAATTTGGAAGCAAACTGTGAAACTGTGGCGGAGGGGAGAGGGGAGGGTAAGATGCTATATAACAACTGCTTTAAGTTTGAGCTCACTCTTCCTTGGGGACAACCTGGTAAAGGACAGAGTATGTTCCTCATTTGGGGAGGATGTTTTTATATTACTGTTCTTATACATTCCCAGTAAATATCCTTTTGTAAAAGCTAATTTATATGAGTTGGTTAAGTGATATTGAAGCACTAAACAGCAGATCACTCAATAACATGGGGAGATACTACATGATTAATGTTAGGTACTACATTAGAAAGGTACTCCAAATCACCCAGGGGCTTCACTGGAATCCTAAGAAGGAATTATAAACCCCTTGGTACCCAAATTGCTAGTATGAAAGGTAGCTGGGATAAGAACCCCAGAGTGTCACTACATTGAGTCCAAGGAACATCTTGTAGTTCAATTTGGCTGGAATGCAGGGTGTGTGAACAGAATAATGTCAAATAAAACTAGAGTTTGTGGAGGACCTTAAAAACTAGGAGGATGAGGCTACATTTTTTTCCTAAAAGCAATAGGTGTGCTTTTTGTGGTATGGTTGGTTGGTTTGGTGGTATTTTTTAGAAGGAGACACAGTCAATCCTGTACCTCAGGGAAATAAGCAGAGAAGTGTCAAAAGAGAGCCACCAGGATGGTGAAGCTCATGCCATATAAAGATCAAAGAAAGATGGTGGCAGTGTGTTTAACCTGGAGGAGGTTTAGCTATCTTTCAGAATTTGAAGGGCTGCTATCACATAGGAGAAGGATTAAATGCTCTTCTTAGCCCCAGAGGGAAGAACTAATAGCAATAAGAGGAAACTTCAGAGGCAAATTTAGACTTGATACAAAATGAAAAACTTCCTAATGATTGGAGTGATTCACAAATGGAGTATGAAGCCTTGAGAAGCTGAGGGTTCCCCTTCACAGGAAGTCTTTTTCGGTAAAGCTGAATGGTTACTTTCCAAATATATTGCAGAGGAGATTTTTGTTCAAACTCAGGTGAGAGTAAGTGACTTCTGATATTCTATGATGATTATTTGGGCATCTGTAGGAAGGATGATGGAGACCAGAGGGGAAAGCTTAATGACAGGAAAACCTATTATGAGAGCAGTAGGCTAGAGTGCTTAATTAATGGCTAGGTAATAGAGGCCTACAGCATGCATCATCATGATGTCAGCAGAAAGGGCTTTTCCCTAATGACGTTTTTACTCTTGACTTATAACCATATATTCTCTATTTATGACTATTCATGAAATGTCTCTCTCTTCATCATGAAATAATGAATAAATGGCTCACATCTTACTGACAACAATCCACTATTATGCTTTGTATCTAAAATACATGTGATACTGACAAAATACAAATATAGATAAAAGAAAAATTCATATGAAATTTATATAAACCATTTTTATTATTTCTAAATAAATATGACCTGTTAAATATCTACATTAGAACTGTTGTAATGAGAAAATGAACATAAACATACTTTACAAAGCAAATTTGGAGTCAGAGGTAGATTTGATATTAGTTATATAACATTGCTTAATTAAGTTACTTGCCTTCTCTGATTCTCTTTTTTTTTAAATTAGTGAACCAAAAATATGTATACTGCCTACATAAATACAGTGCTTGTACTACTCTACAGAGGCAGACTGTTTAAATTGTAATGGGCTATATAACTGAATGACTTATTATTTTACTTCTACTATTATTACAGCCCCTCATTACAGAGATGAAGAAGTACCATGAATCAAATTACGTTCCTCTTCTAAAATAAAACAAAACTCCTACAAATGCAGTACTTTACTACTCTAGTGAAGAGGATCATAGAAAATATATTTCAAACAATGTTTACTACTTTCAAATATCTTATTATAGATTTGCAGTGAGTTGGGGTAGGTAACATACAAGTTCTACTTCCCCACATAAGACTCACACATTTTCATTTCTAAATACACTAGGCTGTGTCTAGACATGAGTGGAAAACAAGACAAATGATTTCAATATTAACTTATATCCTACTAACAAGCATCTCCCTAAGTAATCTAGAAAGCCAAATTCAAATGTGCAAGATTTTCTGCAAATAACGAAGATGTATACTCAAAAGGTTGCTTTGTTTTGTTTTTCTAAATACAATTGTATTTATTCAATATATACAAAGATAAGAACTAGGCATAGATTTTTTACACATCATTACAGAAAAGGGTCAGTTTAAGTGCGGTACAGACTGTAAAAAGACCTAGAAGGAAGGATTCCAACATGTTTGGTAGATCCTCTCTAAGGTTCTATAAGAGAATATTAACAAGAATTGAACAGGATAAGAAAGCATGGAAAGTTTGTGATGTGCATAGATGAGAAAGTACTCATAACAAATATATCAAGAGTCCATTAAATATATGTCTCTAAGCAGATCATTGACAAGAAGAAAGGGTCCATATACAGCAGAATATTTACAGCAGCACTTTTTTTATGGCAAAGAACTGGAAACAAGGTAGATGCCCATCAATAATGAAATACCTAAACAAATTATGGCATATGACTGTAATGCAATATTATTGTGCTGTAAAAATAATGATGAATATAAAAAATGATGAATACAGAGAAGCATGGAAAGATAAATGAATGGATGAAAATAAGGTAAACAGAGTCAAGAAAGTAATAGATATAGAAGCTGCCATAATGTAAATCAAAGAACATCTAAATGTGTGAGTCACCATCTTCCTGGACCTCGGTTTCCTTTCCTTCAATCATGAGGTTAGACTTTGAGATTATCTAGGTTCATCATAGTTCTAACATACAGGACTCGAAAATCATTAAAATTGAATATTGCAAAATTATAAAGAACAAGTTTGATTCAAAGAAGAGACATGAGAGGACATCTTTCCTTGTGCCTTTGAAGAGGATAGGATACACAGGCATAGGATACTACACGTAACATCATGTTTTTTTTGATATACTGATCAGTTTTTGCTGAACTTTTCTCCTCTCCCTTTTTTCTTTTTATTCCTCTTTTTAAATGATATGTTATAAGAGATGGTTCTCTGGGAAAGAAATACCAGAGGAAATTTGTTGTTGTTTGGTTGCTATTCAGTCTTGTCCAGCTCTTTGTAAACTCCATTTGGGATTTTCTTGGCAAAGCTACTGGAGTGGTTTGCTATTTCCTTCTCCAGCTTGTTTTACAGATGAGGAACAGAGACAAACAGGGTGAAGTGACTTGCCCAGGGTCACATAGCAACTAAGAGTCTGAGGCCAGATTTGAACTCAGTAAAATGAGTCTTCCTAACTTCTTGACTCTATCCACTCTACCACCTATCTGCCCAGAGAAAATATAGGTAATGTAAAAACAAAATAAATCAATTAAATTTATATGCGATTATACAGTGTGTTTTATATATACACATTAACTCTCATTATTCAAAAATCTCCAGAGGACACACAGTATTTCCTTGGAGAGTAATTTTTTAAAATCATGATTAAGTTCTACTTTCATTGCCTTATCTTGATATGAATGACTTTTTTCTTAACCACAATAACTGATGAAACTGTCCACAAAAGAACAGAACTGGGAAGTTAGGTGATACAGTGGATAGAGTTACAAGTCTGAAGTTAAAAATACTCATCACCTTGAGTTCAAATGTGCCTCAGACACTTACTAGCTGTGTGACCCTGGGCATGTCACTACACCCTGTTTGCTTCAGTTCCTCATCTGTAAAATGAGCTGGAGAAGAAAATAGCAAACCAGTAGCTTTGCCAAGAAAACCCCAAATGGGGTCACAAAGAGTCAAATATGACTAAAATGACACAACAACAACCAAAGGACAGATAAAGGTTGTGTTCTGACAGAAAGGATGAGATACCTGCACATATATAACTGCAGATCTTTGAAAGTATTGGTATATTAAAAAAGCACAAAAACAATTTGCAGAAATTCTTGCACATTTGAATTTAGTTTTCTGGATTACTTTTTATGTTCCTTGAAAGGCAAATGACCAAGAGTTACTTATTTTCTTTCTAGCACTACATCCTGTACATAGCAGCAGATGCTCAATCAACAATTACTGACCGAATGAATCTGAATGACTGGATTAAAAAACCCAGCTCTTGTCATTTAAATAATGCTTGGTTTATTACAAATAAAACTTATTTATTATATGATTGGTTGATTGAGGAGACCAGAAGAATAGTCAATAGAGCAACCTTGGCATCCATCCTACAAACGCAGTGAGCAAAATCTGTTAAAGGAAGCAAAGTGACTTTTGCCTAAATTCTCTGTAGTGTAGCAAGTATAAAGTTCAAAAACATGCTTCAAATACTTGCACAGAGGCACAGAAAACTCATAGTACTGGTGCCACTTAGTAGCATCAAAGACAGTTCTCTGGACCATTTCCTGGACTATTCCTCCCTTCTGGGGTATTTACAATTGGCATGCCTGCGATCAGTAGGAATTAGGAGAATAAGGGAGGATGTTTAATTGTGACCAAATAAGAAAGCTGTGAATAACTTCATCCCTTTTTCTCTTTCTTTACAAAGGAAGGGAGGCAGGAAAAGAAGCACTTATTAAGGACCTACTATGTGCCAGGCTTTGGGTTAATGTTATTTGATCCTTACAAGAACCCTGGGAAATAAGTCCTTCTATTCAAGTCTTCCTGATTCCTAGACCTAGCTGTGAATAATCCCTAAGCAGAAACTACCAAAAACACAACAGATTAAAAAAAATATTAATGGAGCCATCCATATATCACAGAATCACATTATATACTAACAGAACTAAAATGGACCTGAAAAATCTTAGAGTCCAACTCCATGATTTAAGGAAGCCAAAGACCAGAGAGATGGCTGACTCACACAAAGTCACAGGGCCAAGTAAATTGGCAACTCTAGGTTTCCAACCCTGATCTCCTGACTCCAAATTTACTGTTCTTTACATTATACCCTGCTTACTCCTTTCTATAGGAATGGTGATAAAATAACATTCATTTGTAATTATATTTAAGAAAACTTGCTATAATGGCCTGATTAAATTTTAATTTTTTGAAATTTCTAAAAAGTTTCTTAATGTAGACCATATAAAGAATTATAAGATTTAAATGATTAAAAGACGTTTTTCTCAACATTTTCCATTCACCATATTCATTCACTTTGAAGGCAAAAAGAGGCAGTGTGGTGTAGTAAATAGAGAATTTTCCTCTAAGCCAAGAAGACCTGGATTCAAGTCCAACCTCTGACACATAATCGTCATGTGACCCTTGATAACTTAATCTCTCAGTGTTTTAGATCAGTGGTATTAACCTCAAATAAAAATGATGAGGGGCACTAATCTGTACTTAAGAATTTTTGCAGGCTTCATATTGACTTAGTTTTAAAATATAATATTATCTAATGATATATAATTAATAATATAACAGATATTATATATTGTTATTGATATACGAAATAATATTTGTTAGTTCATATATTATATAACATTAATGTGTAATCAATATACTTACAAATATAAAATTTTCATTGTATTTTTATCTATTTTGTTAATTTATTTTCTAACTATATTTTAACCTGACTTGGGCCACCCTGGGAGTATTATGCCACTATAGCCCCTCTGTCTGCTACCTCTATTCTAAGTAAGTCTCTAAAAATTTAAGTTGCAAAGAAGGTGCCTGATCTGCCATGACAGATGGGATTTCCTCATTAAAGAGTTCTTAACAGCAAGGAAATAGTGAGTCCAGTCCCTATCCCCAGCCTTATGAAAAAGGAAGTCAGCTTTTTGAATACTATGGTAAGTAATTTTTACTATCCAAAGCAAAGAATTTCCATAAGTGTAGGGATGTGGTCCAATACACTTCATCTCTGTATCCCACATAGTATCTATGCACATGGCAAACATTCTATGGTTATTTGTTGCAAGGCTAGTGAAGCAGGAGGAATTATGCTTTTGAATTCATTTTAGCAATTTTACTTAAAATGGAGTCTTTTGATGAATTTATTTTGTTAATTTCGATAACTTCAGTAACAAGTGTTTAGGCGTAGCACTCTTTACCCACAGAGTATCTTCAAGAAGAAAGCATGCCTCTTTGATATCAAAGGATAGATAATGCTAATACCACAAATCTTCAGACTGTTTTCCAAAACTTCTAACTAACCCAGTTTCAAGAGGAACTCGGACAAATGTTTTGGTCCAAAGTTAAAAGAAATTCTGCCCAAAGATGATACCAACATCCTTTAAGGCAGATATTAAATGATTATTTTAAAGTCACAGGGGAAGCTTTCTTTTTTCATATGATACCCTAACATCTATTATTGATCTTCTTCTGTACCAATCAGCCCCTGGGTAAGCTTTGTTTATAAATCATTTAGTTAACAAGTATTTTCTAATAATCCACAGATGAAAAGGAATAGAGCAGATACTTATCTGAGTTCATTACTTAAACTTGACTCAGAAACAAGAGAGGAGGTTGTATAAGTAAGGAAAAGGGACAGCCATGGGTAAGTTTTCCTGATGTGGCAGCTTTATTTTTGACCAAGGTTGATACAAAAATCTTGGTTGCCACTTCTGCTCCCAAGCCCCCTGATTACTAGTTTCCGTCTTCAGTCATAACTTTTAGAGGGCATTGGATTTGTCATCAAAGGACCTGGATGTGATCTGAGGTTCTACTACTTACTGCTAAAACATAACATTAATCAAATCACTATTTCTTTCACTTCTTTTTCCTCATCTGCAAAATGAGAGGACTAGATGAGATTAACTTTACAACTGTGGTTACATGACCCTATTTGACTACTTTGTAGTATAATTATCAATACTTAGACATAAATACAGAAAACGTTACTACAAGATATTACAAGCACATACAAAATGCAAAGTTCTAGGAAGAATTAAATAGAGAAGAACCAGATTCTGAACTGATACTTTCTTCTATTACTCCAAGTCCAGTGTTTCTATTAAACTAAAGGATATGCCTAACATGGTCTAATATGGCCTGATCTTTTATGGTTTTCACTTTTTTCCTTTCTTTCTTCCCCTTGCACCACTCCCTATCTTCTTCCTACTAATTTTATTAAATATTAGTGTGGTTATTATAGTATGGTGTTTAGACAATGGCAACGATTGGCTAAGGGCTAAAATTTGGGTACAATTTACCTTGCAAGCTGAGAACAATTCTTGTACTACCCAACATCATAGAATTATAGTAAAGAACAAATAAAATAACACCTATGATTTTCCCAAGGTTACACACCTAAATGGCAGGGCTGAGATCTAACTGCTAAGAGAAACATTATATTCCAACCCCATCTCTATAACTGGTATGAATTTGGGCAAGCCACTTAATTTCCCTGGGCCAGTTTCTTCATCTGTAAAATAAGAGGGTTGGGCAAGCTCTAATCATTTTAAGGCAACTAAGTGGCACAGTTTATAGACTTCTAGATCTAGATTCAGGAAGTTTTGTTGTTCAGTCATTTCAGTACTGTCTGACTCTTTATGATCTCATCTTGGCTTTTCTTGGCAAAGATACGTTGGTCATTTTCTTCTCCAGCTCATTTTACAGATGAGGAAACTGAGGTAAAACAAGGTTTGCCCTGGGTCACTTAGCTACTAAGTGCATGACGCCAGATTTGAACTCATGAAGACGACTCCATACCCAGCATTATATGCACTGCACCATTTAGTTAGCTGCCTTTAACTGATCTGAGCCAAGTCACAACTGCTGTTTCCCTCAGTTTCTTCAACTATAAAAAGAAGCTAATGACCTAACTCCTCAGGATGCTGTGAGGATCTAAGAGATAGTTGTAAAGTATTTAGCACAGTGTCTGGCACACAGTAGACACTATATAAAGGTCTATTCCCTTACTTTCTAATATTCCTTTTTGTTCTACCATTAACCTCTCTTCTATACATTCCTTTCTTTCTATTCCCTATTGCCATTGGCCCTAATATGAGTCCTTATCATATCATAACTGGGAAACTCACTTAAACTTCTCAAATAGTTTCTTCACCTCTAGTCTATAACAGACAAAACCCCCTTACATTTATATAGCACTTTAAGGTTTGCAAAGTGTCTTTCAGACATTTTGCTCAATTGTAGAGAAGATGATATCAGCATGCCTATTTTCTGGATGAGGAAACTGGGCTAAAAAATGACTGACTTTCCCAAGGTCAAATAATAAGTATCTGAACCAGGATTTGAACCCTCCTGGACTACCACAGAAAGATGAATTTTGCTCAGGTAGCACTATAAGTAAGTACTCAGAAAAGATCTTTGGAATGAAATCAATCCAATGGAATACGAAGTACAAGATTCTACTCAAGCAAAAAGCCATTCACAAAGGGTACCTTCCACAACGTATCTGTCAGAAAGGGCAGCAACAGCACAACCCTGCATTTACATCTGTCCACCCAATCATGTCATCTCTGTCCCAGACCGAGTAGTAAATAAACTATGATAAGTACTTCTGCTCCTGTCCAGGCATCCCAGCTTCAAGTTTTGTTCTCTTTACTGTTTTCTCTATGCTTTCTCTACCTGGTAATCTCATCTGCTCTTATGTGCCAATGTCTCCCAAATCTGTATCATCATTCTCAACCTCTTTCCTGAGTCTTATCTTTAAATTTCTGACTGCCCACTGCACATCAACATTGGAACAGCTTGATGACAGATCAAACTGAAAACCCATCATCTTCCTCTATCACCCAGAAACAACCCCTAAAAACACATCTACCTGTCCCAACTATGTTATTTCTGCTTAATGCCACAATTATTCCCCATTAATGAAAGTAAGACAAACTTTGAATCTTCCCCCTTGCTCTTGATTTTACCTCCACAATCCCGCTCAAATTCATCAGCTTCCTTTCTATCCTCACAGCCAACCCCACTTCCACTATTTTTCACTTAAGCTACAATAGTCATTAAACTGGTCTACTTGTAACCCTTATTTCTTACCCTCTCCAATCTTTACTTTACAGTTCATGCTTAAATAATTGTCCTAATGTACTATGACCTCACAGCCTCCTGTTTAAAGCAGTCTAATTGTTCCCCATTGACTAAAGGATATTTTTTCAATTATCAATTCAGTTCGACAATATTTCCACACTGGGAAAAGGACCCACATGTACAAAAATATTTATAGGAGCTCTTTTTGTGATGGCAAAGAACTGGAAATTGAGGGGTTGACCATCAGTTGGGGAATGATTGAACAAGTTGTGGTATATGAATGTAGTGGAATATTATTGGGCTATAAGAAATGATGAGCAGGCAGATTTCAGAAAAAGCTGCAAAGACTTACATGATGCTGAGTGAAGTGAGCAGAACCAGGAGAACATTGTACACAATAATAGCAATATTGTGTGATGATCAACTATGATAGACTTAGCACTTCTGGGCTATACAATGCCCCAAGACAATTCCAAATGATTTATGATGAAAAATGCTATCCACATCCAGAGAAAGAACTATGGAGTCTGAATGCAGATTGAAGCATATTATCTTCATTTCTTTGCCATTTTCTTTCTCATAGTTTTTCTCTTTTGTTCTGATTCTTCTTTCATAATATGACTAATGTGGAAATATATTTAACATGAATATACATGTATAACCTATATCATGTTTCTTTTTTTCTTGAGGGGAAGGGAGGGAGAAAAATCTGGAAATCAAAATCTTTTAAAAGTGAATGTTGAAAACTATATATATATGTGTGTATATATATATATATATATATACACACATATATACATATACATACATACACACAAATAAATACATGTTTATATACATATATGTGTGTATTTTTTTACACTCTGGTATTTAAAGTCCTCCAGGTTCTGGCTTCAACCTATCTTTCCAGTCTTATTTCATAACATTCTTTCCCACAAACTCTATGGTCCAGCCAAAGTGGATTAATAGCTATTCCCTGACCTAATCTTTTGTCCAGCTTTTATGAATTTGTACAGTTCCTTTAATATCTAAAACACATTCCTATCTTATTTCTACATATTGAACTTTTTTCCAGTTCATATGCACATCCTGAAAGGGTCTTTCTGTAATCCCCCCAGTAGAGGGAGGTAATCCATCTTTCTCCAGATACCTTTGTCTCTCTGTTTGAACCCCATTCATCTAACTCATATTATAACTATTTGTGTAAATATCTTATCCCCCAATCACTTCAAGCCTGAAAGCTAATTTAATGAATGGAAACGGGTTGTTTTTAACATCCTGATTTCTCCATCATCTGCCACTTGATAAATATTTGTCTAATTGAAGCATTCTTCCAATAAACTTCTCCCTTAGCCATTTTGCTTACTTACTCCACAATCATTTCTCATGTCTATCTTTCCCCTCCTTGTTGGTCTCCCTAACCACTGAGAGAAAAATAGATTTAGGGGGACAATATAGGAAAGTTAATCATAAGGATACTCAGTGAAGCATCTTCCTGTCAATTCTATAATGAGATGAAGGAGAACATTTGAAAGCCAGACACACATTTTTTCATCAGTTTAAATACAAAGCTCTCTTATATGTAAAGGATGCAAAGTAGAGGGATGTACAACAAGACAGAAAGATGGAAGATGGGGCTATATCCATAGAACAAAATATGTCTCCAAAAGTTCCTAAAAAGAAACATATACCCAGACTTCTCTAAAAATGAAAAATACAATTTAAAGTTTTATTATTTAAATTCAAGATTCTGAAAGCAGACACTTTGAGTTCTCTACTCCTATTTACAGTTAACTACACATAAGGACATTATCACCTATTTTGTGGCATTATACAGATATGAGAGACAGTCCCCCTAGCAAGTAAGCTCAGTTATTCAATCAACAAATCAACTAATATATGCTAAGAATCTATTATATATAAGGCATCAATTCTACCAAAGGAAGATTAACTACCTAGGAATGAAAATTTTCATGAAAAATTATGAGCTATTTGAAACAAAATCAAAAATAAGGGTACATTTACATAGTTGGGATTTTGTTTTGTTTTGTTTTGGGTTATCTTTTTTGCATATCAGGTTTTCTTTGAAAAGAGATAATTTATAACATTTGCTTTAGAGACAAATTCAGTATATTTTTCCTAAGGTAACTAAGTCCATTGAGATGCTTTAAATAGAGTTATGGTTTATACAGTTTCACAGGAAATAAATCTATTCTGAATAGCAAGGATTTCTATTATGCTGTTTGGCTTGTATCTTTATTAGGTACCTGCTGTACCAGACAGGAAAGGATTTTCATTGTTTTGGTTTTACCTTGTATGTAGCTCTAGACTTAGAGTCAAGAAGACTTCATTTCAAATCTAGCCTGAGATACACACAGATCGCCTGAGTGACTACAAGTCACTTGACCTTTGCCTACAACAGTTTCCTCACCTGTAATAAAAGGGCACCAATGGCACCTACTTCCAGGTTTGCTATGAGTAAAACAAGACAATATTTGTAAAGCACTTTGTGAATCATAAAATGCAATGTAAATGCCGAGTATTGCTGTTATTAACATATAAAAATATATGTAAAGCACTTTGTAAACCTTAAAGTGCTACATAAAGGACAACTAGCATTTATGTAACAATCATTTAAATGTTCATACAGCAATTTATAATATTAATGAATTTTACTGTCAAAACCACTCTCCTCCTATGTAGAAATGGCTTGGCCGTGGTCCCACATGATCAGTGTCAGGTGAGGCATTTAGACTCAGATTTATCCTTACTCCAGGATCAGCACACCTAGTTTGGATCTGGGATCCTAGAGTTGGAGTCAGAACATACCTTAAGAGGTCATATAATCTAACCCAGATAGGGCAGCTAGGTGGTGTAATGGATAGAGGGCTGGGCCTGGTGTCAGGAAGACTCTTTCCTGAGTTCAAATAGGGCCTCAGGCACTTACTAGCTGTGTGACTCTGGGCAAGTCACTTAATCCAGTTTGCCTTGGTTTCCTCATCTGTAAAATGATCTAGAGAAGGAAATGGCAAACCACACCAGTATCTTTGCCAAGAAAATCCCAAATAGGGTCACAAAGGGTTGGCTGTGACTGAAAAATCTAACCCCTCTCATTTTACAGATTAGGAACCTGATGCTCAGAGATGTTAAGTGGTTTGTCCATTAGAATCTAGATTCTTTGCCTTGTAATTTTTCAAGTATATCCTTTTGTCTCTCTCTTCCCACTATATAACATTGCTTCTTAAACAGGCAGAGACAGAGAATTTTTTGTGTAACCACTTGCCAAAATATGGTGAGAAGAAATGAGAAAATATAAATTCTCTGGCAAGAAAGGTGGTACTTTACTGGTGATTATTCAGGTCACCCTGCTGAGGCCCAAAGAGCAGAAGGAAGAGCCACTTCCTCTGACACTTGGGCACCAATTCCTCCTCCTCAAGTGCTGGTTCTGGATTGAGCAATAGTTTCCCCATGGAAAGGAGAAGTGGCCTAATTAATCTCTCTCCTGTTCATGGTGGAATTTACCATAATTTATAAGAACAGTGAAAGAGAAGAGAGATGAGTCAAGTTTTCAACCTGTTCAAAAGCCCAAACCACCAAAGAAACTAACCTGCTGCCCTGTTGTATGTAAGTGCTTTGCAAATTTTCTTTTTATGTGACAATATTACTGATTTGATTAAGCATACAATACAACCCTCTCTCCCAAAGGCTGAAGTGATGGGAGACAGAGAGACAGATAGACAGACAGATAGACAGACAGACAGACTGACTGACAGAGATAGATAGAGAGCCTAACTCCTGCCTGTTAGTCCCATGTGAGGAAATTCATATATCTAGCTTTGCACCTGATCCTACCCAAAAAGAGAGGGAGTAGAAAGGAGGATATAATTAAAAATAAAGATCTATACCAATATACACTGGGATTACAAGAGGGATTCACAGGCTCTACCAAAAAAAAACCTGCCAGGAGTCCTCCCATATGGAGGTCTGAACCTATAAAAGAGAAATGAAGCAGACTATAATGCTTTCTGACTGCAAGTCACCTTATAAATTGAATAGGTGACATTTATTCAAACTTTAATTCCGCAATTGAGAGACACACATCCACCTAATTCTGAAATATAAATGTCCCAACACTTCCCTCCAAATCCTTGACCTTTTCATCCAATTTCCTCTCTCCAGTTCTTCACTTATACGGAAACCTGGCTCTTTACTGGGGATACCACATCACTTACAATCTTATACAGTGGAGACCACTTCTTCCAGTCCACCTATCACATAGAGCTAAGAGAAAAAAAAGCAGCATACAATCTATACAATGACAACAGTAATGTAAATAGAAAGAACTACAAAACAATCAGAGGTTAATATTGTAAAATTGCCAAAAAAAAAAACCCAAAATAACTAAGTATGGCCCCAAAGAAAAGAAATAAGAAGAAACTCGTACCCTTTGTAGGTGTGAGAGGTCCATGAGTATAATATATATAATTTCAGATTTTTTGACATATTGATTAGTTTTTCTGATTTTTTTTCTCTTCTTCTTTATTTTTTTCTTTCAATACATGTTATGATATGGCTCTCTGAGAGGAGGAAGAGGGAAGGTTGGGGAGAAAATTTCCGATGATAAAAAATAAAAGCCATCAGTACCACATATTTTTAAAAGTAAAGATAGGCACACTCTTTGTTCTCTATTGCCACTTCCATAATATTCCTCCACCTCCAGCCATAAAGATTTTTCAACTTTCAAAACCCATGAATTCCCAGTATACCTACTCTTTCAATTTTTCTCAATGCTATCTGCTGTACTTTATATCCCTCTCCCAACTTCCTCAGTAAGTGAATCATCTTCTACAACCCATACCTTTCTTTTTCTTTAGGGGGTTAGTACTCAGTTTGATGATCCATCAAACACCGTCACCTTTCAAATCATACTCTCCAAATTCAATAATCTGTTTCTCTACTCCGTTCTAACCAAACATCAACATGGTCCCCCCTTAGACCATCTTCTTTGCGGTCTCTTCATTCTCTACCCAACCCTTAATGAATGTTTTCCTCTAGGGTCTATCCCAGGGGTGAGGAACCTGTGGTCAAATGTCCTGTGAAGTTTGGAATCAGTCAAAGGGTTGCACTTAAAGACCTAGAAGGTCACATGTGACCTCAAGGCCGAAGGTTCTCTACCCTGGTCTATCCTCAACCTTATCTTATGCTTAATATTCTTTCCCTAGGTAACTCCACCCATGGCGTTGACTATGACCCTGACATAGATGGTGCCCAGGTCTACATTTCCAGTCCTGATTTACCTTCAACTTAACTTAATCTACCTACAAGATATCACCTGGATATAGCATCTCAGATTCAACATGTTCAAAACATATCTTGTTACCTACCTTCCTTCAAAACCAATTTCTTTTAATTTCACTATTTCTTTTTGGAGCACCAATACCCATTCTGTGTCTCACTTTTATAAATCTGTGCATTGTTTTTGACTCTTCCCTTTCCTTTACCTTTCAAATATGAACAATCACCAAGCTCTGTTGATTCCATTTCCACATCCTTCTCCCACATCTTCTCTTCTATTCCTGACTTCCCAACTCTTATTCACTATCATGACCACATGACTGGGCTACTGCAATAGTCCTGAGTTATTACTGCCAAGCTCCACTTCTACCCATCTGTGCTTCACATTGCTGCCAGAATATTTGTTCTAATGCATAGACTCAGTCTTGCTACTCTTTTGTTTAAAGATCTTTAGTGACTCCACAACTGTGCCTCAAATAAAGTTCAAACTCACTTATCTGGCATTTAAAGTCCCCTAAAATCATACACTACTCTACCTTACTAGCCTTCTCATATTGCTCTCTTCTAAACACTCTATGATTCTGCAAAACTAGACTACTCTTGTGTCAAATGTTCTTCTATATCCATGTGTTTGAGACTATTCCTTATAACTGGATGCCCCATGTCCTCTTCCTCGCTTAAGTACCATTTATCCCTTAAATAATTGTATAGAAAATACCTCACTCCATGAATCCTTAATTTCTCACTCCTCAGACCTCACATAACCCTGTTTTTTAACTCTCCACCATACTTATCATATGATATAGTGTATTCTAGTCATCTATATTCATGTTTTGTCCCACTATTGAACTATAAAGTCTAAGTGGGCAAGGATAGGTACCTTATCTAAAGATATTAGACATCTATTATTTATTTAGATAAATGTTTTTTGTATCACATACACCTAACAGTGTTTTGCACACAGTGAGCACTTCATGTTTGGGGTGAATGAACATACTTTTAGCATGATAGGATTATTTCACCATAAGAAATAATTCTGTAGTAACATTATCTTCCATTGTGTGTTGGGGATAAAAGTGACAATGTGTACATGTAAAAAGCACTGTATTCTGACATAGAAGACCTGGGTTCAGTGCTGGGTGTGCCATGTACTAACCTTTCTGGACTTTATTTTCCCCATTTATAGAATAGTTAGGCTAGCTAGACTAGATGACTTCTCTGATCTCTTCCAGTTTTAAATCCTTTGATCCTATCAGCTATTAGCTTCCTTCCCCAAATTCCTAGCTGGTCAGATGTAGAGGTAGATAGATTTCTCAAAAGCAAGGGAACAAAGGTATTTAATTAAGGAAGCATTAAAGGAGGTCTCATTCACCCACCCATCCCAAGCCTAGACATTCTTAACCTGGAACTCAAGAACTTGATTTTTAAAAGCATTTTCGTAATAGTATTTCATTATAATTTGTTTCCCTTGTAATACCATGTCTTTTATCTTATGTTTTTACAAACATTATTTTAAGGAATCCACAGGCTTCCCCATTCTGCCAAAGGGGTCTATTACATACACACACAAAATGTTGAGAACCCCTGGTTTAGCATAAGATGATGAATACAAAAGCACTTTTTAAACAGTAGAGTTTACAATACAAACATAAGGGATTATCGTAAGTGGAAGAGTTATTTATATGCTTCTTATTACTACAAATGAAAAACTGCAGTACTCATATAGACACATTTTATAAAGAACTTCAGGGCAAAAAAATGATTTATTGACAGCACAGATGGGCTCACTGAATTAGCAGAACAAAAGGTAAGGTAGGCAACACAGACCATTGAGTTGAACTGATGAAACCTTTCACTTTTCTAATTGAGTCGTTCCATCCTCCTAACCTCCACCAAAAACAAAACAAAACAAAACACTCCAACTCTGTTAACAGCGAATTACCCCAGATGAATAATACTTTGTGCCAATAAAGAAAATTACTTCCCCACAACTCTGTTCAGTGAGAGGAAAAGAAGTTCGTATAATATAAAAAAAGAATGAGAAAAAAGACCCAGTAAGATAAAAATGGAAGCTCTTGCTGAACCTTTGGTTTTTTGCTGGGAAGGGTAGAATCTGTTGACTATAGAATCTCATGATTCTCTTAACCAAGAATGTTTCACCCAGAATTTCTTCAGTGTTCTTCCAGTTAACTGAGGACAAGAAATTCTGAGGGAGGGATCGAAACTTAGAAAAAGTCAAACAAGGAAGTTCAGTTTCTCAAACCAAAGACTCTCACTCCCCCTTGCATTTTCAGCCTTGTTCCCAGCCTTGCTCCCTTCCCTATCGTAGATTTATATTTTTAGAAGTTGTGAAAGAGATAGACTGAAAACCAAGACGGTGGATCAGAGGCAAGCCAAGTGAATTCTCCCAACATTCCCCTCCAAACAACTCTAAAATGATACTTTAAATCAAATTTTGGAATAGCAGAACCAACAAAAGGTCAGTCATTTTTCTGGCCTAAGAAATTTTAGGATGTTGACAAAAGCTTCTGACACCTAGGTGGAAGTCTGTGCTGAGCCCACACACACTGTGGAAGCAGCAGCATCTTTGGAGCTCCTAGATCAGAGATGGTAAGGAGAATGGGCAATGGGCAACTAGTCAGAAAGAGATAATAGAGGACCTTTTGTTGGCCCTGGATAGAGCTGGCACTGATGGCAACTCTATTGCCCATGCACAGCTCTGGGTCATAGCTCCAAGGCGGAAAGGAGCACTGGGGATCAGACACAAGGAATCAGGGTCTCTGGTCCCAGTTTCAAGGCAAACAGAATGCTGCTGCAGGGAACCAGGGACCCTTCCTGGGTAAAGACTAGAGCACAGACTAGGAGAGCAGTGACCATACCTCTCCCAGAGTCATATTACCTGGGAAGTGCCAAAAACTTGCAGACTCCCAGAACTAGCTCTGAAAACAGCAGTGTAAATAGCCTGAAGTTTGGGGCAGTGCCTTTCCATCCCCACCATGAGCAGAGTTTAATTTTAACATAAAGTTCAAAGTCAAGAAATAGGCTGGAAAAATGAGCAAACAGCAAAAAATAATTTGATCATAAAAAGCAACTGTAATGGCAGGGAAGACCAAGACCAAACTCATAAGAAGACTATGATGCAAAAAAGCTACTACTAAAGCCTTAAAGGAAAATGGTAATGAACACAAATCCAAGAAGAATTCCTGGAAGAGTTAAAGAAAGAAACAAGTGGTGGAAGAAAAATTAGAAAAAGAGAGTGATACAAAAAAATTATGAAAAGAGAATTAACAGTTTGGTAAAAGAGACACAAAAAATAAAATCACTTTAAAAAACATAATTAGACTAATGGTAAAAGAGAAACAAAATTAACTGGAAAAAAGAACCCCTTACAAAGCAGAATAGGCCAAATGAAAAATGACATATAAAAACTCAACAAAGAAAAGAACTCTTTAAGAAACAGAATTGGCCAAATAGAAAAAGAGGTATAAAATCTCACTGAAGAAAATAATTCATTTTTTTAGTTTATTTATTTTTAGTTTTCAACATTCATTTCCACATATTTTAAATTTTTTCTCACTCCCTCCCTCCCCCTTCCCCAAGACAACCTGAAATTTGATATAGGCTCTACATATATACTCCTATTAAACATATTTTCATATTAGTCATGTCGTATAGAAGAATTACAATGAATGGGAGAAACCATGAGAAAGAAAAAACAGAATAAAACCAAAAAGAAAATAGTCTGTTTCACTCTGCATTCAGACTCCATAGTTCTTTCTCTGGATGTGGATGGCATTTTCCATCATGAGTTCTTCGGAACTGTTTTAGGTTCTTGCATTGCGAGAAAGGGCTAAATCTATCTAAATCAGTCATCACAGCATGTGGCTGTTACTGGGTACAATGTTCTCCTGGTTCTTTCTGCTCACTTCACTCAGCATCCATTCACAAATTTTTCCAGGTTTTTCTGAAGTCTCCTTGTTCTCCATTTCTTATAGTATAATAGTATTCCATTACTTTCATATAACACAGTTTGTTCAGTCATTCCCCAATTGATGGGCATCCCCTTGATTTCTAGTTCTTGACTACCACAAAGAAAGTTTCTATAAATATTTTTGTACATATGGGTCCTTTTCCATTTTTTATGATCACTTTGGGATATAACCCTAGAAGCAGTATTGCTGGGTCAAAGGGTACACACGTTTTTGTCCCTTGGACATAGTTCCAAATTGCTCTCCAGAGTGGTTGGGTCAGCTCACAACTCCACCAACAATGAATTAGTGTTTCAGCTTTCATACCTCTTCCCCAATATTTATCATTTTCCTGTTTTGTCATGTTAGCCAATCTGATAGGTGTGATGTGGTACCTCACAGTGTTTTGATTTGTATCTCTCTAGTGAATAGTGAGTTAGTGTATTTTTTCATATGTTTATAGATAGCTTTAATTTCTTCCTCTGAAAACTGTCTGTTCATATCCTCTGGCCATCTATCAACTGAGGAATAACTTGTATTCTTGTAAATATGACTTGATTCTCTATATATTTTAGAAATAAGGCCTTTATCAGAGTCACTAACTGCAAAAATTCTTTCCCAGTTCTCTGCTTCTCTCCTAATCTTGGTTATATTGACTTTGCATAAAAGTTTTCCAATTTAATGTAATTAAAACTATCCATTTTGCATTTCATAATGCTCTCTATCTCCTACTTGGTCATAAATTCCTCTGTCCTCCATAAATCCAAACTATTCCTTGCTCCCTTAATTTGTTGATAGTATCAGCCTTTATTGTTAAACTGTGTATCCATTTCAACTTTATTTTGATACACCGTGTTAGGTATTGGTCTATGCCCAATTTCTGCCATTCTATTTTCCAGATAAGAAAATAATTCTTTAAAAATTAGAATTGGACAACTGAAAGCTAATGACTTTATAAGCATCAAGAAACAATAAAACAAAGGCAATAGAATGGGAAAATTGAAGAAAATGTAAAATATCTCAGGAAAAACAAATTATCTGGAAAAATATATCAAGAAGAGACCATTTAAGAAAGCCTGAAAGCCATAACCAAAGAAAAAGTCTAAACATCATATTTCAAGAAATTATCAAGCAAAATTGTCCCGATATCTTAGAACCAGAGGACAAAATAGAAATGAAAACAATCCAGATCATCTCCTGAAAGAGATCCCAAATTAAAACTCCCAGAAATATTATAGTCAAATTCCAGAACTTCAGGTCAAAGAGAAAATACTTCAAACAGCCAGAAAGAAATAATTCAAACATTGTGAAGTCACAGTCACAATCACACAAGATTTAGCAGCGTCCATGTTACAAGACTGGAGGGCTTTAAATATGTTACTCTGGAAGAAAAAGAAGCTAGGACTGAAACCAAGAATAACCTACCAGCAAAAGAGTATGATCCTTCCGAGGGGAAAACAGATATTTAATGAAATAGAGGACTTTGAAGCATTCTTGATGCAAAGACCAAGGCCGAATAGAAAATATGACATTTAAACACAAGACTCAAGAGAAGCATAAAAAAGTGAACATGAAAAAGTAATGATAAGAGTCTCAATAAAGTTAAACTATATTTCTATATGGGAAGATGATTCATGTATCTCCTAAGATCTTTACTTTTATTAGAGCAGTTAAAAGGAATTTATGTAGACAAAGAGCATGGATGTGAGTTGAATATGTTGGAATGCTTTAAAAAAAAGAAAATGAAGAGATGAAAGAGGGATATACTGGTGGAAGGAAAAGGTAGAATGGGGAAAATTTTCTCACATATAAGAGGCATACAAGAAAGAGCTTTTATAATAGAAGGGAAAGTGGGGTAGGGGTGGCAGGAAATGCTTGGACCTCGCTCTTGTAGGAACTGGTTCAAAGAGGAAAGTATATACATATGTGTGTATATGTATATATGTATATTTTACATATATTATATACATATATATCCACACACACTCAGTTGTGTAGTTGTGTATAGAAATATAACTAAATAGGGAAATAGTAGGAGAAAGGGATGAGAGAGAGATGTGGAAGGGGAAGATGATAAAAGAGAAGGCATATTGAGAGAGTCAATATTTAAAGCCAAATAGACTTTTGAGGAGGGACAGGATAAAAAGAGAAGAAGAGGAAGAAACCAAAGAAAACGAGATGGAGGGAAATACATAGTAACTGTGATGGGATAAGTTCATCTGTAAAACAGAAGCAGATAGTAGAATGGATTAGAAATCAGAATCCAACAATACGTTGTTTACAAGAGACACATTTGAAACAGAAAGATACTACACAGAGTTAAAATAAAAGGCTGGAACAGAATCTAATGTGCTTCAGCTGAATTTTTTAAAAAGGCAGAGGTAGCGATCATGATTTCAGACAAGACAAAAGCAAAAATAGACCTATTTTAAAAGGGATAATCAGAGAAACTACATTTTGCTACAAGGTACCATAGACAATGAAGTAATATCTCACATACACACATGATTACAAAGAAAGAGATTAAATTTAAAACAGTTGTTGCAATAATTGTTTATAATTAGTTCATGGTTCCTAGGTTAAGAATAGCTACTCTATGCTAAGTAAATTCAGAAATAAGGGACAGTTAATTAGGAAAGAACAGCACCTGGATGTGTAGAACACAAGCGTTAGTGTTCCTCAAACTAAGAGTCTCCCCAACTTCATCATATTCCCTATTAATCAATTTCTCCTTCCAGTCTCATCTCATTAACTTGTTTCCTGCCCATCTGAGCCCTCCCTTCATCATCTCTCCTCCTCTCTATAAAGCCTCAAGCTTAGATAGATGAAGTACAGTTTAAAATAGACTCCTCATTTCAGAAACATGTAGAATCAGGGGAAGATGTTAATACTGTGTCCCCCTTACATGAAAATGTGATAAATGGTGGCTGAATTAATTAAATCTTACTGTACTTTTTTTTAATAGAAGAAAGTTGGAGGGATTATTGTTGGAGGTTTGAGAATAAAAATCATTGCCTTAATTACTAAATACTTTTAGAAATATGTATGTATGTTATATATGTGATATGTTATATATGTATGGATATCAGGATATATATATATATATATATTATATATAATATGTTATATAAGGACAATCAGCTTCCATTTCCAACTCTGCTATGACTCCCTGGTAACTTGCAATTTAAAGTTATATGAGTCTTTAGAAATCAATTAGTCCCAATTTGTCATTTTACGGATGGAAGCCAAAGTTAAGGAAGGGTCAGCGACTTGCTCTAAGTCTCATAGAGGGCAAGAATGTGTCTCATCCAAACTCTCTATCTCCCACAGTGTCTACCACAGAGCTTTGCACACAGCAAGTACCTAAAGAATATTTGTCAAATTGAAAACAAAAAAATTAGCAAAAAGTATATTATCTGCAGATTTTCATTCTGGTGAAACTGGAAAGCAATGAGATGAATTTATCTTATCTACAGTGTCTTCCAGCAGTAGATTCTATGATCCTAAAAGTAACTAATGGAAGTCAGTCCCAAAGCATATTACCCTCCAAGGTGCAATTACCAGCAAAACAGTCCTTCTGGGTGTACAACGGGGTAGAATATTTGAGAAAATTCCTTTGCAAAATTTTTCTTAGAGAATCTAAAATTAATAATAGTAATATTTAATATTTACACTGCACTTTACTGTTGTAATTCAGACAAATAACATGTGAAGAACTTGGAGATCATTGTGCACATTTACAGCAATGTTGTAATAGTGATTAATTGTGGAAGACTTGGTTTCTCTGATCAATACAATAATTAAAGACAATTCCAAAGACTCATGAAGAAAAAATGCTATCCACCTCTAGTGAGAGAGAACTGAAGGAGTCTGGGTACAAGTTGAAATATAACTTTCTTACGTTCTTTATTTTTCTTGTATTTTTTTTAATATGGCTAATATGGAAATGTGTTTTACATGATTTAACATGTATAATTGATATCATACTGCTTGCCTTCTCAGTGGGTGGGAAGGAGTGGGTGAGAGAGAATTTGGAATTCAAAATTTAAAAACAAAAGAGTGATAAAAATAAACAAATAAATAATGGATGTAGGTCAGGGTTCTAGGGGTGGGTAGTGAAAGAGAAAGAAGAGAAACTACCCCTAAAGTTGTGTGATTTAATTGTCATAAAATGCAGAAGTTGTATGTTTAAGTCCCATAAAACTGCTGAATTATTCAATATTAGAGATGTTACTAGACCTTTAAAAGTTTTCCTCCATGTTCTTCCATTAATTTTCATAAATTTTACCATGCTTTCAGAATCACTACCTCCTGTAATTCTCCATCGCTTAATCTATGGATCATCATTGCTCTTCCCAGATACACAATACTATATTCTCCAGAATAATAGGAAAGTAATTAAAGCCCAAGAGAAGCAACTGCTTTCTGGGCACTTCATGGGAATCACTAGATTTTACAAAAGGTACAAAAGAGACTCTGTGGGCCAGGGAAGTGACAAGGTCAAAGACTTAGAGAAGTATCTAGGGTCACCAAACAACACAACTCAAACAATATTCTATACCAAAGTTTTTAAAACTTTTGCATCATGGACCCAAATTGGCAGTTTGATGAAGCCTATGGACTCCTCTCTCTGTCTCTCTCTCGGTCTCTCTGTCTCTCTGTCTCTCTCTCTCTGTCTCTCTCTCTCTCTCTCTCTCTCTCTGCGTGTCTCTCTCTCTCTCTGTCTCTTTACAAATCTAAATGTCCTTGTCCTATCTGAGGTAGTTTCTATTATCACCCCCATTTAACTGATGACAAAACAGAGGCTGATGGACATTATATAATATACAGAGGTTCATACAACTAAGCAACTGTTGGAGATGGGATTAGAATTCAGGTAATCCAGGCTCTAGGGACAGAGTTCCCTCCACAGTACTATTTACTTTCCTAGAATTGGTCAAGGCATGCTCACTGAGTGCCTTTTCTGTGCCCAGTGGCATGGTATAGGGAAAAGAATACTGGATTAGAAGTCAAAAAGCTTGAGTTCTAGTCATGTGACCTTGGGTTATTCTTTTCACCGTGGAGGCTCAGTTTCTTTCTCTGGGAATGTAGAAAATAACACTTGCCTGACTTACAAGTTCAAACTACAATGAAAGTTAAAAACTCTCTGATAAAACGATAATGCATGAAATCATTCTAATGCATTGTTACCATTATAGGTCCAGTGGACGATGCCAAATCAGCTTCAGATATGTAGCCCCTGTTCCTGAGGAAGTTTTTTTGTCTGATTTAAATCTTAACTTTGAATAATATTGTTATCTTATCCCTGACGAATACCCGAAGAAAATATCACAGCGTTAATGGGGACTAATATCTGTGTATACAGATGTGGACAAAATTGTTTATCGATAAAATTTAGAAAACTTTTATGTACTAGCATTCACATCAATATTTTTTCATCATGTGTACATGTATAGCTATAAGAAGTGGACCTTTGATGATTCCATTGGTATCCAGAACTCTGATAAACAGCTGCAACAAGATAGGTCAACACACCTTTCTCTGCAACCTATAGTCAGAGAGGGACCTAGACTCCTTTGTGGTTAAATGAGTGGCTCAAAACATTCACTTAAGACCACAAAGGCAGCATATGAAACAAAGCAGACTTGAACCCAGGTCTTCCTGGCTCTATACTAACCCTAAAAGTGCATATAAAATGGTTTACAAATGTTAACTCAATGGATCTTTACAACACCCTATGAGGTAGGTGATACTATTATGCCCATTATACAGATTAGGAATGCAGGCGCAGAGAGGCTCAGTGACTTACCTAGAGTCAGACAGCTAGTTAGTGTCCATAGCAGAATTTGAACTCAGGTCTTCCTGGCTCCAAATCCTATGTACTGTAAAAAATCTAGCTATCTATCCAGATGCGTATGTTTCTATTTACATTAACTTCTGATAAACATAAGTTTGTAGGGAGAATATTTTAAATTGCAAAGGTTTTAACTTTTTTAGTATCCTAATAGCTTGAATCACTTTTAAACCACTGACATTCTGAGGAATTCCATTTCAGATACAAATGTAAAGCGTAATGTTCATTTACTGATCTGAACCATCTTTCCACATTTTCCAACTCAAAGACCTAAGCACATTAGCTGATTAAAGGTCAACTGTTAGCATTCAGTATCAAACTTTCACAGCATAGAAAAACCAAGTCTTGAACAGAATTTTGATGATTGGAAGCTAATGAAAGTAAACCCAAACCATTCCTACCTATGATGTAACTACACAGGCCTATCTGGGGAAGGAGTGTCATTAATTATAATTATTACCACAGTTAAGTCCACGTTTAGTTAATCATTTAAGGGTTGCACAATATTTTACATGCATTATCATGTTTGAACCTCACAATAACCATATGGGTTAGGTACAATGAGTATTATAATTTTGCAGATGAGGAAAAAATATAACTATAAAAGGTTAAGTGACTTACCCACTATGGTCATTCAACTAATAACTGCCTAAGGAGGCATCTGAATGAAAGCCTTCCTGAATATATCTACTATACCAGGAAGCTCATGTAAATAGAGAAAGAAAACAAAACTAAACCCCAAAGTATTTAGTCTTCATTCTCCCTGCACCTGGTTACTCTTTTCATTTAATGACATTCCCAGCATAATTATCATTGATGCTTTATTACCATACAGATTATGGAGAATTAAAGTTCCCAAGTCTTACAGAATTCATAAAGAGGCTTCTCGAGAATTTCTGCATCTAAACACTGAGAACCCATTGGAGGCCCAAAAGATCATCAAAAAATTCTTTCCTCCTTAGCTCAAAAAGCATTCTTTGTCCTTGTTATTAAGATGCTCATGCTGCACTTGAAAAAAAAAACCAAATAAACCTCACTCCTATATTTTCATTTACCTTTTCTTTTTTTTCTTACTTTTGAATGTTATTTTATCATCTTTTTCTTTCCATAAATTTCTCTCTTCTACATGCATGACTTTTTCAGGCACCCAACCGACACTGCCTTTGGATTCCAAACTATAACCGCAACTCTAGAGTTTTTATAGTAATAAAAATACCCTGTAGGGCATTAGTTATGGGTATGTCCTATTTTATGAAGATCAAATCATACAATGCAAAGATTCCCTTTCTTACATAGTGAATACAGGATAGCTAATATCTGTGGAGCCTAACTATATTACAGACTAAATATTGGGTTAGGAAACAACAAATTGAGCAAAAATCCTACCAGTCTACTATTTTGGCAATCAAGCAATTTGAATCTGAATGCAGTTTGGATTCTTAAAACACCTCCCACCTTTTCTGCAGAGTGGATCAACAGACTTAAAAATCAGGCCAAAAAGTTCAACCGCATTTACTGAGCTCTGGAGAAAGCTAAAGCAAACGAGATCGTGCAGGAAAAAGTTGCGACTGGAGCTACACCCTTCCCCCAGTGCAAAGGAAAAGCAAACTTCTGTAGTCTCAAAATAACTCTCGCTTCCTTTTCACTAAAGGGCTGGACAGCTTATCAGATGTCCGTAAGCCCTGTTCCCCAATAACTGTATGACCAGCAACCCTGAAGACATCCCACACAAAACTCTGCTTCCTCTCTGGCCAGAAATGTGATTTTAAAAAAAAGAAAGAAAAATTAAGTTTACTTTTGGTATCAGTTCAGAGATCCAGTAAATCATGTTCAAAAGATGTGCGTGTGGGATCCTGGCTTTGCCACTGGCTACCTGTGTGATGGTTCCCTCTCTGGGCCTTGGTCTCTATGTCGAATCCAGCTCGAACATATCTAATTATCCTGCTACGTTCTCTGGGGATCCCAGGGCAGAGGACTTCGCAAACTGACAATTCCCCTGATGGCACCTCTGCCCCTTTATCGCCCCCCTCCCGCTTAGGGAAAGCCAAGGGAACTTCTTACTTTGTGCAAAGCCAAGCAGGAGGCGGTGAAACCCAGCAACCTTGTCAACCTGCCGGAGGGACGGCCCCCAACAACCACTCCTCCTCCTCCCCGCTCCACACCCCGGCACACACAGCTCCAGAGATCAGCGTCCACAGCGCTCTAACCATCCCACTCCGCACCTCAGACCAAAACAAAAGCAAAAGGCACCTTTTCCCCGGGCATCGGCCGGCGCCCCAGCTCGCGAACCCCCCCCACCACGCCCCTCCTGGGCTCAGCGCCCGCGACAGGTAAAGCACCTGCAGTGATTTCCCGCCCCCTCCCCTCCCCCGTCGGCTGCTCTGCAGCCGCCCACGCGTTTTTTGTGTGGCCAAGAAAGCGGGCGGGGACCTGTAACCAAGAGACCCAAGGGTACCTTAGTGAAGGGCTGAGGTGGCAGGAAGGGACAGCAGCTTTCTCCCCAACCAGCTGGCTAAGGGATCCTACACACACACACGCACACACACACGCACACACACACACACACACAGACACACAGACATATATACACACACATACACACACACACAGACACACGTACACACACACAGACACACACACACACACACACACACACACACGCCTCTCGCCAGTTCTTGGGCCAATCGCCAGCTTTTTCGGCCCTAGTCTCAGCACCGTTCTCCCAGCACACAGTAAGCGCTTGATAAATGTTTGCTGACTTGTGCAAATCTGTATCTTGCAGTTAGAGCCCCGACCAAAAGCTTTCCTCTTCAAGCAGCCCGGGGAGCCACTCCCTGAGACGCCGCCTGCCATCCCATCCCAAGGGACCCACCGAGTCCCACGATCCCGCTCCGCTACTCACCCTCCTGGTTTGGAAAGTTGGGGTGCCGCGCTGGAGCTCCACCGTGACTTCAGCCCAGACCTAGGATGGGGTGGGGAAGGGAGTGAGGGAGGCGAAGCCCAGGGAGGCTTTGGGGAAAGGGAAGAAGGGAGAGGGAGGAGAAAAGGGGACAGGGATCGGGAGAAAGGTTTCAATGGTTCCGGACAGAAAGGGGAAAACCCCTACTCTGTTGTGGCTGTTGGAGGCCCACCAGGAATTGAGGGGTGCCGCTCTTCCCTGGGCCAAGAAAAAGTCTAGAGCAGCCCCAGAGTTTCAGGGCAAGCTCGAGCACCCAGCCCCTGGCAGCCAGAGAGGAACTAAGCTGGGTTTCAGGGGGTTGGCTGAGAGGTTCCCAGCTACTTCCTGGTATTTCGATTTGCATACACAGCCTTCAATGGGGGAGGTGTCCGTTGGGTCTTCTTGGCTTAAAATCTTACTCTTCTATGTGACCATCCCGAGGAGTTTAGAGAAAAGGAAAAAAAAACAACAACCCGGCAAAGCCGAGTGAAGGCTGGTCACCGGATTGAAGCTGCAGCTCAGAGACTTTCAGATGGGGAGCGAAGGGCAGACATATCTATAGAATTGGCACTGGAAGAGACCTGGGAAAGTATCTACCATCTTTTACAGAGGGGTTGAGTAGTTAGTGGCAAATACAGGATTTGAACTCAGGTTTGATCATTTTGTGATTCTTTCTGCTACACCAAGTTGCTTCTATAAAGGGGAGAAGGAACAAGAGGGGTTTGACACTGAGATCATGAAATGCAGCATCGTGGCTAGAAAGCTGGTCTTAGAGTCGGGAAGAACTCTGTTCAAATCGTATCTGACACACACTGGCTGTGTGATCCTGAGCAAGTCACTTCTCAGTAGTAAGTCACTTCTCAGTAGTCCAGGCAACTCTCGAAGACTGAATTGCTATGCCAGTGCAGCTAGGCATGGACGGATGGGGTTAGTTCCCTAATCCAATAAAATGACAGATCGGTTAAAAAAAAAAAAAAGAAAATGGCTGGAAGTTAGGATGCTAGAGTACATAAAAATCCATTTTACCTGAGACCCTAATAGTTAAGTGGTTTGCCCACCGTTACACAAGTGAATCAGAGTCTGGATTTGAACCCATGTTTTTTCTTTGGTGCTGTTTCACTCCACCGTGACCTAGGTCACATCCCAGTCTCCTTCCAGGAGTTGTAGGATTTCTTTTAGATGAAGCCACACCTATCCTTCACTCATCAAAGCTTAACACTCCCTCAGCGTGAAAGCCCTGGACAATCCTTCTTCTGCCCCGCAGGGCAGTTACAACCTAACCCTGAAGGAGGCACTGACAACTGGACAAGTGCCTTTAGGGAAATCCCCCTCGAAATCTCTAGCATACCCACACCCCTTTCCTTCAGATCCTTGCCTATGACAGGAGCCCCTAAGAATGTAGACTCTCCACTCCAGGGAACTAATAGAAGAGCTCTGTCCTTCCCTTTCCTCCTTTTTCCCTTGGAAGAGAACAAATCTCACAGAATTATCCCACATGAATAGCTTGTATTTTGCATCACAGATCTCACTCTTTACATTACCTTTCCTTTGAAATCCAACCCTTTTTCTATCTTTGCTGTTTCTGTTAAGGGTCATCACAATCCTTCCAGTCATCCAGGTTTGAAACCTTTGGTGTCATCTTTGACTTCTCACTTTCATTTACCCCTCACATTCAGGAAGCTGGCATATCTTGTCATTTCTAGCTCCACATAATCTCTCATTTTGTCCCCTTCTCTATTCTCTCCTCTCACACCAACCTTCACCCCATTTCCTGCCGTTATCACCTCTCACCTGAACTGTTTAATGGGATTCTGATTGGCTTTCCTGGACTTCTCTCTCCCTACTGAAGTTCATCCTCCCACACAAGCCCAAGTGGTTTCCCATAAGCTTAGGTCTGATCAGGTCATCCTTGGTACCCAGTAAACTCCAACAGCTATTTGTTACCTCTAGAATCAAATATCAAGTCTTCTGTTTAGCATTTAAAGCCCTTCACAAGTTGGCCCCAGTCTACCTTTCTAGCTTTATTGGACATTACTCCCCTTCATGAACTCCAAGGTCCTGCCAAACTGGTCTTCTAGCTGTTTCTTGTGCTCCTGCAAAAAGCACAACTAAACTCTCCAAACATGAATAGAAAACTAAAGTCTGAAGTAATGTATTAAACAGAGTTAGGGAAAGAAAGAGGACTGGATTTATATGGAAAACTTACTGTTCCTATGAAGTGAGAGACAATTCACTTTTGCCTTTGTTGTTACTTTGTTTATAGTGAATATCAATATGCCAAGAAACATGACTCCTGCTGAAAAGCTGTTCTGCTCACTGACAATTATGACCTATAACTTTGATTGTGGCATTGCATATCTTTCAACAGAAAAGTATCCAAACATGAAACTCACCAGCTTGGTTAGACATACAGATCAAATTAATTTAATGAATACTAACCATTACAAGTCTATTCCGTTCCCTGGGACATGAAAAGTTTATGGACTTTTTTTAAATAATGAAACATATTCAATCACATTATTCTCAAGATTTAAAAGGTTTTTATATCATTAAGAGATAAACTTTAAAATATTGTTTACTTCATGTTTTTAATTTCTATGTTTATTTAACATTCTTTATGTACATAATATATTAATACAATAGTACATTATTTAATTTGTAAATATACATACAATGTATACCAAAGTCAGTGCAGTTTTAAGTTTTAATAGCTTAAATAACTGTATATTGGGAATCTGAAATTTTATTTTTTTACTGATAGAGGTGCATAATCTACCTGCATCTCTTCCTGTTTCAGTATTTTCCTGCATGACTTTCAAAGACATCCATCATTTTAACACCACCAGGTCTAATATGTAAAAGGCCCCTAATCAAGGAACCGGGGACACAAAGTGATCAGATAGCTATGACTGAGAGTTTCTCTCAACAACTAACAATTTGAAAAGTAACTAAAATTTCTATAGCTCTGCAGGATTTGTTGAAGCAGTTTGCATAAATGATCTCATTATCTCCTCACAACAACCCAGAGGCAAATGCAACACATGTAATTTTCCTCATTTTCAAATAAGATAGCTTCCCAACAACCTAGTGAAATAAACACTACAGATATTATTATATCAATTTTACAGGTAAGGATCCCAAGGCTGAGAGCAATTAAATACCTTGCCCAGGATCACATACCTTAAGTGTCTTCAGGTCTTGTGCCTGACTCTATCTAGTTCTCCAGCCACCATACCCTGCTGCCTCCTGAGTTATTCCTAGGCTATAAAGAAAAGTAAGATATCACAGAACCTGAGTTGGAAGGAACTTCTAATACCTTACCGATAACCTCCTCTACAATCTAGATTGTGGCATTGTCATCTTTATCATCTGATTTGTTCCATTTAATTCAATTCAACAAACATTTATTAAGCATCTACTATCTTAAAGACCTTCAGTAAAAGGAAGCCTTCAATTTTCAGAGACAACCTATATATCTCTCCAAAAGTTAAGATGTTTTTCCCCATATCAAACCAAAATTCCATTTTACAATTACCACGCATTGCTCCTAGATTTACCGTCAAGTCAAGAAGAAATGTAATCTGTCTTTCATCTGACAGTCCTTCAAATGTTTGAAGCCATCATGGTTCCCTAAGTGTTCTCACTTCTAGACTAAACATCTCCAGAATCCAACATTGTACATTTTCTATCCCCTTCACCATCCTGGTTGCTCCAGTTAAACAGTACTGTTCAAAAATGTGATGCCCCAGATCGAACAAAGTACTTCAGATGCTGTCTTTCTAGATAAGAATACAATAAGATCCCTCAAATATTTTGATGTATTCATCTCAGCGTTTCACTGGAGTATCAAATCCATCAGGTTAGATCAAACTCATCTATGTCTTCTCATCTTGTACAAGTTTTGTTCATATATTCCCATAGATTTTTTGTAGAACATCATCCCCAAATTCTGGAGGCTTTCCTCCAGCCTTTTTATATTTTATGGGTACCAGTGAAGCAGTCAAGATATCCATCTGTTATCCCATACATGATCAGCCTGCCTTTTTTTCTGATCATATGTTGTACATTTCCTCAATTCAGTAAGTTATGCCACTTCTTTGAAGGTCACTATTGGAAATATGTTGTATCTACTTCCATGCATCTCTACATTGACCTTTGTGTCACTCACAATGCTGGCTGATTCTTTGGAGATTATTGTGCTGGAGATTTATAACCATATAGCATTACTAAGAGAATATTTGTCTTTTTTTAAATGAATTTTTTAAACTGAAGCTCAACTCTGGATTCTTAAAAGCAAGATTCTATTTATCAAATATTGTCAATTCAATCTAATAAACATTTACTAAATATCTTTTCTATACAAGGTATTAAACTATCCAATTTACAGTCTTCTTATTCAATCCTGAGTCCTACATTAGTATCATTTATGGTTCCTGCTTCAGGTTTATGGGCTGATGAACTAATTAAATGGATTAACAATCCTACTGACCTCCTCCTTCATAGATGAGAATGGAATACAGAAGACTATGTATTCGAAACTACTATTGTCATTGGCTGCTATTAATTTCCTAATGGCCAACCTATTAATGAAGTCACTCTCCACTCTTTAGTAAGCTGTTCTCAGACAGCAAAAAAGACAACAGCTGAAGACCCAGATTCCTGGGGTGCTTTCCAAGAGACCTCTTCCAAGCTGATGTCAACTCATTAATGACTTGTCTGAGTCCAGTCATCCATCCAGTTCTGAATCTACATAACTGTAGTATCATCTAGTTCACACCTCTCCCTCTTGAGTACAAGGATAGCCTTAGAGATTCTGTCAAATGTTTTGTAAAATCTAGGTATACTATGTACAGAATATTCTCATCTTCTGCCTATTTATTGATCATATAAATTTAAAGAAAAGAAATAAGATTAGAATGGCATGTAGAAATGCTATTTGTTACCATCACCTTCTCACTCCCCTAACTCCACAAGCCCTTTAAGAAAACATCCCAGACTTTCATCAGGAGCAAGCTCACCAGCTTGGAGCTTTTAAACTTTCTCCCTTTCGCATTTAAAAAAAAATCAGGACTGTATTTGCCACATTGTCATCTTGCAGCATCCTTGTTCTATATAATTTTTTCAAAGGGCATTGATAGCAAATAGTTTAGTAGTCACATTCACCATGTTCAAAGTCCTGGAATATAGTCTTTTTTCAACCTAATGACATGAATTTATTAACAAAAGTCACTACTCTCATACTATTTCCTCACTGATCTTTGACTTCAGTCAGGAGCTATTAGTCACTTTTTTTCTTCCCTCCCCTTCTCAGTCTAAAGATCTTTCTCTTTGGCAAAGAAAACAAAAGTTGAGTAGATCTACCTTAATTTTGTCATCCATATAGCCCAAGATTTGCTTTTTTTGTAGCTAGGTCTCACTATCAGTGTACCTATTTTTTAAAAAATGATTTTGTTTTCATAGTTATCATTCCTCATGTTATTTTTTCAGGATTATGACATTCAACTTTTGTTATATGCTCCTATCTTTTCTCTTCCATACAGGTTATTTAAACACTTAAATTGGCTGATTAGTTCCTTGTGCATCCATATTGATCTGTAAGAGGTTCAGGCAAAGTAAAGATCACTTTTATCTTGAAGGTACATGAGGAAGAGATCACAGAAAACTTCATGGAGGAAGAGGCACTAGAGTTAGACCTTGAAGTAAGAAATATCAACAAACAGACGTGGAGAGGGGATATCTATTCCACTTCATGGGGGTGGGATGGGATAGTATAAACCAGGGCACATAGAAAGGAAGGGATGTGATGTGACTTGGAGAAAGAGAACAGTCCAGACTGGTTGGAATAGGTTAAAGTCAGAGAAAGGAATAATAGACTGGAGCCAGATTGTTGAGTTTTTTTATTATCAGAATTGGGATTTTTAATTTAACCAGTAGGTAATAGCACTAATTTGGAGAGTTACGGGACCTAAATTAGAATCCCAGTTCCCTTCTTTATGAGGTGATTGACTCTGGACAAATCACTCAACCACTTTGAACCCAAGGTTCTTTACGTGAAAAATAAGGGAGTTGGGGGTGTGAATCATGTCCTGTTCTATAAGGTCTCATCTAGTTAAAGGCCTTTTGAAATAAAGGAATGGCTAAGGGGTGTAAAGAATGGGTTTCCAGAGCAGAAAGACTGAAGGAAAGGGGACTAATTAGAAGGCCAAATCCTTTTGCCTAAATTACAGGTAATGTAGGTCAGAATAGATAAAGACCTGGATGAATATGGAATTTGAAGGGGAAAGGGGATATATGTGAGAGAGATTGTGAAGATAGAAATAACAAGAGTTGGAAACCACTTGGATGTGTTAGAGTAAAGAAGAGAGAAGAGTAAAAATATGACCTGGCCCAGCTGACTGGAAAGATAATGGCACCATCAAGAGAGACACAGAGCTGGAAGAGCAGACTTCTTAAAAAAGATGCCAAGAATTTATTTTAAACATGTTCATTTTTAGGGGCGAGTAGAATTTTCAGGTAGAGCTATCCAGTCAGTTGTTATATACAATATAACAAATAATAATTCCTTATATAGGAATTAACACTTTGCTCAACGATTGAAGTTATAGATCTTCAAGTCATGGACAAAGAGTTGATAATTAAAGTCACAAAAGTAAATGAGATCAGCAAGAGGGTGAGGGTAAAAAAGGAAGAGAAGAGGACCAAGGACAGAAACTTGGAAAGCACCTATATTTCAGGGGTTGGAGGAAGAGAAGGAGTCACTAAAAAAAAGACAGAGAAACCAGCCTCATTTCCCTGCTTTCACTTTAATTTCCTTGCCTAGAATGCCTTCCCTTTTGCTCTATCTATCCCAAATTTATCCATTCTGGATGTAGGATGCTGTAACATAAAGAACAAAAGATTTGGAATCAAAGGAATTTTCTCCAAGTTCTATTTCTTGGTAACATTTTCACTTTGGTATTGATCTTTCTGAGCCTTGGTCTTCCAATTTCTAAAATGGGAATACTCATGGTAGCTATGCTGGAAAGTCATGAGGAAGGTAAGTGGTTTTGAACTACAGTTATCTCTTCCACATCAACAGGGTTAGAAGTAGGGACCCCCACAAAAAAAATCTAGAAAATCCTTGTAAAATTTTTTGTTCCTTTGTATCAGAGAAGAAGTCTGAATTGTTATGGTATTTAAAGATAAAATATATTGATATTTTACAATTCCACACATATATTTTATCCATTTCTGAGTTTCTAAACTTTTTTTAGCTGTCTGCTGGCTTTTGTGTGTCATTTGCGGCTTCCACAAAACTCCCCTAAAATTCCCATTTAATTTCTTATGCTAATCCTCAAATCAAAACCATGATGGGGAAAGTTGTAATGTAGAAGGAATAATGGTATGAAGCTCTATATAAAAGTGAATTCATAGGAAGTATCATTATTTTAACCCCATTAAAGTGTTTACTCTGGTACCTTATCATAGTAGAAGAATGGCTCTGGGTCCTTTTAAAAGACTATGATTATGGAATAAAAACTTTGGCAATTCCTGCTAAGCCATAAAGACTCTGAGTTTGGACCAGAGATGTAGAATATTTCAATAATCCTCAGATTATTGTAGGGCAATTTTAAGAGGCTCATCACCAAAGGGTTGTTCTCCAAGTGATAAAGGCACCTCCTTAAACTATCTCCTAATCCAGAGATTCTTAACTTTTTTTGTGTCATAGACCCCCTTCTGCAGACTGGTGAAGCCAAGGGTCCCTCTCTCAGAAAGATAATTTTTAAATGCATAAAATAAAATAACACAGGACTAAAAAGGAAACCACTTATCATGAATTAGTTATTGAAATATTTTCGAACCAAGTTTACCCCCTAAAATCCATCCAAAGACAACTTTGGGATCTGTGGACCCCAGGTTAAGAAACCCTACACTAATGAATGAATTTCCATCTACATCGCTGGAGGAATCACCAATGACTTCTATGGATACCTAGAATATTGAAGTCATTGTTACTCTGTAGAAAGCTAACCTTCTCTACAGAGCCTTCCCTTACTGTTCCAGTCCTCACTGAATCCCTTCTCCTTCCGAATGGGGCAACCAGGTGGTGCAGATAGAGTGCTAGGCCTGGAGTCAGGAAGACTCATCTTCTTGAATGCAAATCTGGCCTCAGATACTTACTAGCTGTGTGACCTTGGACAAGTCCCTTCACTCCGTTTGCTTCAGTTTCCTCATGTGTAAAATGAACTGGAGAAAGAAATGGCAAACATTCTAGTATCTTTGCCAAAAAAAACCCAAATGGGGTTGGTTATGGAAAGTCAGCCATATGTGAACAACAACAACTTCTGAATTCTTCCTCTTATTTGCAGTTAGTACTATCTAGTGCCCAGTTAAGCACTTAATTATGGACCATCCTGTGTTGTTTGTGTTTTTCCACGTGGGATATGCTTGGACTTTAAGGACAGGGATGGTAAAATTTCTGTGTCTCCACAGCACCTTTCACAGAAATGCTGAGCACAGGGGGCTCATTTCCTAAACACTTGTTGATAGTTTATGTGTTGCAACAATATTAACATGCAGACTACAGAGTGCTTGCCTTTGTTTTAATTTGCAGAGACAAAGCATCCTAAGGGTAAATCAGGGAAGGCTTCTTGGACTTTCAAGCAATTAATCAATCACTTAACAAGCATTTATTAATCACCTACCTACATACCAGGCTCTGTGTTAGGTGCTAGGGATACAAAGACAAAATGAAATGGTCTCTGACCTCAAGAAATTTATAATCTGATGAGGAGAGGAGAGACAAAACAGTCATCAGTCAATAAACATTTAAGTACTTACCATGTTCCAGGCATTGTGCTAAATTCTGAGGATACAAAGAAATGCAGAAAACAGTCCCTGTCCTCAAGGGAGGGATAACACCATATAAATCATGAGGTCTATACAAGAAAAATACAGAATGGAGGAGCTAAACTGAAAAGAAAAGTTATTAACAGCTGGGAGACTGGATAGAAACCTTCAGCAGAAAGTGAAATTTGAACAGTCTCTTGAAGTAAAAAAAGAAAGTAAAAGATAAAGGCAAGGGGACAGGTTATTCCAGGCATGGGAGACAGTCAATACCAGGGGGTGGGGAACCTGTGGTCTCGAGAACACCTGAGGCTGCAAGTTCCCCACCCCTGGTCAATATAAAGGCAAGGTGATGGGAGATGCAGCATTGTATGAGAGGATCATTAAGTATGACAGTTTGACTGGACTATGAGATTCATCAAAGGGATTGAGATTTATAAGAGAAAGTGCAATTAGTATTAGAAAAGATGCCCAGAGATGACAGGTCTCTGTGAGTACCAGCAAATGGAAGGAGTTTGAAGGAAAGAGGTCCAGGATAAAGGGAATTTTGTTTATTGTGGAATTCCAGAGGGCACATAGATGGGATAGAGTTGAAGTAAATGATGACAAGCAAAGGGTGGCAAATTTTAGGGAGTGGAATGATTTCCTTATCAGAGATTTGGGATCATTGGAATTGGAAAAATTAAAGGATGTAGAAAATTGCTATCCACTTGAGAGGAAGACTCTGGACAGCTACAAATAGCCCCATGAATGATAGTAGGTAAATAGAACATTCTTGGCTTCAGGGGCCCTTTAGTATTCTAGCATGGCCCTGGTAGTTGTGTGGAAATTTTTGGTTGAGGTTGTCAGGCACAGGCTGACTGGCCTGCTCCTTCATTTGATAAGTTGAGATTTTAGTATGATTTTATGAAAGGTGATGAGATATAAAGAATGACCTGCTAGAAATTCATTCTCTAGAGCAATGGCTGGAGGGCCGGCTATCAATGTATCATCAGATTCCTCTAGTTGTAGCCTTGGAACATAGAACCCGACGTCTTCTGTTGGCCTTTTATTCCCTATCCTTCGGATGTAGTAAAATAAAGTAGTAGTTCTTCTTGGCTCAAGCACTAAAGAGAAAGAGAGCTGAGGATAGAATGATCAGAATGAAAGGAGGAGAGATACGTTCTTTGAGTTTATAAAGGTTTGCTGAAATAAAGATCTTTGGTGGTAAAAAAAATTTTGTAGACCAGTCAATATTTGCCACAGGTCATTTCTCATCTGTGGGCTGCTTCTTCAAGGTCACAACTTCATCCTGTCATTTTCTTTCCCTGTCCCTATGTCTGATTAAATGTCACTATGGAGATGGTGATTCACCCATTGCCATTCTATCACTACCTCAGGCAGAGCAAATGATGGCATGTAGGTGGGAAGAAAAGGAGAGAAAAATGAAAAATGGCAATTGCCTCGTTCTTTAGGAGAAGAACAAGCAAGGCCTGCTCTAGGCAAAGTATTAAAGTAAGTGAAGTTTTTCGATAGTGCCTTACCTTTCTGAAAGGATTTCCACTGACTCTCCTCCCATGACTCCCAGAAGCTTCCCCAACCCCTTCCTTCTGACCCATGACTCCAGATGTTGGGAATTTAAAATCCATTCTTCCTACTCTCTGTCCTCTCTCATGAATGACTAACCCTCATGGTCAGGAGCATGGTGGTTGAATATGAGGAGGCTCTCAACTGGGCTACTGGAAGTCAGATCCAGGACCTATGAGTACAAGTTTGCGAATTTGAAATGAACAGAAAGGTAAGGAATAAACTGAATAAATGAAAACATTCATATTTTTATGGTCACCAGAAAATTAAAAAGTATAAAAACTGAGTTTAATTGTATACTATTTCCAGCATTATTAATGTATAGTTACCAGAGGATAAAGGAACACTTATGTGGTTTGTTGGCTGTTTGGCCAAATTAAGTTTTTGTGTTACATTTAATTATGATACTACTCATAAATGCTCTGACCACAGGATTTGGCTCATACAGCACAGTCACTTGCTCACAACTTTAAAAAAAAGAATAAAGGAAACATTAGTTATATTCAGCAAACCTTTATTTAACATCTAGTCTAGCACTGTCCTCAGGGGAATGTTCTGCTTTGGCTGAGAATATGAGGGAAAGTAGCACCATTCACACTTAGTAAAACTGCGCTACTACACTTTATTGATACCAAAGCAAATCAGTAGTGAAAAGGATACAACAAGGGCATATTGAAAGTGCAGACATCTCTTTAGTCCCAATTTTCTTTTTGTCTTGGGATACACAGTAGCACAAATCTATTTCCGAGACTAGTTGGTTCTGCCTAGTACTACAGATCTATTTGAGTAGATTGGCCCACTCAGGTACAGTTTTACCTGCTTTTATATCTGGGAGTAAACAAGTGCCTCAGATGTGCTTTAGAAATTTACCACTTTCATGTAGCACTATGGCAGTGAACAAAAACATTATGAATATACTGATCATCCTTATAATAAAGGTCACCTAAGTTGCTACAGTCTCTGGTGCTTTATGACTGAATCTATTAATCTATTAGTTAATATGGCAATTTATATCAATGTATCTATCCTACTACCCCACCCTAGGACTCTTTCATTAGAAAGTTACAAATTTGGCTATCTGGCATCAGGGAGATACAAACTTTGATAAGATATGGCTCCTGACTCTGGGTGTGTCTTGCATTGTTAGTTCAGTAAGTTTATATATTCCGTAAGTTTATATATAATGTTCCTTAGAAGCCCTATTTATTTTTATGTTATTATAAAGTTCCAAGGATGCTACTATACTATAAATATAACCATCATATCACAGCCTGTTCCTTGTTTATACTATTTGTGGCTTGTCCAGATACATTTTTAAATCCAATTGTAAGTGACAGGTTAGAATTACAAAGTTGAAAACAAGATCCAGTAAAGTTGGGTGTTAAGAATGTATTCACCCTTACTACCAGAAGAAACTTGATTATCATTTTAAAACCAAATTATTCATGTAGTTTAAAAACTGAACTACAAATGGGAACTGATGTGGGAATTTCAGAAAGCATTTCTAGATTTAATGAAACCATAGCAAGTTACTATATATAACTAAGCTTCTGTGGACTGGCATCTCTGGTATGAGGGCTTGCCAAATCCTTTTCAGGTCTGCTTATCCCCTGCTGTTCACCTTTGCCCAGCTCTCACCTATGGCTCCAAGAAGCTGTAGAATGCACAGAGGTCACACCTTAGTAAAACCATCTCAGCAGGAGGTCTAAACCAGCTTGAAGGTAACCATTAGGACTCAAACCTGTTGGGGAGTTAGGGGGAGTCTACCCCAAGCATGTGAAGACTTCCCTGGAATGAGTGAATGAAAACAATTTGTTCTAATAGCATGAAGGAGGCTGAAGCTATGGAGCTCTTGGAGCTTGGTCAGACATTGAAGATGCCAAGGTCATCTTCCTGGGCCACCACCAGTCATCCCGACTTTTGTCTTGCTATCGGACTTCAATGAACCAGGAGCTAGAGTGAGGCTGGTGACTTTGTACAGCTCTGTTTCACTTAAATCCAATTCACAGCAAGTCAAGATATCAAGCTGGTGATGTCACTGGTCCTTTTCAAAAATGAAGGCTGAATAATAAGTTAGCTCAGGAAGACTGCTGAGAGGGTCAACAGTCTCAGTTCTTTTTAACCCTTGTGAGAGGTTTGTTGGTGGTGCTGGTGGTGGTACTTATGTGTAGGAGTGATGAGAAAAGACAACCTAAGGAAAAGAAAAGGTGTTCATGTGTGTGTACCCTTTTAGAAAAGGTTAAGAGAATGAGTCACAAGAAAATGTTTCTCCAAATAATTGGGGTTGGAGGGGTTGTGGGAAGATGGGACACTAATTTTGCTGTGATAGAACTACCCATCAGTCCAACTGCTCTGGAAAATGGTTTGGAATTATGTAAGATAAATAACAAAACTGTCAATATCCTTTGACCCAAAGATCCTAAGGAGGTGAACGGTAGAAACAAAGGTCTAAAATATTCATGCCATCATTTTCAATAGAAGCAAAGAGCTAGAAACAAAGTGGGTGTCGATCAATTCAGAAATGGCCAAACCAAATGAGGTGTATAAATGCAATACAGTATGATTGTGCAAGTAGAGATGATGAGCATGAGGAATGCAGAGAAACATGATGACTTATATGAAGTGACATAGAATGAAGAAAGTTTTTTTTCTCTTAATGTTCACACACCACACAAATCATCCCTTTAATAATATTTACTCCAGGGGCCTCCAGTGACTCTAGACTCACATGGTCCGGGTTCAACCTTGGATACTTTTTTGTGTGTTTCATTGTCCCCCGCATGGAGTTTTCCAGAAAAATCTTTAAATATACTTATGGTATAGCTCCTGTTTAGATTTGCATAAATGAGGTGATAACAAGTCCTCAAGTCATAGTGAGGCCACTAAATTCTTACTGGTATGGAACAGCCTTTGTTTTATCCTACAGAAAATGCATAAGGCACAAAGGACTCACAGAAAGTCCATGGAGAGATACAAAAGTATATAAATGGAATACTAGATCTCCCCCTATGAAGGTAACTGCACTTTGGTGCTTCTGAACAAGTACCTCGTTTACACTAGACCTGCATTGCCCAAGAAATACATGGCAATAGCTGGAGGAGTGGGGGGACTGGCAAGATCTAGGTCACCTGCCCTTCCCCATGGTTTTCCAGAAATAGGGCTCAAATAGGCAAACCTCTTTCTTCTTCTGAGTACACTGTTGAAAAACTCTCCCTTTGCCTAAATTTTTAAAATTGAGAACTACAAAACTTTAAGTTAGGGATATGGGAATGTTCCTCCAGGATGTCCCTCTAAGGTTGCATGCAAGCACACTTATGCCTCTGCCATGTGCTTCTACATTACTTCTATCAATATCCTAGTTGCTTTGAGCGCTTTGAGTAGGGAGTGTTCATCCACATGAACCTAATCTCTGATCTATACTAAGAAGAGGAAACAAAAGTAAAACATACCAGTAATCTGAGGTATAAGAACCTTAGGCCACCAGAGCAAGTACATACAACCTGTCTCTTCTGCTTTTTCTATAAGTCACCACTAATTCTTCCAGTCAGTGGAAGAAAGAAATCCCATCCTTTCTCCCACTTATTGCAAGAAGCCATAAAGGAAAAGGAAAAGAGAGAGTCTTGAGAAGACTTCAAGAATTTTGGTTGTTGGTCATCAGAGAGGAGGAGACAATTGATTAGTAGGAACCAATCAGGGCAATTTCCTGTGTTGTCTCAAGTCTTCAGTGGACATGCCTATGCTGAATGGGTGTCCCTCTCTCTCATGTGCCAACAGACAATGGTTTGAGACTTGTAGTTTCATCAGGTTGATTGGGGAACTCATAAATTTGATTGTTTACTCTGAACCACCTCTCAACCCCCTTGCAAATAAATTCCATAATTTTCCCAGGAATTAAAGTCAAGCTCACTGACTGAAGTTTCCATTCTGGTCACTTAAAAAAAAAAAACATTGAGACATTTTCTCTTATTCAATCCTGTATCTCTTCTGTTCTATGTGATCTTTTAAAAAATACTGACAGTGATTCAGAATCGCATCCAATGGTTCATCTAGTGCCATGGAATGTAGTTTTTCTAGGTCTGGTGAGTTCAACCCATCAAAGGCAACTAGCAGCTTTTGCTGTCTTCCTACTTATCTTAGGTTTCAACTCCCTATTAGATGTTTAAAAAAAAAGTTCTACCCTTATGAGGCCAAAGATCATTCTCCTTATCAGAGAAAACTGAAGCAAAAGTAGTTGAGCATTTCTGCCTTCCCTCTCTTGTTTTTCATCATTGTATCTACGGTGAAAATCATCTTTGATCTTCTTGTACCCCCAATATATCTTTTATTTTAAAAACCTGTTTTCCTAAATAAATTCATTTTATACCAATGTGCATTTATAACTTTAAGCACTTAGGCAAACAAGAAGATACAATTATGTTGAACAGACTAATTTACTGCAAATACAAAGACAATTCACAGAATCACAAAACGTGAGAGTTGAAAGGAATCCAAAGGGATCCATCCAGGCCACTCTATACATTTATAAGAATTCACTTAATCTGTAAACTGCTGGAAAAATGGTCCTCTAATCTTAGCCGAAAGACTTACAATCAGGGAAAACTTACTACTTCCCAGAACAATTTATCGCATATTTGGACAGTCTTAATTGTTCGGAAATGTTTTCTTGTATAAAATTTAAATCTTCCTTTTTGCAAATCCTACTCGCTGCTCCCAGTGAGGCTCTCTGAGGTTAAACCAGACAGACAAGTACTTTTTCACAAAAGCCGTTTAATGCTTGAAGGCTATCATCATGTTTCTCCTTAGCTCTCCTCCCTCCCCTTCGGTCTTCTTTATCCTGCTCTTCATTCCTTCAGTCTTTCTCAAGTGGCATGATCTCGACATTCTTTGACATCTTGGTTACTCTTCCTCTCCAATTTATCAATTTAAAAATGTTCAATGTTTGTTTCAACCTATGAACTCTTACGGGGAAACTCCCTCTTTCAAAGCAAATGTTAACCCTTTAGTAATTTATAGTCCTAGAGAGCTGCCTGAGGCCCTGACGTTAAGTGGCTTATCTATGCTTGCACCATTAATTTGTATCAGAGGCAAGACTTGAATTCAGGTGTTCCTTACTGTAAGGCTGGCTCTCTATCCACTAGATCAGGCTGCCTTTCTTGCTTTCTAGTGCATCCTAAAACATGTAACCAAAACTGACATGATATTCCAAATGTGATCTGAAGAAGGCAGAGTGTAGTGAGACTATATTCCTTTGTTCAATGTCTAGACGATAGATTTCCATTGTATGTTCATGTGCAATATAGTATAATTGGGAATAGTAAGGATGAATTCCTGAGTTTTTTAGTGGGATTGAGAAGAGGGAGGGATTAAAAGTTATCGCCAAAAATCTAGTTGAAATCCTTATATAACTGTCTAACCTATCTTCATTCTTTCTTTTCTTTTTCCCCTGTAACTCATATTATACAAGTAATTTTCTCAATCTTATTTCTGTTCAAACAACCCAAAGGTTCCTTGCTGCTTACTAAGTAAAATTCCTTAGCTTCCTATGTAAGTTTCTCCACAATCTGGTCCCAATTTCCTTTTCTAGCTTCATATCAAATTATTTCCCAGCATGCACTCTATGCTCCAAACTGGACTACTCATCATCTTTGAAACTATTCACTTTATCCATACTTCTTCTCTTGAAGTTTCCTATACCTAGAGTATCATTCTCCCAATATTTTTAAAATGTATTTTTAAAATTTCTATAAACAAGTGTGCATATTTGAATATAAAGGTGCTTGAACTAGAGAGTGTGAGAAAAAAACACTAAGAAAATGAACACAAATTTAGAAACTAGCAAACACAATTATCGGTGCCTATATTTGCTCTTATCAATCACTAATCTCACCTCAAAAGATGTATTGTTTTGAATGTAGCACTAGCCATATCACCTTTGTTTTCCTAATGTGTTTCTCTTTGATTTATTGTATGCAAAATATGTTTATTACTATAATTGTTTTTAACTCTACAATTATAGAAAGTATATGTATATGTTATTTTTGGTTCTGCTTTTTTCAATTCAAAACATTACATATATCTTGCCATGTTTTAAAAAATTTTTTACATTCTTTTTTATGGTACAGTAATACTCTATTACATACACAAGTCTTAATTTGCTCAGTTTGTTTAATGGACACCTACTTTGTTTTCAGTTTTTCTCCCCCTATTTCTATGTGTTGAAATACTCCCCATCTTTCAAGGTCCAGTTCAAATGGCATCTCCGTGCAGTCCTGTCTGTTCCTAATCATGGTTCATGAACTTGGAGTCACCTTTTCATCATAATGCCAATTGGTTAACAATAATAATATGTCTGGTAGCCATCCTCCTCTTTACACTCACTCTGCTATCCCCTCAGATCAGTCCTGCATTGCCTCTCATCTTGGTGATTACTATAGCCTTTAATGAGAATCTTTGTCACAAATCTTTCCTCTCTGCCACAGAGACTAGAAAGTTTCCAAATTGATTTTCCTAATACACCCTTATCCCAGAGGGTCTCTCTTTGAATAAAGGAGTTTGGGGATGTCTAAATTTCTTTTGATTTATTTGCCTTCACCCAGGTAAGCTTGAGAATACCAGTATCTAGTCCTTCCAATGTTAACTCCAGCTCTCCTTATAAACACTCACAGAGCCAAAAGTCTAGATTAGATTTTATTTACACTGTAAAAAACAAAAAGATATCCTATTGTGCCTATTGAGAGATAGGAGGGTCTTTCTGTAAGTTAGGTGGCTAGGTAGCACAGAGCGTAGAGCACTGGGTTTGGAATCAAGAAGACTCAAATTCATGAGTTCAAATCTGCCCTAAGACACTTACTAGCTGAGTGACCCTGGGTAAGTCACTTAACCCTGTTTGCCTCAGTTTTCTCATCTGTAAAAAGAGCTGGAGAAGGAAATGACAAACCACTCTAGCATCTCTGCCAAGAAAATCCCAGATGAGGTGATGAAGAGTCAGACATGACTGAAATGACTGAAATATGAAGATAAATTCTGGCATAATCCCTGCCCTTAAAGAGCTTAGATTCTAATAATGGGATGAGATATACCCAAAAATAAAATCTCACTTGATTTTTCCTATTTTATACTTGAGGAAACTGAAGCAAGTAGAGGTTAAATTACTTATTCAAGGTCACACATCTAGTAAGTGACTAAGGTCTTTCTGACTCCAGGTCCAATACTGAATAAGACTCTAGTGATATGATCATGGTTGTTTCTAGCACCATTTGCCACGATAGTTCTCCCTCCATCCCTCCCCACAGTATCTTCATTCCCAGAAGGCATCTACTGGTTTGCCTTGCTGAGCTTATCACCCTTTATTCCTATCCACCATCATGATCCTCATCACTGTCCCTGCACTCAATTCTGCTTCCTCCCTTTCAGCTCTTATTCCTCAATAAATTTTTCTCCTATTCAGCTCTCCATTCCAGCAGGTATCAAGGATCCTTCTCACTGATGTTTAACTCTCCTTCCACAGATGCTTTCTGACATTTTCTCCTTAACTGTAGGACATTATGCCAACTTTATAACAAGATAACCATGAGCAGATTATTTGGAATCCCAGTTGACTTTTTTGTAACTCTATTTACTTCTTCATCTCCTTCTCCTCTTCTACCTCCTCCTCCTCTTCTTTCTCTTCCTCCTTCTCTTCCTCCCCTTAAATAATTTGTTCTGTGAAGTTTGGATTCAGTCAAAGGGCCAAGCTTGAGGACCTAGAGGGTCACCTGTGGCCTCAAGGTAGAAGCTTCTTTATCCCTGCTCTAGCTCTTCCAATTGTCTTTCCATTCCCAAGTTCCATCAAGCTAATCGGGATGCGACCTGCAAATTATCCCATGTCTGCTTCAAGAAATCACTTGTAGAACATGCTCTGAAGCTCCTCTTCCCAACCCCTATCAGTATTGGCAGGTTGGGTTCCCAGAGTTAAGCTAACTTCTTTCTCAAAATTCAATGAGAACCTGAGGCACTAGGAAGGAGAAACTGTTTTCTAATGCTACATAGATCATGAATTCCCACCAGCATATCCCCACTATCACCATGACTACTATTTGGCATCAATTAGTTAGCCAGACTTAATTAGCTTTTAGAAAGGAGTATTAAAGTGATATAGTAAGAACATTTAGTGCAAGCCCCTACCCCAGACAGGAGACACCTCTTCCCACAAATACAGAGTCCAGGGAAAGTGGTTTCAAGCTTAGAATACATGTGGCACACTTTCTGGAAGCCCTTTTGATGGAAGTAATTTTTTTCCCTTTGTGAGGGTTCAAGGCTCCCCAGAGGTGTGATGTAGCTTCTGCTGGGACCCTTCTAATATCCTACAAATGCATTTCTTTAGCATGTGATTTGTTTTTAGTTCCTCAAGCAGACACTACTACCAGTTATTGCTATTCCAGAGACACTACTAGGATGCCAATGAGAAGTCCTTTGTCTCTCTAAAGTTTATAAAGTTCTTCTGTCCCCCTCCTCTGATAAGAGGCTCTACCCTTCTCCTTGTCCCCAAGCAACATCTTGTCAGGGCTAGAACTATTTTCTCTTTTAAGTTTCCAGATACTCAGAAGCTTGAGTTTGGAACTAGTTTGCCATTTTACAGAAGCTAAAGTTTTCTCAGCAAATACCAGTACACTCCTATGTAGCATAACATCATTTCATCCAATGTCTGTCTTTGTTCCTTCCAAACTGATTAACTGGGTTAGTAAAAACTTAGTTTAATATCTTTGACTGATTAATTCAATAGAAAAGTGTTCTTGTCTGGTTAAGACATACAGCTATAACATTTTTTCAGTTACTCTAAATGAACAGATGGATATATGGTTCAATCAACCCTTACCTTTACATGCTAGAAAAGGGAGGGGCAATTGTGTTCCTGAAAAACCAAGAATCTTCTATCCTCATTACATTCAGATCTGATCGTGTTATCATTCTCTTGCTCAAAGAACATTGTTGTTTCCCTTCTTACAGAATAAAATACAAAGTCGGGTATTTATGACTCTCCTTAATCTGGCATCAACAAATGCCTTATTTCACTCTAATTCCTTTCACACATTTTATTTTTCAGCCATAATGTCCCATGACATATTATCTGACTCTTTGCATTTACTATCCTTTGTAACTGGAATGATTTCCTCCATATCTATGACTGCTGACATCCACTTTTCTCAAGGTCTAACTTGGGTGCCACCTCCTCCATGAATCCTGCTCAGATATCCCCCAGGCAAAAGTGATCTCTCACTTTTCAGATTTCTCATAGGACTTTGCCTAAACCTTTCCTTTTTGTTCTATCATATTCCACCTTGTATTATGCTTAGTTGTTTGCATATCTTATCTCACTATTAGATTTTTGAGCTTCTTGAAGGCAGAGATTAAACCAATATTCATCTTTATATCCTCAGCACCTAGCAGGTAACTTGAATATAGGAGGTGCTTAATAAATGTTTGGTGAATTTATTGAAGCAATAAATTGATGAATTTTTACTCTAAGCTCCTAAATTTTTCTCTGTGTTTTGTTTTCATGAATATTTTTGTACGTATTTGTGAATGTTTTGAGAATTTAAATATATCTAACAAAGAGGTCTCCTCCCTATAATAATAATGTTATAACAATAAATAATAATTAGCATTTATATGGCACCTAGTATGTACCAGGTACTATGCTAAGTGTTTTATGAATATTATATCATTTGATCTTCACAAAAATCTTATGAGGTAGATGCTATTATTATACTTATTTTACAGCTGAGAAAACTGAGATAAATTTGTCCAGGGTCACACATCTTCTATCTGGAGCCAGATTTGAACTCAGGTTTTCTTGACTCCAGACACAGAACTCCATTTAACTGCTCCACCTAGCTCTCAACACCATCTCCCTCCAGGATCTGTGGGAGAGAGAGGTTTCTCTTGAATGTCATAATGTTGCCATATGGGGTATCCCAAGCTTCCTTTTTTTTTTTCCAGTGGGCAACTTTATGCATTTTCTTTATCTCTTTATGGACTCTTGTGAGTCCTTTGCACCATTTGCAGTTTTCTGAAGGGCAAAATAGAAACTACCCTCTATGTGACATATTTGTTGTATTGATTACCAGAACTGGGAACCCCAGTAACTACATTTGCTGAAATATGGACACAAACTACATTTGGAAATTTTCCCAGATGAAATTCTGATTAGGGATGATGAGTCAAAGAAAATTACCTTTTATATTAATTCCTGCCTGTGTGGGCTAGAAGGTTGGTGGGGGGAGGAGTGGTGAAATGCTGGATTATGGGGCCAGAATGTATAGGCAAAGTCCAAGAGAAAATGGCTTCAAGCTTAGAGAGTAGAAGTAGCGAAAGAATAATTCACCGCTCCTGAAAGTCCTTTTACTAGAGCCCTCACAATGTTTCCGTCCTATACAGCGTGACTTTTCTGCCAAGCTCTTTATAGAGCCTTGGATCTGCTTTCCTCCTGTATCCCATCTGTTCACAGCTTTTGAGGCAGACAATGACAGCCACCAGCTGCTGATGTTCCAGGGATGCCTCTAGGACACCATTGAAAAACTTCAAGCCCTCTGTATCCTCCTCGTACAAAAAGTGCTCCTCCAAACAAGGTTGGGGAAGGAGGACAAGGTTGAGGGGCTCTCCTTTTTCCTCCTCCACCTGCAAGAAATTCCTTCTCACTGGAAAGCTCACTCCTAATTCAGAATTCACTTGAATTCCCTATTTTGGCAGATACTAAAATCTCCAGTTCCAACTAGCTTGACAGTTTTAGACAGATGCCAGAGGGTATGACCAAGTCCCTCAGGCAATCTGAACAGATTTCTTGTTGAACCTAAGGTGTCCAGACTTTGTCCAACCTTGTGAACAATACAGATATGTTCTCATCTGATACATTTGTTACAGGCTAAGTGGGGAGGGGGTGAGGTGGGATTTCTATCCTGACACAAGGTAAATTTGAAACAAAGTTTGGTCCTTCTTTATAACAATACAGTGTTACTTAAAGAATCTATAATAACCTTATTCTCTTCCCTTCCCCTTCCCCTTCCCCCCATCTTTGTCTTTCTTTGTATTTTATTTTCCCTAATTACATGTAAAATAAATTTTTAAAAATTTTTACAAGTTTTCAGTTCTACATTCTATCCCTTCCTTCCTCCCTCCCCTCCCCCTTACCCGAGAGGGCAAGCAATCTGATATAGGTTATACATGTGCAGTCATGTAAAACATATTTCCATATTAGTCATTTTGTGGAAAGAAACTCAAACTAAAAAAAAGAAAGTAAGTAAAAAATAGTATACTTTAGTCTGTATTCCAACATCATCAGTTCTTGAAGGGAGATCACATTTTTTCATCATAAATCCTTTAGGACTGTCTTGGATATTGTATTGCTCAGAATAGTTAAGTCATTCACAATTGTTCATCATACAATATTGCTATTACTATTTACCATGTTCTAGTTCTGCTCATTTCACTCTATCAATCCTACCTAGAAGACTACTACTGTATAACCTACCCAATTTAATCACAGTCTACTTTGATCATTTTAATAACTTTGGGATATTCTCAACCCATCAGCTCCCAATCTTTCTGGTTGGATGTTTCCTTGATGCTCTCTTTTATATCGCATTGTTGGGAATGTGGTATATCCTACTTACACCCATCATACTTCTTCTCATTGTCGTTAGGGTTACTTGTCATTTTAATTCTTCTAGGGTGGTTGCATTCCCTGACTTGCAGACTACCCATAGTCTCATGGGTAGAATATCAGTATTTTAAAAGATTAGCTTTTGCCAAAAGTGCATACATTGAAGGTATTGAAAATATTGTTCCATAAATGCTATCCACATCCAGAGAAAGAATTACAGTCTGCATGCAGATTGAAGCATACCATTTGCTCTCTTTATTGCTTTGTTTTTTCTTTCTTGTAATTCATTCCATTGTTTCTAATTCTTCTTTGCAACATGATTAAGGTGAAAATATGTTTAAAGTGAATGTATATGCAGAGCCTATATCAGATTGCATGCTGTTTTGGGGAAGGGGAAGAAGGGAGAGAAGGGATGGGGAGAAAATTTGGAACTCAGAATCTTGTGGAACTGAATGTTGTAAACTAAAAATGAATGAATTAATTGATTTTTTTAAAAAAGAAAATATTGTTCTATTTTCCAAATGAAATGTTCTCTTATTACTCAACTTTTGGCTTAGCTCAGGGTTGCCTTCAGTTATGGGTACCACATTTTAGAAAAGATATGTTAATAAACTGGCGGGTGATCATATCATGTGAGTAAATCTATTCAGTTCTATGTATTCAGATTAGTTTACCACCATGGAGCTGTTTTTCTGTTATTGTCAGAAAGTTCTTTAAGGCACCTTTATCCTAGAGGGGGAAAAATGCTACATGTGTTGAGTATACATCAATAGAATGGTGAGAAGATCAATGGCAAAAATAGTAAGAAGATAACATAAAGAAAATCATACCTTCATCTGCTGCCAGACACATTGCTAGAACAGCTAGCGAATGACAGCAGGAGAAAGAGCAGTGTATTTGAAGTCTAAAGACATAAACTTAGCTCCCAGTTCTGCACTTTACTTGCTACCTGTGGGTAAATTGGTTTCTCTGGGTTGAAATTTCCTCACTTATGTAATGAAATGTTTAGATTAGATAATCTTTCAGGTCCTTTCTATCTCCAGATCTCTGAGACCTGCGCTATCCTTTAAGAAATAAAAACTTGTAGTTATAAAACAAAACAAAACTCAGCCCCATCCAAAAGAAAGAGATTAACGCTAAAGGGTCCTGAAAAGATGCATTCTGAGAGGCAATGGAGTTCAACGAAAAGAACGCTGAGCTTGGTTTCACTGGGACTGAGTTCTTAATCCTGTATAAGTGACTTATCTACATGACCTAGGGCAGGTCACTTTACCCTTCTCTATGTTTCAGTTTCCTCAACTGTAAATTGGACATAATAATGGCAGATTGTTGTGAAAACCCAATGTGGTGTTGTTACTGTTCAATCATGTCTGACTGTTCATGACCCCATTTGGAGTTTTCTTGACAGAGAGGCTTGAAATGGTTTGTCATTTTCTTCTCCAGCTCTTTTTACAGTGGAGGAAACTGAGGTAAACAGGGTTAAATGACTTGCCCAGGGTCATTGGTTCTAATGCTTCAATCTCAAAGAGGACTGAAATGACTTCACTATGTTGGAATCAAGACACAGTGTGTCCGACTGTGACTGATCAGACTAGTCTCTACCACAGACTAAGTGCACATGAACATTTGTGCCCAGGGTCATACAGCTAGTAAGTGAGTAAGGCTAATCTAAGGATCAAATGAGACAATATTTTTAAGCTGGATGTCCCATATACATCTTAACATATAAAAATCTTAATATATAACCTAACAAATTACAAAGTGAACTTGCTATCTTTCTCCTAAAACCATTTCTTCTTTCTAACTTCCCTATTCCTATTAAGGGTACCACAATCTTCCCAGTCACCTAGGCACACAATATAAGTGTCATCCCCTAACTTCTTTCTCTCTCATTCCCTCATATTTAGCATCTGTTTCCATGTCTTGTCATTTTTACCTTTCTAACATCTTTTATATGTTCCCCCTTCCCTCCCCAGATATGGTACAGGTACAGGTCCTAACCTTACGCCTGCACTATTAAAATGACCTTCTGGTTGGTCTCCCTTCCACAAGTATCTCCCTACCTTAGTTCATCCTCCATTCAACAAACAAATTAATTTTCCTAAAGTACTGGTCTGACCATGTCACCCCTCTACTCAGAAAACCCCAATAGCTCCCTATTTCTTCTAGGATCAAATATGAAATCTTCTGTTTGGCAATGAAAACCCTTCCTAACCTGACCCTTTCCTATCTTTCCAGTCTTCATAAACTTTACTCACCTCCATCTACTCTGTGATCCAATGATACCGGCCTCCTTGCTCATCCTTGCACACAACACTCCATCACCATGGAAACGTTGCATTTTCATGGTCTGTCCCCTATGCCTTGAATGTTCTCCCTCTTCATAGCTGCCTCTTGACTTGTCTGGTTTTCTTCAAGTGGAAGCTAAATCCCACCCTCTATAATAAACCTTTCCCTGCTCTCATTTTAATACTAATATCTTTCCTCTGAGATTGTACATAGATGTTTGTACATGGCTGTTTATGTGTTGTCTCCTCCATTAGACAATGAGCACTGAAGGGGACTTTTTTTTTTTTTACCTTCCATTCTGTCCATGGTACTTAGCACACTGCCAAACACATAAGAGGTCCTTAATACATGCTTGTTGGCTTACTTAACAAATGTATATTAAATTGAATTTAGAACTGAAGGAATATGATGAAATCCCATGTTCTGAAGTACGTATAGAATGCTGCATACCACATCTCTTAAACCTTAACTGACTTATTTCTTCTGAAGACACTTTTTTGGTAGCCACCATTTGAATTGCCCACATGGAGTAAACTACATAAAACTAAACCTCTGAAGGCCAGGGAGTTGACTCATCATGAGACTAAGGGGATTTAAGCTTGAGGTTTGGGAAGTTAGCAAGACTAGTCTTGGATCGGAGTCCATCACCTTGATCTCTATAAACAACCAAACAAATAAAACCCAACCCCAAAACATAAACCTCTGCTATAGTTCCTAGGGAAATTACAGCAGCCTTTTCTTTAAAAAAAGCTCTAAAAAGTGAGATACAAGTTTTAAAAGTACCGTTCTTTGACTCTGCAGATACCTACTCATCAACGAAATTGTTTTTGTTTTTTTAAGTGGGAAGTGAGAACAACACGGCTCAAAAGCAATGCTATGTTTTATGGCCAGATAATTTATGTGTGGAGCCAGCTCTTGACTGACTCTCTGGAGCTAACCATCATTAAGAAGCAGCACTGATACAGTGGAAGGAGCCCTGACCCTGGATTCAGAGGACCTGTATTTAAATTCTAAATGTGTGATCTGGGTAAGAATTTTGCCTGAACTTCATTTTCTTCTTTTGTAAAATGGAGAGGTTGGCCTATCTGGCCTCTGAGACCCTTCCCAGCTCTATACTTATGTTTCCTAAAGGTCCAAAGGAAAAGTTCTGGCAGAAAATACCACTGGCATACCACAGAAACCACAGCAGTGCCGTGTACCAGGCTCATTTGCTATCTGCCCATTGGTTCTCAAAGAACAGGCTCCTATATAACTTGTTCCTTGAGTCACTTTTGCAGGCTTTCCCTTCCCTGTCTCCTTTTGTTTCTATGTTCTCAGGTCCTTTTTGCTGTTCCCAGAAACCCCCTATTCTAAGACTTCTAGATTCCAATGCCTACTCAACACCTTCGTCACTCTGAGCCATTCTGTCACTGATCACCCCCTCCCTTCTCCTTTACCCCATCATCACTATCTCTAGCACTATTTCCTTATCCTCAATTTCCTACCTGTTGAGTTTCTTTCTCCCCTAGAATAAGAGGGCCTTGACTTTCAGATACCCAACTTACAAGTCTTCATTACATGGGAATGACCACAGCAACAGCCCTTCATTGTCTGCTTAGGATTTCCCCTTCTTCTGCCTTCCACAACTGGGGATCCCCTTCTCTTGTTCCCTCAATTTTTACCTCATGCCAGGTATCACCCATGAGGGTAGGGAGGAGGAGGCAGCTATGGAAGTTTTGTGGTATGATGGAAAGGATACTGGTTCTGGAGCCTAAGAACTAGGGTTCACACCCTGCTGTTGATGCTTACTACTTGCAAGACCTTGCCTGAGCCTCAGTTCCTTCATTCTTGAAATGAAGACGTTGCACTAGATGACTTGTAAGGCTTTTTCCAGATCTAGGTCTCTGATTCTGTGACTGTGGGTGCTAAAGGAAAGATTGTGGATTAACTCCTGATGCTGCTTGTCTCCTACCTTTAACATTGGTTTCATCCTTGTCAATTAGTCAATCAATCAAGAAGTATTTATTAAGTATTTACTATGTGCCAGGTTCAGTTCTATGTACTAGGGATACAAAGAAAGGCAGAAATGGTTCCAGCCCTTAAGGAGCTGACTTCCTAATAAACAACATGAAGATATATTGGTCAGACATGGAAGATGCCAAGGTTGCATCCCAGGCCATCACCAGTAACACTGACTATTGTCTTGCCCCTGGACTTTGATGACTCTGGAAGAGAGAGTAAAGCTGATTGGCTTCGTGCAATTCTGCCTCACTGAAATCCAATTCACAGGGAGTCAAGACATCACCCTGTGATATCACTGACCTTCTTCTAATACCAAAGGATGAACAAGGTGAGAGATAATCTCAGAGGAAAAGAACTTGGAAGAGGATTTGGGGAAAGCTTTGTGAAGAGGGTGGGATTTGAGTTAAGTCTTCAAGGAAGCCTGGGAATCTAGGAGCCTGAGTTGGGCAGGGAGAGCATCCCAGGTCTGGAGACAGACAATGCCAAAGCAAGGGGTGGCAAAATGGAGTGTCATGTGCAAAGAACAAGTACACCATTGCATCTGGGACATAGAGCCTGTTGAGAGGAGCAAGACTGAAAAAGTAGAAAGAGGTGAGGTTTTGAAAGGTTTTAGTGCCAGATAGAGAATATTTTATTTGATCCTGGAGAAAATAGGCAGCCACAAGAGTTCACTGAGTAGGTGAGTAGTAAAAGTAAAATTTGTGTTTTAGGAAAAATCACTTTGGTACTAAGTGAAGGGTGGAATGAAGTAGAGAAATGGACCAACCCCTAGACTGAGAGACAGAAATAGCTGGGTTCAACTCTCATCTCAGACACTTAGTAGCTGTGTGTCCCAAGGCAAGTCACTTAACCCTCATTTGCCTCTGTTTCTTCACCTGTAAAATGAAAATAAAGATAGTGTTTACTTCTCAGGGTTGTTGTGAGGATAAAATGAAATATTTGTACAGTGCTTTACAAACTTTAAAGCCCAGCTACTAGTACCAGTGGTACTATTACTATTCTTAAGTCAGAGAGACCACCCAGAAGGTTGTTGTAATAGACCAGGCAAGAGGTGATGAGAGACTGAACTAGGAAGGTGACTATGAGTGGGGAGAAGGGGCCATATAGGAGAGATGCTGCGAAGGTAGAAATGACAGGAGTCAAGAATAGCACAGAGTTTCCACCTACTCATCTTAGCAGTATCTTCCTGACCTACACCCTTTCCTCCTATGAGTTTGCCATTGTTCTAAGGACTCCCATCCCTATTCTAGTTCCTAAAATGAGATGTTCAGGGCATTCTTAGTCTGATTTTCCTTTGAAATGAAGGTGAATCTTATTTGTATTTATGTGGATCTGAAATTCCATTAGTAGTCCTGCACAACTTTCTTTATAGGTTTTAAGGGGGAGAGAAGGAGAACAGGAAAAATTGGGTATAAGAAGGAGTTAAAATTTTTAACCTCCTATGTGTTTCTCGTTATTATCAGCAAGAATTCTTTTTTTTACAGGCAATGAGATAGTGTTGTGAAAATAAAAGAGTGCTAGACCTGGGTTCAAGCCTTGCCTGTGACTCTTATCTGCATGATGCTGAATAAGAAGTCATTTAATTTCTTTGAGTTTCAGTTTCTTCATCTATGAAGCAGAGATAGGAGCCTTGGACTATTTATTTCACAATCCATGGTACGGTATAATGAGTGCTGGCTCTGAAGTCAGAGGAGCTGAGTTCAGATCTCACTTCTGACTTACTACCTTTGTAAGCCCTACCTATGGTAATATTCAAACCAGAATATCTGAGTTTCAGTCCTAGCCCTTCCACTACTGATTGAGAGACCTTGAGCAAGTCATTTAAAATCTCTGAACTTCAATTTTTCATCGTAAAATAGGGGTAATGATGCTTGCACCATAAGCCTCACTGTGCTGTGATGAGAACTGAATGGAGTAATACATGTGAAAGGACTTTCTAACCATTACATGCTACAGATATACCCTGTCATACATATGACAGTTAGCTTCTACAATCAGCTTGTACTGCACTGGGAAGGATGTTCCTGTAATTCCAACCTGGGATTCTGAATACATTTCCCTCTACAGAAACATCATTAAAAGACGGAATGATGTCTTGGATAATAGTAAGCGTAACAACATTACAACAATACTACTAACATTTATATAGTATTTACTATGTTCCAGGCACTGTGCTAAGTGCTTTACCCTGGGAGAGAGATACTATTAGCATGGAAGTGAGCGAGTAAATATAATTAACCAAACAAAACAAACACAAGTCTGACCTAAGTCAGGTTTGTCTTCTACTATTTTAACATGTTTATGTCTTGTTTTATCAAATAAACTACAAATTCTTTGAAGGCAGGTACCCTATGTTATAAATCATACTGACTTATAAATAAAAGTTACTAAATGAATATTTTGGTTAATTGATGATAACTTAGTCCTTCATCCACAAAGTTGAAATGTTTAGGAGAATTAATCCTCCTATAGAGTTTCCTGAAAGGATCATTGGATGGTTGTCTATAGAGAGCTGGGCTTAGAGTCAAGAGATGCAGCCCAGAGTTTTTGAGCCACTGGATCCCAGAGCAAGTCCAGTAGCTTTAATGTCCCTGATTGTGAAATAGCAATAATAGCTGTACTACTCAGCCCATAGGTTTATTATGAAGAAAACACTTTGTAAATCTTAAAGTGGTATGTGTGTGTGTGAATAGCCATTATAATTATTTTCAACACAAGGTATGATTGTTGACTATTTATTTGTCCTTCAATAGGTGCCTCTTTTTATCTGAAAGTGTACAAACTTCATCTTTTAATATGTCTATTTTAAAAAATTCTATTAGTATGTTTTCTAAAATATATACCTATAATTTTAAGTAATCAAAGCTTAAAACTTCACTAAGATTTTTGGAACGCCCTGCATATACATATATTATCATATGACCCTGTGTATAGATGTTTATATACATACACACATATATGCACAGATATTCACACAATCTACATGTGTTAATGTTTATATATGCATACAAGTATATATGTGTATAAATGTCTATGTGTTCTTACTACATACATAGAACAAACAATATGTTTTGGGAAGAAAGTGTCTTGCCTTGGATATGACTATGGTTATATTGTCTATTTATATTAGCAGTATGGAGATTTGTTAAGAGAGGTGATATTTTCTAGTGGTCTTCTGTCTGATACACATTGACTGTGTGGTCCTGAACAAGGTACTTTCTTATAAGGGTAATGGGGTTTGGCACATGCCTAGAATATCTAAAATGAACTTACTCTCTAAGAGACACTGAGGACTCACTTCTGGGAGGCAAGATGGCTAGTGCATGCATAGATGTTCTCCATTGGCCTACAAAGTGGTTGGCTACTTGGTGGTGTGATGGCTATCAAATTAGGATATTTTGCTGTTTTTGTTTTACTAAAAGTGCCTCTGATTGAATAATGTCATTAAAGAAAATCTTTTCCACCCATTGATGGGCCTGCCCATAGTGGGAAGCTTGATTAGGGGAGTGTTGTTTTTCCTTTTGAGGCACTGGTTATGCCCTCTGGTTCTAAAAAGTGTATAAATACTCAGAGTAAGGTTTTATTTTGGGGCTTAGTTTTTGTAAGAAGGTTTGCGTGCCAGAGGAGGACTCTAGGAAGTCGCTAAAGGAGCCTCCTGGCTTGGAAAACTCTGATGTTGGCGCTTCTCTCTCTGGTGAGTATGGTCAGTATTTGGACCTGTTTGTTGAATTCAATCAGAGGAAGCCATGTCTGTTGATCTTTGATTTCTCTGTATTTTCTTTGAAGTTCAGGTTGCTCACTCCCCTGAACTAGGTGAATGATATATATGCTTGGTTAAAGGAATGATACATGTGCTTGATTAAAGTGATTGTTAGCCCTTGAAAGTTGTTTTCCTTTTAGGAATGCAGATAGAAGAACCTGGTATAGCAGGCTCCCCTGTGTATGTTTGGTTACTGATACAGGTGGTCTTTCCGTTGACTGCATAGCCAGAACTGACTGCATTTTAAAAACTACCTCTCCAAGGCACTCTCACTTATCAGTGAAATGTACAGGATGAAGGACTCCACACATGTGGATGCCATCATCCAGTAATCAGAGAAGGGTCTTTGGGCCAACTTCCCCTCTCCACAGGTCATGTGGCTCCATAAAAAAGAAAAAAGATCTTAGGGTACTCACCTGTTTCATTTGAACTTTTCAGTCCTAGGTACAGAATTCAGTCCAGGACCAGGATCTGGAATTGTGGGGTTCTTAGAGTCTATTATTCCAAGAAGGACACTGCATTTAGCATATCAGGAAAGCCAAGTTCCCAGAGATAAGTCCAAGGAAGGCTTGGACTTGAATTAGGTGGGATTAATGCTATGTAGGATCTAAATTAAGCTGTGAGCCTAACCCTCTCTCAATATTATGCTCCTGTGTATTGGGAAGAATGTTTGTTCATACTACATCTTTGAAGCAATACTGCTTTGTAAAAGCTAATCTGACTGTTACATAGTGAAATGGAACTGGGATACTCTGAATCCTAAAACGGAGGGAGCACAGTTGGTAGGGGTTCTAGCCAATGGCAGAGTTTTAAATCCTCCCTTAACTGACTAGCAGGAGGGGTGAAATGTAACATGTCTGGTCTTCCAGAAAGGGGGACCAGAGTACATTCATATTTTATAACCTTTATGTGAATAGAATGAGTTCCCTTACCTGGGAGTTCTCTATAACAGTGAAATTACAGGTTCAGTTCCCATGCCTACATCCCTATATATTTTCTTTATGATGTTTATAGGTTTTTTCCATCTTTTCAATAAACATTAATTATAGTCTGCTTCTGAATAAAATGCTAAGAATCTGACTTTTCTTTTATATGTGTGGGTATACCTACAAAGAAGGGAGGGAAGTTACCCAAGGGGTTGAATGACGCCAGTAAAAATATGAACCACTCTGCAGAAAATGGAGATGCTAAAACAAATCAAGCATAGATTCCTGGAGGTACTGATAATGTCAAGTGGATTAGGGAATCTTGTGAATGATTGGTAGCTATGTACTTCTGATAACTAGATTGAAAAGCTATTCTCTAAAACAAGTGCTATAAAAAAAATACAGGGTTTGCTTTTTGCCATGTAGCTACCACATAATTTCAGTTCCTTAATCTGCTAAATTATGCACATATATTTGAGAGAGAGATCAAATTCTGAGCATTTTCAAAAACAAAATATAACTAAGCAGGAAAAACTCATCTGAGAACATTTTGCTTGTTTTATATGTTTACACAGAGCAAAAATATTTGCACATATATATGACATATTAAAATATATATGAATGTGAAGTTTGGGCAGTTTCATATAAAAATGTAAACCCTCAAGAAAAGAATAATGCAGGAGGCCAACAATCATAGCTTATATTTAAAATAACACAAAGTATTATACTATATAATTATATTTAAATATTATTTTATTACTAAGAAAATTCACAGGTAAGAAAGAACTATCGGGAAATGTGCGCCTAGTCCTTTTGTTTATTTGTTAATCCCCTTAGGTTTAACTATATAGGCTTAACTGTTTCTTTAAATCTGGACCACATTTTTTAAATGATAAATAGCTTTCTGGTATGAAATTAAAATATTTTTGTGAAATCCTAATTTAATTTAATTAAGCGATAATCACTATTAACTTTATAAGCAAAGCAAAAGCTGATAGTTACAAAAACAACTATAATGCTCCTTTGACATATAAACCAATATATAATCATCTGAATTTGCTAATTGTTTTTCACTGCTATAGCCATTAGCTAACATTCTATCTTTCCCCTTGATATTTATATGTATCTATGTATATACACACATCTGTATTTATATACATATATACACACATATGTATGTATACAGATAGCACATTAACACACACACACTCTCTCCCCCTTTCCCTCCCTTCCTTTCTTTTTTTCTTACTGGTAGCATAGAAAATGATTTATTTTTAACTTGATGTGAATCCTCCATTGCTCCATTTGAAGAACAAGAAAAAACATTGTTTTTAAGTTCATATTTATAACCATATAGACTGGTTATAAAATAAAATGCCACTGAAACAAAATGACATGTCTAAGAACATTAGGTGCCTTAAATCTTTAAAAGTCCTTGATGTCCCTTTAAATATCAAAATTGTAGTAAAAAAAATCAAATACATCAAGAAAGGATTAAAATAAATCAACAATAAAAATATAAAGAACAATAGAGATGTGTTTTGTTATTTTCAAAATAACCAGAGGAAGTATTCAAAATCATTAATGGTCAAATGGCAAATAAAATGGGAATTAATCCAAATATGTTGCTCTGCTGGAGATATCAAATTTCTACTTTCTTTTTTGCCATTTTATGGAAGCTATTAGTTAAGCAGGTTTTAATATTTGATTAAAATGTTGGGTACCTTTCAATCTCATGTGGACCAAAAAAATTTAGATGGGTTGGAAAAACTATACAGTGACTACAGGATGTCCTGTTACATTTATCTTGTTAGACAGACCCATGACTCACTATGAAACTTTAAAGATCGGAAACAGTTTTATTGTGCCTGGTTCTTTTCCTTCTCATAAATATTAAACATAAATTTGATACAAAGTGCAGGCAACATTTGGGTCGATACAGAGGTAACTGTTATCTAATGTTAGCATATTATTCAATAGTATTCAAGGAGAAGAGAAAAAAACTTCAGACACACAGATAATGATATAATAAAATAAGTATAAATGACATCAAGTAAAAAATGTCACATTTCTCTCAATAGCATTACTAGTTCCTCTTTCTTAAGCTAGCATCAGATAACAAAATGGTGGAAGAACAATTATTTCTGATTGAATTTATACTTTTTAACTTCTTTTCTCTTACATCTGGGGAACTGATGAACAAGCTAACTTTGAAAACCATTTAAGGACTCCAGGACTGGGGACTCACATAGAGCAAGAATACCATGGCCTGAAATTTTTACAGGGGTTTATAATGACAATGATAACAATTTTTATATATTTCATACTTTGCCATGAATTTTCTATGTTTAATATTGATTGTGATGTTCTCAATACCTCAGTATGAGATTCTTTCTAGAATTGTATTAAGCTATGGAAAACTGAAGACTTCAGTAAAATCCACAGCAATGCAAAAGAGTTAATTTTAGCCACTTGCATTTGGAATCTAAGTGGAATACTAGTTGAATGAAAGATACATGTTATGAAGATTTTGACAAGCAGCTGGGTTGAATTAATTCACTAATATGATGATGAACCCAGCCTAGAACTGAGTAGGAGTAACATATCAGGGAAACTGCACCTTATTTTCAATGATTCCAACCTCCATGCCACTATGATAAAAGCCCATCTTGTTAACACAATTAGTCTCCTACTACTGCTATACAGCAAAGGATCAAGAAAGGATCAAAAAAACTTTTCAGAAGAACTAAAGTTAAATACCCAAGGAAGAATGGAAAGAGACATGGTAGATGTAAATGACTGCATCAGTGACAACTTGAACCAAGCAGGACAAATGACATGAAAAGGAAGGTGAAAGAGTTTTGTAGTTAGCATAAAAGACAATCAATGGACTTGCTGATGGAACACATCACTACCCTTAAGATACCTAAATGAACAAAAGGAAGACCTCCAACTTATTGGCTTGATTATTTCAAGATTTACAGGAAAAACTAGTTTGGGAGTCAGAGGGCCAGCCGTTACTACCTATGTAACTTTGAACAAGTCGCTTAAACTTAGAACTTAATTTTTTTTCTGTTTATTTATTTATTTTTAGTTTTTAACATTCATTTCCACAAAATTTCGAGTTCCAAATTTTCTCCCCATCTCTCCCCTCCCCCACCCCATAATGTCTTGCATTCTGATTACTCCTTCCCTCAATATGCCCCACCTTCTATCATACCCCTCCCTTCCCTTATCCTCATCTTCTCTCTTTTCTTGTAGGGCAAGATTGATTTCTATATCACATTACCTGTATTTCTTATTTCCCAGTTGTATGCAAAAACAATTCTCAACATGTATTCCTACAACTTTGAGCTCCAACTTATCTCCCTTCCTCTATCCCCACTCATCCCCACTAAGAAGGCAAGCAATTCAATACAGGCTATATAGGTATAGTTTTGCAAAAGACTTCCATAATAATCATGTTGTGTGAGACTAACTATATTTCCCTCCATCTTATCCTGCCCCCATTTATTCTATTTGCCCTTTTGACCATGTCCCTCCCCAAAAGTTTTTATATCTAATTACTTTCTCCTCCCATGTGCCCTCCCTTCTATCATCCCCACCACCCCCTTTGTCTTCTTCTCTCCTACTTTCCTGCAGTGTAAGATAGATTTTCATACCAAATTGAGTGAGCATGTTATTCTCTCCTTAAGCCAAATGTGAAGAAAATAAGCTTCACTTTTTCCCTCTCACCTCCTCCTTTTTCTCCTCCATTGAAAAAGTTTTTTCTTGTTTCTTCTATGAGATATAATTTGCCCCATTTCATTTCTCCCTTTCTCCTCCCACTATATTCCTCTCTCACCTCTTAATTTTATTTTTTTAGATATTCCTTCTTATTCAGTTCACCCTGTGCTCTCTGTCTAAATACACACACATATATACATACACACATATGTGTGTGTATGTGTGTGTGTGTGTAATCCCTCCAACTACCCAAATATTGAGAAAAGTCTCAAGAGTTATAAATATTATCTTTCCATGTAGGAATGTAAACAGTTCAACTTTAGAAAGTCCCTTATGACTTCTCTTCACTGTTTACTTTTTCATGCTTCTCTTGATTCTTGTGTTTGAAAGTCAAATTTTCTATTCAGTTCTAGTCTTTCCATCAAGAATGCTTGAAAATCTTCTGTTTCATTGAATGACCATTTTTTTCTCCTGAAGTATTATACTCAGTTTTGCTGGGTAGGTGATTCTTGGTTTTAATCCTAGTTCCTTTGACTTTTGGAATATCATATTCTAAGCCCTTCTATCCCTTAATGTAGAAGCTTGTAGATCTTGTGTTATCCTGATTGTATTTCCACTATATTTGAATTGTGTCTTTCTAGCTGCTTGCAAAATTTTTTCCTTGACCTGGAAACTCTGGAATTTGACCACAATGTTCCTAAGAGTTTCTCTTTTTGGACCTCTTTCAGGAGGTAATTGGTGAATTCTTTCAATATTTATTTTGCCCTCTGATTCTAGGATATCAGGTTAGCTTTCCTTGATAATTTCATGAAAGATGATATCTAGGCTCTTTTTTAGATCATGGCTTTCAGGTAGTCCTATAATTTTTAAATTATCTCTCCTGGATCTATTTTCCAGGTCAGTTGTTTTTCCAATGAGATATTTCATATTATCTTCTATTTTTCATTCCTTTGGTTTTGTTTTGTAATGTCTTGGTTTCTCATAAAGTCATTAGCTTCCAACTGCTCCATTCTAATTTTGGAAGAACTATTTTCTTCAGTGAGCTTTTGAACCTCCTTTCTATTTGGCTAATTCTGCTTTTTAAAGCATTCTTCTCATTGGCTTTTTGGACTTCTTTTGCCAATTGAGTTAGCCTATTCTTAAAGGTGTTGTTATCTTCAGCACTTTTTGGGGGGGGGATGTCTTCTTTAGCAAGCTATTGACTCACTTTTCAAGCTCTTCCAGGACCTGAAACCATTTATTGTGGAGGTACTGGATGCAGAAGCCTTGACTTCTTCTGACACTATGCATTGTTCTTCCTCATCTGAAAGGATAGAAGAAAATACCTGTTCACCAACAAAGTAACTTTCTATAGTCATTTTTTCCCCCTTTTTTGGGCATTTTCCCAGCCAGCTACTTGACTTTTGAATCCTTTGTCAAGAGGAGGGTATACTCTGAGGACCTAAAAGTTCTTACTTCTTCCAAGGTGGCACAATCAAGGGAGAGGAGTTTACTCCTCTCCTGACCTACACAATGGTCTGGGAGCAACCAAAAACTTTTCTGCCCAGAATCTGTGAATAGTAGAATTCTCTTTCCACAACCCCTTCCAGCTCTGCCAGCACCCCTCCTCCTCTTCACCCCAGGGCTCAACTCAGGGCTGAGATTCTGATCAACTACTCAGTTTCCCTAGGGGATTTTTGGGTGGAGGGCTCCAACAATGGACACTGCCACTGCAGTGGCTGCTGCCTGCGGAGTCAGATCATGTTCCTTTTCTCAGATGAAAAAGCTTTTTCATTAACCTCTGAAGCTTTATTTGACTCTTGTGGGTTGAGGGATCTGAAAACCACTGCTGCTGCTGGGGATTCTACCCCCGAGGCCTGTTCTGATCCTGTTCCTGCTGGTGCCAAGCAGCCATGGCTGGGCTGGGCTCCATGGGTGGCACTCTGCTCTGAGCTGGTGTGATAGATCTTTTCTGTTGGCTTTCCAGGCTGCCTTAGGTTAGGAATCTCTTCCATTCTGTCGTTTTGTGACTTCTGCTCTAGAATTTGTTTAGAGTCACTTTATGGGCTGTGGGTAAAGAGCTAGAGTATATGCATCTTTCTACTCCACCATCTTGGTTCTGCCCTGCCTGAGTTCAGGACTTAATTTTTTTATCTGTAAAATGAGAGGGTTGGAAGGACAATATTGTACACAGTAACAACAACATTGTGTGATGACCAACTTTAATAAGACTTAGCTCTTCTCAGCAATGCAATGATCTAAGACAATTGCAAAAGATTTATCATGGGAAATGTTATCCACTCCAGAGAAAGAACTATGGAGTCTGAATGCAGATTGATGCTTGCTAATTTCTCTTTTGTTGTTGTTGCTGTTTCTTTTTCATGGTTTTTCCTTTGGCTCTAATTCTTCATTCACAACATGACTACTGTGGAAATATATTTAACATGATTGGGCATGTATATCCTATATCAGACTGCATGTAGTTTTGGGGAGGGGGCAGGAGAGGAAGGGGAAAAAATTTAGAGCTCAAAATCTTATAAAAGTGAATGTTGAAAAGTAAAAATAAATAAATAAAGATTTTTTTTAAATGAGGGGGTTGGACTACATCATCTCTGTGGTCTCTTTCAGCTGTACATCTGTGATCTTGTTTCCACTTTGCTATGGATAAGAATCACTTTAGATAAGAAGGGGGAGGGACTGTGATCTCTTTGCTGGTAGAAAACCTATAGTGATAAAATAAAAAAGCTCCAGCTCTATAATCAGAGGACCTGGTTCCACTCCTACCTAAGACGTTGTATATCCATGTGATCATAAGCAAACCACAACCTCTCTGGGCCTCAGTTCCTCATCCTTTGTGGTTCCTTTCCACTCCTAAATCTATGATTTATGATGATCAAATAAATTAGCTAAATAGTCTTTTTTTTCTTCTTCCACCAAAATAAAATGAAACAAATCTTCATAGACATACACAACTTGACCTTGCCCTACATTTTCAGCCTTGTTAGACATTATTCCCCTTCTCACATTCTTCAATCCAATCACACTGGTAGTGGGGGGGAGAGGAAGGGAATGGGAATAAGCATTTATAGACCATCTACTATATGCCAGGCACTGAAGTAAATGCATTACAAATGTCTCATCACCATCCTATTCACAGACCTTCACTCAATCTCTCCAGTACACTTGGCATCCTCTATGCCTGGAGTGTACTCCTTCCTTTACCCCACCTCTTCACATCTCTTATTTCCTTCAATGTCCAGTTTAAGCATCATTTTCGATACCACTTAAATCACAGATGAGTAATATCTGGAACATAGAAAGTGAGAAATCCCTCAATATTCTTCTCTAGTTAGAACAATCATATCTAGAGTATTATGTTCAGTTCTAGGCACCATGTTTTAGAAGCTTGGCCAGGATGTCCAGAAGAGAATGACCAGGATAGTGAAGTATCTAAAGAATTAAGGATGCCAGCCTGGAGAATGAAGGGTATAGGATAAAAGAGCTGTCTTCAAGTATTTGAAGGTGGAAAAGGGATTAAATTTGTTTGGCATGGCCCCAGAGGGCAGAATTAAGAGTAATTTCCCTGGACCCAAGTTTCCTCCTCTATGAAATGGAGCAATTATATTAGATGGCCTAGATGAGGTTGAGTTATATGTACAAATTCACGTAGAGAGGAGGAGGCAGGGATCGAACCTAGTTCCACCAGAGCCACTATGATTTCTACTCTCTCTACTCCATAACAATTAGAGCTAATCAGAATGAAAAGGGATGGACTGTCTTAGAAGGTATGGAGCAGGTATGACTGAATGTGTAGGTACGGTCAAAGGGCCACACATGAAAACCCAGAGGGCCACAGATGGCCTAGAGGCCACAGGGTCTCTAGCCCTGGTATGAAGTTTGTTTTCATGATAGTCCTTTAAACAAAGACAGGATAACGACTTGTTGGAAGGTTTAATTATCATCTCCATGCAGATGACCTCTACACCTCTATGATTGTTAGTCTCTCTCCTGAGCTCCAGTCAGAGATCTTTAAATGTCTATTAGACATGTCAAGCTGATTCATGAGCATCTCTAACTCAACCTATCCAAAAGAGAATTCATCATCATTACTTCTAAACCTGCCTTTCTTCTTAACATGGGTACCGTTATCATTCTAGTCACTTGGGTTTGTGACCTTTCTGTCCAGGCTGTCATCCTTGACTCCTCAGTCTCACTCCCTCCTTTAGCCAAAAAAAAGCTGCCTTTCCACCACTTCTCCCATCTGTGTCCATTTCTATGCACCACATACACCACACACACACACACAGACACACACACACACACACACAGGTGCCACTCTACTTCAGGCCATCATCCTCTCTCTCCTGGACTGTGGCAAAAGTGTCCTAATTGGCATCTTCCCTGTTTCTATGTTCTCTCTCCAATCCAGTGCTTTCACCACACTTGTTCTAAAGTGAAGTTCTGTCCATTTCATTCCCCTACCATTAAAACTCCAGTGGCTCCCTATGATAGCGTTTAGGATCAAATATAAACTTGTCTACTTGGTTTTCAAAGCCCTACGCAACCTGATTCTGCCTTACCTTTCCAGTCTTGCTATACATTATTCCCCTTTCCACATTCTTCAATCAAGCCACACTGGCAGGGTATGATGGAGGGAATGGGAATAAACTTTTATATAAGACCTACTATGTGCCAGGCACTGTGCTAAGTACTTTACAAATGCTATCTCATTGGATATATGTAGAAAATAGTGCTTGAGTAGAGTTTTGAAGGAAATAAATGATGCTACAAAGTGGGGAAAAAGGAGGTAATATCAGGCACAGAGGAAGCCAAGTGTACTGGTGTGATGATAAGAGATTGAATGTGGAACAGTAAATGGGACAGTGATGAGATATATCAAATAAAATAACATTTGTAAAGTGCTTCAGTAAGTGCTTTTAGCAGGTACTTTAGTATCTGCACAACTTCATAAAGACTTTCCTGATTTTTCCAGGATTTTTCCTGATTTTCCATCCCACAATCTTGTATTTATTTTGTATATACTTGTATATGTACATATTTTCTGTCCTGATGGAATATAAATTCCTTGAGGGCAAGAGCTGTTATGTTTCAATTCTTTGTATTCCCATCACTGAGCACAGTGCCTTACATATAATAAGTACCTTGCATGTTGTACATAATAGATGATTAGCAAATATGTGGCGATTGAATGACTGATTTTTCATGGATGGCTTGGACTAGTTGACTTCTGTGTTCCCTTCCAATTCTATGACTCTGTGGCTCTGTAATTAGAGGGAGTGGAATTTGACATTAGGGAAAATTAGATGATCAGCCCAGGCATGAAATACTAAGAATTTATTCATGATTTTGGCAGTATCAGCAAGGATGGAGAGAAATGGATTGATGGAGGAGAGATTTTGAAGCAGAAATGCACAGAATGTTGGGGGATGAAGTAGAAGGGAAAAAATACCTTCTGAATTTCTAATGAGGGAGACAGGAAAACGAGAGTACCATGAACAGAACAAGAAAGGTAGGAGGAGGAACTGGCTTGATGGGGGAAAAGGGAAGAAAAAGTTGGTAAATGTGGTTTTAGACATGAATTGTAACCCTCAGTGGCTGGCCTAAAAATATGTTCTTATTTGTTAAATGGGTTGAGAATCAAAACAGGAAGCGATGCAGAGTCCAGTGTTCAACTTAGTTCAGCTCAAGGAAATAAAATTTTCAAAGGAGATTTGAGGGATGAGTACAGTCCTGGGAACAGATGAACTGCATGAGTCTTCAGTCTGAGAAGCAGCCTAGTTAAATATTAAGAGGCTTATGCCCATGTGATGATGGTATTTCAACCATAGAAGCTTCTGATACTAATCCTTTAAAGCCTAAATCAAACGCCCCCTCCTCTAGGTTATAGTGGAATTGTAATATGCATCAAGGAGGGAAAATCATAGATCCTTAAAGTATTAAGCATTGCAGGACAGGAAAAGTAGAAAATACATTTTTCTCACGGCAAAGAACTGGAAGTAAGGTAGATGTACATCAAGTGGGCACTTCCAGCTGCATGGTGTGATGATGGTCAGGAAGCAGCAGTAGTGTTCTGAGTCTGAGGTGGATTAATTATAGTGACTTCTCACCAATCAGAAGCCCAGATCCACAGGACGGATCCAGGACAGAATTTAGAGTGTTGGGTTGGAAGTGGAGGCTAGAGCAAAGGGTGAGTAAGCCGAGGTCTAGGGAACTTAAGCGATGCCTAAGGTAACACAGACTGTAAGCAAGAGAGAAGAGATTTGAACCCAGGCCTCTGAATGCAGAATCATTGCTTTTACTACTGATGCTGCATTCCAGCTATCCTATGTGAAGGAGGAACAAAGGGAAAGAAAGAACAAGGGCTTTAGGTATGGTCACCTTGTAAATTTATTTTGAGATTAATTTTGTTCCTACACTCTATGACTGACATTGTTATTACTAACATTATATTAGATATCCTGTGTTTAATCAGTAAGAACATATGAAAAATGAATACCTACAAGAGATGAAAATAAGTAAATCACAAAGTTGACCATCCAATTCACTTCATACTTCAAGAAAGCAAGGGTCAGACTCTAGAAAGCATATTGAATTTGGATAATCATAGGCTATTTTATATGATGGATTTGCTAACATAGTCTTCTTGTTGTGGTAGTTGAGTTGTTTCAGTCATGCCTGATTTTGTGACCCCATTTGAGTTTTTCTTGGCAAAGATACTAGAGCAGTTTCTTTTTCTTTCTCAATAGCCACCCAAACTCAAGTAAAAATAAATAAGAAGGCTACACCTTCTGGTCTCAGACACTTGATAGCTGTGTGATCCTGGGCAAGTCACTTAGCTCTATTTTTGCCTCAGTTTCTTCATGTGTAAAAATGAGCTGGAGAAGGAAAACCACTCCAGTATCTTTGCCAAGAAAAACTCAAATGATGTCACAAGGAGTCAAATATGACAGAAATGACCTGACAACAACAACAAAAAAGTTAACCCACTCAGGAAGGCAATTTGGTATATTGAAAAGAGGATGGAACAGTAATCAGGAGACCTGATTCTCATTTTTCCCTTGCTATTGCACTCACTCCATGATCCTTGGTAGATCACTCAAGCTCTCTTCACTTCACCTTTAAAATGAGTTGAATGGACTAAACATATTTATTTGTTAAAGGGCTTTGTTTTTTATTCTTCTTCAATTGAGAATGAAAAGAGGCAAGAGGAAAAGGAGATAAATTTGGGTTAATTGAAAAATAATAAAAATTATTTTTTTAAAAATAAAATGAAATAAGAATAGATATTCAAGAAGGTCTTTTTCACTTCTAAATTCTAAAAGTCTACAAAATCAGAGAAATTTTAAGACTAGGAATTATAGATAGTCTTGGAGATGAGGTGGTGTTTCCATTTTCTACCTATTAAAACTGGTGGATTAGGCTAATTTTCATCATAATGAGATATTTACAATATCCTTGGTCAAGAATCTTTTTCTTGAATTCTTTGCAACTCAACCGTACACACTATCAATTTCATAGACTATTGAGCTCTAGTTGTTGAGCAGAGGTCTTAAGGGAGGCACAAGGGTCTTTATCCTTGGGTCTTTATGAAGCTTTGTAGATAGGTTCTAAAAATCTGTTGGCCTACAAACATTCCTACTGTTACCACTGTAACAGAGATGATAGATTTAATTGCAACCAATAGGATAGGATCGGCCTTAAAAAATTGTGATGATTATTGAGAAATTCTCAATCTCTAACACCAACTTCCAGGGCACAATTCCTACCATTAGAGATTTATTCCTTTACCTTAAGGTCTGAAGGAGCCTTCATTTAAAATGCAAGTGCATCTTGGAAAGTTCTTAAATTTTCTACCATCCTCAATATGAATTAGTACATTAGCTATAAGAAAACTAGCTCCCCAAGAGAATAAAAAGGATATAGAACTGGGGTTAGGGAATGAGAAAAGGGGGAAAATGCTATTGCATCATACATGCCATTGGAAGAAGAGAAATAGCATTCCATTGATCACCAGACTCTTTTCTTCTGGGGCAGAAGAAAAAAGTCATTCTATAACATATTTAGATTTGTCTTTTGCTTTGGGAGAAGGAGATTAACATTGTTCCTTAAACTCTTGATACTTGGCCACTGTCTGGAACTACCAATGGTCCTGAGAGGCTTCTACTCTAAGGCCAAACTCCTACAGCCAATAAAAATCTATCTGAAGTCATTACTCATTGGTCAACTAACTTCTCCCCAGATCTTGCATCCCATTGATTCTGAACCCCCAGTCGTCATCATTTGTGTAGTCTGTTCTCCAGCCCCATAGCCTGACTACTTATTTTCTTTGTTATCAACCCAACCTCCAAATCTTCACTGTCCCACTCTAAAGCTACCCAGCCCTTCCATTGTGTTCTCTGGAATGCCTACTCCATGGGTAACAAATTTACCTTCATCTTATACATTTTTCTTTCCCACTCCTTCCATTTTTAGGATTGCACTAAGATCTGCTCCCTCCTAATGACAAAACATCCTTGGCCTTCTTTTTCAGCACTAGATACACTTTCACTCATTCCCCTCCCCTTACTCCCACCTCCAAACACTGGAATTGTAATACTCCTTGTTCCCAGTTGCCACTTCCAGACTGTGTCCCCTACTGCTATCATTCAGTAAGCACTCCTCCTGCGAAGTTCACTCAATCTATATCTATCACTCAATCAAAATTTGAGTAACTGTTATCTACCAGCTTCCAGGACATTTCTCTTCTTTCCTCAACAAATTCAGTGCCTAACTCAGTCTTTTTCTTCTCCTCAACTTTTGTCCTTATAATAGGAGATCTCAACATGCATATTGATTCTCAAACATCTAACTCACTCATTTCCCATGAACTCCTTCTCCACCCTTTCTCAGTCACATACAATAGTGGTCATGCCTTGATCTTTCCATTACTCACAAATGCAGTACCTCCATGTTCATGAACTCTGACATTCCCTTAGCTGATCACAACCTATTTTCACTTCACCTCTTCCTCCACCTGGAAACTCAATACTTTCTTGTTTTTTTCCTTTCTGTAACCGATAACTTTAATACATTGGTTCTTTCTCAGACCATCACTGTACCAGCTACACCCTCCTCCTTTCCCTATACTGACCCATTGGTGAACCAACTCAATTCTACACTATCTTCTTCTCTTGAGTCCCTTGTCCCCTTTTCATATTGTCAATGTTGCCCTGCCAAGTCTCAACCTTAGATCACTCCCACCGTCTGCTGCTTTCAGTCTTACACATGTGCTGCTGAATGAAGCTGGAGAAAGTCAGTGAAACCATACTGACTGGGTCTACTACAAATGTATGCTACATAACCTCAAGTGTCCTCACACCTCCAAGGCAATTATTTTACACCTACCAAAGTAACTCACTATTCCACTCACCATTATGGCTTTTCCTCTCTCCTCAAACCTCCCATGGCTCTCCCTCTTTATACCCTCTCAGCTGATAACCTGACCTCAGATTTCATAGAAAAAAAATGAGGCCAGTCACTGAGAATTCACTCTTCTTCTTCCCTTATCCTACATCACTTAGGTATCATCTGCCACAGACTCCTCTTTCCATCTTTTGTTTAGCTCAAGTTTATCATGTATATATCTTATATTTATCTTGGAGAGCAGGGACTATCTTTTGGCTTTTTTCCTACGATATCCCCATTGGTGTTTAAGAAATCCTTATTGACTAACTTAGGAATCAACAAGCAAGAATGTACCATGAGGGACACTTTTAAATGACTTTATGTAAGTACATGGATATTTCACTCCAGAAAAAGACTGTTATTTGTAGCTGCAGATATTTATTTTGTGATAAGTTGGGTTACATTTTGGTCCACTGAAGGCTTAAAAACTCTAATGGATAGCAATATGTAAGGGTTGCAATTTTACAACTTCCCAGGATGAGAAAGGAGTTTATTTTGGCTTTGATGGGAGACAAGTAAATTTTGAGGTGAGTGGAATGGAGGAGGAGGTTGGCTAGGGTGGTACATTTAAGAAGCATGAGGACATTGTGTTCCTCAGGGGGAAAGAGGTATCTAGAAGACTGGAAAGGGCATAGGAAGACTAGGTGGAAAAGCACTGAAGATAAATTTCATATCATTCAAATTCTAACTGTCAAAGAACATCAGAAGCTTTTCCAGAATCAGTCCTATAACTTTGAGCTCAAATTTATTTTTGCTTTAAGAAATTAGGTCTATCTTCTTAAAAATTTTTATTATAAACTTAATAAGCATCAAAAAGACTAATAATCATATAAATGTACAATAAGAAATAGTCTTTCATAGAATCATGCCATTTGGAAAGGTAGAACTGACTGAATTAATAGAAAAAGAATAACCAAAAAATGTTTGTTTTGTGTTCCTTTCTAAGTCTATCAGAAGTTCCATTAGCTTTGGTTTTATTTATTTTTTACACACACATATCCCATACCGCACCACATAAACATTTACGTGTATATGTAAACATATGGGTCTATATAGTCAAATTGAGCAAGCATGCAATTCTGCCTCTGCTGATTTCACCCTGTGGAAATCTCTCTACAACTTTGTGTGTTCTCATGTTATTATTTTTTATAATGACATACTATGATCAATCAATCAAGAAGTATTTAGTGAATGCCAACTATTTGCCAGGCACTGTCCTAGGTACCGGCTGGAGATATCAGTACAAAGAAGGAAAAATTCCTACTTGAAAAGAGCTGATACATTATGCAATTGCATCATTACACTTCTCTGAAAAATGGTTGCACCACTCCACTAGAAATTTTATTACAACTAATTCGATATTCTATTTGGTTCTTTAATTTCTACCATTGTAATATAGGGCAATTAGGAGGCTCAGTGGATAGAGTGCCAGGCTCAGAGCTAGGAAGACTTATTTTCCTGAGTTCAAATCTGACCTCAGACGCTTACTAGCTTTGTGACCTTGAACAAGACACTTAACCCTGTTTGCCTTGGTTTCTTCATCAGTAAGATGAGCTAGAGAAGGAAATGGCAAGCCCATTTCAGTATCATTGCCAAGAAAACCCCAACTGGGGTCATGAAGTATCAGACATGATTGAAAAAAGTGACTGAATAACAACTCTCATAATGCTTCTCATAGGGTTCCCTTCTCTCTTCTGATACTGCTACCACCCTGGTCCAGGTCCTTATCTCCCTCATACCTGCACTATTACAACAGACTTCTGGTTAATCTTCCTGCCTTAAGTCTCTCACCATTCCAGTTTCTCAGCTGTAAAATTGACTGTAAAGTGAAGTTCTCATTCTATGATGTCTCTCTTTAGCAAACTACTGGCTCCCTATTGACTCCAGGATCAAATAGAAAATCTTCTCTTTGGCAGTGAAAGTCCCTGAAAACCTGGCCCCTTCCTATCTTATACACCATTCCCCTCCACATAATCTGGGTCAGAGTACACTGACCTCCTTGCTGCTCCTTAATTTTTTAAATTTCATTTCATTTTTTGGTGCTTTTTAAGTTCTGAATGTCTCCCTCCCTCCCTTCCAAAGAAGGTCACCATTTGACACAGATTTACAAATATATGTAAAACCATGCTATACATACTTCTGTTTATCAGTTCTTTCTCTGGAGGTGGATAGCATCTTCCTTCACAGATTCTTTGTAGTTGATTTAAGCATTTATAATACTCAGAAGAACCTGGTTGTTCATAGTTGCTCTTCAAACAACATTTCTGTTACTATCTACAGTGTTCTCTTGATTCTACCCATTTCATTCCTCATTAAATGCACTTTTACATGTTTTTCTAAAATCAATCAGCTCATCATTTCTTATAGCACAGACTAGTATTCCATCCCAATCATAGCACAGACTTGCTAAGTTGTTCCACAATGGATGGGCTTCCTTTCAATTTCTAGTTCTTTGCCACCACAAAGAGAACTACTATAAAAATTTTAGAACATACAAGTTCTTTTCCTTTTCCTTGATCGCCTTGGAAAACAAACCTAATAGTGGTATTTCTTAGTCTAAGTGTATACACAGTTTTATAACTCTTTGGGCATAAATCCAGATGACTCTCCAAAATGGTTGGACCAATCCACAGTTCCACCAACAATATAGTGCTGTCCCAATTTTTCCACATCCCCTCTGAAATGTATCATTTTCCCTTTCTATCATTTTAGTCAATCTAATAGATGTGAGATGATTACCCCAAAGTTGTTTTCATGTGCATTTCTCTCATCAGTAGTGATTTAGAGCATGTTTTCATTTGTTGTTCCTTACACACAACACTTCATCACCCGAAGCTGTGCATTTTCAATGGCTTTCCTGTTTCCGGTTTGACTGTTCTCCCTTCTTTTCATTGTCTTACTTTCAAGTCCCATCTAAAATCCTACCTTCCAAAAAGTCTTTCCTGATCCCTCTCATTGCTATTGCCTCTAGCTAGAGCCTCTGTGTTTTTCCCAATCTACCCTGTATGTATATTTGTTTGCACATAGGTGTTTACTTACTGTCCCTGACATTAGACTGTGTCCCTCTTTGTTTGGAAACTATGGTTTCCTTTCTTTGTATCTCCAGTGCTTGGCCCAGTGCCTGTGTTCTATCTATTCACTATTCCAAATTGTTTCAATTATTTTCTTTCTATCAGTAGAGACAAATACACTAGACTGTTAATTAGGAGGACAGGTCATTTGGCGCTTCTGGGACTCACTTTCTTAACATGTAAAATGAGGAAACTGAGCTAGATGAGCTTCTCAGCCTTTTAGCTATAAAATTTTATAATCTTGAGAAGACAGTCTTAAGAATTTGGGCAGAAACCTGCATAATGTGCATAGATTCATAGCAAAATATTTCTTAGCTATGAGTATTTCATCTATTACAAAGATGCAATTTCCTTTAATTGCTTAATTTTAGAAGTGGCTCTTAGTGTTCTGACATAAAAGACCAAGGATTCAGTGCTGGAAGAGAACTTTCAGGTAGTTGAGTCCATCTAATCCTCGAATTTTACACAAAAAGAGACTGAATCCCCCCTCTTCTACCACAGAGGGAAGTGACTTGCTAAGTAAAAGTCAGCCACAGAATAAACAGCAAGGCTGGATGCAAATTCAGGTTTTCTACTCTCAGTCCAGTGTCTTTTCTCCTACATCACACTATTCCTAGAGCATCTACCTTAAGTACATCCTCATTTGCAAAAGACAGAAGTTTTTCTTGAAGTTGCTCTCATGCCTCATACATTAATTTTTTTAAAAGCCTTATCTAATTGGAGAGGGCAGCTAGGTGTCACTGTGGTTAGAGTGCTGGGTCTGAAGTCAGGAAGACTCATCTTCCTGAGTTCAAATCTGGCCTCAGACACTTACTAGCTGTGTGTTCCTGGGCAAATCACCTGACCTGTTTGCCTCAGTTGCTTCATCTGTAAAATGAGCTGGAGAAGGAAAAAATAAACCACTCTAGTATCTTTAGCAAGAAAACTCCAAATAGGGTCACAGAGTCAGATATGACTGACTATGATAACAAATAAACACAAAATTACAATACAGTTAGAATCTTTAGGGTCTCTTCTAGCTCAGCTGTGGAGTCAATCTTTCCCTTTCCCCAAAAGCTACTTAAGAACCAAGTATCTCTTATAATCAATAAAAAAAAATCACTCCATTATATCACCATAAATGAATGTAATATTGGAATGGCCAAGGAAAGTCTACCCCTTTTGAGTATGTGCAATGTATTACAACATTGGGGGAGTATTACAACCCCCAGATGCACTTTAGAGTATGCCAAGATATTCTAAAATCAGGCAAAAAAATTTTTTCTACCCCTTACCATGTGGTGTAAAAGCAGGCTCTCTCTGTCTCTGTCTCTGTCTGTCTGTCTCTCTTTCTCTCTCTGGCTTTCTCTCTCTCTCTCTCTCTCTCTCTCTCTCTCTCTCTCTCTCTCTCTCTCTTTCTCTCTCTCCAACCTCCACCACATATTCTGGGAGAGGGGCCTTGAGATTTTTCTATCTGGCCAACATGTGCCCTGAATACGCTTTCTGTTCTTTGCCTCTTTGTTCTTTTTCAATTTTAAATACAATACTGTAAATAGTTACAATCTTCTGAGTTTTGAAAGGTTGAAGGAACTGAGGTTCAGTCATGGGAGTTCAAGTAAGAATTTCTACCAACTAAGTTGGGTGAGGTGTTCATGCCATTCAGAAATGACTCATCCAGTGATTGTGCCCTATTTAGAAATATACTTGGTAGGTAGAGTGAGTATTTAGGATGAGTGTGCCTATAGGTGTCCAAGGGTGGGGAATGCTTTGTAACTTCTATTTTTACTATATTTTTAAGTAAATATCTATTTGTAAATAGTTAACTGATGCTAATTTGTTATCTGACACTTGCTCCTTACTCACTAGGTCAATCAATTATCATTGATTAAGGAAAATACTAATTGTAACAGGTAACAACAGTTGGAGAAAACATATTGGAATGGAGAATTGAGTCAATGGCATTAGAGAAGTACTCTCTAACTCCTTATAGCTACTCCTAAAATCTGGAGAGGAAGATGAAGTCACTAATTTTTCTCTGAGGGACTTGACTCTTCAGGTGGGTGTTGGGATGGAGACCCCAGCCTTGAAAAGGGCTACATGGAAAGCACCTCCCTTGGAGACTAAAGATGACAAAACTTCTTTTAAAATTATGTCTTCTCTCATTTTTTTCTTTAAAGATTGTGCATTGTCAATGAAGGAGTAAAGAACAGACTTTCTCCAACCCTCTGCCTATGACTTACTACCAGTTTATCAGTTGACATAGCAGGATACCCTTCAATATGGAACTTCTACCATGTACCTTTCTTTAATGATTCTATGTAGACTACAGCCTACTCATTCATCCATTTAGATACAATAGTATAAATTTAGCCACTTCCTCCCTTCCATTTATTTACACATTAACTATATATTAGACATACTTTCTTCCCTCTTCTTTATGACTACAATCATCTCTTCTCCCTACTCTAACATCCTGGTCAAAAATGGGCAAAAATGGGAAATTAAGGAACACAGGACATTCATTCATTTGCTCAAAAGGCATTTATTAAGCGCCTACTATGTCAGTCAATAAGCATTTATTAATCACTTACGAAGTGCTAAGTACTGGGCTAAGAGCTTGAGATATAAAGACAAAAGACAATCCTTGTTCTGAAGGGGCTCACAATCTAATAGGGGAGAGAACACAAAAACAACTGTGTATGAACAACCTATATACAGGATAAATTAGACACAATTAATAAAAGGAAAGCTCTAGTATTAAGAGTGATTGAGAAAAGCTTCCTGAAAAAGATGAAATTTTAGATGAGACTTGAAGGAAGCAAACAGGTGGAGATAAGGAGGAAGAGAAATCCAAGCATAGCCCTGGGAATATAAAAACAAAAGGAAAAACAGTGCTTGCACTCAAGGAGTTTATGTTCTGGGGAAAGGGAAAAATTAAGATACAACCTTTACAGAGATAAGTACAAAATAATTTGAGAGGAGGTAGAAGGTGATAAAGGAAGTTAAGGATTTTTGGAGGTGGAAAAAAAGATGGAGCACCTTCCAGGGATGTGTAAAGGTAGAGAGGCAGAAGATGGAATGAATGCGTAATTCAGGGAATAGCAAGTAGTTCAGTTTGGCTGGAAGAGAGGATGTGCAAGAAAGATAAGGAGAAGTGTGCAAGAATAGACTGGAATCAGATTGAAATGCCAACTTAAAAATGGCCACACTTTGTAGTGGATGGAATGAAAGACTTAGAATCAGGAAGACCCGGCTTCATATATCACACTAATTGTGTGATCCTAGGCAGGTCATTGGCTTTCTCTGTTCCTCAGTTTTCTGGAAAATGAGAGAGTTGGATGTGACCCCTGAAATCCCTTCTTGTTCTCAATCTATAATCCTATTTTATCCTAGAATGATGATAAAGAAGAATATCTTTCCTGAAATAAAACTAATTCAGAAGGGGGGAAAATCTAGTGTTATAAATATAAGAAGTCATTCAATTTTGGGGGGAGATAAGCAGCTTCATTTCTTTCAACCTTTAAAGGAAACTGTGCCAAACAAAGTTCTTAGTTGAGTCATACTGAAGAGATATTAGATTGTTTAAAACCCTATAAACTTTAGTTATACGTCATAAACAGCTTTGAGTTTTAAGTCTGAAGACAATTAAGAATTTCATACGGCAATTCGTTGAGTAAGGAGTGGCTCATGTTTGAAGTTCTTTGTTTACACTTCTTACTAGACAAAGGAAAATGAATGGTAAATATTATTCTTTGAATTTTATATCTCAGTCTGTGCAAATCTCATTTCTGTTTTTCCTATCTTCATCTATTTTACTTTATTCCATGCACTTTATAATGTAGCTTCACCCCTTACTTTTTATTCCTCCCTCATGAACTTCCATCCGACATCTCCTTGCCTTTTGCGCTAGCTGTCCCCCATGCTTGGAACACTCTCCCCTCTTATTTCTGCCTCCAAGTTTCCCTGACCTCCTTCAAATCTCAGCTCAAATCTCACCTTCTGTAAGTAAAATATATTTCCAAAGAGATATATGACTGTAATAAGAAGTAAACCAATGCATAGCCTACTTGCCCCCTTTTGTGTCCACATAACATTAAGATTCCTAGAAGAAGGCTCTCTGCAAGTTGAGTGGCCCCCTGGTAAAGGATTTAGGAAGGACCTGGAAAAGAGTCACATGATGGAAGAAAAAGAATGGATAGGAAACAGCACTGTCAGAGGGAAAAACCAACATCAATAAGGTCACAGATCCTTAGAAATTTAGTAGCTTACTATAATCCTTCCATAATGCATACTATATATGTTTATTATACATATAAATGTTACTTGTAAGCCTATACATATTACATTGTACATATCGAATGAACCTAATTATTTATATAGTCTGCTTCCACTAGAATGAATGGTCCTTGAGAGCAGGAATGGTTTTTATCTTTCACTGTCTTTGCAGAAAACAACTAATGCTAGCAAGCCAACTAGTAAGTCTGTAAGTCAATGTTTTCAATTGATTGATTTTAATCAATTTAAAACTATAGAAATTCTCCAATGAAAACTCCTTAGCTATCTTTTTTTGCTTCACTTTGGTGGTCTAAGACCCATATAATCATGGCTCACTTTTACATAGTGCTTTAAGGTTTGAAAAAGGCTTTACATAAATTAGCTCATTTTGACTTGTGAGGTATGTGGGATCATTTCTCCCATTTTACAAATGAGGAAATTCAAGCCCAAAGTGGTTAACATCCAAGCGTCATACAACTTCAAGTATCTGAGGCAGTATACAAACCAGATCTTTCCCAGGTTTCTCATACCTGAAATTTTCTCCTTCCTTTCCTCTACCTCTTCACTTCTCTAGCTTCTTTGGCTTCCTTCACATCTCAGTTAAAATCTGACCTTTTGGAAGTAGCCTTTCTTGGTGCCTCTTTATGCTTGTGTATTCCTTCTAAGAATACTTCACATTTATCATGTACAAACCTTCTTTGAACATATTTGTTTGCATTTTGTATCCCCCCTTCAATTCAGAGCTCCTTCAGGGAAGATACCATTTTTTGCATCTCTTTGTATCTCTGGTGTTTAGCAGAGTGCCTTGCACCTACCTAGCAGGTGCTTAAATGAATGCTTTTTGACTTGACTTTCCCATTCTAAGTCCACCACCCTATCTACTACTCCACACTGTATGAAAAATATTGCTTGATACTTGTTATTACTGAACCTAACTTGGTCAAAATAGTCCATTCATTTGCAATGTATGGCACCAAGAAACATGAAATTCTAAAAAGTCTCAACAAAATACTACATTTGATCAATAGTGGGACAAGAAAAATATTTTGTCATGGGTTGAAAACTCATTTAATGACAGTTGAAATGGAACCTTTTCTGAAAGGAGAAACATTTACAATGGGATTCCTTAGATTTTGATACTCAGGTCAACTTTGCTTAACATTTTACCAATAATTTTGAAGGATCAACCACTGAAATTCTTTCTTCTGGATAGTAAAAAGCCAAGATGATTAGAAAAAAAAACCATAAGAAGTTCTCAGAAACTCATGTGAATGGATGGTAGGAAGTAGCTAATAAGCCTCCATGTGGGCAATCCTAATAACAGATTTATTCGTTCATTTACTTATTTTATTTTTTCACACTCATTTAAAATTTTTTGAGTTCCAGAATCTCTCTCCCTCTAACCCTCCCCCACTCATTGAAAAGGCAACCAATATGATATCCAGTACACATGTAAAGTCATGCAAAACATACTTTCATATTAGTCATGTTGCCAAAAAAAAAGCAAGTAAAATAAAATGGAAAAATATGCTTCAGTCAGCATTCAGAGTTCGTCAGCTCTCTCTGGAGGTAGACTACGTTTTTCATCATGAGTCCCTTGGAATTGTCATGGATCATTGTATTGGTCAGGGTAGCTAAGTCTTTCACAGTTGGTCATCATTGTAATATGGTTATTATTTTGTACAATGTTCTCCTAGCTCTTAACTTTGCATCAGTTCATATGTCGGGAAGACCAGAGTTCTGATCCGGGTTTAGTCACTTATAAATCTGTATGCCTTGGCAAATCTCTTAACCTCTCTGCCTCTGTTTCCTCAACGATGAAATGAAAATAACAGTACCACTTATCTCCCAAGGTTGTTGTGAGGAGCAAATGAGATAATGCCTATAAAGCCCTTACCACAGTGCCTAGAACATGGTGGGCATTTAAATCCTTCCTTCCTTGCTTGCTTCCTTCCATCTTTAGAAGGAAAATGACACTGGGACTACTAGACAAGAAATCTGCCTTTTCCAAAAACAAAACAAAACATGGTAGTAGCAGAGCAAGTTCCAGATCCATTGCTCCACCATTTTGCCACTGTATCCCCTTGCTCCTGATCCTCCCAGTATATTGAGTTCTTGAACTTGGGGCTATTTATGAGGCAGCCCCCAAATGTGAGCTACCCAGAAAATGTCCTTTCCTCTAGGCTGAGGTTCAAGAGCCACATTGCCCAAGAATGTTTCCCTTTTCTATCTTGGGAGCTTGGTAGCCAAGAGAGATACAGAGTCCTTCAGAATGCTGAGGCTCAAGAAGTCCTACCACTTGGAAAAGAAAACATCAAATAAGGAAAAAACAATAGGTAAATGGGGAAGGCATGGTGTTCGAGTCAAAAAAAGAAAAGGTTTTTGTGGGGTTGAAAGGAGGAAGTTGTTCACCACTTTTCAAATGGGGCTGGAGACTTGGGGCCCAAGATAGTTCCCTTGCCTATGGTTGACAAATGATTGAAAGGTGACACCATTGCTTCTCTAAGGCTCCGTCGAATTTTCTCATCTTAAGTCCCACGGATGAGAGTATATTTGCCTCTGTCATTTGTCTCTGAGCCCAGATAACTGGTAAAGGCTCTTAGGGAGGCGTCTCTCCCTCTCCACGCACACACTCACTATCTCTCCAAAGGGAAGGAATAAGGGAGCAAAAGGGGCTGAGCAGGCTTGTCTGCTCCCCTTTTATAAGCCATCATTATGGGTGGGGTTCCTCCCTCAAGAGTCTATCCTTCTAAGAAATCAAATCCATCAGTTCATGGCAGTGACAGGGGGTAGCACTAGACACTGAGACTTACTCAGAGAATATCTCTGGGATGAAGACTACTTATCCCAACAGAGTATCAATGGTCATGTCCACACCAACCAAAGGGAGATGCATTCAAACATCCTGAACAAATATTCATCTTTCTATAAGGCTATTGATATCAATCAATTATATCAATCCCTTTTCCAATTTCCACATTATCAACAATGTTCCATGGGTAGAGAGAGAAGAAGCTTAGTGCAGTTAGGTGGTGTAGTGGATAGAGTGCCAGGCCTGGAGTCAGGAAGATTTAAATTCAAATCTGAACTCAGACCCTAGGCAAGTCACTTAACTTGTTTTGCCTCAGTTTCCTCTTCTGTAAAATGAGTTGGAGAAAGAAATGGCAAACTACTCCAGTGTCTTTGCCAAGAAAATCCCCAATGGGGTCATGAAGGGTCAAACACAACTGAAGAAACTGCACAACAACAAAAGAGAAAGGTATAATCAACAATATGCTGGGTGGGAATTCAGGAAGACCTGAGAGCATATTTCAGCTTTGAACTTGCTGCTGTGAACCTCAAGCAGAGATTTAGATCTGGAAAGTGTCTCAGATGTCTAAAACTCTCTCATTTTGGAGATAAAGAAAAAGGCCTAAAGAGCAAAACTGGGATTTGAGCACAGGTCCTCTGAGTCCAGCATTCTTTCCAGACACTACCTGTCTTTAAGACTATAAATGACAGGTATGCCACAATCATTGGAGCAGTTTTCATTGCAAAGAAATCATAGTGAATTTCAACTGTAGGTTTTGAGCTAGAAAGGGAACATAAAGATTCGTTAGCTTCTCTTCATTGTGCTCTGAGGCTCAGGCAAGTTAACTGACTTATCCAAGGTCACATAGGTACTGAATGTCGGAGGTGGGATTTGAACCCAGGTTCAGTAATTCTAGATCCAGAGTGCTTTCCATCGTATCAGGAGAACTCACATGCTGCTTTGCTACTTAGAACATTTTAAAAGAAGCTCAGGAAGATCTCCAAAGTCCCATGAGAATCCTCAATGAAGAATGTACAGGAAGGCATAAAGAAAATTGGAGAAAATAAGAATGCTGGAGAAGTTGGAACCTACATGGATGGGTGGAGTATCCATTCCAATGCAATCATGGAATTACTGAAGCACTGAAGAAAAGATTACTCACAAAGTGCCTGAAAATTACTTAATCCAATCCACTCATTTTACAGATGAGGGTTGGAGACTTGGGGTTCAAGATGGTTCTCTTTTCTATAGATGATAACTGATTGAAAGGTTACATTATTGCTTCTCTTTCATCTCAGCTCATATGAATGAGAGTATGTTTGTTCTCCCATTTGCTTCTGTGAGGAAATGGAACCCCACTCAGAAAAGAAAAGTGAATTGCCACTAACACAGAATGTGCAAGATCTAAGTCTAGAATCCAGGCTTTCGTACTCTTGGTTCATTGATCTTTCCACTACCCCACAGTGCATTTAAGGCAGTTAAGTGTACTGTGGAAAGAGCACTGGACTTGGAATCAGGAAGACTCCTCTTCATGAGTTCAAATCTTGCCTCAAACACTTACTAGCTGTGTGACTCTGAGCAAGTCACTTAGCCTTGTTTGCCTCAGTTCCTCATATATAAAATGAGCTAGAGAAAGGAAACAGCAAATCATTCCAGTATCTTTGCCAAGAAAACCTCCCCAAAATGAGTCACAAAGAGTCAGACATGCCTGAAACTGCTGACCAATAACAACAGTGCCTTGAGATGTTTTGAGAATTGAAGCAGCCTAAAATTCAGTTGGAAATTTGGGATGAAAGAGGCAATGCGTCTCAGGGCAAGGGCTCAATAGTTGGAGTTAGAAGTCTGGCTCAAAACTCACCTCAAACTTACTCATTATCTGTGTGACCTTGGACAAGTCACTTAACATCTGTGGGCCTCAATTTTCTCCTTTGTAAAAGGAGGAAGTTAAACCATATAACTTTCCTTCTCTAAGTCTATGATCCTATCATCTTATAATGGTTCTGATAGTTTTGTGAAGCTCTTCTTTTAACACAGTTATGGGAAACAATAGTGGAACTATCTATTGCATGCCATGTAGTAGATTTAAAAAACTCCCTGTATTTCCTATAAAACTACTTCAACCAGTCTATAAAACACACCAGACTGAATCCTAATAGGAAAATTTAAAAAGTCACAGTGAGTCATTTTTCCAACTCAAGTCAGCATAGAGAATTAGAGAAAGATATCTGAGAACACTGAGAAAGTGGCATGATCATAAGCAAGCTGTGGAGCTCTCCAGGGCAATAGAAAGGCTATATACCTGGGTAAGCAGAGGTCCTAGACTCATACTGAGGCACCTTGACCTTGTTCAAGATAGGGGAATTGAAGAGAAGTTGCAGCTTTGTCACTTACTATATCCATTTCTGGCCACTGATCCAGGACAGAATTAGGAGGGGAGTATGACAAAGGATAGTCTTCAAGGGTAAGGAGACATTGCAAGTCCTGTGATGTGTACCAAGAGAGGAGCAAGTTCAGATGCAGCAGCTTCCAAGACCAGAAACTTTTACTTCAGGAGTTGAGTGGAGTCTCAGTTCCAGCTTATTTATTTATCTGAAGCCTAAAGAGACATCTTAAACCAAAGGCAAGTCTGCAGTTCCAACCCTCCGAACCAGCAGAACTTCCCAAATGGCTGAGAGTTTCTGAGTCCAGAAACATTCTACTATTTCTCAGACTACAAAATTGCAGAGCTGAGGGCAGTGATCAGACTTTGCTTTGAATCAAACTACTTCGGGAACATTGAGAGCCTGTCATTCACCAGCCTGAGCCGACCCTGAGATTTGGTACTTCCGAAACACAATAATAGGAGCAACCCAAATCTTCTCTCCAGAAGTACAAAGACCTTATAACTAGAATAAAGTCAGTAAGTAGGTTGGAAGAATGTGCAAACTGATAAACAAAGAATCTCACTGTAAAAATCTATAAAGGTGACAGGGATTCTCCAGACACAAACTCAAAAGAAGAGTATTACTCCAAAATATCTACAAGCAAAACATCAAAGAAAATCACAGCTTGGATACAAATGCAACTAGAATTCCTGGAAGAGATGAAAAAAAATTTTTTAAATGTTTTTATAAATGAAATGAGATCACTAGAGGGAAAACTGGAAAATAAATGAGAGCTATGAATAAAGAGAGGGGAATGGAATTAATAGATCAGCACAAGAAGTGCAAAACCTTGCCCAAGCAAAAAACTCCCTGTAAATTAGAATGTACCCAATAGAAGCTGATGACTACATGAGACCACAAGAAAAATTATTTAAAATCAAAATACTGGAAAAAATAGAAGTAAAAAAACAAAAAAAACTGTACTGGAATACTGAATCAAGAAGGAAAAATTCAATAACCATTGAACTCCTTGAATTCTTTGACCAAAAAAAAAAAGACAGAGAGTCCTAAATATCATGTTTTGAGAAATTTCAAAACTGCCTAGATCTCATAGAACCATAGGGCAAAGAGAAATAGAAAGAATCCATCTATTATCTCTTGAGAGAAATTCCTAAATAAAAACTACTAGGGATGTTATAGCCCACATCCAGAGCTTCCAGGTTAAAAAAAAATACTATATCAACCAGAAATAAAAAATTCAAGTGTGCTGACCACAATCATGAATGATCACATACAATTTAGCAACCACTAAAAAGGTAGCTTGAAATTTAATACTCCAGAAGGCAAAAGATATAGGATTACAGCCAAGAATAATTTGGTATAATTATAGTTTAAAATTGAGTATAATCCTATAAGGGAAAACATAAACTTTTTTTATAAAAAGAGGACTTCCAGGCAGTCCTGATGAAAAGAGCAGAGTTATGGAGAAACTTGGAAGAAAGGAAATGGACATTTATTAAAACACCTACTATGTGTGGTGCACTGTGCTAAATCCTTTACAAATGTTTTTTTATTTGATCCTCACAACAACTCTGGGAGGTAGGTGCTATTATTTATCCTCATTTTACAATTGAGTAAATTGAGGCACATAGAGCTTAAGAGATTCATGCAGGGTCACAGAGCTAATAACTGTCTGAGGATGGATTTGAACTCAGGTCTTCCTGACACAGAAGCCACTGCGCTATCTCTTGTACCACTCTATCCCTGTACCCACTTAGCTACTTGGTGAAGTTCAAACACAGGAGTTAAGATCAATGTAAACTGGTAAATTTGAATGAACAATCCTAAAGGACCAAACAAGAATAAACCGCTTACATTCTAATATAGGGAGATGATACATGTGTCCCCTCTGAACCTTCTCATCATCAGGGTCATAGAGACAGTCTAATTAGACAGAGGGCTTGGGAGTGGTTTTATTATGTCATGATAATCTTAAAAGAAGATTGAAAAGAAATGGGGAAGAGGAATACACTGGTAGTAGGGGGAGAGGAGTAGAAGGATAGGGGAAATTATCTCACAAAATCAATGTGGACACATAGAAATCCATATGAAAAAGGAGGAAGAGGTGGGGGAGTGGCTGATTCTGAAACTTCACTCTCTTCTGAACTGATCATAGGAAGAAATACACACATTCATTTGAGTACAAAATCACATTTTACTTAACAGTGAAATAGGAGAGAATGGGAAGGGAGAAAAGGGGAATTAGAGGGACAGTAGATTCAAGTCCTAAACAAAACAAATTATAAGAATGTACAAAAAAGTATATATGGCTCTTCTTAAGATAACAAAGAAGGAAAATCTTAGGGGTACCCACCAAATGAGGAATGGCATCCATGTGATGGAACGATTTTGTCCTGTAAGAAATGACAAGGGAATGGTTGCAGAGAAACATGAGAAGACTTGTGTCGACTAATGCAGAGTGAAATGATCAGAACCAGAGCACATTTTACAGTGAAAACAATATTGTTGGACATCTAGGTGGCACAGTGGAAAAGAATGCCACGCCTGAAGTCAGGAAGACTCATTTTCCTGGGTTCAAATTTGCCCTCAGACACTTACTAGCTGTGTGACCCGGGAGAAATCACTTAATCCTGTTTTCTTCAGTTCCCTCAATTGTAAAATGATCTGGAAAAGGAAATTGCCCCAAAATCTTTGCCAAGAAAACACCAAAGGTGGTCATGAAGAGTTAGATCTAACTGAAATGATTGAAGAACATCAAACAACTTTGAAAGAACTGGGAATTCTCATTAGAATAATACCCAAGCGTAATTCTAAGGGAATAATGATGAAACATGCTACCTACCTCCTGATAAATAAAAGGGCTCAGAGTGCAGAATGAGACATATAGGAGAGGGTGGAAGGTTAAAGGGGGAGGAGACATATCTTTTGTACATGACCAACATGGGGATTTGATTTGCTTGATTATACATATTTGTAACAGGTGGTTTGTCTCTCATTCTCAAATGTGGGAGAGGGAGAGAAGATGGATTTCTGCTGATTGAAAAAGGCAAAATATAATTTTAAAAGTAAGTAATGGCACATACTGAGGTTTATTTCCTTACCTGATTATCTGATGTAGTTGCAGGAAGTTGACTAGACCAAAATTAATAAAACAAGCAAGCATTGAGTTCATTTCATCTAAGCCCATTTGATTTTGGAAATGAGGATCCTAAGGCCTAGAGTGGCAGAAGTGGGATCAGAACCCAGGTTTTCTAACTCCTAATTCATCATTCTTTCTAGGCACTGCCTTTTGTCTGGTCACACCAGCTAGAATGAGTGAATGAATGAATAGGACTCCTCTCCAGCACTAGACCATTATTAGACTACATTGCTTATATCCCTCATGTTAGACACGGTGGAGACGTGGCAGGGGGCCCAGGCATTCATCCATCTGTTAATCTGTAGGGCTAATTTTATAATGTAGCAGTTTTTAGTTCTTCTTTTGGGGGTTCTGTTACACTCTCATCCAGCTGTTTGTGGGGAGCTTTAGGTAATCCAAATATGTTACCAACCCTCAATCTGCAGGACTTTATTGCCTGTGGTTTTCATTGGCTAGGCCATACTAACAGAAATGTCCTGTACAATTTTATCAGATGGCTTGCTTGGTGCTTTGTGCCAGAGATTAAATTTCTGGTCACATGGAGAGAACATCATCAATTATCACATGCCATCTGTATATGGGTGATTGTACCACAAATTCTACAGATGTATCTCATGCAATCTAATTATCAGGCCTTGGTCATCAGAAAAGGCTCAGTGACTGACACAAATTATTTTTGTACATCTAAAAAAATCCTGTTTTTTCTTCAACCTCTACAAATACCTAAACTATTTCAATAAGACCAAGGTTATGCCTAGATGATATTATAATATCCAGATGAAAAGAAAATTCAGTGTATTTGTCAGAATGGTCCTGAATATCTGGACATTTTCAAATATCTAATCATAGTTTGTATATGGTATAGTGAACAAAAAGTTGGCCTAAGAGCTCAGAAAAACTGAGCCCAAACACTTCTCCCCACACTTACTGACTATGTGATCCTGGGAAAGTCACTTCAATCAAAAAAAATTGCTCTAAGGAAACTTTTTTTAAGGCACCCAACACTGCATTTATAACGGAGGCATTCAAGTCAGTTACATTTTATGACCAGAATTGAAGACTAGATACCTCAAGCATCTCTCTGTGAGATAGAACATTTCATTGGCTATTGCTTTTGACTTTCTAAACAATCACTGACAGAGGAAGAGGAATGTATTAGAGTCAAGATCACACCATTATCTAAGAATTCATTTTAAGTTGATTCTTGCTTTGAGAAATTGAAACTGGTATAAATACTTAATTTTCTAAAGAACAAGATACCACACATTCAAGTTGTGATCATCTTGAGAATCACCAAACAAACAAACAAACAAACAAAACCCCAAAAACATCATTAGACAACTGGTCAAGGAATGGCAATATCTAGTCTGTTGGTTTAAGACTTAAAGCCAGAGTAGTTGATTGAAACTTGAGTCTAGGGATTGTGGTTCAAAACTGACTTTACCTTTCAATATTTGATATAAGATATAAGAGTCAATTCTTTGGTTTTCAAATAGGTAAAGAAAAACACAATCTTAGATCTGGTGGTACTGGAAAACAACAACAAAGATTGCAGGATTGTGCTATGTCATCTTATTTAGGTAAAGAATGTGTGCATTTTTTTTCTGTTAGCATGTGTCCAACTACCTGCTCATGTTCTTAGATAAATAAATTACACACATTTTGGACACTTGAAAACCCCTGCAATAGAAGTAAAAATCTATAACTTTGCCAACTCTTTGTATTTGCTATCCTGTTCAAGGTAATGGTGATTTGGAGAATTGACTGTGTTTTATACCTAAGGAAAGGATTCCAGTTCCTCTCTTTATCTGTTCATAAACAAGTTGGACAGTGAATTGGGATGCTTCCATCTGGCTGGCCACTAGATGCAATGCATTCTGAGTTCCAGAACAACAAATTTCTGCACTGTTGCAAAGTACTACTGTTCACTCATCTGTGTTTTTTCACCTATCATAATGTCTTGCATATTATTAGTATTTCTAAATCAAATGATCCTTTTTTACAGCCTTTTCCTACCACTGAATCTCTTTCATTAATATAAAGAATCTATTAGGAAGTTGAAAATTCACCAGCTTCGGGTCTTCCTCAAAGGTGAGGCCAACCTCCCCATGCATTTTGGGGGCTAAACATCCAACAACATGCCCAAAAGGAACATATATAATGTCCATAACTGTGGATTCTTTTTCCATCAATAAAATTCTGGTTTCATAATGATGATGTTGGCTTACTGTTGGGTGATTGGGGGTCAGGAGTTAGGAAAGTGGAACCCAGAGTTGGATTTGGGAGGTTAGAGATACAGTTGCCCCTAGGGTAGCCTGGGGCCCTCGGTGTAAGCGGGCGGGCCCTCTGTCTCACTATATGTGTTCCTTCCTCTCTCTCCCCTTCTCTCCAGTTCCTTCCCCTCTCTCTTTTCCCACCCTTGTCTTACCTTTCACATCCGTGCCATCCCTTCTTCTCTTTCTCCCCTTACTTCCTTCTGACTTCTAGGCAACTCTTTGAGATTATAAATTGAGAAGAGGCTGACCTGGATCGATAGAGGCAGCTTCCCAATCCAGCAGATCACTGGTACAGTCCCCATCCCTATCTCAATTCTAATTGCTGCCACTAATCTTAGTGTCTTGCATACTCATCAGACATTCTAGTCCCTAGGAGGTTTAGGAAGTCTCCAGCTGATAAACCAATAAAGACCTCAGTGAATGAGTTTGCACAGCACAAAAATTGAAGGCTTACTCTCCTTTCCTATATTTAACTCTTAGGGAGAAGAGCAGGGATGATTGGAATGTATCAGGCCCTTGATTTGGATGGTGTTTTCAATGATTCACTGTGATGTGCATACCTGAAAAAGAGAGCAGAATTCATCCTGGATGCCTAAATTTTCCTCATAAAGATATATGGAGTGCAGATTAATAGGGAGCAGAAATATATGGAGGCTAATGGAAGGAAAGAAATAAAAGGGAGTGATGGATGGGAGTTACGAAGAGCCTTGTTATTGACATTGTCACCAATAACAAGTGGCAGAAAAGTCACAAGCTGGGAATATCTCTCCATGGGGCATGGATAATCAAAACTGTGCTACAAGCTATTTGAAAGAGAAGGGGAGAGATACAAAAAGCAAGGAAAATAACAACCTCAGTATGACATAGTCAGAAGCAAGCGCCGTTGGCTTTTACAGACAATGAAGAATTAAATGGACCCAGGGTAGCCTCTCAGCAAAAGCATCCAGAATTATAATTACCGGCACTAAAGAGAGTAATTACACCAATCAACTGACTCAAGAAGACCTGAAGACAGCCCTCCATTATTTAACAACAACATTGATATAAATAATTTAAAGGATAAAAACATAGAGATGGAGAAACAGGAACCCTTTGAGTTAACACTAGAAAAGGAAAAGCTTAACCCTTTTGTATATTTAAAACTTGTCTCCAGTCCATATACTTAAAAAAAATTCTTATATTGTTTAAACAGTTATTTAAAATTCTCCTCTTTTGTGGACACTAAGGCTACAGAACACATTAGAAAAACCACAATTTAGAATTGAGGAAACTTGTTAAGAAATTCAAAATTCAGCATAAAGGTCCCATAGATTTTGTGTTGGAAGTGGAATGTTTCCTATTTTACCTTAATACTTGCCCACCCAGGCATTGCTGGCTAGATTTACTGGTGTGCTTCTTGGCAAACATGTCTGCCCATAGTCTTCTGACAATGGACACTCCCTTTTGGCTTGTGCCGAGACTCTCTGGGTCTTTTCTTTACTCAGTGTCTGTATAACTCTCCTGAATCTATATTCAGGAGAGAACAAAAGACCCCTTGTACAGTCAATCACAATAAGAAGCTTGTAAGGATGACAGGTACCACATTGGGGGGATTTCCCTTTGAAATATTTCTGTGATCTGAAATTGAAAACAGGAATCAGGATGAAGATCTCCCAACAGAAGGGGGAGGTGCAGTACACAAAGGCCCTCAGAAGTCAACACTTACCTAATATTGCCTCCATCTTTACCCTTTAAGAGAAAGATGGAATGCTTCAAATAGCTATTAAAGGCATTCTCTCTGTCTCTCTGTCTGTCTCTCTCTGTCTCTCTCTTTCTCTTTCTCCTTATGTAGCCAAGCCTGATCTACATGGCTAGAGGGAATGAGATGAAAAGTACAGACTAAGTGTAACTGTGCAACTATTTCTACTTTTTTTGCAAAGTTAATTACCAGATAATAGAAACAATGCAACATATTTCAATTCTATAATAAATACATAAAATGTGTTACTATGTATGGTAATTATAGAGTAATAGAATTACAGCCTTGCAGGAGACCACAGAAGTCTTATAGTCCAACTCATACTTGAAAAAGAATCCCCAGCATAACATACACATAAACGAATATTTGACTAAAGACTGCCAGGGAGATATAATGTGCTCATTGCCTCCAATGGTAGCCCATCTCACTTTAATATAGCTTGTTGGTTATCAATAGTAAAAAGGAATAGGACATGATAAGGTGAAATGAGAAAAAGAGATGGAGGAAGTAAGGATGTTTATTTATTTATTTTCAATTTTTATTATTTATTTATGTTTAACATTCTTCTCTTTTTAAATGGTGAGTTCCAGATTCTTTTTTTATATTAATTTTATTTATTTTTAGTGTTCTACAATCACTGCCAGAAAACTTAGATTTTTTTCCCCCTACCTACTCCCCACCTCTCCCATCCCTCCCCGAGATGGTATATAATTCTATATAGGATCTACATTTCTATTGAATACATTTTCACTATAGTCATGCTGTATAGAAGAATTAAAATGAATGGGAGGAATCATTTAACAAACCAAAACATAATACACACACAAAAATGATCTGCTACATTCTGTAATTGTATTCCATAGCTCTTTCTCTGGATGTGGAAGGTATTTTGCCTGAGAAGATCATTGCAAATTTTTTTTAAGTCCTTGTATTGCTATGAAGTTCCAAGTCTACCAGAAAAAAAACTCACACACTGTGGTCATTGTTGTGCACAAAATTCTCCTGGTTCTGCCCCTTCTCTCAGCATCAGATCATATAAGTCTTTCTAGGCCTCTCTGAAGTCTTCTTGTTCATCATTTCTTATAGCACAATAATATTCCATTACATTCACATACCATAATTTATTCAGCCATTGCCCAATTGATGGGCGTTCCTTTGATTTTCCAGTTTTTGGCCACTACAAAGAGTGCTGCTATAAATATTTTTGTACATGTGGGACCCTTTCTCATTTTTACGATCTCTTGGGAATACAATCCTAGAAGTGATATTGCTGGGTCAAAGGATATGCACATTTTTGTAGCCCTTTGGGCATAATTCCAAAATGCTCTCCAGAATGGTTGGAAGAGCTCATGTCTCCACCAATGAATTAATGTTCCAACTCTCCTACATCCTCTCCAACATTTACCATTTTCCTGCTCCATCATGTTTGCCAATCTGATAGGTGTGATGTGGTACCTCAGATTTACATCTCTCTAATCAGAAGTGATTTAGAGCATTTTTTCATGTGATTATAGATATCTTTAATTTCTTCCTCTGAAAATTGCTTGTTCATATCCTTTGGGCATTTATCAATTGGGGAATGACTTGTATTATTGTACTCAGTTCTCTATGTATTCTAGAAATGAAGCCTTTATCTCCAAGATTAGCTGTAAAAATTCTTTCCCAATGTACTACTTCCCTCTGAATTTTCATTGCATTAGGTTTGGTTCTACAAAAACTTTTCAGTTTAATGTAATCAAAATTATCCATCTTGCACTTCATAATACTTTCTATCTCTTCTTTAGTCAAAAATTCTTCCCTTCTCCATAAATCTGATAAATATGCTATTCCTTGATCCTCCAATTTGTCCATGGTATCAATCTTTATACCTAGATCATGTATTCATTTGGACTTTATTCTTGTGTACAATGTCAGGCATGGGTCTATGCCTAGTTTCCACCACACTGTTATCCAGTTCTCCCAGAAACTTTTGTCAAACAGTGAGTTCTTATCCCAGAAGCTGGGGTCCTTGGGTTTATCAAATAGGAGATTGCTATATTCATTGCCTACTATGTCAAGTACTTAGCATATTCCACTTGTCTACCCTTCTGTTTCTTAGGAGTACCAAGTGGTTTTGCTAACTGCTGCTTTATAACACAATTTGAGGTCTGGTAGCACTAGGCCACCTTCCCTAGCATTTCTTTTCATTAGTCCCCTTTAATATTCTGGACCTTTTGTTCTTCCAGATGAATTTTGATATTATTTTATCCAGTTCTAGAAAATAATTATCTGATAGTTAAATTGGTATGGCACTAAATAAGTAAATTAATTTAGGTAGAATTGTCATTTTTATTATATTGGCTTGGCCTACCCATGAATAACTGATGTTTTTCCACTTACTTAGATCTGACTTTATTTGTGTGAAAAATGTCTTGTAATTTTGTTCATATAGTCCCTGGGTTTGTTTTAGCAGGTAAACTCCCAAATATTTTATAGTGTCTACCCTAACTTTAAATGGGATTTCTCTTTCTATCTCTAGCTGTTGGACTTTGTTATTAATATATAGGAATGCAGAAGATTTGTGCGAGTTTATTTTGTAACCTGCAACTTTGCCAAAGTTGTTTATTATTTCAAGTATTTTTTTACTTGAATTTTTGGGATTCTCTAAATATATCATCATATCAAAGGCAAAGAGTGATAAGTTAGTTTATTCTTTGCCTATTCTTATTCCTTCAATTTCTTTATCTTCTCTAATTGCTATAGCTAACATTTCTAGTATCATATTGAATAAAAATGGTGAAAATGGACATCCTTTTTTCACCCCTGATCTTATTGGAAATGCATCTAGCTTATCTCCATTTCATGATGTTTGCTGAAGGTTTAGGTAGATACTGCTTATTATTTTATGGAAAGTTCCCTTTATTCCTATGTTCTCCAGTGTTTTTAATAGGAATAGGTGTTGTATTTTGTCAAAAGCTTTTTCTGCATCTATTGAGATAATCATGTAGTTTCTGTTAGTTTTGTTGTTGATATGATCCATAATGCTAATAGTTTTC
>CM053773.1:30920468-30983926 GCA_028658325.1 Potorous gilbertii
GATGATGTCTAGGCTCTTTTTTTGATCATGGCTTTCAGGTAGTCCCATAATTTTTAAATTGTCTCTCCTGGATCTATTTTCCAGGTCAGTTGTTTTTCCAATGAGATATTTCACATTATCTTCCATTTTGTCATTCTTTTGGTTTTGTTTTGTGATTTCTTGGTTTCTCATAGTCATTGGCCTCCATCTGTTCCATTCTAATTTTGGAAGAACTATTTTCTTCAGTGAGCTTTTGAACCTCCTTTTCCATTTGTCTAATTCTGCTTTTGAAAGCATTCTTCTCCTCATTGGCTTTTTGAACCTCTTTTGCCAATTGAGTTAGCCTATTTTTCAAGGTGTTATTTTCTTCAGCATTTTCTGGGTCTCCTTTAGCAAGGTGCTGACCTGCTTTTCTTGTATCTCTCGCCCCAGTTTTTCCTCTACCTCTCTTGATTTTTCAAAATCCTTTTGAACTCTTCCATGGCCTGAGACCATTGAATATTTATTTTGGATGTTTGAGGTACTGAAGCCTTGACTTTTACATCTTTCCGATGATAAGCATTGTTCTTCCTCATCTGAAAGGATGGCAGAAGATTCTGGTCACCAAGAAAGTAACCTTCTATAGTCTTATTTTTTTCCCTTTTTTGGGCATTTTCCCAACCAGTTACTTGACTTTTGGGTCCTTTGTCAAGAGTAGGGTATACTCTGGGAATCTGTGAGTTCTCAGTTCCTCCAAGGTGGCACAATCAAGCGTGTACACTGATCTGGAAGCAGAAAGAGATTTTTGTGCCCACAATCTTGGCAGTTTCCTCTCCACAGCCACCTGACCTCCAGTTCCACCAAATCAGTGCTGGGGGCTGATTTTCAGATAAGCTGGATGGGCAGGGCCGCCATTTAGTGTGACACAAAGACCAGGGCTCTTCTCAGAGCTTCTACACGGGGCTGAGGTAACATTAAGCTCCTCAGTGCCCCAGGGGTTTTTACAATCCAACAATGGATACAGCTGCTGTAGGGGCTGCTGTGAGAACTGCTGCCACCCAGATGTGGCCTCTGCAGGCCACTGCCTGAGGCTGGAGCTATAAGGCCCTTCTCCCTTCCTGGTCAGCTGACAAAACCCTGATACAGCTGAAAAAGGTCACTGACCTTTGGCACCTGTGGGTTGAGTGATCTGGGAATGCTGCTACTTGGACTGGGGATTCTGCCCCCAAGGTGTCCTCCTCCCAGAAATCACCAAGGCTGGGCTGGGGTCCGCATCTGGTGCAACAGATGTTTCCTGTGGGCCTTTCAGTTCACCCTTAGCTGGAAATCTCCTCCACTCTGTTGTTCTCCAGTTCCGCGGCTCCAAAATTTGTTGAGTCCCTCTCTACAGGTATTTTATAGGCTGTGTGGGGAGACCCTGTGTATGTGTGTCTTTCTGCTCCGTCATCTTGGCTCCATCAGTTCTCTATTTTCTGTTAAGTTAATCTATCTAATTGAAATGTTTTAAAATATTCACTCATTTAATTTACCTTGTCAGTTTTATTGGCATGTAATTGGGTAAAAAAAGCACTTAATAATTGCTTTTAACTTTTTCATTTTTGATATTGAAAATTTGGTTTTCTTCTTTTTAAACCAAGTTAGCTAATGGATTATCTATTTTACCATTTCCCCCCAAACTGATCTAATTTATCTGTTACTTCAGTTTTTGTTTTGTTTTTTACCTTCAATCTTTTTCTCTCCTTTGACTTTGAGGATTTCTGTTCTGATATTTAATTGTGTGTGTGGGGGGGTTTTTAGTTGTACTTTCGCTCTCTTTTACTGATGAAAGTGTTCAGAGACCCAAATTTTCCCTAAGTATGCCTTTGGCTGCACGCCTCAAAATTTTGGTATGTTGTCTCATACTCGACATTACCTTTAATGATATTTTTTTCCTATAATTTGTTCTTTGATCTACTCATTTTAAGACCAAGTTATTTAGTTTACAATTAATTTTTAATCTTTGCCTCAAGGGTCCTTTATTGAACATAATTTTTACTGCATGATTAGTACATCATAAGGTTGTCAATAAGTCTTCAATTCTTTTTTGAGACATATTTGTTCATATCATTTGACAATTTATCTATTTTGAGATTCATAACTCTTTTCTTGCATATTTTATTAAAATAGTATTTTTCCAATTACATATAAAGACAAATTTTAATATTAATTTAAAAAATTCTCCTTCCCTTCTCTCTCTCCTCCCTAAAAAGGTAAGATATTTGAATAGGTTATGCAATCATGTAACACACATTTCCATATTAGTTATACTGTGAAAGAAGAGACCAAGAGGACAAACTATAAAAAAGAGAAAGTAAAAATAGTATGCTTCCATCAGTATTCAGACTCCATCAGTTCTTTCTCTGGATGTAGATAGCATTTCTATAATGATGCCTTTGGAATGAATTGTCCTGGATCATTGTGTTGCTGAGAAGAGCTAAGTTATTCGTAGTTGATCATCACACAATGTTACTGTTACTGTGTGCAATGTTCTCCTGGCTCTGCTTACTTTTCTAGGTTTTTCTGACATATCCTACTTGTCACTTCTTATAGCACAATAGTATTCCATTACATTCATATACCACATCTTGTTTGGCCATTCCCCAACTGACGGGCCTTAATTTCAAATTCTTTGCCACCACAAAAAGAGATAATATAAATAATTTTGTACATGTAGGTCCTTTTTCCTTTTTTATTATCTTTTTGAGATCCAGACCTATTAGTGGTATTGCTGGTTGAAAAGGTATTCAAAGTTTGGTTGTCCTCTGGGCAGAGTTCCAAATCGCTCTCCAGAATGGATGGATCAGTTCACAACTTCACCAGCAATGCATTAGTTTCCAATTTTCCCATATCCTCTCCAAAATTTATAATTTTCCTTTCCCATATTAGCCAATCTCATAGGTATAAAATGGTACCTCAGTTGTTTTAATTTGCATTTCTCTGTTCAATAGTGATTTAAAGCATTTTTTCATGATTATAGTTTTGATTTCTTCATCTGAAAATTACCTGTTCATATCTTTTGATCATTTATCAACTAGGAGATGACTTGTATTCTTATAGATTTGATTCAGTTCTCTATATATTTTGAGAAATGAGATCCTTATTAGAGACACTGGCTGTAAACGTTGTTTCCCAGATATTTTCCTTCTAATCTTGGTTGTGTTGGTTTTATTGATGCAAAACTTTTTCAATTTAATATAATCAAAATTATCCATTTTGTATCTCATAATGCTTTATCGTTTGGTCAAAAATTCTTCCCTTATTCACAGATCGGACAGATAAGCTATTCCTTACTCTCCTAACTTGCTTGTGGTGTCACCCTTTACATCTACATCATCTTCCCACTTTGACTTATCTTGGTAGATGGAGTAAGATGTTGGTATAAACCTCCCATATTGTTTTCTCACTTTCCCAGCAGTTTTTGTTCAATAATAAGTTCCTACCCCAGAAGTGGGGTCTTTGATTTTATCAAACACTAGCTCATTATGGTCACTGACTACCATGTCTTGTGTAATTAATCTATTCCACTGATCTTAGATAGTAACTGATAGTTTTGATGACTGCTGTTTTATTATGTAGTTTGAGATCTGGTATCCTTCCTTTGCATTTTTCATTAATTATCTTGATATTCTTGATCTTTTGTTCTTCTGGATGAATTTTATTATTTTTTTCTAGCTCTATAAAATAGTGCCTTTGGTAATCTGGTTGGTATGGCACTGAATAAATTAATTTAGGTAGAATTATTATTAATTTTTTTATTACATTGACTTGGCCCACTCATGAACAATTGATATTTTTCCAGTTGTTCATCTGACTCTGTGTGAAAAGTGCTTTGTAATTGTGTTCATATAGTTCTTGGGTTTGTCTTGGCAGGTAGACTCCCAAGTATTTTATATTGTTTAAAATGATTTTAAATGGAATTCCTCTATCTCTGGCTTCTGGACTCTGTTGATAATGTACAGAAATGCTGATGACGTGTTTTTTTTTGTATCTTGTAATTTTGCTAAAGTTGTTAATTATTTCAACTAACTTTTTTTAGTTGATTCTCCAGGATTCTGTAAGTATACCATCATATCACCTGCAAAGAATGATAGTTTTTTCTCTCATTACCTATTCAAGTTCCTTCAATTTCTTTCTCTTCTGTTATTGCTATAGCTAACGTTTCCAGTACAATTTTGAACAATAGCAGTGATAATGGGTATTCTTACTTCACCCCTGACCTTACTGGAAAGGCTTCTAGCTTATCCCTATTAAGGTAATGCTTGCAGTTGGTTTAAGGTAGATAACAGTAATTTTAAGGAAAACTGCATTTATTCCTATGCTTTTTAGTATTTTTAATAGGAATGCATGTTATGTTTTGTCAAATGCTTTTTCTGCATCATTGAGATAATCATATGACTTATGTTGGCTTGGGTATTGATTTGGTTAATTACACTATTAGATTACCTAATATTAAGCCAGCCTTGCATTCCTGGCATAAATCCCTCCTGATCATAATATATGATCTTTGTGATATATTGCTGTAATCTCCTTGCTAGATGTTATTTTTCATCAATATTTATTAGGGAAATTGGTCTATAGATTTCTCTGTTTTCCCTCTTTTTAGTTTAGGTATCAGCACCATATTTGTGTTGTAAAAAGACTTTGACAGGACTCCTTCTTGGCCTATTTTTTCAAATAGTTTATAAACTATTGGAATTAATTGTTCTTTAAATATTTGGCAGAATTCACATATGAATACATTTTGACCTGGGGATTTTTTTTTAGGGAGTTCATTTGATGACTTCTTCAATTTCTTTTTCTAAGATGGTGCTATTTAAGGATTTTTATTTCCTCTTCTGTTAATCTGAGCAATTTATATTTTTGTAAATATTCATTCCTTTTATTTGGATTGTCAGATTTATTGACATATAATTGGGAAAACAGCTCCTAATAATTGCTTTAGTTTCCTTTTCATTGCTGGTTGATACAGGCAATTTGGTTTTCCCTTTTAAATAAAATTAACCAATAATTTATCTCATTGTTTTCATCCCACAAAACCAATAGCTCTTTGTTTTATTAGTTGAGTGGTTTTCTTACTTTCAATTTTATTACTCTCTCCTTTGATTTTCAGGTTTTCCAATTTGACTTTTAAGTGGGGATTTACAATTTTCTTTGTTTCTAGTTTTTTTTTAGGTGCATGCTCAATTCATTGATCTGCTCTTTCTCTATTCTACTGACATAAGAGTTTAGAGATATAAATTTTCCCATAAGTACTACTTTGGCTGCATCCCATAAATTTTGGTGTAATGTCTCATTGTTGTTATTCTTTTTGATGAAATTGTTCTTAAGATTTTTTTTTTATCCACTCATTCTTTAGGACTAAATTATTTAGTTTCCAAATAATTTTTAGTCTATCTTTCTAAGGTACTTTATTGAATGTAATTTTTATTGTTATGATCTGAAAAGGATGCATTTAATATTTCTGCATTTGTGCATTTTGTTTTGAGGTTTTTACGCCCTAAATTATATTGGACTGGAAAACTGTTTCACCTCCACCTTTTGTTGGTTCTGCTGTTCTAGAATTCATGGTGAACTTGGGAGAGTTTAGGTGAATTTCTGCCCTAAGCCACCATCTTGACTATGTCCTCAAGAAAGAAGATCATGTCCACATTTATTATTGATATTGGCTTACCGTTTTCTTTTTGTGTCTCATCTTTCCCAGGTTTAGGTATCTGGGTCATATTTGTCTCATTAAAGGATTCTGGTATGTTTCTTTTTCAATTTTTGAGAATAACTTGTGAAGCATGGAAACTAACTGGTCTAAATGTTTGACAGAATTCTGGGAATCTATCAACACTAAAAGGTTCCTCCCTTCCTCTCTCTTCAGTCCCCTCCAACATTTGGTCAGTCTTTTATATCTAAATCGATTTTCTTTTCCAAGATGTGGTTATTTAAGACATCTATCTGGTCTTCTGATCACGTTTAGGTATTTTATAATTTTTGAAAGTATTACCCTATTTCTTTTGTGTTCTGTTTTGTTAGCACATAACCATGCAAAATAAGTTATTATTTTTGTTTCTATTTTTTTCCTGAGATTTCACCTTGCTCATTTGCTATGTCATGGAGTTGATTTTCTGCTTTCTTCCTTTTAGTCAGATTAGATAAGGGTTTATAATTTTTATTAGTCTTTTTAAAGAACTAGGCTTTGGTTTAATAATTTGGTTTTTTGTTTCCAACTTATCTATTCCCCTCTCTGATTTAATATCGTTTGTTCTGAACTTATTTTAAGTTTATTTTGATTTTCTAATTGGAAAAATGCATATTCAGTGCATTAATCCTTTTTTCCTATTTTGTTCATGTATGCACTAGCTGCATCCTAGAAATTTTAGTAATGTTGTTTCATCATTATCATTTTCATGATATTTGTTCAGTAGCTCTTCAGTTGTGTCTGACTCTTTGTGACCCAATTTGAGGTTTTCTTGGCAAAGATACTAGAATGGTTGACCATTTCTTTCTCCGGCTCATTTTGAAAATGAGGACACTGAGGCAGAGTTAACTGACTTGCCCATGGTCACACAGCTAGTGTCTGAGTTCAAATTTGAACTTAAGATGATTAGTTTAGATGATTCCAGGCCTGCAACTCTATCCACCGCACCATCTAGCTGCCCCTCATTTTACTTTACTAGGTATCATTTCTATGATTTGTTTTTTGACCCACTATTTAAGATTCATTGTTAGATCCCAATTGGGTCTGTACCTTTTATTTGTATCTACATCAATTTCTATTTATGTGTAAAGTATGTATTGACTATTTATGCCTTTTTTACATGTTTACATTTACACGTGTTCTAGGATATGGTCATTTTTTTGTAAAAGTTCCATTTCTACAGAGAAGTATGTACATATTCTTTGCTGTCCATTTAGAAGATGCTATGTCTTTTAGTTCTAATTTCTCTAGACATTTATTCAGTTATTTATCTCACTGTTAGATTTATCCAAAATTGATAGAGGGATATTGTCTCTTGTCAATACTGTGTTATTTTCCAGATCTGAATTTGGATGTTATGTCAGGCATTTGAAGCAAATATGCTTATAACTGATAATTGTTTTGTTGTCTATGATGCACTTCAGTATCATATAGTTTACTTATTTATCGCTTCACTTTTGAACTTCATTTTTACTTTATCTGACAGCATGATGATTCCTGCTTTTCTGGATTCACTTGACAATAAAGTGATAATTAATAAACTCAATTAATCTGGGGGGAGGTATCTGATGGAAAGTTCCAAAGACATATTTTTGGTCCTATACTGCTCAAGATTTCTTAAATCAATGAATTGTATCAAAGTGAAAGAGGTATGGAAGTATTAGTGAACTACAAACTCAATGAATCGAGTGTTAGGACACAGTTAAAAAACAAAGTTAATTCAATCTTAGGCCACCCTAGAAGCAGTGTTCAAAGAAGAAGATGATTCTATCTATAGCGTCATATGCTGTGACACTATCAGTCTACTTCTAAAGTAGTGCATCCAATTCTGGGTATGACATTTTAGGAAGGATATAAACTAGCACAGGGAGGTAAGAAGCACCTACCTCTCATGGTTATTGTGAGGATCAGATAAGAAATATAAAATCCAATTTGGCCTGTAAACCTTTTGTTACCTGGTCTTCTAACATCTTAATTCCCTTGAAGTGCCCTGCATACTAGTAACACTGTACTTGTTATTCTTTGAAGAAAAGACTCTGACTATGCATTTTCGCTGAATGTTTCCACCCTGGAATTCTCTCCCTCATCTTCGGCAGGAACCCATTCCTGATTGCCCTTAATCTAGTCCTTTCTTGTGATTATCAACAATTTGTCCTGTCTATATCTCACGGATAGCTGTTTGCAAACTGTCTTTCCAATTGGAATGTGAGCTCCTTGGGAGTAGATACTATTTTTTGCCATCCTTCATTTCCCCAGTGATTAGCATAGTGCCTGGCACATAGTAGGCACTTAATATATCATGCTGGCTGGCTTGACTCTCCTCTTCCAAATTCCTGTATTTTTTTCACTGGGACCTTTATCACCCATACTCATACATAGCCTTGATTCCTTACTTCACATAGCCAACCTGCTGCCAAATATTGTCAATTTTAACTTTTACACCATCTTACATGCCCTCATTCTCAAAGCTACCACCCTAGTTTGGGCCCTCATCTCTCATCTGGACAACTGCAATAAACAGCCTTCTAATTAATCATCTTGCCTCTTTCTTCCTACTCCATGACTATTACCCTCCAGAATGAAATATAAAGACCTCTATTTGGAATTTAAAGCTCTTTACAACCTACTCACGTCCTACTTTCTTAGTCTTACTTCTTTCCATGTACTTTATGACTCAGATATACTGGCCTACTTGTTGTTCCTTGTACATGACTCTTTCTTAACTCATTTTTTTTACTAGCTTTCTCTCCCCTTAGGCCTGGAATTCTTTCCCTCACCTCCATGTTACTTTTCTCAACTTTGTGCAGAACTCAGTTGAAATCCCACCTTCTACAGGTGGCCTTTCTCTCTGATCCTGTGTGCATATACATACTTATCTTGTATGTACAATTATTTATGTCTTCTACATAATAATCAGTTACCTAATTGTAGGGACCAATCATTTTGGCCTTTCCTGGTGGCCCAGCAACCATCACAGAACCTGGCACTTAGTAAGTTACTTATAATTGCTTGCTGACCAATCACCACTTATTTACCATATAATAATTGCTTTTATTTATTCTTTGCTTATTAACTCTTTTTGGTTACTGATTTTTTAAATTAAGATCAAAATTTCTTCCTGTATGTTTTACCATGAGAAATTAACAGGGAAGAACTACTCTGTTGTTGGTATATTTTATTTTATAATTGGAAGATGTTTGAAAAGTTGACATTGAAATATTAGGATACAACAATATTACTTCCATCATTTAAAATGTTTCCCCTCACCCCACCAAAATTTTACACTTTATCCAATTTAATTAAAGATAATTTTTGCTTGCTTATGAATGGACAGCTTGACACAATTTAAATTAATAATAAAACCTGTTTTTCTGTGCAATGTAATTAACAACCCCCCAAAAACTTGTAAAAAAAAAAAAAAGAGCTTTTAATACTGCATTTAAAATACTGATTAAAAAAATAAGAGGCTGCTAAACAAAAATAGACAAAAAAAAGCTTAAACATAAACTGTAAATATACATCTGTGAAGCACACAGGCAAATCGACCTTCTTTTACATTAAGAAGTTCAAGATTCTAATGAATTCTCAGTATTTGCTAAGTTATTTTATCTCAAAATAACGACCATAGCCCTAAAAAAGTCAAACCCTATTTTATATGCTAGAAATGGACTCTGGCTTACCAAATAGAGTTCATGATGGATAGAAGAATAAAATGGAAGTCTTCTGATATGAATGATAATCTAGTTACTACTCTATGTTTCCTTCTTTTAAGTCACTTTTAACTGGTATTTCAGATGCTGTTCTTCGGATCAAGTCACCAAAATAAGCTGTGATTGTCTTCAATTTATTGTTAAGAAAATTTTGCTCTATTTCAACTTGTCCTCCAGGTCCAGCTAAAGATGCTACCTAAAAAGGCAACAGAAGAAATACATAATTGGAGTTTCAGAACAAATCTTTTATTCACAGTATTTGCAAAATAGAAAGAAACTGGCTATTTATGCCCTTAAGAAGAGCATGTCCAATACTCATGTCTGTTTCTTAATAATTAACGGTCATTAATGAAAAGATTGTGACACAAAACAATGCTGCAATGTAATAGCTAAAGTTTTGGTGAGTCATTCCGTTGAAGAACATATCTACAAATGGTTAGTATAATACTTGTAAGTGAATCACTAAAACATGGTGTAGTGAATATGGCACTGGACTTGAAGTCAGAAAGAACCGTATTCAAATACTTCCATGGGTACTGATGTGATCTAAGTTATTTCACAAAACTTCCTTGTGCCTCAGTTTTTTCATCTGTAAAATGGGGGGATTAAGCCTTGAGGAACTCTATACCAGCTTGTTAATGTTCTCTTTCTTCTCAAATTAGAGAGGGATAAGGATTGAATCTATTATTCCATTGGTATAGGGAATTACCAGGTGAGGAACCTACTCTTGCCAATGCAAGTCAATCAGACAACAAGCATTTATTGAACGTCTACTACGTGTCAGGTATGGCAGGATACAAATATAAAGAACTTAGAACAAACTCTATGTGCATGTAATTTACACAGCACCTTCTCTGCAAATGTCAAACAATTACTTAGAATACTGAGAATTTAAGTGACTTTCTCAGTGCCACATGGCCAGCATCAGAGCAAGTACCTAAATCAAGTTCTTTCTTGCTTCCACAACAGTGCTTGATCCACTACACCATGATTAACTATCTGATATTTATGTATACATAACAGGTCTATCAATGAAACTATTACAAAATAAATAGGTCCCTGACTCTTTCCATTGTGACTGACTTCCTAGCAGCTGCTCTAATAGGTGGACTTCTGGGAGGTTGAGAAATGCTGATCAACTCCTAGGATTCTCTTTTGACCCCACTCCAAGCTGCAAGAGATTATTTATCAGCCCTTAACTTCCTAGCTTCATTGTGTGCAAGTCATAACCTTCCTAAGCTTCTTTCCTCATCTTTAAAATGAGGATAATACTATCAATCTCTCATATGATTGCTACATATAGATCAACTGAGGCAATGTATATAAAGTGCTTTGCAAGCTTTAATGTACATGAAAATATTAGCTTTTCTCACCATGTGTCATATATTTCATTATCTACATAGTAGAATGTAAGATCCTTGAGGGACAGATCCAGTGCCGCCAATATTTATTTGTTTGGATTGATGGTTTCATTATACAAGGAACTCCAGAGGATTTCCTCTCCCAATACATAAAGACAACTGTTTTGCAACATAACAGTTTTAGAGATATGCATGAGGCACAAAAAGTTAAATGACTAGTCCTGAGTCATAAAGGGAAGTGTAAGAGATGGGACTTGACTCTAGGCTGTTCTGACTCCCCAACTCTACATGTACTCTTCCATACTGCTTTTTACTTTGAACAAAGTACCTAATAAATATTTATGTACTTGAATTAAATTTAGCTCCTGGGTAAGGCACCAAGGGAGAAAACTGAGTAAATGCATACTTAAATGTCAGGTTGGTGTTTTATGGAAAGCGCTTCACACATCCTTGAGGACTATATAAATATTAGCCATCATTGCTGTTATTAAAAAAAATAAAATAAATGAGAGTACGCTGAGCAACCACTGGAGGTGTCAGAGTGGCAGAAGATGGATAATGTATGGATTTAGCTCTTTTGTGCACGGATAAGATGATTTCATTTTTATTTTAATATGCCAAAACAGCAACGCCTGGGAGTTATCCCTATGAGTGGGCAGTTGTGTTGCAAGGTTTGTCTCCCTCTAAATGCTCTTACTAGCCGGTCCTGGTATCTTTTGAATAGATGTCTGCAGAAGATCCTTGATAAAAATGTCAAATGAACAGGTCAGCGTACAAGGATAGCAGAAAGAATGTTAAGGGCATGGGATAACACAGTGAGGAGTCCTAAACAGCGAAGAGATGACAAGAGGGCAATGAGAAACTTCTGGGGTTGGCAAAGAGACACACCGATGCTATACACTTCAAAACTTTGCCCCAGGGATGGTCTCTGGGCATGACTGATTATAAACAATAGTACATACACATTTTCTTCAACTGTGATGGCATAGCACCACTAAATAGAAACAAATGAACCAACTGGAAAAATTATGGTTGGTTGCATTTACAAAGAAATTACGGCCTAATTTGGTTTAGCTGGTTGGTATGACATCATGTCTTTTTTGCTTCTATACCTTGCAGAAATTATAACTAAGCATGAACCAACACAAAGATGATGTTAACATGGACTAAATATAGATCAAGTTAAACAATTTCAATGGGCCACAAATGTCAAGTACCCATAGTAGAAGGTCATCATACATTACTAATGAGTATGTATTTAAACCTGTTCAATTTCCTTTACCATAGGAGGAAAAAAGTCAGTTATCAATATAGGGAAGATATAACACATAACCCTATGTCACATTCTCAACTTTTCAAAGGCTGCAGTTAGACAGTAAGAGCGGCCAAACAAGAAAGGTAATAATGTAGGGAGATAAACATGAGGAGCAACAACAGTTACAATGCTGTGAAGAAAAGCAAACCCTAAGACAAAAACATACTCTTTCACCCAAAAAAGAACTCAACAATGAAAATGAAACCAGAAGTTAAAAATAGTTCAGGAGGCTCAACTGCAAGTGATAAGGAATGTTACATTTTTTTCTAATCTGGAACTTTTGTCAGGTTTTCTTTTTTTTCACATGCATACAAGATGTTTTATATGAATTGTTAGAAATACTTTTTTCAAAAAACAGATGAAACTGCTCATAATAATTTCTTAAATTTGTTTCAATAATCTAAATTCCAAATTGTTCTCTGGATCAAAGTTGACACTTACATAGATTCCTGATCTGAGCAGTGTGTACTCCCCCTCTACCAATCAATTAACCATTTATTAAGCCCCTGGTATGTCCCAAGCACTGTCCTGAAGTCGAAGGATACAATACAAAAAAAGGAAATTTTCTCTACCCTCAAGAAGTTTCTATCTCCGGTGACAGCATGTACTGTATATAAACATTTGAAGAAGAAACAGTGCAATTAGGAGGAAAAACACTACCAGAAAGAGATGCATGAGCACTTTGATTGGTTTTGCTGAAATGTCTTTTTATCATCATAGTTTCTGCCATAAAGGTATGCCTCATGTGTGAAGGAGTTGGAAGAGATATACTGGAAAATGAAACGGATATAAAAGAAAACAAAAAAGTAGTGAGAAATTATCCTTAATTTTTACACAATTGTATGGTCACAGCAATTCCATTTCAAGCACTATATATAAGAAGTTTAAGACTTAAAAGTTTCTATCACTTGTTACCTATATGCAAACTCCCTTCGCTATTTCCTCATCTTTAAAATAACAGTGGATAGAGAGTGTTGGGTTTGTTGAACTGCAAGGATTCTTAACTCTAAATCTATGGGATCTTTGAGATGATCTAGTCCAACTCAATAAAGACTTCTGTTTTAAAGCAAACGTTTACTCTTTACCATGCTTCAAGCTATCCTTATCTTTCCTCTGCAGGCTTAACTGACTATGTATTGTTTAGTTCCTTCCCCCTTTTTCCTTTCCTATTTATATTTTAATGATTTTAAAAATACTTTATAATAAGTTGCTATAAAATCACACTGAATACAAACCAACGAGTGGTATACAATAAATTAGCCCCAAAATTATTTCTACATCAGTTTGGACTGCATTCTAGAGCAAAAGACTGGGGAGCTGACTTAACTGAATTGAGGAAAAAATATTATGTAAGAGCAGAAAAAGTTTTTTATATATTTTTTTGAAATGTGGGAATAGCAGTTTTTTTTCTTAACAAATGAACAAAATAAAACACTGAAATTCAGTTTTCTGATGTTATCCAAGTATAGGACATAAGACAGAATGAATACAAGAATTACAGAAAGAATTTAAAAGTACTTACAAAAAAAGCAACCTGCAAGTGAAAAGGTGATGAGAGAAATAATTTTTGGTTACATGAACAGAAATGACAGTTTTAAGAAGAGAAGCAATAAACCTCTCACACTTGAATCCTACATGAATGAAAAAAGTATTACAGTATAAAGGCTAAAAATTTTACTTACTAAAGACAGAAAAATAGAGTAGAGAAAGAAAACTTTATTTCATTACAGAATGATTAAAATAATAATATGTAGAAATCTAGTTAGAAGCAAATTGGGCTGGAATGAAATGAGTATTTTACACTGTCTACAGATTTCATCATTGTTATAACATCAGAAAAAAAATCTGAAATAATGGTTCATTTAGGAATGTATTGTAAAAAAAAATACACATACAAAAATCAAAATGGAAGCAGAACACTCCTTCCTTTCCAATGTTTCCTTTCAAAAATGCAACTAATAATTATATAGAAAAAAAAAGCTGAGGACAGGAATTTGTGATGAATTGTTCTTTGGGACCTGTGACAGAAAATGATGTTTCTTTCAGTTTTCTAAATAATTTTTTGATACTACCTCAACTGTCATGTACCTTTTCATTTCTTTGTTCAAATATTCCTTCACAGATTAATAAAATGAGGGCATCTCTGAAAGACTGTGTGAAGTAATTCATTCTCCTTTCTAGTAAAAAGATAGTTATCACTAATATACATGGGCATCTTCATAGTTTCAAAGAAAAGCCAGACCTACTTTTCTCTTTACTTCCTATGGGGAAGAATACTAATGCTGAATGATTTCACCGTTCAAAGAAAGCTTTTCTTTCCCACCAATTCCCTGAATTGGATACCAGGAAAAAATTTCTAAAACTTATATAACAAAGTAAAGTTAGACCATAAGAAAGCCCTTGGCTATTGATATACGGATTACATGCAGCAAAAAAGACTCTGGAGCCTCTCTCATCTCACTAATGTTTTCCTGACCTTCTGTTTTAGAAAAAATACATTTAAGAGCACTTGACTAGGTGTCAGGAAACTGGGTTTCAATTTTGACACCAAGACTTACTAGTCGCTTACCTTCTGAGTCTCATTTCCTCACATGTAAAACAAGGCGGTTGGCACACCATGAGCTAGGTTAACAACCTCTTACTTTTAAGCAGGGATTCTTAACTATTGAACAGGAATTCTGAACTTTTTTTTGGTATCATGGACTCATGTGGTACACTCTATGGGCCCTTCCAGTAATAAAACTTTTGAATATGTACAATAAAATATGTATGATCGCATTTATCTAAATGTTGTTTTTTAAAATGATACAAGTTCATGGTCCTCAGTTTAAGTAAGCACTCTTGCTTTATTCACCCAGTATAGTAGAAACATCATTGAACTTGGAATCAAAATATCTGAATTTGAGTACTGGCTTTGTTCCTTATTAGCTCTGTCACCTCAGGAAAGAAAAATAATTTTCTCTGATTCCAGTTTCATGACCTATGAAATACAAATAACAAAACAGTGTATGTTCCACAAGGCTGTTGTGAAGATCAACTTATATAAACTATGCTTATAAAATGCTATATAAATGATATCAACTATTATCTATGACAATAAAAGTCACCTCCCTTCCTTTCAGAAACACAGGCTTTCTGTTTTTTTACTTAAAAATCCTCAGATCTTTCTCACTGAGCAGAAATGGAATAGGGGACTCTACATTCTGCCCTCCAATCTTCTTGGCATTACCAAATGGCATCTATCAACTATATACTCTTCTGGTGGGCAAATGACTGTAACAACAAATGGATGAGCCTCTTTTGTATTTTTAAGCAGTGAAAAGTCCTAATACTACCTGTAATAAAATCTGTCTAGCTCCATTGTTGTGATTTAATCATCTGGTTGGACAGATGATTCCACAAGTTTGCTGTATTTTTAAAAAAAAATATGCTTAGGAGACAAAGAGAAAAAGTACAAAGAAATAAGAGATAAGCATAGGATTTTAACACAGTAGCTGAATCCTGAAAAGGGTGGAGTTCACTCTTTGGGGAGGGTGAAGGAAAAAATGAAAAGGGATTGTTACATACATCAATTCTTGATGGGGTTAACAATATGAATATGATTTCTTAATCATCTTAATTTCAGTTGAGGGCTCCTCATTGGGGAATGGCTGAAAAATTATGGAACATGAGTGTCATATCACAATTATATCATTATATTCACTTGTAGAAACGACAAATATGAAGAATTCAGAGAAATTTGGGAAGATTTATTTTAACAGATACCTCAATTACATTCAAGTATAACCAGAAGTTTGCTTGATCACCACAATATGGAAAGAAAAACAACTCGAAGAATTCAGAACTCTTATCATGCAGCACCCAATCCTGCTATCAGAGAACTATTTCCCAGTTCTTGGTAGAGATGGTGGAATGTAGGAGCGCAGTGGAGCAATTTACATTTATAAAAGTCAGATTTTTGACTTGTTTTGCCGGATTGTACTTATTTAGTATAATGCAGGAATCTATAAGGGGTAAAGATGAGAGGAAACTATTGGGAAAAACGTAAAATAAGACAGCACTAAGAAAGTTAAAAAAAAGAAAAAGTTTAGATGTAGTCTACACTAAATATACTATAAGAAGTCAATGAGCTAATGAAGCAATTTTTCACAAAGTATTAGAAACATTTTATGTGCAATATTATTTTTAAAAGTTTCTATTACCTAATCAATTTTTAGAGTTAATCTTTGTTATGGATAAGATTCTATAGCCCATATGTTGATTAGAGAAATAAAACTCTGTCCATTCTTTCTTTACTTTTTACAGTTCCATAAACTGGACCTAGGATAGTCTATAGAAACTAGTGACTTATAGGACTTAGCATCCAAACAAATGACATTTTGTTACATCATGAGAGGTAATGCAAAGGCCAACTATATCTCATATTATACAAGCCTTTATTTATTAATGCAACCATTTACAGGGGGATTAATACCGCCATTTAAAAAAACAAACAACTTTTTGCACCTTTACCATAGTCTGAACTAAGATGTAAAAAAAAGATGTAAAAAAAAAAAATGGCCAGAACTTTTCATCTTTTAAGCAGCAGAAAAAAGTGTCACAAATGTAAATGTTTAAAGTATACAATATACTATGAGTATTACCTAAATAAGAACATTAGCTTGAAAAAACAAATTCTTTTCAATTAAAGAATTTTCACTTAAGGTTTTATGTAGTTACTCTCTTTTTTCATTCACTTCTTCATGGTGGGCAGAAGACAGGGATCTTATAATATTAGAAGGCCATTGTCCTAGGGAGAGGAAGTATATCTGGTAGCTTCAAATTTGAAGTAATTCCTAAAATAGCTTCCTATTCGAACTTATTTTTGCTAACTAGATGCTAAAATTGTATTTATTCACATTAAGCATCTAAGAAGCTTAATTACTGAGGCGTAGAACAGTCAGTACCAGAGCAAACATTCAGATGATTTGGGGGAGGGGGCTGAAAGAAGGCTTAAAGCCAATTCCTCTTAGACGCTCAAAGAATTCTGAAAGAGTGGTAGACTTGGAAGGGGCATTAAGAATTCTCCTCACTAATGGTAGTTATGTTCCATTGAGTTGCTGTGAACTCCAAACCATTGCTTCTTCTAGGGGAAATACAGTTTTAGGTTTCTGTGAGCATTTGGTCACAACATTTACATTAGAAGCTTCCGGAGTGGCCTCATGTACAGATTGGTAAACTTCCTCTTCCTTTTTCTGGATGTACCGTATTACTGACTTACTAACACTGAACCATAGGCCAAAAGGACTATAATTCATGTGTGGGTGAAACTTATCTAACACATATATTTCCCCTGTAAGACAACAGCCTTCTTGTGCTTCAGGACACCAGATAGCAATATAGCACAATGCTTGAGGCCATTTTAAAAAGTGAAATCACAAACAAAAAGCATAACACATAAAAAACACGGCACTAAACAGACCATGAAAAGAACACTAATTTATAGTATATGAGAGTTGGAGAAGGCAGAAATGTTTGACTTCAGCTGGATGCTGGGTGATTCAAATTTTCTGCCCCTTTGAGCATGTCTGTAAATGACCAAGAAAGTAGTGCATGCAGATCTGAGAATGAGGACTGACTTTTAGTCCAGTACCTTCATTTTACAGATAAGAAAACTGAGGCTCAGAGCAGCCTGGTGAGTTACCCCAAGGTCACGGAGAACAGCTCATCCTACTCTTATTGAAAAGCTGAGATTCTCATGAAATGAAAACCAAATCTCACGTGTCCAGAGACCTTATAGGTTAGAAGAGTTTTAAAAATGACTTTGTTATATTCTCCTTTATTTTTCAAAGGAGGAAATGGTCCAATTAGTTTCAGAGCAGGGACTAGAAACCCAAGTTTCCTGTCCAGTGTTCTTTGGCCAGGTTGTTGAAGTCTGACCAAGGGTCACTCAGGAGCACTGACCCCTCAGTTCTACCTGGGCAGCATTCTGATGCCAAACTGACCTACCCCTGATGTCTAGATTAAGTTTTTCTGAATGTCTGTAATGCGTACAAAGCACATAACGCCCGTAAAATTTGATTCATGTTGATTTGTGTTTTTAAACTTATCTTTTTTCTGTATGGTCATCTCCACATCACAAAGCCATTTTGTGAGGATTAAGTAGCCATGCACTGCTATAGTAACATCTAAAAGCTTTATGGGCAATGTGAGAACGTTCTTAAATATGAATTGAGTTTTCCACAGTAAGTCCATTTGGGAAGGGCGTGTATGCGTGTGTGTAAAGGGTAGACACGTGGGATAGACAGTGCAGAAGTATTTTGCTTCACTGTGTGTTTATAACAGAGGTTCTATTTTTTTTCTCTTTCTCAAAGGGGGATGAAGAAGGTGGGAGATGATATTTTTGATTGAAAAAAATTTTTAAATTAAAATAAAGACACATGCAAGAAATTAACGAGGCAGGAGACACTATAACAAAATACCAAGTTACACTGTTGTAATTTAAAATGTCGCAATTTTTTAGCAATTTAGCTATTGTAATGTTTACTAGGCAGAGTTCACTGCAAAGAATAAATTACTTAAGTTAAGGTTATATTCTTATTGAAACTTTAACCTCTGAATTACAACATTTAGAAATAAAACCAAATAATACCATTATTTTGCTTTTTTAAAAAAAGATGCTTCAGAAAAATTAGTTTGGCCTAAAATTTTATCAGAAACATGGGAGATAATAGAACTTGGTGTTTTATACTGCAATCCATGACTTTAAAATATGATGATACAACAAATTGTTCTGAATAATATTTTGGCCAAGAAAAATCTCTAATTACTTTACATCCTAAAATAACTCCTACAGATTCATTAGGAATTACCATACCAACATCATATTGTGAAACACTAATGCAGAATTTATCTTTTTGGGGATGGACAAACAGAAATTAATATGGTCTATGGTACCTGAAAATCATGAAGACAGAATTCATTCCTAAAGGTAATGTTTTGTTATGAGAAAAGTTTTACATGGTAGGTTGTTATTTATGAAATTGGGGAAATGGACTCGGTAGATCACCTTAAAACAGTCTTGTTCCTCCCTCTTCCCTACCCATTATCCAGTGCACTTAGATACTTCACCCATAAAAGAGTTCATGTTCCAGCATTCACTCTACCTGTACAGCTGACTGAGAAGGAACAGAACATTTTCCTAACAATATTCCTAGCTGTAGGCTGGTACTGGGTTCATCTAGAGAGAAAGTTATCTTTCTAGAGCAGTCTTTTTTGGAATTTTAAGTATGCTTGGTTTTTGGTAAAAAATCATTAACAGCTTAGTTCCATTCTGAAACAGATTTAGGTAATAAGATGTAAAAAGAAATGTGTTAATCATAATACAAATAACTAATATTTGGGCATCACAAATAAATTATCACATGCTGGTGGCTTCAAAACATTTCATTTTACATTTATTTCAATTTTGCACCATAGTTTGACAAAATGTACACCTGCAAATACAAAAAGTAATTATCAACTTCAGTTTCTTAGGCAGTACAATATATTGGGAATGCCTGGACTTAAAAAAAAATCATTCTGAGTGTTCGAAAGCACACACCTAGAATTTGGATCTTAAAGATTAAAGACTACATACATATAAGTACATATGTGCAAAGTACTTCAGATCAAAGGCTTCCTTCAACATTTATTTTGGTTACTTAAAATATAAAATAAAACAGCAGTGAAAGGAACAAAGCTTTGTATTTTTCCTAAATCCATCACAGATTTAGTTTTAAAATCTCAGATTTTTTATGGTTTTTAACAGTCTAATATAAAGACTGGAATGCAAGCAAGGGTTTAAGTAAAGCCATATGGTATTAAACATTTTGATAGGAATAGGATATGCATTCCAACAGAGATTTTCTTGGTACTCCAATGTAGAAATCCCACCCAAACATCACTATAAAGTGGGAATTTGTCCCACAGTCTGGGTATCCCCATTTAGATATATATTTAAATTGAAGGCAGTGAGACTTCCTAAATCTAAAAGACTACCAATGTTAAAGAAAGACCAATTTTATTGCTATTTAGCAATTAAGATCTATATTTTTGGTTAAACACCAGTCCCACCATTCACATTCGAAGTGTGTAATATGCTGTTCCATATCTAATACATTTTTTCTGATTTCTAAGAGTCAGTGACTTCTTTAGTTCCAGCTAACAACTTCCAGGTCTAAGCAATGTCTGAATATGTTAACAGGGGAAAGCTTAAAACAGGGGAGAGGGAAAATAGGGAAAGTAAGAAGATAAAATATAAACAGGGGAAAGAGTAAATATGTTAAATAATCTTTGGAGCCACACAGTGATATCAGGGTTAAAGATGACCTCCTTTCATCTGGTACACAGGGCACACAATACTAAGAGTCAGATAATGTCTGCTTGGGCTCTGATACTTCTTGAATAGTGTTGGGGAAATCACAACACTTTTCTGTTCCTCAGTTTCTTATTTAGTATATTCAGTATATTTCTTAGGTAAGCTGTACTCATGAGATAAGACAACAAAAACAAAATAAAATCAACCAAACAAAACCTCATTATTTCTCTGATACATTTCTCTACTGGAAATACGATTATTAGTTAGAAATTAGGAGCAAAGACAGAGTAATCTTAAATGACAATGTGTCCAACTAACATCATGTACTTACTAAGGGTAGAGCATTACATTAAGAGGGGAGAGGTAACTGTTCCTGATTTCAAGATGATAGCTGAATATATTGTTATCTTTTCTTAATTTTTTGTACTTTAGGAATAAAGGCTATAAAATAGCCCAGGGGAGGTGTCAAACATGTGGCCTGCAATATTCCTGAGAACAGGCTTAACCAGATTAAAATGTAATTAAGCAATATTTAAAACAATAAATAAAAACAACACAGATAATATTACAATTTAAAACTAAGTCAATATGCAATCTGCAGGGATCCTTATATATGGACTATTGGTGCCAATTCTATTTGAATTTGACACATTTGCTCTAAACTATTTGCTTATTTATTGGTAGCCCCATTACTCCTCTAGGAAAGAATGCCTGAGAACACTGGCAAAAGAAATTCAGGGACCTTATCTTCATAGATTTCTGGATCAGAAAGAAACATCAGCAACCAAACTATCCTAACTATAAGAACAATTACTTACATATATTAGGCATTTAGTTCATTTTTAAATCAGGTCAGTTTTCCCCACAGAAAAAATGGCCTAGGTATCAACTCAGTGCAGAAAGTAGAAATTTCGAAAGTAGAAATAGAAAGAGTTCAGGCCTAGAAGGAAACCAAAGCCTAGAAAAATTAAATAGTCCAAGGTCATACAAGTAAGTTAGCAAAGTAGGTCTCCAGGCTCTCACTCTAGTACTTCTGTCACTGAACAAGGGGCACGTGAAGTACAATAATGAAGAAAAGATTTCACCTCACTGTCCTGCATCTAACACTCAAATAGACAAAGTTTATTTTTAGCATCCCATCTCCTTTTCCTCTATACCAACATATGTCAATGTTAAGTTGACATTAAATTCTATCTAAAGTTTTTCATGGTTTCAAACTACTTATCTTTCATTTCTTCCCTTTAATCAAAACTCCTCTCAGCTATATGTTATAAAAACAATCTAACAGAATTAATATAACCAGTAGTGGATGACTGGTTGCTAGTCACTTAGTTCTCCTAAAGTTAAAGAGTAGTTTAAAGAGAATGCTCATCAAATCAAATGAAGCCACCTCTGATTAGGAGAATTTCAGATAGCCTAATTTCATGTGGAAACTGTCCTTGTGTCAGTTCTTTTAAGCTGTTCCTCCTTTTCAGGTTCCTTTTGTGTCCTCTAGTACTGAACCTACAGAACCTCTAAAATTCTTGCCTCCCTTGTTTATGCGAGCAGTTGACAAGGTGGGGAAGTGGTAGCTATTCCTAAATGGGGAAAGACCAGAGTATGTGAACCCTTAATCCATACATTTTTATAAACTATGCCATTCCAATGTGCTAGTTCTGGTGATATTATAGACCTGAGAAATGTGTTAAGATTAAAGAATGGTCATTTTTTCAAAAAATAGGTATTAACAATGACTAATTACAAGAAAACTTAAAATGATTCCATTACACTTTCAAAGTAGATACAAACACACACATGCATTTATACATATACACTTATATGTGTATATACATTAATGCATACATCTCCCTTGAAAATGTAATGGAAGCATTTTAACTTTTTTTGGTAATTAATTACTACTAAAAATTAAATATCTATTTTTTGAAAAGATGGCACATAAATAAATCAACTCCTTTTCTCAACTATAGCTGCCTAATTAGGTGCACCCTAACTAGGTGCACTAGACTTAATTATGACCTGTGCAGATGAAAGACTACTGCTACTGTTTCTGACCAAGGATCACACTTTATGAAAAGCTGATGCCTTCTGAATATTGGGGGAAAGAGGAAGAAATATGATTTTGCTTATGTGGGCAGGTAGAGGAACCTAATCACCTTTTATGAAATGATTTCTATGAATAAATGCATTCCAAATTTTAAATAGATGGACAAGCACCTTTAGCACACAAGACATTTCAAAACTGAAAGCAGGCTATGATGTTCTCAATAGCAAGTGCAATGATAATTTTGTGGCTTATGTTCTTCACTTGTTTTGTTTACAGAATTTTTGTTTCCTATTCACAAGTAAAGCTACAATAGTACTTTCTCCTTCTAAGTTATAAGCATGTTCACCTGAAATTTATATATGACAAAGTGAAAAAAAAAATAAAGACATATTCTCTTTTGGCTAGCACCTAAAAAGAACCATAATTTGTCTCCTGGGGTTAACGTGTGTTCTGGTGTATTAAATATCTAAGTTGAGGAAAAAAATATTAGGAATGCTCTCTATCGAAGTTAGTTTATAATTTGTATATCATTCTATTTTATTCATGGAATCATAAAGCAAATATACCTAGGTGAAGGCAGGGTAGATTTTTCTCTACTAGTTTGTGACTTTTGAGCATATTTTATATGGGTTTGGGAGTAGACAAATTAAAAAACAATTCCAAAATATCAAAGGGTGTAAAAATCTAATTTGTGAAGAAGCAGTTGGTATGTCACCTATGCAATCACTGATATTTTAGGGGAAAAAAAAGCAGTGTCACAATGAAGATTTCCTATGGAAATTTCTACTTGAATTAAACCTTAACCAAAATACTTGAAAAAGTATTTATTTTCACCCACTCTCCTCAATATTTTACTAGTATTGTGACTCCCTCTAGAGGCAGAAAACGTAAGTAAAATATAAATGCTAAAACCTTTTACAAGCAAAAACAAATAGTTTTACTTCCAAAAGAATTATTAATTCAGGTAAAGGCATATTACTATTTATTTATGTTAACTCTTTCTACAAAATGCAAAGAAAAGTTTAAATCACTTATGTGAAAATAATTTTTCATTGTTTAGTACTATTTTAATGGTCAAGTACTACAATGAATAGAATATTTGCTGGTTAACGTGGTATTCAAATTAGCTTATATATTTGTCACAGCAAAATAGCACAGCAGACATTTTGGGCAAAGTTTACATAATCTCTTTGCAGGTTATTTAATGTGCAGAGGAGTGAAATACATGGAATATGTCAATCACTGAATAAATAGGATATCTTATCTTGAAAGGTGCCTAAAGAAATGTTCAATAATTCAAGACCAACAAAATTATGAGTGCATCGTGCAAGTATAGTATTTTGCTGATGGCACAGAACATACGTTAGGTAAGACCAGTTGTAATTTTACTTAGATTAAGTTTCACCACGATATTTTTCTTGAAATTTTGCGCTGCACTTTGATGCTCATAGACCACTGAACTGAACATATTGTTAAACTGCTTGAGCTCTCAACTCCAGATGAGAATATTTGTTGGAAACATCACAAAAAAGATTCCTGACCAGTTAAAAGTTCAACTAGATTAGGAATTCTTGACCTTGTGTGTCACAGAACTCATAGGCAGTCCAGTGAAGCCTATGAACCTCTTCTGAAAATAATGTGTTTAAATGTACAGAATCACAAAGGAAACAAATTCTATAGAAAGCTGTTTTCACCATCCACCTTCACAGACCCCTCCCCTCTGAAATACATATACCAACCCCACTGAAGATCCATGGACTCTAGACCCAGAAAGTTTCTGGACAGGTACCTTTCCAGTTCTGAGATTCTGTCTGAGGAAGAAGGTTGTTTCTCCTCAGGGAAGGACAATCTCCTTATAAGTGAGTTCATAATGTCACAATAGTGACATTTATATAGTTCTCAAAAATTTACAAATTGCTTTATAAACACCTCATTTTAACCTTTAAAACCCCATGAGATAGGTAAAGAACTAGGGCTCAGCAAGACGACTTGTCTATAGTTACACTGCTTTAAGTGTCAGAGGAAGGACTTGAATCCTTGTCTTTCCTGATTCCAAGTTCAGCATCCTTTCCACTATACCACAATCTTTGAACTATCAAGCAGCTGATAGATGCCAGACACTGTGACAGGCACAGCAGAAATAAATATAATCAATGAAAAAGATCCCTACTCTCAAAAGCTCATATTCCAGAAAAAAGAAAAAAACAAAATGTATATAAATACACAATATTTATATACAAAGCAGTTTGATGAGCCACCATCCATGGAGGGGACTGAACTGAGAAGCGCACTGTGGAGAAGGAAAGCTAGGTAGCAGAGTGTAAGGTGGAGAACTGTGTACCATGGGACTGGAGAAATACTGGGTCATGGTTAAAAGGACTTTAACAGCTAAGCATAGAAATTTATATTTGATTCTAGGGGCAACAGAAAGTCACTGGAACTGAATAGGGGAAAGACATGGTCAGACCTGTACTTAAGAAAAATCATTTTGGAGGATGAACTAGAATGAGGAAGAGACTTGAGTAGAGACCAGTTATGAGGCCAATGCTATAATCTAGGTATGAGATGATAAGGGGCTTTAACTAAGTTGATAACTGTGTGAATAGACAGAAGGGGTCAGATTTGAGAGATGTTATAGAGGTAGAAATAGCAAAATCTGGCAACTGATTTTATATATGAAAAAAGGGAGAGTAAGGTCTTGAGGGCAATGCCAAATTACAGACTGAGGAGACTGTAAGAATGGTGGTGCTTTAGACATAATGAAGTCTGGAAGAGGGGAGTGACTGGGGTAAAGATAAGTTGTTTCTAGTCATGCTGACTGTAAAGTATTTCTGGGAAGACCCATTTGAAATGTTCAATAAAGAAATGATATGAAACTGAAGCTCAGGGAAGAGAGTAAGATTAGCTATAATCTAATCCATGAAAGCTACTGAAGTCAATGAACGTGAATAGAGAAGAGCAGGGAACCTAGGTCAGAGACTTAGAGAATATGTGTAGTTAAGGTACATGATCTGGATTAGGAACCATGAAAAGAAACTAAGAAATAGATAGGTAAGAGAACCAGGACATAGCAGTGTCAAGAAAGCTCAGAAAGAAGTATTCAGGAAAGATGGTCAATATTGTCAAATAAGGCAGATGTATTCCATCCAGATGCTATTTCCAACTACCTTTTATAATATGATAGGGTAATACTTTCTTCTGGACTTCAGTCCACGACAGTTTTAGTTGAGGAAAGAAAGCAGGGTGTGGAAACCTAACAATGAATTTTCTTTCTGGATTTCTCTGAAAATGTAGGATGCAGATGTAGGGGATGTGAGAATTAATTTGAATCTGTTAGTAAATCTCCCCTTTATGCTGCTAGATTGGTCAATATTACATTATGCTGGTACACAAATAAACTCATGGGTTAAATCAAACCAAGCCTTTTTGCCCAAGCTTTAAAGGACATAAGCACATCTAATAATGACTTAAGCAGACTGCCGTACCTTTTTCTTCTACCTATACTTTCATAGATGTGTCTGCAATTTGATTCGAGTTCAAATGCATCAAACTTTTATTACATGGAAGCTACATGCATGGTACAGCATTGTCCTAAAGACTGAATTTTTTTCCTTTCAACGTTTATTGAAAACCTACTTTCCAGGGGCAACTGAAGCAGAAATTTATCTCATCAGTAAAAACAAGTAGATTGGGCTGGATAATTTGTAAGGTTCCTTCCAGCCCTAAATCTCATCAACCTGTGTTACATATTTATCTTTTAACACAGTAAGTATGTAATACTCATTATATATGCTGCAATAAGAGTACCTATAACAATAGATCTACAAAGTTTAGCAGAGACAGTTGAGAGAATACCATTTTAATGATAATCAATGCACCTGTGAAACTAAATGAAGAGTTAAACCCGAGATAGGCTCATCAACAGTTCTTCAATCAGAACCTACCTGGTCAATATCAGCGTTTCTTGGGAGGAAATATACAATATTGTTAGTGATCATCTGGGATAGCCTGAAAATTTCAAATGTTGAAATAAGTTAAGGAAAAATAATTGACACCAGTTAATTTCTACTAAATGATACTTAATTTAGCCAGTTAAAAGATGGTCCCTAATCTAGGTTGTAAGATGCTTTTATTCTGAAATTTAACAATAAATGATAATTATGAATAGAACAAAATCCTTTTTATGGAAGCAGTATCATTTCATTTTAAAAACAAAAATTTCTTCCAAACCATCAGTATATTTGTTCACATTCTGGAACAAATTCAAATACATTTTTAGATTTGTAACAATAGTCATAGATGGACCTCAGAAGAAGCTGTGGCCCAGTAGGCAGCAGCTGCTTGGAATGTTCTTTAACCTTGTAATCCCCAGGAAGTCACAGAGAAGGTTCTAGTTGCCTAGACCAATGAAATCCTAAGTCTGTTTTTAAAAAAAAGGGAAAAAATTCAATAATGCTTCTTCATAGAACTTTATATTCACAAAACACCTCTTTTGTCTGATGATGCTTACAAATAATGACTTCATTTGATTCCATTAAGCAGCTGAACAGACAGTATAACCACACCACTCCAAGGGGCAAGTGTGACTCAGCAGGGACAATGTTGGGCTTGGGAGTTAAAATATCTTATTACGCACCTGACATTTCAGATCTGTGTGACAACAGGCGCGTCACAACTCCTCAGAACTTCAATTCCCTCAACTATAAAGGGAATAATAAAATTCCTAACTATCTACCTCACAAGGCTGTTATGACAAAGTAAACCTTCAAGGGTCATGCAAACGTGACTAGTATTTTACCATTTTATCATTATAAGAAAGTTAAGGCACAGAAAAGTTAAGTGCTTGTGCCAAACAAATTGTTATGTTAAATTATAGTTTCTTTTATCTTGGGAGTTCTATTTTTTGGGGGCAGGACATTGTATGACTTAACACCCATAATATCCGTAATTACTTATATCAAAATCAAACGTTAAATATTAAAAATATCCAAATTATTCAAACCATTACAGAAGATTTAGTTTTTAGTGTGGTACTAGAATATATTAACTAGAAAGACTACAAAAAAATACGAAATTTATTAACCTAAAATCATAAAACCATAATTTACCATGTGTCCCAATCAATATTACTATTTAAGAATGGATACAGTGGTTAAAGGGAAAGAGAATTGGCTCTGGAGTAAAAGACCTTAGGTTCCAATCCCATCTCTTAAGTTCACTACTGATGCCTGTCCCTGTGTGACTGCGGGCATGGCATGTGAGCTCCCTAGGCCTCAATTTCTCACTAGTAAAATGAGGAGGGTAGGGGGATGGGGTGTATTACAAGGCCTTGAAGGATCCCTTCTATAAATTATTGATTTATAGAATTACTCAAACTAATTATACTAATCATACTAATTACTGATCTTTTGCCCACTCATTGTCTAGGTGGAATATTAACATCACCGGGAAGCAAAAAAAAAAAAAAAATAGTTTACCTGTTTCATAGGATAACAGATTTTGACATGGAAGGGGTCTTTAAGGACATGTAATCTACCTCCCTCATTTCACAGATGAGGAAACTGATGCCCAGAAAGTTTAGGTGATTTGGTGGTGAACCAAGGATTCCTGACTCCAAATCCAGTGTCCTCACAGGGAGCCTGCTGTTACATCATCACACAGCACAAAGTGGGTGAATCACACTGGGTTTCTGAGTCTATGTGACAATGAAGTAGTGCTGTCTAGATTCTCTTGATGGATCCCAAGGGGAGCCAGAATTCCCAAAGACAGGGCCCTTGAGGCTCTGGGGTTTTAATTTGCCAAAAATGAGGTATATCATTAACAAATAAGTGCAATGAAAAAGGATGCAAAATCTGGAGCTAGAGGGCCTGGTTTGAAATCGTAACTCTGCCACTATGTGTAACCTCTCTGGCTTCAACATTTTCACTTATAAAGTGAAGGGACTGGATTGCAGAAACACTGAAGTTCTTTTCAGCTCAAAATCTATGCTCCTATGAGCTGGCAGCATCAACAGCTCCAAAAAGTCAATTGCCGCTTCATTTGTTCAATTTATTTTGGACAAAAATAAAACCAACCCCTACCCCTCCAAACAGGTACACAACAGATATCACACAGAAAATCTGACACCCCTCTTCAAACACAACTTGGCAATAAAATGTAACATTTATCACCATCTGTAAGTTAAATCACAACAAGGATTTAGAAAGGATATCCATCTGGAGACATCATGGTTCTAATATCAAAGGTTTCTGCAGTAGCATAGTCAGGCCCTCCCCAAGGAGGACTGAGGAATACAACATCTGCCTTCAAACCCGAAGCCAAAAGCATAAAGTCTCCACAAATGAACTCTATCTTATCTGCTACTCCATACACTTCTGCATTGTTGTGAGCGAGATCAATTTTAGTTGGATCAATATCAATGGCAATCACTGGAAAAAAGATAAAAGGAAAATGAGTCCATTTTATGAGCCTTGTGAGATGACATTTAATCTCTGCAATGACCTGAATAAATCCTTTAAAGGATCCTTAGATGGTCAATTTTTGTACATGTGCCATGTATCCCTGAGAAAAAGGTATATTCCTTTCGATCCCCATTCGGTTTTCTCCAGAGATCTATCACATCTAACTTATCCAGTTTCTTTCTTGTTTATTTTGAGGTTAGATTTATCAAGTTCAGAGAGGAGGAGGTTAAGGTCCCCCACTAGTATATTTTTAGTGTTTATTTCTTCCTGTAACTCCCTTAACTTTTCCTCTAAGAATTTAGATGCTACACCACTTGGAGCATATATGTTCAGTAATAACAGTGCTTCATTGTCTATGGTGCCTTTTAGCAGGATATAGTTTTCTTCCTTATCTCTTTTGATTAGATCTCTTTCTGCTTTTGCTTTGTCTGAGATTAGGATTGCTACCCCTGCATTTTTTACATCAGATGAAGTACAGTAACAGTATGTTCTGCTCCAACTTTCATTCCAACAGAATGAAAGAACACTTTGCCTATGATTGGGTTATCCAGTCACATATAACAAAGATGCAGATTTAACTGAAACATTTACAGTTTTAATTGTGACTGGGTAGGCTAGATTGAAGAACTTGTTATAACATTTCGATGACAGGCATTTTGGAGATAGTGATTAGATGCAGAAGAATAATGGTGCTAATCTGTGATATTTAATATTCAAGCTGTCTAAAATGGTAATTAAATATTTTTCTTGCTACATTTTTCTGAATTATGTTATTTTTGTGGTATTCAGAATAAATCACATAGTAAGCTATGAAGAAGAGCACTGAGAGAACTGTTGGACTAAAAAGGAAATTAGAAAAAAGCTTGGTGTTTCAAAAGCACATGGCAATAGTATTTACAAAATCCTACTTACTCAGGTAAGATTTATATATTTGCTTCCATTTGAATTTGTAAAAGAAAAGAATGCTTATACAAACTCATTTTTCTATCACATGAACCAATTTACATGTATTTACTCTGTCTATCATGAACATGCAATGTGTTGAATAACAAGCACATCACTGCCATGGAATCAAAGACATCTGCTATATTCAAAGCCCATAATGTAGAGATTCTAAAAGAAACAGAAATAGTCTAAAAAAAAATGTAGATAAGATTTTTCCCAGAAAAAAACATTTTATGAGATCTTAAATTCTATTACAAAGCAGCAATCATCAAAACCACTTGGTACTGGCTAAGAAACAGAGGGGTAAGTACTCAAGACACAATAGTCAATGAATATAGCAATCTACTGTTTTGATAAATCCAAGGACCCCAGCTTCTGGGATAAGAACTCACTGTTTGACAAAAATTGCTGGAAAACTGGACAACAATTTGGCAAAAACTGGGCATAGACTAATGCCTGACACCATACACCAGAATAAAGTCCAAATGGATACATGATCTAAATATAAAGATTGATACTATCAACAAATTAGGGGAGCAAGGAATTGCATATTTATCAGACTTATGGAGAATGGAGAAATTTATGACCAAACAAGAGATAGAGAACATTATGAAGTGCAAAATGGCTAATTCTGATTACATTAAGTTTGCACAAACAAACCCAATGCAACCAAGTTTGAGGGAAGCAGAAAACTGGGAAAGAATTTTTGCAACTAGTATCTGTGATAAAGGTCCCATTTCTAAAATACAGAGAGAACTAAGTCAAATATGCAAGAGTACAAGTCATTCCCCAACAGATAAATGGTCAAAGGATATGAACAGGGATTTTTCAGAGGAAGAAATTAAAGCTATCTCTAACCATATGAAAAAATGCTCTAAATCACTACTAATTAAAGAGATGCAAATCCAAACAACTCTGAGATACCACATCACACCTATCAGATTGGCTAACATGACAAAACAGGAAGATGATCAATGTTGGAGAAGATGTGAGAGAGTTGGAACACTAATTCACTGCTGGTGGAGATGTGAGCTAATCCAATCATTCTGGAGAGCAATTTGGAACTAGGCCCAAAGGGCTACAAAAATGTGCATACCCTCGGACCCACCAATATCGCTTCTGGGACTCTATCCCAAAGAGATCGCAGAAATGGCAAAGGATCCCACATGTACAAAAATACTTATAACAGCTCTCTTTATGGTGGTCAAAAACTGGAAATCAAGGGGATGCCCAACCATTGGGGAATGGCTGAACAAGTTGTGGTATATGAATCTAATGAAATACTATCAGGATATGAGAAACGATGAACAGGAAGACTTCAGAGAGGTCTGGAAAGACTTATATGAACTGATGCTGAGTGAAAGAAGCAGAACCAGGAGAACTTTATACACAACAACCACAGTGTGAGAGGAATTTTTCTGATAGACTTACTACTTCATTGCAATGCAAAGATTTAAAAAATTTCCAATGGATTGTCGAGGCAAAATGCCTTCCACATCCAGAGAAAGAACTATGGAATTGGACTGGAGATAGAAGCAGACCATTTTCTTTTGTAGTATGTTTTGTTTTGTCTTATAGTTTCTCCCATTCATTTTAATTCTACTATGCAACATGTATTTAATAGGAATGTATGTGTAGAACCTATATAAGATTGTACTCTGTCTCACGGAGGGATCAGGCAGTGAGGGGAAAAAAATCTAAGATATATGGAAGTGATTGTCGAACAATGAAAACAAAATAATTTAGTTTAAAAAAAAGAAAATTTTTTTAAAGGAATTAAAGACTTTTAATGATAGAAATCTTCTTTTCCTGAGACTGTTGAATGAAATACTTTATAAGGCAGTTTTTTGTTTCTAATGAAGCTGATTTCACTTTAATATACTGCTATTTCAGAATTAGCAATGCTTATATAAGCTAACCTTGGCTTATCTATAGAAGTGCACACAAGCCACTTGCCTTAAAGTATGGATTCCAAAAAGCTAGTGCAATACTTAGAAGAGCTAAATGAAACATGATTTCTATGGTGGTTATGTAATTAAGTTCTCAAAAAAAAAAATTCAATAGGTCACGTTTATATATTACTTTAAAATTTACAAAGCATTAAACAAATGAGCTCATTTGATCTTTACTCCCCAATAAGATGAAGACTTATTGACAGCTTTAAAACATTAAAAGTAGCTTTGAAACATTTCTTTTTCAAAATAAAATCATTGCACAAAATCCACAAAAATTAACCAATTAGTTACTGCATAAAATCATGCATTTACAAGAACTGACCCTATTTCTGTTCTGGATGACCCATTTTCTCTTCTATACACACAAACAAGGAAAAAGAGAAAAGATCGTATCTTTATCAGCTTTTTAATCTCCTACATTTGTGGTTTCAGAACCGAATGACAAATATGCTGACAGTAAGGAGGAAAATGCCTTCTAACATTAAATCTAGTCTTTAAAAAAGGAGTGTTTTGATCAGTTGTATTTGAAAATAAGATCTGTCTGAAAGCAGCAAAGATTGTAAGCACTGATTTTGGCCTGTGAAAGTGCTGCTGACAAATGCTAAACATTTAATCTACTGGAATATAAAAAATCACAGCCAAGTGCAAAATCTTCCTACCTACACAATTATATGCACATAAATGTGTGTAAGTGTGTTTAGTTTGTTCTTTAAATGAGAAAAATTCTGACATTGAATGTAGGATATTTTCAATACTATTTACACACACACACATATACTCTCTCTCTCTCTTTCCACCCCTGCCCCCTCTTTCTCTCTCTCCCTCTCTCTGAATGTCTTCAATACCCCAGAAATGCAGCATATTCTTTTACTTGGGGGTAACAATAAGAGAACAACAATTACTTAAATATTGTCCTAGTTATGTTATAATCTATCCTTTAGAGAACCACCACCTAAACTTAACAAATATTTAAGACATTTTAAGTTTAAGACATTCTTTGTCAAAGATGAATGACCATGCCTCTTCTAAGTGCTACTTTTAAGACATTAAAACATGAGATCCACTGAGATCTGTAAGTTCTGACTTTTTATTTTCTATACCAAAACGTTTTGCTAGTGCTACTGCAAAGTATTAAGACAGACTAAAATTACATTCACTGATCATTCTTTTTCCCATTCACTCTGATACCAGGAAAAAATTAAAAATACAATTTAGATAGTTCTTTCTGCAAAGTCTTGGCAGTTTTTCTTTTAAATGGTGGAGGCCATCATTATACCTGCTCAGGTTACCCTAAAGGGAATGATCTTTAAATACATGGTAAGAAAGCTATTATTCATTTATCTGTGTGATTTGTAGCTGGCAACTGAACATGTACAAGGTGATGTACAAGGTGACAAAGATACTCAACTTATATGTAAGTACCACCTTTCATATGGAATGTTTCTAGAATGCCTATGAAACATTTCTTAATCGGACATCTCAGCCAGATGTTTCAGTAGGATTCAAGGGAAACTGTTTTCCTATGGAGTGAAAAATGAGTAGAGAAATACAATTTTAGATTCAGAGGCTACCATTCTGGTAGGTCTAAGAGTGACTTTAGTTGAGCTACCAAGGAAGACATTTAAAGGTGATGCGTAAGAGCATAAGAGTAAGTGAGAAACATAAGTCTTCTGGCATTAGTCTTAAATCTAGTTACAAATGTCACTTTCATAGTTCAAAATGATTTGTTGAGACTCATAAAGCTTGCCTGTGGACTGTTCAAAAGACTGGAAACATATTCCTTCCTTCTGATCTTCTCATGACTTCCATACCCTAGGTTTGTATTCTCTATTTCTAGGCCCTCTGTATTAGCCAGTACCTAATCTTCATGCCTATGACATCATATATAGGAAACTAACCTGATATACTTGAGAATAACCTTGCCCCTCACATTAACATCTTAGGGCCACCTCAGTGATTTGTCCTGGTGTGAAGTGGCAAAGTGAGAGAGTGTTGGCCTTGAAGATCTGAGTTAAAATCCTGCCTCATTTACTGTGTAAGCCTCTCTTTGGCTCAAATTTCTCATCTATAAAACGGGTATGGGAGCACTTGTCTCAGGGTTTTTGGCAAGGATCAAATGAGATTACTACACAAAATGTTGTGCCACCTTCAGTGTTATGTAAATAAATATTAATTACTATTATTATTAAACTTAGGCATCCCTGCATTGAGAAGGAATGACAAGAGAACTTGAATGTACCAAGACCAAGGGTGGTTTGTCTCACTTCCCTCTTTTTTCAGGCATCCTGCTCAAACCATGGTGATTGTGGTAAGATCTCAATGTATACACTTCCATGCATGACTGAGACCCGGGTATGTCCTTTGCATGAAATCCTCCTTCCCTCATTGCTTCTGCTTCCCAAAGCCTTTTCCACAACCTTGACATAGAAAAATAGTTTCTGTTTTAAACAATAGTTTCTTGTTTAAAACAGATATTCTTTTTCTGTCAAGGATGAATGACCATGCCTGTTCTGAGTGCAACTTATAAGACATTGAATTTCTGAATATTTTATTATATTTAAATTCTACAAGGCATCTGGTAGCAACATGACTTTTTAATTAAAAGTGGTTGCAAACATTTTTAGTGTTTAAAATATGCTTCACTGTAAGAATTGCAGACTAACATGAACACAGAGTAATACAAGATGCCTACATTTCAACTGGTTTGAAGCAAATACATACAAAGACAAACTGAAGGAAAACAGTTTTCTGCTGATTACCTCTTTTTCCTGTTAGGGCAAACTGAATGGCATTGCCTCCAACTCCACAAAATGCATCCACTATAATGTCACAGTTGAAGGACAGATGGACACGCCCAGCAATGTGTTCAGCAATCTTTTCAGGTGTAACGGAAAACCACCCCTCTAACGGGGAAAAAGATATCTGGTCAATTTGTGCAAAACAACAAGAAATCCAGTCAAGCATAAGCATAAAGTTAAAAATAACTGTTCAGAAAGCATCAGTTTAGTTGTGAATTACTGTAAGACCCAGAATACTGAGAAGACACTTAGAAGAAAAAAACTCAAAGCCAAACAAAATGAATTATGACCTGGGACTGGGATTCAAGCCTTTTGAATTTTTTACCTGCATTTTATAAAATTAATGATTGTTACATTTATAGAATCTTTTAAATTGGTTTTGCAGGGCTTGAATTTTAAAATCAACAGAGACATTATCCGCTTTGTAAACAAAGAGGAGTCAATTCCTACAAAACCACTCTCCACTGACCCCCAACTCAGAGCTTGGGCCGAGGGGACTTTGGACTTTTCAGGCGACTTCTATAAGCAAATGCTAATTTTGACAACTATGACTACTGCAGGTGTACAATTCAGGTCCTACAGGAAATCGTATTTAGACAGAAAACAAGTCACAATTTTTAGGTAACCCCAAAATTCAAGCACATAATAATTTGCTGGGCTAATCAGGGTTACAGTGGAAGCCAACCTGTTTTGAACTCAAAATTTTCAGGGTTCAGTTAACAACAGTAGAGTTGGTAGCACGGTGGCTGAAGAGCTGGACCCAGAGTCATGAACAAACGGTTTAAGTCCTGCCTCTGTTACTTGTGGTTCTGTAACCTCATACTTCCCCAATCCTCCCTGCAAAGAATATGACTGTTGACAAGCAACTCTAACATTCGTTGAGGGAGTTTCCTCATAGAGAATTCCCTACTTCAGTGAAAGCATAAGTCCAGATCAAAAAGTAACAAACAAGCAGGTAAGGATGATCAGATGTTCTATTAATGTCACTGCATTTGGTTTTTAAAAAAATATAACAAATAAATGATACAACAAATTATTTGTCTATCCGAATCTTTACATTTCATCAACACACATTACTTTACCTTTGTCCAATTTAATCCCATCATCAAAACGTGAGAACAGTCTATATCGCTGTGCCCAATACTTGGCCAGCTCAGGAACAGCAGCAATTTCTGGAGGGAGGGGATTTAGAGTTTTGTTCTTTTTCTTGCCTTTCTTTTTCTTCTTCTTTGTTTCAACTGTAGCAAAAAGTATACACAGTATAAAAAAAAAGTCACCATTTATGACAAATAAATGAGAACTATACAAAATATTTTATTATATTACTTTTAGCAAAAAACACAATCTGCTTTTCTTAACTGATATTTCTGAGCTCCTGACTCAAAGCAAATTAATTCTTTCCTTGGCTATCTCAAATAAACAACATGCATATATGTATGATTTTCTATCTTTTGTAAAGCCTTTGTCGGAGGACATAAATAAGAAGGTGCAGTGGGGATGGGATACACCACTAGACAGATTACTATTTCCTTTGTCTTCTCAGTGCTAGAATGTCTACCACAAGGAAGGAGCTTTAAAAAATATCTGACTGGTTGAGCTATCTGACCATTCTGAAATTATACTAAAGCAGAATGATGAAAATATCGAGATATTTCTGACCAGAGATTCCATTGCTAGACACATACTCTAGTCCTTAGGATGGGTGCCTACTACATACAGGAGCTGCTTCACAAATAATTGGTGACATGACTTGACCATTGAGGTCAAAGACAGAAAGGCTCTCTATACAAAATATAGCAGAAGAATACTTTTCATGATAGCAAAGAACTGGGGGAAAAAAAAGGCACCCATTTTTTGGTGAAAGTCTAGATAAATTATGGCCATGATGACAATGAGATATACTACATCATAAAACATAATGAATATTAAGAATTCTGAACAACAAATTTAGACTTATATGAACTGAGGTAAAACAATGTAAAAAAACAACCATGAAAATAGTATCCAAGATTACTATAACAATATAAATGGAAAAAAAAATTGAAGCAGATTGCTAGAAATTACAATACCAAACTTGGTTTTGGAGATGAACTGAGAAACTCCTTAAATGCAGAGATAGGGAACTATGGGTAAAGTACCTTTTTTCTTCTAAACTGTTTTTCTTGTTTTTCAAAAGAACTGACAAACAAAAGGTAAATTTTCACAAGTGCTATCTTCAAAGGCACAATAGGTTCTACCTACACTCTGCCAGAGTGCTACCATTTTTGTTTGTCCCAAAGAGGGCTGAGAAGACACAGTGATGATTCATACCAACAGAAGCCAATAACCATCTATTTTCACTTCTTCCCCTCATTTTTTTCTTATAATGAACAAAGACAAAAAGTCAGTGGTCTTACTAGAGTCTTATCCAGACTATGCTTAACTAGAGCTTTCCCACAGGGTTCTGTCCTGGGCTTTTTTCTTCTCTTTCTATACTACTTCACTTGATGACCTCCTCATTCCCATGGATTTAATTAACATCTCTATGTTAATGATCCTCAAATTTACCTCTCCTGGCCTGACCTCCATGTTGACCGTTCAGTTTTGCATCTCCAATTACTTTTCAAACATCTTGAACTGGACTTTCCCTCTCAAAACCCTTCTCACTTCCAAATTTCCCTCTTATTGTCAAGGATACACCATCTTCCAATCCCCCATGCTCAAAATTTAGGAGTCATCCTGGACTCCTCACTATCTCTCACTCTTCCATATCCAACCTGTTGCCAATGTCTGTCAATTTCACCTTTGGAAAATCTCTTGAATATATTTCTTTTTTTCCCTCTGACATTGCTACTATGTTACCACCTGGTGTATCCCTGGACTACAGCAGTAATTTTCTGGTGGTCTGCCTGCCTCGAGTCTCTCTTCATTCCAATCCATTCTCCATTCAACTACCAATGTCATTTTCCTAAAATTCAAGTCTGACCATGTCACCCCTCTAGTCAACAAACTCCATTAGTTCCCTACTGCCTCCAGGATCACACACAAAATTCTGTTTGGCATTCAAAGCCCTTTATAATCCAGTTCCCTCCTACCTTTGCATTCTTACTGACCATTATGTACTCTTTCATTCAGTGACAATGGCCTCCTTGCTATTCCACATGTGCCTTTTCTCGGCTCTGGACATTTTCTCTGGCTGTTTCCCATGTCTGGAATGCTGTCCTTCCTTATAATCTCTGCCTGTTGACTTCTTTTAGGTGCAAGTAAAATACTATTTCTAAACAAGTTTTTCCCAACTCTTCTTAATTCGAGTTTTCCCTCTTTTAATTATTTCCTACCTATCCTATACACAACTTGTTCATATGTAACTCTTTGCCTCTTATCTTCCCAATTAGACAGCAAGCTCCTTGAAGGCAGGGACTATCTTGACTCTTTTTGTATCCTCAAAGCTTAGCACACTGCCTGGAATATAGTAGGCCCTTAATACATGTTTACTGACTGATTAGCTGTTACCAATGGAAATGCTCATATATTTGTCCTGTGTCTTAAAGTCCAATACTCAAGTATGAAGTAGAGATAACCCATGGTTTATGGTATGAACTGTGCTGGTTCAAGGAATATAGACACTAATGAAAACATCAATTCTTGGAATACCACAGAAAATATTTTTCTGAACCTATTACAAATGAGTATACTTGTTCTTACCATCTGTTTCTACTTGCAGATAATCTGGAATATCTAGAGCAACCAGCTGCCTTTCAGGAACACATTTTGGCTCCTCTGTTACAGCTTTGTTGTCCTCTTTATCTTTTTCCATTTCGAATTCATTGATTGAAGAAAATGCATCACATTTTTCAGGTTCCAGATTGCTAATCTCAAAAGGGTCATCAGATTTTTTAACAGATCTTTCTTGTTCTTCTGAATCACTGCTTGTGCAAGTATCTTGTGCATCATCCAGAGGATCCTGTGATGGTATTTCCTCTACTGGTTCATTAACCCATTTGAGGAACTTTTCTACCTAGAATTATATCACAAACATGCTATATAGACACAGTCATAGTAGTCCAAGCATACATAGCACCTTTTCTCTCACACTACTGACATCTGAATTGCCAAATATTTTACAGAAGAATTCTAACGAGAATATTTTAATGACAAATGAACACTGATTCATTCAGCATCATCCACTGAAGCAATTCTGAGCGATGTGCCACTCTGATCCATCTCATATCTCTAGTACAAGAAAGGAGGTTATCAGAATGGCCTACTATAAAAAAAAGCTTACTATAAAGTAGTTATAATGCCACCTTGCTTTTAATGATACATGTGGATGTTTGAGGAAGTTGTTTGTTCCCCCCCACTAAATGGAATGTTATATTTTGAGTTATACCCATCAACAGCTTGGTTTCCATCATTCTCCCTAGCTATCATTCAGTGATACAACCGCTGTGGATAAGAGGCCAACAATCTAACTAACTGAACCAAGTCACTACCCACAGGACAAGCAAACCAGCCTACATAAAAGAGCAAGGGGCCATGAAGAAGAGAACAGAAGTGGCCTAGTGAGTAAAACCACTGCCACCATTTTAACTATTAACCTCCCTGAGGCCTCCATGCAAACACCTCAGGACTCTAAGCCCAGCACCATTCCTGCAGCAGTCATCCAGGGAAAAAGTCCCTGTGGAGATGTGACTTGAAAACTGCTTTAGCAGGGGCATCACCTCCTGCTTCCTCAGAACACTGAAGACCAAGAAAAGGAAGTTCTTATCAAGAGAGTGCTTGGCACTGTCAAATGACTCAATATCAAAAAGAGATAAGGTTTTATTGTAAAAATGACAAAGGTTCATTAGCCACTAAGCCCTATAAATCACCAAGGACCTTTCCACCTGACTTTAACCTCCTATACACACACACACACACACACACATGTATATATGTACACACACACACACACACACATGCTGTCTCTTCCATTAGGTTAGTAACTCCTTAAGAGCAAGGAATGTCTCAATTTGCATCTTGAGTGCTTCTTAAATGCTTTTATATTCATTCATCTTGGAAAGATAAATGTCTCAATTAGCATCAAAGATAATGGGACAAAATTTGTGTACTTTGTATATATAATTACTTATATGTGTACACATTTCCTGATATAATGGAAGCTTCTGAAGGGCAGGGACGATCTCATTTTTTGTTCTTGTATCCAGTGTCTAGCAGAGTGCCTGGGACATAGTATGTTAACTAATAATAAATGCTTATTGATTGATTTAAAGAATGAAATCAGTAATATGTTAGACTGAATGAATACTGGTTTCTAAAAACTAATAAAGGCAATATAAGCTGAACTCTTAATTCAGCTTCAAGCTCAGAATTTATCCCTTCTTACATGACTGTTATCATCACTGACAGTCAAATTAATCTTCCTAATAGTCAACAGGTCAGACTGAGCAGAGTGGAAACAAAATAAAATAAAAAATTGGGAACAAAGTCATTGAAAATGTTCTTTGAGGAGGAATGCAATGTGGTAAAGTGGAAAGAGTATGGATTATAGTGTCAGAAGACCTGGGTTCAAATCTCATTAATTAAAATAATGCTATGAATTTTATTCCTGAGAGGAGTTGTTGTTGTGTTTATCCTTCGTTGCTGAAGAAGACCACGCCATCAGAGAAATGATGACATGACTTGCACTTGACTCTGTTTTTGTACAGGTCACCAGGCTCACTTCTCCTCAAGAGCCATCTGAATCCAGTGACCAGATACTCATCAGGATGACTGGAGATGACCCACGATGGACTGGGAGACCTTGGGCCTTTTAGCCCCATGAGTTAATGTACTAAGATACAAAACATCCTTTACAGAAATAAAGAAGGTCTAAGTAACTGCACTGGGTATTCTAGCTATATAAATCACAATTTAGTTATACCTTACTCAAAGTTTTACTCTTCCGGGAAGATGGTCTTTCTGACTCTTCAGGAAAGAAGATATGTTTGTTTTTTGTATTTACTTGTCTGCGCATATCTAGAAATTGTGTTTTATGTTTCACATCTTTCTCTAGGTACTTAACTTTCCGACGACTAAAATTTGAAATTCCACCATATCTGCAAACAAAAATCAAGACATTAGCTGTCTAAGAGTTCATGTTAGGAGATGATACACAGGAGATGTTAGGAATTATAACAAAACTTTTCTCATTAGGAGTATTCCTAATAGCTGACATTTATATCATATTTTAACATTTGCAAAGACCTTTAAACATTGTAACTCATTTGACCAGAAGTAGCAAGGGCTTTAATTTTGTTTTTAAGATAAAACCACACACAAAAAAATGTAAAAAAAATACAGATGAGACTCATTTGTTAAATAATTTTTAAAGTCTAGCTTATTGGTTCAAAAAAAAAAAAAAAATTCAATCGGCAAGTTGAAATACAAATATATCACCTAATACTAAGCTGGAGGATTAGTCATGCCCTTAAAAAAAGATGCAATGAAAATACCAAAACTCACTATAGCAAAATTCTACAGATCCTTACTGTAAATATACATTTAAATATTTTTCCTTATAACACTAATTTCCAAATCTGGTTTCACAATCCAGGTAAGGTTACCATTAATTAATTACTTCGAGCTGTCACAAAATGTTTGAAGTAAAATTAATCTTAAGTCACAAAATAAGTGTAATAATTTCCATTCATCCAAAGTATTTGAGAGTCTGTCTTTCTCTGATCTTACCTACCATAAATGATTAATCCTCTGAAATCCGAGAGTACCAACATACTAATTTTAATTAAACACTTTTAACAAAAGACCATATTTTACTTATCACTGTTTCATGTATCATGCTCCCTGAACATACATCTTAAATTTCTAGAAGACTATTGCAGACTGATTTCAGCTAACCAGAACTTACACGCCACAGTGATTTGAATATAGGCTACCATGTTCTACTCAATTGTGATTAACAATCAAGCGTTATTATTTGGTATATATTTTTAAATTTCTTTTCCTTTCAAAGTTACTTTAGGATTAAGAGTCATATTCAGACCAAATAGTTTACTATTAAAAAAAATTAGTTTACTATTAAAAATAATTAAAAAAAAACTCAATATATCTAATATGAATTTTATTTTATATAATTATTCTAAAGTTGGTTAAAGAGAAATTTTAGATATTATAGTAACAAGATATTCAATTGTTTCAAGAGATTAGTGTGATATAACAGAAACAGTATTGGCTTTGAAATCAGAGGATGACCTAAATTCAAATCCAGTTTCTAACATTTAACAACCTATGTGACCTTGGGTAAATCATTTAACCTCTGGGGACCTATCTCTTTAACTACAAAATGAGGGGGTTGGACTAGATAGATTCTGAGATCCCTTCCAGCTGCAGAGCTATCATCTTATGTATAAGTACTGAAATAAGCAGTGACAGTCATTATGATAATAAATAGCTAGAATTTATATAGTGCTTTAAGATTTACAACACTCTGGATATGCTATCTCATGGAATCCTCACAACAAACCTGGGAGGACTACCCACTTTACAAATGAGAAAACCAAGGTTGAATGAAGATAAGCTACTTGCCCAGTGTTACACAGCTAATAAGTGCCCAAAACAGATTTTAACTCAGTCTTCTAGACTTTGAGTTAAGCACTTTCTACAATATATCCTAGCTTCATTCTATAGCAATGTGAACTCATTTTAACTGGTTGAACTTAACAAGAGACTAAGCAAATAAATAATTTAGCAAATATAACTATTTTAAATTTATAGCAATGTTGTATGTTGTCAAATAAAAAAATTCTATCATTAATTTATTTTTATCTTAATATAATTGTTATAACAAAACCAGAAACCTCAAAGCATAATCTCTACAAATATGTAAAAATGGCTGCAAAAGCTTATTTAGTGTTTTGTGAAGAGAGGAAGCCTGTTTTAGAGAGGAAAGCCTCAGTTTTAACATGGCAGTACCACCACCAACTGTATTTAATCTGAGTTTTGTTAATACGGTAATAGTTTTCTATTTTATACTATTACTCTCGGCTTCACTGTGTAACATGAATGAGTCATCGCATTTCTTTGAATTTTTCCAAATTTATGACACAATTCTATTTCCAGACTCATACATGAAGGGTCTAATATTTCATTAGATTAAAACCCACAAATGAATACATTCTAAACAGTCATCTACACTGGAGATTTTTGTCAACTTATTGTGTATTCTGCTACCTTGCTGAAGCTGTTAACATTTCAACTACATTTTGTGATTGCCACCTCTCTTGGGCTAGACAATAACTGACATTTATAAAGCATTCTCAAGTCTGTAGAGTTCTACACAACATTGACTGATGTGAGCTTCACAATCATCCTCTAAGATAGGTATTTCTGGTGTTATCACCATCATTTTACAGATGAGGGAACTGAAGTTCAGAGGTGATTCACCTATAACAGGACTATAAAGTAGCCCCAATATTTCTGATTCCCAGTCCAACACTCAGTCCACTACCCTATTATCCAGAGATAATATTCTGTCTGCTCTTTACTAATGCTTATTCCTTTTTTGTTGTTGCTACAGCTATAATTTCTAGAAATAATGGAGATAATCTGCATTTTTTACGTGTCGTATTAGTGGGAAAACTTCTAGTGTTTCTCTGATATCACTAGTTTTTAATTTTAGAAAGATGTCTTGTCATGTCGGGCATTGCAAAATCCTCCTGTTCTGATGTGTTTCAGTGTTAATATGATGGTTCTAAGTTACTGAAAGCTTCAAATGTATTTACTGACATAATCAAATAATTTTATTGCTTTGAACATATTTCAAACCCTTGCATTCTTGGTAAAAGTCCAACTTAATTTTTATTTTTTATAGAACTTCATCTATCTCAAGTTGATTTTGTTATGGTTATATAACAACAGTTTCAGGTAATTTTCTTTATTTCCTCTTTCTTTTTGGTAATTTGGGTCTTTTCTTTCTTTTGATTAATTCACTTAATCGTTTCAATTCTCTTGGTCTTAAAAATGATTTTGTTCAGTTTTTTTCCTAATTCATTTTCTTCTGCCTCTAATATTAAACAATTTCCTTTTATTCTCTTTTGTTATTAACTGTTTAGGGATATGAATTTACTTAGGATCATTGTGCTAGTTATATTCCATCAATTTTGGTATACCATGTTACTATCATTATAAACTGTTTTTTATTCTTTCTACATTTGATATTTGCTCATTATTTACCACTTAAGGTCATACAGTTTGTATCCACTTATTTATTCCTATTTTCATTGTGATATGGCATGTAAAGTAAGCATTCTGAGATTTCTTCCTTTCTTCATTATGAAAGACAAATTCTTTATTTATGTCCTAGAGGTATCATTTGAGTGGTAGGAGCAAAAAGTAAAATCTCTAAAGGTCAAATAGATTTTCTTCATATAGAGCTATCCAATCAAATTTTTTCAACATTCTCTTCAAATCTGTAATTTCCTCCTTGTTTGTCTTTTGTTTCACTTGTCAATCTGAATAACAATAATCATTATACCACTAATCCCCTCCTCCTCAAATCTTTTTTTTATTCTGGAAAATTTTAACAGGATTGTTAAAAAATTAAGCTTTTCCTTTAAGTACTTAATTATTATGCCATTTGGTGCACGTATATTTAATATTCAGTTTTGCTGTCTATGGCACTAATAAGTATGATAATTTCAACACTATTTTTCATTTCATCTTTATCATGTAATAGTATAAGAATATAATTTCCTTGCAGGAAGCTGAAGCAGATACTCCATTCTCTCATTTTAAATCTACAGTTCTATACTTTAGACGTGTGTCCTATAACAATGTTAAATTTTACTTTCTAATCTATTTTGAAACCACCTTTTTTAAAGGTAAATTAAATCCATTTACATTCAGAGATATAATTTTTGTTTGGATTTCTACCTACTGTAATAGCCTTATATTATTTTTTAGTACACTAAAATTAACAATATAGTACAGGTTGTTTCCCAAGGCTAAATTTCTGTCTATGTAATTCCTTCATCCACCAAATAAATAAAAACAAAACAGTGATTGATTCTGGGACTCTTCTCAAAGCTTTCTTCCTTGTAAGATTGATTGTACTTTAAGAATTACTCATTCCAGTCCACCATGTTTTTACCTAATAGTATCTACATTAATTACATAATTACTTTCTGCTCTTTTCTTCCCCTTAAATGGAGTTTTCTCACTCAATTCCCAGTGAACTTCTTAAAAGGTGGAACCTTAAAGGTATACCTTCCTATATGCAAAAAGAACCCTATCTTCAAGGATAAGGAGAGTCTCTCTGTACCCAGTCCTAATCAGACCACACTGGGTGCACTGGTTTCAGTTTACGGACATTGATAAGACGGACAGCCTCCAGAAGAGTTCAGTTAGGATGGTGAAAGGCTGTTAAGTTTTTGCCACAGAAAGAGCTTTGGATGGTTAGCCTGAAAAGGACATTTTATGAAAGACAATTATCATGGTCTTCAATTATTTGAAGACCACTATCATGTAGAAAAGGGATAGTCTTGTTTGGATTTTCATGGAGGGCTGAAAGGAATAACTGGTGGAAGTTAAAAAATGTTAACATCAGGAAAAACTTCACAATGCGAGCTGTCAAATATAGACTGGACTGCTTGGACAGAGGGTAAATTAACCCTCTGAAGAGGTTAGCCTACAAAGTAGTGAAGCCTCAAATTCTATACAAGTATTTTGAATCACAATTTACTAATTCCTTATTTTAAAGATTTACTTACCTGGTTAAGTTTCTGCTCCATGGTTGGTTGGCATGTCAAAGGCCCTGATATGTTCTGCAGGGCATTAAGGTCTGTACTTTTTGTTTAAACTTAAAAAAAACCTCATTAATATGCTCATTTTGCTAAACAAGTAATCTTAGAATGAGCTTAGTTTTTATTAAATCACACCTCAGCTTCTCCTTTCATGTCTCATTCTGGATGAGAAATCTTTGGGATTGATTCCTTACTGGTTGCTTCAGGTATGAATTGAATTGGGTGGCAAGTATATTCCTGATTCTGTGAAATTATATTTTGCTTTGTTATCATTTCCAAGAAAATCTACTGTACTACTTCTTGAAATATATTGACATTGTTTTTTTCATATTTTTCTTGGAGATCCAAGAATTTTTAGGTTACCTTACCGAATTTTATCCTCTAGCTTTGCTGCCTCTATTTGTAAGGGTTTAAAATCTTACTGAAGTTGTCTTCTAAACTTTGTTTAGTTATTAATTTCTTTTTCTATTTTCTGTAAGGTGACTTTTTCCTAAGGATTTTAATTCCCTTCCCCTTTTGCGTCTTGGTTATTTTCTTAGATATTTGCCATTTTATAGCTGTTCTGAACTCCTAAGTGACAACTTGGTACAGAGGTAATCATTCCTTTCAATAATTCACCATAATACTTATTAAAAGCCACTATTTTAACAGAATTCTGAAAACTTATATACAATTGTCAGTAACAAGACCCTCCTGAACTAATGATTTCCCCTTCACACCCCCTCAAAGGTCTTTCCATCTTTGTCTCACTTTTTAAAAACAAATGCATTCTAAAAATTATGTAGAATCAAAGGATTTTTTGGGGGGGGTCAAAGTTTTTTTTGGGGGGGAGGGAAGAGGAGGGATGAGAGAGGGCATACAGAATTTTTCCCTTAGATTTTGTTAGATCTAAAATTACCATCTGGCAAATGGAATGAACACAATTTTGAGTTAGAAGACCTGGGTTTGGGTATAATTCTGGCTACTTTACTAGTCAAGTAATGAATAGGTAAGTCCGAGAGTCAGTTTCCTTATCACTCAGGAATTAAGATTACACACACACAATTATGTACACGTGCAGATATACATATGTGTATACAGTGTCCCAAAAGTTTTAGTGCAGTTTAAAATCTTTAAGGTTTTTGGGATACTATATACAAGTGTGCATATGCAACATGCCATGTGTGTATATATGCTAAAGTATTTAAGAAAACTATTAATATTTTCACTTCTAAAATTTCTCATGGTTCTCAATTCTTTAGCTGCAGATTTCTCTACTCTCTCATTTCTCTGTAAATGAGTTAATGATCTACAAATGAATGTTAAATGAAAGAAAGCTTTTATTTAAAATAATCTCTGTAGTGAATGCTCTCCTAAAATGAAATAATCATTTCTAGTTTATTAGTTTAGGATAACTGTTGTTATTCAGTTGTTTGGGTGCATCCAACTCAAGAACCCTGTGGACCATACTATCCAAGGGGTTTTCTTGGTAAAGATACTGGAGTGGTTTGCCATTTTCTTCTTTGGTAGATTAAAGGAAACAGAGGTTGAGTGGTTTGCCCAGGGTCACAAATCTATTAAGTATCTGTCTGAGGGCACTTGGTGTCCCTGACTCTAGGCTCAGCAATCTAACCACTGAGCCACTTACCTGCCTCCTATGTGAATAGAGGTTAAATACCCTGCCCAAGATCACACAGCCAGTAAGTGTCTGAGGCTAAATTTGATCCCTGACTCCACGGCCAGTGCTTTATCCACTGAACCATAAAACTCTACTTTTTACAAAATGGTTAGCACTTTTCTCAACTGAAGACATGACAGAATGAGCAAATTATACCAGAAAGACTGCCTGAGATACAGGGCAAAAAGTACTAGCTTTGGAGTTGGAAGACTTAGATTTACCTCCTGGCTTAACCATATACTACCTATATGGCCATGGGCAAATCATTTAACTTTCCTAGGCTTCAGTTTCTTCATTTATTAAGTGAAGTTGAACTACAAGGTCTCTCCTAGTTCTGTAGCTATGTTTCTTAAAGGCATAAGATAAATGTGTAAAAAAGAAGCAAATGAATGGTCTTAGACTCTTAAGTAATTAAACTGTACCTCATATGTACATTCATTTTAGCTGACTACTAAAGAAGATATAAAGCATGCCAATAATCCAAGGAAATGGTGACAATGTGAATATACAGACATAGAGGAAAAATAGTCCCTACCTCTGAATAGCTTATATTTTACTAGGTAACGCAATACATAAATATGTGTGTGTATGTGAGTGTATGACAATTTGAAGCTGGACTTACAACTAATACTTCATTATCCTAGTATTCACAACGAGGATAATGAAGAAAAGTTTTCTGTAGAAATTAGCACATGACCTGACCCTAGAGGTGAAGAAATACTATGCTGCTAGCAAAGGGGACATCCTGTACAAAGGCACAGAGAGGTAGGAAATGGAACGCCAAGTAGGCCAGTTCAACTGAAATAGTATATAAAGATATGAGCCTGGAAAAAAAAGTCCTGATGGCAGACTGTGAGTTTTAAATGCCAACTTTAGTTCTTATTTTATCCTTGAGGTACTCCAAGCCTTTGTTTAGACTCAAAAGTATTTATTAAACACCTACTATGTCCAAGGCACTGTGCTACGCACTACTGATACAAAAAAAGGTAAAAATAATGCTGGTAATCTGATGGAGAAGAAAGCATGTAAATAACTAAGGACACACAAATTCAAGAAAGAGCCAGTAAGCAAACAGAGCGATGGGGAGAGAGACAGAGGAGATGAGAGATAATCCCAGAGAGGAAGGCATTAGCAACTGGGGAGAGGAAAAAAAGACCTCAGAAGGCAGGATTTGAGCTGAGACTCAAAGGAATATGTTCACCTTCCACTTAATGCCAGTCTCTTCCTTCTGTCTATCCAAATCTTATCCATCCTTTAAGGTCCAGGTATTTCTTCACAAGGTCCTTTTTTTGATCTCCAATAGCACTTCCTGCTCTTGCTCATTTTGGCACTAATCATATGCTACTCAACACTTTTTATTTGTGTATAAACTGTCTTCCCAATTTTATTGTTGTTTCCTAGGAGACAGAGATCATGCCTTAGATTTCTTTTGTAGTTCCCTTAGCACCCAGTAGTTATGTCCACAGGGAGTAACCAACGTTTAGTGAACAATGAACCTGTAGCTCTACAATGAAATCAAATGGAAAAATGGGGCATTTACAGTTATAGAAATCTGCTTACAGTATCTGAGATCTTTTTCCCATATTTTAGATGAGGAAAAAACCTGAGATCTCAAAGAAGTGAAGTGATTTCCAGTAGAAGTAGAACGAGACTCTCCCCTCTTCCACTCACCCTCCACATATGGTTGTCAAACTGATACTCCTAAGGTGAAGATATATTACATTACTCCCCTAATGAAAAAGGTGCAGGGGCTCTAGAATAAAATACAATACCCTATGACTTTTAAATCCTTCATTTGATTCTAGCCTACTTTTCCAGGCTGAGAGTAAGTACTCCTCCTTTGTCTTTCACATATTTTACATTCTAGCTCTCAACGTGTCCACACAGGCCTTATTCTGTGCCCAGAATTCACTACCTACTCATCCCATGTCAAAAAGTCCTTAAGAGTCTTTCAAGGCTTTGCTCAAGTACCACCTTAAAGGAAGCCTATAATTAAATCCCTACCAAAATTACTCTGAATTTATTTTATGTTTATATTTTTGTACAGGCTGTTTCCCCCTATAGAACATAAGCACCATACTGTTTTGTTTTTCTCTTCGTATCTGTAATGCCTAGCAGAGCTTGACACACAGAACATACTTAAGTGTTTAATGCACAATGGAACATATTAAATTTTAAATAGTTTATCATGAGCTTAACCAAATAAACTTAGATTTACAACTATGCACACTAAAACATTTTAATCAGATAACTATAACTTGTCAGTTACTACTGCTTCGCATTCCTTTCCACTCTTTTCTCACTTATCCCTGTAATTGTGCATATATTTTTGTATAGTTGCAGTTTCTTATAACTTGTGTATGTTTCTTTATAATACTTTACAATAAAATATGTATTTCCATATTTCTCATGTTATCCTTAAGTGCATTATAATTTTCACAGGCAACTCTCAAAGACTAAGTTACAGGTAAGTTGTCAACATGAAGCTTTACGTCAATTACATCAAACATCTGACCAAAAAAGTATTTATAGAGCCACAAAATATTATGAGCTAGAAAGTACCTTTACAAATGATCTAATTCAACGCCTTCCATCCTACTAAAGGTAAGTGATTTGCCCAAGGTCACACAGCTGAGAAATTGAAGAGCTAACACTTGAAACCAAACCCTTTGAATTTCAAATCAAATGTTCTTCCCACTCTATAATATGCATTGCACCAATATCTCAGTCGTCATTAGGGTGTTTCCAATTTTTCACAATGAAAAATAAGGCTGAAAAGACTTTTTAAAAAGGTTCTTTTTGAAGTATATATTCCCTACAATGGAATTCTTGTATTAAAGAGTATGTTTTTACTGTAGCAACTTATGGCCTCAAAGCATCATATAAATGGTTTATTATTACTTTATTAAAGCAGAAGACTACAACTTTGTTTTCTTTTTCCTACTTTCTTCTTGTTTTCTACAGTGGACATTCCAAGAGGGTCTAAGTTCTGCTCATGATAGTGTTGAAGTGGTTTCTTTTCAGCACAGCTGCTACAGAGCCAGAAAAAGGGACAAGAGTTACTGGCAAGATACTTTAACAACCTGGAAGTTCCTATTTGGATATAACAATATGTCAATGTATAAAAGGGTCCACACTTTCATACTGTATTAGCCAAACAGATCTGAGGTAAAGAGAATTCTTCAATTTACTAATACTTTTCTTGCGATAATCTCTAAGATTATTTTACGAAGTTACAGTTTACACAAGTTCCAGTTACACAAGGAAAAGAACTATAACTTGTTTAGGAGAAGAGGATCTCAGATCTATTGCAATTTTCACTAAACAGATTCCTGGTTTAAATTGTTAGGTCTAAAATGTAAGAAAATATTGACCAACCAAATATGGATAGAATATGGAAATCATGAATAAAAAATTACTTTTGCCCTGAGCCATGCTGGAATCCCAAGAGACAGCTGTTGTCATCGAAGTCCACAATTGGATTTTCATCAATATCTAGTTCATGGCTACCAATAGAAAAAGAGAAAGAGTTTCCATTAACACTGATCAGCAAGCTCCATTACATCCACAGACCACCATTATTTTCAACAGTTTGAAATAATAAAATGTAAACTGGCATGACAGCAGAATGTACATAAATCAATATACTTGTAACTTTTCTATTATATTCAACTACAGTTCAAATAACCAGAAAAAGGAGATGATTCTCTTATTAGGACTTTACAAATCACTTAAAATACTTATATATGGATAAATACAAAGGCTATATATACACAAAGGCTATACTGAGAATACATTGTTCCTTCTTTCACTAGGTTTCACCCAATTTTCTGATGGAAAAGTTGCCACTATGAAGTAATACCTCAAAGCAATGCTTATTTTTCCCCATTAAATTTACCCATAGCGCTTCTGGTCTGTAATTCTTTCTCTAATATAGCTGCTCATTATTTTATATTATAGACAGTTTTATAGGTGCTTTAACACTCTACTAGATTATAAGCTTTGTGAAAGTAGAAACTGTGTTATCTATGCTTTGTGTCCCTCCTAGAATTTAATTAAAACAGTGGTCTAAATAACAGAACTTAAATATTCAATGGATAAATGATGTTATCTTTGAACTCTTCATTATACAGACCAGCATGAAACAGCTATATGTCCTTGGCCAAATTACAACCTCCCTGGACTTTTAATTTCTTACCAGTAAAATACATAGATTCATCCAGGTGATATTTAAGGTTCCTTGAACTTACATTTCATTTTATGAATTTTATTCAACAATAATTAAAAATACAACCGTTCATCTCTAAAATGAGAAGAGTACAAAGAGAACTTTCTCTAAGGTCCCTTTCAGAAGATAAATCTTATCTTCCTGCTGACAATATAAATCTTTAAAACAGGGACTATGACTTTTTAAAAATCTTCTCCACTAGGACCTGTAAAGTGCTAGGGTTCACAGCGGAATTTGTTGAATGTTTTTCTGATAGACAATTAATATGGAAATATTTTCTGGTTAAAAGATTTACCTCCTCTTCAATTTAGCTGGTTTATATTCAGGTGGTTCCTCCTCACTTTCATCTCCGTCCTTACTCTTGCTGTATGACACTTCTTTGTTTGCTCTTGTTCCAGAAGTCTCGTGTGAATCTAGACAGAGCCAGATTTTTCAGCCCTTGTTCTGACAATTCTATCATTTTGAAACTCAATCTAAATGTTTCAGTGTCACTCTTACATTCACTTCATTTCAGCGCCCCATACAACTTCCTAACGCTGTTAAGTTGTAGAGAAGGTACTGACCTACAGCGGGAGAGGGAATTTCCTCATGACAGTTTTCTACACCAGGAAAGGTTTCTTAAACTTTTTCCACTCATGACCCCTTTGTGACTCCCTTTTCCTCTTTTCTTGGTGTTTCATGACCTGAGAGAATGCACAGTGCAAGCATGAATGCTTTGGGTTCAGAACCAAGGCTGCAGTGAAGGTGCACAGTATAACATGGGCAAGAGCCACCGGAAACACCTCAGACTCATTACACGTTTGAATTAATTTTTGGTCCTTGTGTGTTCAGAAACCTTTTACTGTTGCTAAATTTTCCATGACCCCATATGGGGTCACACAATCCATAATTTAAAAAGCACTGCTCTTTACCACTAAAACCACAGGTCAGATCCCTCTAATCCAAACTAAGAGAGGAGAATGGCATGCCAGATGACTAAGGAAGGCCAATCCTAATGTGAAGTATCAGAAAGGATTCATTAGATACCCACCATATACCAGGGACTTTGCTTAGTGTTCTATAATTACTATCTCATAATAACCCTAAGAGGTGGATACTATTACTAACCCTATCTTAGAGATGAAGAGATGGAGGCACAGAGAAGTTGAGTTAAATCTAAGGTCACCCAACTAGTAAGTGCCTAAGACTGGATCTGAACTGAGAGTATCCTGACAGTAGGCTCAGTGCTCTAGCCACTGTAACACCCAATTGTGATAAACCTTGTATTAATAGAATTAATAAGAAAGACTGTAAATTTAGTCTGAGAGAAATTTTATATTACAGAGAGAAATGAGGAAGATCTGATGTAAATGATTCCTTCAGTAACTCAATGATCAGTCAAAAAGTTGTAGTAAGTACCAGGAAGAACTCTCAGAAACATTCAAGTTTATAGTTTCTAATTGGCAGTAGCCTTTTAAGTCAAACAAATAATATCATTTTGCAGATGGAAAATAAAGTTCACAGAAGTGATGTGACTTGCCCATGGTCACACAAAAAGGAACGGGCAGAAATGGGATCAGAGCACAGGTTCTTTCACTGCTCAGTGCTATTCAAGGGACAGGCAGCCTGGGAACCACAAAAAGGAGAGGTCGGATGAGGGAACATCTCTGGGTTCATTTTGCAAGAAGAGTCAGGGAGCAAACAATCTTGGTACATCAGAATAGTATTCAAAGGTGTCAAAATCATCTATCTTTAACACTTGAAGCTAGGTCTCAGGAAATTCAGATGTTTTAGGAATTATCTGTCTTACTGATGTCATCTTTATAACAACAATACATATCTTTCCTCTCTTCTCCCTATTCTAATAAGGGAGATAACATGAAAATAATTAGGCATATACAAGATACATACAGGACAGACGGCAACTCTAAGAAGACCAAAAAGGTAGGAAGGGGTCAAGTTATAAAAAAATGAATGCCAAATAGAGATTTGATTCTGTTGGTAACCAGGTACCACTGGAGCTCACTGAGCAATGGTGCCAGTAAGATCTATGCTTTAGAAAAATCACCTCAGTAACAGAGTGGAGGATACGGTACTAGAGATGTAAGGCAGGGACATCAGTTTTATGTCTGTAGTATGTTCAGATGAGAGGTTATGAGGGCCTGAACTACAGTGGTGATTATGTGAATGGAAAGAAGGGGATATATAAGAAATGTTATGAAAATAGAAACAAAAAGAATTGACAATGAACTTAATAGGTGGAATAAGTAAGATTAGGAGTCAAAGATGACACCAAGATTTTGAGCCTGGAGGATGGTAGAATCCTGACAGGGAAGAACACAGGTTTTGGAGGAAAATCGACTTTTAAGTTCCATTTTGGACACATTAAGTTTGAGGTGACTTAGGGGATAATAAGTCTAAAATGACCAAAAAGCAGTTGCTGATACCCGACTAGTGCTCTGAATTGAAAATAAGACTAGGGAAACATACAGAATTGAAAATTATGTGCATAGGGATAATTGATCTAACAGGTTGATGAGATCACAAAGGGAGATTGTATACAACGAATGGAGTGTTAGGAGATACTCAGTGAAGTTATCAGTGACGTACATGATGAAGTATTGACTAACAAATGAGCCTGAGAAGAATAGTCAGACAGATAGGAGAACCAAGAGAGGAGTGTCATAAAAACCTAGAGAGGAAAGAGTATTTAGAGAAGCTGAAGTTGTTCAGTGTCACATGCTCCTGTGAAGTGAAGGATGACCAACAAAAAATCTATGAGATTTGGGTGGCAACAGATTATTGGTAATTTTAACCAGGTCCTTCATACTACATGGTCAAGTCTCTATACTATGACTCCTGATCAGGAGACATAATATTGATACAGGTAAATTCTGTAGGTTACTATAGACTGGACCTTCAAAGGAATATCAATATTTATTTCTTAAAGGTCATAAAGTAGCAATAGGAAACCAAACAAACTTTGTTTTCATTTAAGAATGATAACACAACAAGATTTTTAAAAAAAGTTTAAGTTATTACTCAGTAAAACTACTAGTTACCATTTTAAAATAATATGATATTTTCATGGTCAATTCTTGTGTTATATAGGTTCATTTGACTAACCTATCTAGCTAATTAACCACTCACCTGCTTGGCTGGTACTTCTATTTTCTGACAAATTCCTCTTCTTGGTTGCTCCATCACATGGCTCAGGTTCATTGGAAAGAGCGCAATCTTGCTCACTGTTAACTTCACCCAGCCATTGGTAATCACTACAAATTACAGTCGAGTTTAAGCTGTCATTCTGTGCTTCTACTGAATTCAGGTTTATGTTGCTAATTCCATCAAGTATTTCCTCATGATGCTTATCATTTGTACTTTTTTCATAAATTTCCTCCCCACTTCTAGTCATGGCAACTAAGTTCAACAATGATCCCCCTGTAATGCTACTATCATCTTTCTCATTCATTTCTATTTTAGACACACAATTATCTGTCTCATAACTCTGTGAACAATCGAAAGTCCACCCTTGACTTTCCCAATATTGAAACTGTTCCAAATAATACCAGTAAACATGACTATAATGTTGTTCCCATTTTTCCTTTGTCTCAGGAGAATTCCAAGGTTCAGTCGACAATATTTCACCTGGGTGTTTTTCTTGCCAGCTCTGCCATAACAATCTTTCTCCATACTCACTCCAATACTTCTGCCATTTCTCTGTAATTTCTAATTCTGGAGGTAATACATTTTCAGTAGATAATTTTCCAATTTCTACTTCTTTTCCATTTTGAAGTTCACATGTTCTGGTCTCATATTGCTCAAAGGCTAAAGATGGATCATCTGACATTAAGTGGTCTTCATCTTCATGAACCTCTTTCCACGATTCTTGCAGAATTTCATCTGCGTATTTCTTCTGAGATTTTTTCTTTTTCTTCTTAAATTTAGTTTTTTTATTTCTGGAATTCATGGACATCTAAATATCAGTGAAAACATCAATTTCATTATGACAATCTTAACATGTTCCTTTTTAGGAATCATAAATGAGACATTATATATTTTAAATATAATCACTATTAATTACTCATGGGCTTAATTTATATAAAATTACAAACCTTTTAAGAAAAATAAGTAAAATGTCCTTTTTATCCTGGAAGATTATTTAACCCTGGAACTCACATTTCATCAGTACGCTCTGTTCCTGGAGGTCTCTCCCTTTGATTGGAGAGTACAGTTCCTCCCAGAACCCACCTCTAAGAAGGGACAACTATTTCTTCATTTCCTATCCAGCTGCATTCCTCTGGATTTCTCCATCACGCCCCCACCTCCTGGTATCTCAGCTTCCTTTTGGGTGCTGTCTTCTCCATTAAGTTATAAGTTCCCTGAAGGCAGGGACTGTCTTTGTCTTTGCCTCGCATAAAGTAGGCACTTAATAAATGTTTATTGGGTGAACTAAAAAGACTTGGGCAAAACTCACCAATCCTCTATATTTTGTGCCTCATGGTTTATGACTAAAAGTAAAGAAAATAAATAAATTAATACTTACCTCAAAATTCTTATGAGTAGACAGGCCTCCAAACTGAAGGGGTAGTCCCATACTTCTCATAAGCTCAGTCTCTGAATCTAGTTCAATTTCATCCGATCTCAAAGCACTGTCATTCTCTGATTCTACGGTTCCATGGGAATTATGTTCCCTCTCTTCTGTGGCTTGATCTACAGGTAGAATTATTTTGAAGTTTATGTTTAAAGTAAATAAATACTTAGTCACATGGCTGTATATGACTACTTTTCAGGTTACATTCCCTGCCTCTGACTTGACCACACTGGCAACTTGAATTCTGCTCAAAGAAATTTTTTTTAAAGCTATGAAGTTATCAACTCCATTCCCAGGAGACTATGTGCTTTTATGACTACACCTAGAAAAAATAAGAATATGAACATATAGTATGGTGGGAAGGACATAGTTCAATAACTCTGGATACCAAGAGACAGACTTTAAATTTTGACTCTGCCAAATTTTGACATCTCCTTGGACATAAAGTTCCTTATATAAAAAGTGAGTACTGGACTAGACTATTTCTAAGGTCATTTAAACTACTCAAATCTCTAGGAACAACTAATTTCTATTTATTACAAAACACTTCACTGCATTTTAATGCTTTTTTTTATGATTAATAATCCACGGTACTACATGTAATTAATAAGAAAAAAGAACATTAACTGACATACTGATAACACTGTAGATATTGGCAGTTGTAATGACAGTATGAGGACACAATAAAAGACTCTCAAATATATTTAACAATGAACATTTACAAAGTTTCTTAAGGTTTTCAAAGAGGTTTATGTTTATTTTCAAAGTTAAAACAACCCTTTGAGGTAGGTGCTATTACCATCTTCATTTTATAGATGAAAAAACTGAAAGTGAGAAAAGATAAACAACTTGCTTAGTGTCACAGTGCAGGTTAAGTGTCTGAAGCAAGATTAAAAGGGAGGTCTGACCTTAATAGTCCAATGCTCTCTCCTAATAGGCAGTATTACATATTATTCAATATATATATATATATATATATATGTTGAAGTCAACAATTTGGACTTCAAGTTCATGTAGTTTAAGTCTAGATAAATGTAACATGAGACCTCTGAAGCTTGATATTATTGTTTCATTGCATTGAAAGATCTAGTAATGTCATAAAGAAATAAAAACACTATACCAACATGGAAAACTGAGAGATAAAGTAAAATTAGTTTTCAGTAAATTGTGTCATTCTACATAGAGATAAAATTTTGTTACAATAACTCCAGCTGATGGTCTAGTTATTTTAAACAATTCTTAGTGATTTATTCTAGTGGTACATAGAAAGAATTTTAATTTTTTTCACATATATTCTCCATAGAAGCAGAGTACAATCACTATTCAAAGTATACAAATATATCTATTTTTTTAAAAGTTCTGATGTATGATTTTATTTCTGTAAGTAACTCCCCAGTGTCCTTAAGAGAGGGATCTGAGGCTGAAATACTGTAGTTTTTGATTCTACTGAAAACTTAAACTAGTTTTCCTCAATCCAAGAGCTTTCACTGCCTCACATATAGCTTATACATACTTATATATGTATACAACAGTCCCATGTATATAAATGCATCTATGCTTATGTAAAAATTATCTTAATAAACTAGCAATATACTATAGAATAGCATCAACCTGAAAGGTACAACTGGCACATCCAACTTTTTACAAAGTCACGTGTGGTCAATGTCTTCATAACAGCACGAAAAGGCACCTACACATTTCATTTTCAATAGTGTTAATTTACTCCTTTGTTAATTTCAAATATCCATTCAATTTCTCATAGGTGTTCATTTTGCTTTTTCAAAAAACCCCATCTAGTGGCAAAAGAGGATAACTGCAGCCTACATAGTGGCTTTAGAGGGCAAAAAAAACTCCCAAAATAAAACAAACAAAAAAATGCATTTGTTTCTGGGGCACTTTCCAGGAAAGTCATTATGTAAAGCACTTGCTGATTTGCAGAAAAATTTACATATTCATAGAAAAATACCATATGATAGGTATTAAAATCATATGTGAATAAAAATACTGAATTATAATTAATTTGCAAAAAGTAAAGGTATATACATACACCCCCCCTCCCCCCGCTGTATTACTGGCATCATTACCTTTAACATAGAATCCTTTTAATCCTAAGTAGTACAATTTTCGATCCCTGTAAAACAAGACAAATAAAGCCATATTAACTATTATACAAATAAATGAAATTATAAATTCAGAGAAATACTTGCTTTCAAGATGAATTTGAGGCTAAGCTTTTACTCTCCCCACACAGTTTCCCTTTTAATACCTGCAACATTGATTTTATTCATGCAAAAGCTTTTCAATCGAATTGAATCAAAATTATCTGTTTTACTTTTACTTTGTATGATTTCCTCTATCCCTTGTCTAAGAATTGTTTCCCATAACCACAGTTGGGAAATTGAGTTCTATTTTCTATTAGTTAAAAAAATTATGTGACCTTTATAGAATCAAGTATCAATTTGGAACTCAGTGGAATATATGGTAGAAAATGCTGGTCTAAAACTTAAATCCCCTACCCCAAATGATTTTCGGTTTCCCCAACCTTCCTTGTAAAATATAAAGTTCTCAAGTAGTATTCTCAGGTTAAACACTGGGTTGCTGAGTTTGAGTGTAACTGAACCTTGCTTATCAATTTTCTTCCACTGACCTACTTTATTTTCTGACCAGTAGCAAATGGCAATGGAACATCCATCCTGATGGAGCAAGCAGGACAGTTTGGCCAGAAAAATGAAGTACCTATGGGGAAGTAATGTACAAGAAATCTGGAAAGATATGATGGAGCCAGATTGTGAAGGGCTACTAAACATGACAAATGTACCAAGGAGGCAACAAGAAGCTACTGAAGCTTCTTGAGCAGGAGAATGAAAGGATCAGATTTAGGATTTTCACTCTGGCAGCTACACATATACACACACAGAACAGAGAAACTGGATGGATGAAGATCTATCAGGGTACTTACCATTCTAACAGTCTACATAAGAACTAATGAGAACCTGATTTAGGATGGATGTGGTGTGAGTGGAGAGAAGAGAAGGAAGGCATTGATACTGATTGAGGAGGAAGAATTGATAAGACCTAGCAACTAAGTGTACAAAGAATGTGAGATGCTGTATCAGAGAAGAGTTGATCTAGGTTGTAAACCTGGATAACTAGAAGAATGGTGATGCCCTGCAGAAACAGGAGGTGCAGATGAGTTTAAGAAAAATGGAAACAAGGCAAAAAAAGAAACAAAAAGGAACAGAAAAAAAGTTTATTTAATTGGTAAGAAAATTTAGCAGGAATTTTAAATTGTGTGGTTGTGGTTTGTCCTTCATTCTTGAAGATGATGCCATGGCTTGCAAGTGAAATGGATTCAAGTGGGGAGGGCTGTGCAGTCACCAGTCTCACTTTCTCCTCCAAAGTCATCTGGGTCCAATGACAGGATCAGGACAACTGAAGATGGCCCCAATAGTAATTTTAAATATATAATAACGGAAGGGGTGAAGGAAAAACCCTTTCTAACTATCTCATAGACATGAACAAAGAAGAATTTTTGAAACTGTTTTAAGTGTTGAAAGAAAGATTCAAGTGGAGCAAGCATACATAGACAAAAACCAAACATTTACAAAAGACCATCTATAAGATAGAAGACAGGCTTTGCAAGTACAGAAAATAACTTGTTTCAGTGCTCCAAATAGGATGAAGTCAATCATTAAGATATTTGTACTGAGTTGGAAAAAAGGTGTTAAAAATTAAGGTTTGTTTTTTTAAAACAGTCTTTAGGAAAACTCATTTCAGACTAATAAGCAACTTGGGTCTAAGTCCTGTCTCTGAAGCAAACTGGCAGTGTAAGTCACTTAACAAGTGACTGTCAAGACATTTAACCTCTTAATGTCTCCAGACAACTTTCAAAGATTGTTACGTTCATCTTTCATTGCCGAAGAAGACCATACCATCAGAGAAATGATGACATGACTTGCACTTGACTTTGCTTTGAATGAGGGAGGCCCTTTAGGTCAAGGTCTTTGCAGGTACTCACTTAGGGTGAGGTAATGCCCATTCATTGAACAGACCTGTTTAAGAAGTAGCCAGGGCATGGTCCCTTTAATGAGGCCAAGAAAAAGAAAAACATCAGGCTGGAAGGTAGACAGCAACAATTACTGCTGATAATCACTCTAAGGCTAGGAGGGTCCAGAAGAGCCCTTAGGCAGGGGCCCATTGGCATCCCAGCTTCGGAGTGCAATAGGCTTAAGGTTTTGGGAAAGGATAGGACAGGAAACTAGCTAGTAAAAGGCAAGTCACCTGGGCATCTTTTGACCATCCAAATTTACCTTCCTTTGAAAAGGAGAAGGAAGGCGTGGAGAAGTTCCTTATCCGGACAAAATAAAACACTTTGAATGTCTTAAACACTAGTTAAACATGTTCGCTATCTGACAATTCAGCACATTAACTACTAAAAAACCAACATGTCTTTAAACACAATAAAAGAATTGTTGCAATTATTCTTATTTTAAAGTTTCTCCCTTTTCCTCCTCTCCTCAATACTGACAGTTTGCAGACTGGCAGTCCAAACTGCAAATCATTTTACTTTTGCAGAGGTGTCTTAATAGTATCAGAGATGCAGTAGAAAAAGGGATGGATTTGTATTCTGAAGGCTTGAGTTTGACTCAAGGATCACCTGTGTAAGACTGGACGTGCCACTAAATCTTGATGGACCTTAGTTTCCTAATTTGTAAAACGAAGCAGTTAGATATTTAAGGGACCTTCTAGCTCTAACTATGGTCCTTTAATACCAACACAGAACCACTGTGTTCTCAATTCACCCAAAGGGAAGAGTAGATTTTTATACTCATAAAATTAAAATATAATATTCTAATTTCTACCTTCACCAGGCCATTGTCTACACAGCTGTCAAATTCATATTTTGAAATTACAGTTCTAACCATATTACTTTCACGTTCAAGTATCTCCAGTGGCTTCTTATTGCCTTTAGCATAAAATACACATTCCTATGCTGGTCAATTAAAGCATTTCAGGATCTGGTTCCAACTTGATCATTCCTTATACTCTATTCTCCAACCAAATTGAACTACTTTCTGTTTTCTGTTTTGGGACTTTCTACCTCCTGCCAATGTTTGCTGAATCAAAAGAGACAAAGAATTGCCACCCCCAAGACACTCAAAAAGATGTTGTCACAGACTCTAAAGAAAATTCCTAGAGTTCTACAAAGTTTCGAGCAGAGTCAGCATTGTTTACAATAAAGACAAAACACCAACTGAAGCAGAAACTATTGACAGTGACAGTTAGCTCAGAAAATGAAATTGATAAAATTCTACATGGTGAAATCTGCATTCAGCGAGTGAGGGAAGATAAAAACACCTTTTCTAAAACTGGTAATTTTCTCCATTTGCTTGGCTCTATGAAGGATGCTAAATTTAGAAAATAGTTAAGTTTCCCAGTAGAATATAAGGACTCTGAGGGCAGGGACTAAGACAGTACCAGGTGCATACATGGTAGGTATTTAAATAAACATTTGTTGCCATGAATTCGTTGAAAGGATTAGCCATTTATTTGGATGTATGATTTGAGATACAGATGCAAAATTGCCAAGTGGACAGAATGCAGTCAGGAAGGGTTATGTTCAAAGCCTTTCTCTAATACTTATTACTAGCTCTGTAACTCCAAGCAAGTCATTTAGTCACAATGGGCCTCAAGGAACTCATTAAGACTCAGTTACTAAATCATAGGTAGTGATCTGAGAGAAAATTAAATTCTCTGTATATGACTTCTGGGAATTTGTTTCTTTTCCCCTTAAGTTGGATTAAGATTTGGAACTGAAGTCCAGTGCAACTCTCCATATTGTGCAAATAAGGAACTGAGGTCCAGACTTGTCTTAAGTCTGTTCAAGTGGGAAAGACAAAATTTAAACCCACTTATTTTACTCCTAATGCAATTAATCTACAAGCAAATTTATTAAGTACCTACAAATGACAAGCACTGTTTTCAAGATACAAAGGCAAAACAATGTAAGTACTTGCTTTCAAGAAGAGATAACATACTGCTGTATAAAGAATTCAAAAGATATACAAAGTAGTTAAATATGGCACTTAAAGGTTTACAGTGAACTTTATATGTTATCTCCTTTAATCTTCACAACTATCTTGTGAAATTAACACCACCCTCACCCCCTATTAAAGATGAAGAGAGTGAGACTGTGAGAGGTTAAGCGACACACAGAAGGGTCACAAAGCTGTCTCCCTGACTTTAAGTTCCCAGTTCTATTAGCTGCACCACTGCACTAGCTACCTGCTGGGTAAAATACAGGATAAGGAGGAAGAGAGTAGAAATCAAAAGGGTTGTTTGAATCAAGTCTGGAAAGAAGTGAAGTCTTCTATGAATAGAGGTAAGGAGGGAATAACAGCTAGTACAGTATCTACTTACATGCCAAGCACTGAGCACCTTACAAATATTATTTTATTTGACCTTTACAACAGCCCCGGGAGGTTGGTGCTATTACTATCTCTCTTTTACAGTTACAGAAACTGAGGCAGACTTGCCCAGGGTCATACAGTTTAGTAGGTGTTTGAGATCAGATTTCAACTCTTGTCTTCCTGACTCCAGGGTTGGTGCACCATCAGCTAGCTGTTGAAGTAATACATGTTCTAGTCACAGAGCTGTAGAGTGTGGGAAGGCAAATAATGTAATATAGCTGGAAAATGAGGCCAAATTGTGAAGGGATTTAGAAACTAAAATGGAATTTTAATTTTACCCTAAAGTCAGTAGGGAACGAATGAGTTTTCATTGAATACAGGAGTGACTCGATCAGATGACTGTTTAAGGAAAATCATGAACAGAGAAGAAAATAAGAGGCCTTTCAAAGTCCAGGAGAGAGATGAAGACAGCCTGAACTAAAAAGGGGTGGCTGTGTGAGTAGTGAGGAGGCTACAGACCTGAGATGTGTGCAGGCAGAAAAGTTAAGATGTGACAACTGATGACATCTATTTCGTGAAATAAAGTTAATTGTCATGGGTAACAATGAGCTTATGCTATCTGGGAGCCTGGAAGAATAGTGACACAAACAGAGAAGTACAGAAAAGGAGAGGGTTTTAGGGGGAAAGATATGTCTACCACATCCTACTAGGCAGCTGGCGATGCGCAGCTCGGCGGAGCTCGGGCCAGAGCCATGGATCTGGGGCTAAGACATCAGGGGAGAACAATTACCCAGAGGAGAGGGAGGGCGAGGGTCGTGGTGCAGGTACGCCTGACTCCTCACGACACCACTGGGGGTTTTCTTGGCAAAGGTACTCCAGCTCATTTGACAGAGGAGGAAACTGAGGCAAAAGGGGTTCAGTGACTTGCCCAGGCTCGCACCGCCAGGAAGGGTCGGAGGCCGGATCTGAACTCGGGCAGTCTTCCAGTCTCTGGCCCGGCGGCGCCGCCAGGACCCGAGGGCACCAGCTACACTTGGGGCACGCGAGCTCGGCTCCACTTACTCTACAAACGCCCTCGAGCAGAGGCAGACGATCTTTAAATCCTCCTCCAGGTCTTGGATGTACAGGAGCATTTCCGCCACGAGGCTCCACTTCCCGCACAGCATGTCGCCTCGAGGACCCTTCCCGGCTCGGACCCCGCT
>CM053773.1:30984026-31090778 GCA_028658325.1 Potorous gilbertii
ATGCTGGGGGGGGCGTCGGGCCCTCGCTCGCGGGGCGCGGGGGATGCTGGGGGCGGAGTGGGGCCCTCGCTCGCGGGGTGCGGGGGATGCTGGGGGGGGCGCCGGGCCCTCGCTCGCGGGGCGCGGGGGTGCTGGGGGGGAGTGGGGCCCTCCCTCGCGGGGCGCGGGGGATGCTGGGAGGGAGTCGGGCCCTCGCTCGCGGGTCAGGCCTCCCGGGGGCCGCTCCGCAGAGAGCTCGCGCACACACCGGGGCGCGGGGAGGACGCAGCCCCGGGGATCGCGGCCGCAGCGGGAGCGAACATCGGCAGCGCGCGCGCCCACCCCGCCGACCGGAAGTGCCTCTCGGGCCTGAGGACGCGGGAGCGGGAAGAGGAGGGGAAGGTGTTCCACCGAACGCAGCCCAGGCTGGAGACGCAACTCGTGTTCCTAGTTAGAGGGCTGGAGAAAACTGCCGGCTTGGCTCCGCGGCGTGCACGGCCACACTGCCCGAGGTGGGGAGCGGATGAAGGAGGTAAAGGAGGGCAAGACCAGCCGCGTCTTCCTCCATGCCTTTATTTCTTCTTTGGGAGATGTGGACGGGGGAGGGCGGATTCCTTTCTGGGTTTGGTGTCGTCCTCTTCCCTTCCCCCTCCGCCTCGGGCCGCGTTGTTTATCCCGGCGGCGGGGGGAGGGGCGCTTCCTGTCTCGAGGCCGCGGGCTTCCTGTCTCGCGGGATCTGGGGCGTGGAGGACGGGAGCACCTCATATCCGGGCGTGTGCCTGAGCGTGGTGGGTCCTGTATTGCGGGACCTCTGCCTCCAGGCTCCCGTGGGCGGGGGACGTGGGTCATTGGTCAGTCTGTCTCCTCTCATCCGATATTAAGCGCCTACCATGTGCAAAATCATTCAAAAAGAGGCTGTAAAGACTGGTATTTTTCATCCTGCCCTTACCGTAATTAAACAACATTTTTGCTTTGTTTTTCTTGAATATTATGCAACATAATGTGCATACTAGTCTCAAATTACAACTGTGAAATCAAAGCACTTACTGCTTAAAAAAATTAAGCACCTACTGTGTGCCAGGCTCTGTGTTGAGTATTGAGGGTACAAACAGGCCAAGAAAAGGCTATAGATAGGAAGCTATCTTTAGCTTCCTTTGTATCTATTTGTTTGTACCTTCTCTCCCAGTCTGACAGAGGGAATAGACTGGAATTAAGAAGGTTGGGGGAAGGCTTCTTTAGGAGGTGAAATGTTAGTTGATATTTAAAGGAAATCAGGGAAGTCAATAGGCGGAACAGAGGAGTTCTAGGCATGAGACCAGAGAGAATGCCCTGAGCTGAAAGATGCATTTTCTTGCTCTTTAGGGACATCTATTCAGATTCTGAGAAATTCCTTGTTCGTAAAGTGGCACAACCTGTTCATTTCCTCTTCCCACTGGTGCTTCACCAGCTTTTTGGTGATGCCATCCATTATCGTACCTTAGGAGCATGTAACTTTAGGTGACTTGAAGCCATGTAGCAACATCTCCGAAACTGACATTGGACTCCCGGGGAGTTGGATGTAAAAACTGAACAGTCTAAAATACGGCTAAGTCGATAGAATGTAGAGTCGTAAGTGTTAAAGCTGGAAGAAGTCTTAAAATGAATGAATAAAACACTTATCAAGTTCTTACTTTGTACAAAGTGGGACAGTTAGGTGACTGAGTGGATAGAGTCCTGAGTCTGGAGTTAGGAAGACTTATCTTTCAGAGTTCAAATCTGACTTCAGCCACCATTTGTATGACCCTACCCTGCTTGCCTCAGTTTCCTCATCTGCAAAATGAGTTGGAAAAGAAAATGGGAAACCATCCTGTATCAAGAAAACCCCAAATGGGTGTAAGAAGTCAGACGTAAGTGAATAATGACAAGAATGTACAAAGCACTGTGGGATACAAATTGAAAAGTAAAACAGTCCCTGCTCTGAAAATGCTTGCATTCTAAAAGGAGAGACAATACATATGCAAGGTTCCAGCTGTAAGTCAGATAAAAAAGTCTTAGTCTTTAACGTTGCAGCAGCAAAGTAGATGTTCATGCTGCTTTAATGCCATTTCCACAGATAAAATACCAGTTTCTGACGTTGAACCACTTCATAGCGCCATTGTAGGTAGTAGGTCACTAATCTTCTATCTGTATAATTTTAGATATTAAAGAAAACAATAATAAGGCAATTTTAGATAGGAAAGAGAAAGCAGAACCTTCCATCTGTACGGGGTTGCTTACTTGATGCTACTTGAGTTTCCTGCCTTTTGGGGTACATAGGTTTAGTTCTTTCTAGCTTGGGATATTAAGGGTAAAGGAATATTTCCTTTGATATGACTTGGCCATAGAACCAACTGCATCATACAAGTTCTGCCTACCAAAAGTTTGAAAGGCACTACTAATGAGTAGCAAGTAAAGTATTAATTTTTAAAGGGGAAAATAGGTTTTCTAACATTTCTGGCCTTAGAAAAAGTTTTTACATTTATTTCTCTTCTTTGAAGTCCAAATGCTTTTTATGCTATAAAAAGAGTTTGAGACTACTTTGTGATTTTTTTTTTATTGAAAATTGAACTTTGGTACTAGATTTCCTCTTCAGACTTACTATTTCTCTCATTCATTTCTCAGATTCTTCTCTTGTCCTCCTTTCTCCTGCTACTTGAAAGGCTTTCTTTCTCCCAATTGTTCTCTCACATATATTCTATCAATGGACATTTAAGTGTTGAGAGCAATTTTAACTGGAGTATTTAGGCAGTCCTTGATTCATTGACTTTCTCTATTCCTGATCTTATTTGTTTTTTTTTCCATTAATAGAATCTATACATATACAGCACTGCATTCTGCATCAGGTATGTACAATATTAAGGAATTTGTACCCTGAAGTCAGTTGATACAGTTTTATTAAGAATTCTTAGAGCATCTTCTGGAATATCTAGGATCCTTTGTAACAATTGAGTTAAGGCAAGACACAGTATATAAGCTCCTTAATGAAATTCATAATCCCTTGGAAGAGTACTCCAGCTGTCTACACACTAGAAAACAAGTAGATTAGAAATATTTTATATTACATATATCATATTATATTACACTATACTATATTATATATAGCATAATAATTATACACTATAATATTTCTTTCATTATCATTTTATCTTTCCTAGATTATTCATTTCTAAGAAACTGAAGCTTGGATCAAGACCTTCCTTGACTGATTTCTGGCAAGTCAACTTACTTTGGTTATGGGTGGCGTTAATATCGAAATTGTACATTTGTATCTCCAGAAATTGATATCAAATTGGAAATGTCTGAAAAGTCTTACTAACTTAAGACTTAAATGTCTTTACACATGTAACCTCACTAACATTTGTGATTTCATATTAGTGGTAGAGAGAACTGAGTCTTTTTCGATTGTAAGAAGATAATGTGCAGAAATGTGGTAGCCTTCTTCATTGAGGAATAGAAGTCATGATAATAGCTAGCATTTATTTATACAGTGCTTTGAGATTCACAGACTGCTTTTACATGTACAGTCCATTTTGATCCTCATAACATCCTTGTGAGATAGATACTATTATTAGCCCCATTGTGTAGATGAGGCTGAGTGCTTACATGACCCAGAGTCACAAGGGCCTTAGGCAGGATTTGAACACTTGTCTTCTTGATTCTAGCATTCTAGCTACTATGTCACCCGCATCAGTGAAGAGGAATATCATCTCAATATGGTGCAATTTATGATTTAAAGTCAGATTAATAGGATTAGATAATCTATCATTTAAATTTCTAATTTTTCAGTTTTTATGTTTTATGACTGATTTTTCCAATATAATGGAGACACAGTAAACAATGTACAATGGAAAGAGCATTGGATTTGTGGTTAGAGGCCTTGAGTACAAATCTTGCCTCCCTCACTTTCTACCTCTGTAAGATTGGGAAAGTCACAATCTCTCTCTGATCCTCATTTTTTCTCATCTGTAGCAGGAGAAGATTGGACTAGAGGGTTGGCCTTTCTAGTTCTAACTCTGCAGTTTATAATACTAAAGAGTATTACAAATACTAATCAGTGCATATTTATTAAGCATATACTATGTGCTAGGCACTGGAAATACAAAGGGAAAAATGAAACAGTCCTTGCCTTTAAGGAGCTTACATTTTACTGGGGGAAGAGCTACGAGTAAACAGACTAGTGAATACAAAATACATGCAATTTAGTTTCCAGAGGGAAGGGCACTGCTAATTATAGGCTATAAAGATGGGTCTTATGTAAGGAAGTGGCACCTGACTGAGCTTTGAAGGAAGATAGGAATTTTGAAAGGTGTAGGTGAGGAATGCATTTCTAGCATGGAGGACAGCATGTGCAAAGGCACAGACTTCAGAGATGTATGAGGATAGTAAGAAGGCCAGTTTGGCTGGAATGTAGAGTATATATCTTTAGCAGATTGTCCATCTACCCGCCTTGTCTCTCTTTGTCTCTCTCTTATTCACTCCTTCCCTCTCCCCTTCTCTCATTCTCTTCTTTTCCACACCCTTCATCCTCTTCATTTCTGTCAGATCCTTCTCTCCTGCCTACAAATATACCTTCCCCATCCTGGAAAAAGAAAAACAAACCAAAAAAAAAAAATCTCACTAGGCCAAACTATCTAGCTTCTCCTCCTTTCTCATTACCCTCTTCTAAACCCTATGCAGTCTAGCTTCTGACTTCATCATTCAACTTAAACTGATCTCTCTAAAGTGACCATTGATCTCTTGTCAAATCTAACGATCTGTTCCAGTCTCATCCTTTTTGATCTCTACAGCATTTGACTACGTTAGCCATCTTTTCCTTCTGCATGATCTCTTTGGGATTTAATGACTCTTCGCTCTCCTGATTCTCTTATATGTCTGATTGCTTGGTTTGCACTCATAGAGCCACATCATCCATTTTTGTGACTTTTCATTGTCTGTTTCCATGCCTGGAATGAACTCTCTCCTCTCCTCTAAATCTGGGAAGCCTTTATTTCCTTCAGGGCTCTGATAAAACACTACCTCTCAGCAGTCTTTCATGATTTTCCCAGTTGCTAGTGCCATCCCTCCAAAAATCACTTTGCATTTATTTTGTATATAATCTGTATATACTTTATGCACATATTATCTTCCCTATAAACTCCTTGTGGGCTGACCCTATTTTTCTTTTGTCTTTGTAGCCCTAGCATTTAGAATCAGAGTCAATAAACATTTATTAACTCCTAACACAGTGTCTGGGACAAAGTAAGAACTTCATAAGTGCTTGTTGATGTGCTGATTAATTGCGTGATAGTGAATAAAGTTCAAAAGGCCTGGAAAGGTGTGGTTATAGGCATATTATTAAAGAATTTCAAAAATCAGACAGTGGAATTTGAGTTTGTATTTTGAGCAATTAGGGAGCCACTGAATTTTCTTGAGTAGGAGAGTGGCATATCCTAAATCATTAACATGGTCTACCATTGGTTCTATTGTCATTAGTTCCTGGTACTCATGAAGAAAGTAAAACTATTTGATTAGTACTTAAGGAGACAAAATCAATTGAGTCTTTCAGTGGTAAAAAAAAAATTTAACTTTTCCCCTCTTCTTTTTAGGTACAAGAATCATAAACTGCTGTGACTATGAAGAGAGTGACTTATTTTATCATTTTTACTTAGAGAAAAATGATAGAGAAAAATCAAACTTGTTCTGTAGGGCAAGATTCTATGCCCTATATGATTTGTCTGGTTCACATATTGGAAGGATGGATTGATGTCCAACAACTAGAGGATTATTTGAATTTTATTAACTATCTTCTGTGGGTATTTACTCCTCTAATAATCTTGATACTTCCTTACTTTACCATTTTTCTTCTCTACCTTACTATTATTTTCTTACATATTTACAAGAGGAAGAATGTATTAAAGGAAGCATATTCCCATAATTTATGGGATGGTGCAAGAAAAACTGTAGCAACAGTATGGGATGGACATGCAGCAGTCTGGCATGGTAAGAAGGTTTACTTATATTTTTATGTGTTTTTATATATTTACATTGGACTGAAACTATATTATTATTACATTTTGGTGGGGGCAGCTAGGGGGTGCAGTGGCTAGAGCACCAGTGCAGGAGTCAGGAGGACCTGAATTCAAATTTCACCTCAGACACTTGGCACTCACTAGCTGTGTGACCTTGGGCAAGTCACTTAACCCCAACTGCCTCATCCTGGGTCATCTCCAGTCATCCTGATGAATATTTGGTCATTGGATTCAGATGGCTCTGGAGAAGTGAGGCTGGTGACCTGCATAGCCCTCCCTCACTCAAAACAAAGTCAAGTACAAGTCATGTCATTGTTTGTCTGATGGCATGGTCTTCTTCGGCAAAGAAGGAAGAACATACACACAGATTTCAGTGATAAGGAGAATGCTTATAAATTTGAGGGTGAGATATTTAAATTTTTCTTTCATTTATTTGCATGTGCTTTGAAAATGTATGTGTCTCATATGGAATAATTTTCCTTAAGTTATTATATCCTTTACAAAAAATGAGCATAGTTTTCCATACAAGCAGTATGAAAAGGCAATACTTTAGGTGTCAGAATTACCTAAATATGAGAAAATTTAATTGTTATTACTTAAACAGTTTGGATAATACTTTGACCATGTTGTTTTTACTTTTTACTTCATAGTTAAAAGAAATTTAACTTTTTCCCTGAATGCATCTTTTTTAAAAGGCTGTATTGAACAAAATACTATACCTTAGTATCAACATTTCAATGATGTTCAATTCAAGGTGCATCCCCATGTTCTTTATATGAAGCTGTATATATTCAGAGACAAGCATTTTGATGGGCTATTATTTTCAGTCAGTCAGTTACCAAAGTCTGGTAAAGTGTAGACTTTTACTTTTAGGTTACTGATTGTGCTTAATTTAAGTCATGAGATCTGTCATTGGTGAATTGTTAATGTTCTTGCTCACCTACTTGCATTGCCTCTACTTGGCCAGTTGCTCCCTGTTGTTTATTGATTTCCTTTGTTATTATTAATCTGTGTAAAATTCAAAGAACTGAAAGATTGTAAATGTATACTTCCTATCCTATAAATTAGGAAGTTGTACACATGTTCCAGGAAGAACATTAGACAAAGCATAGATTTTGAAATGACATTGCTAGAATATATGATTGAAATATAAGGTTGCTTATATTTGTACACAGTGAGGTGGCTGTCATGACTAGGAATTAACATTATATGTCCCAGAAAATTATAATGTGGTTCAGTGTGCTCTGTTGGAGGTTCAATCCAGGTTTAGTTTTCAAAACCAAACCCAGTGGTAGTCAACTGACATATTACCCCCGCTTAAAAAAAATATGTTGCTGAGGAGAGAGTGGCTAATAGCACCTGCAGAAACAGTTGTAAGGTCAAATTTCCACAAAGTTTGAGTCCTTGGATGATGACTTTTAGAAATAAAATAGAGGCAGGGCTGATTACCTGAAGGAAGTAAGGGCAGTAACCTTTGCTAGGACTTTTGTGTTGTGTGTGTGTTTGTTCTTTTTGCCAGGCAATCGGGTTTAAGTGACTTGCCCAGGGTCACACAACTAGAGGCTTTTGGAATTGTTCTTGGGCTATCTCCTTTGGAGTCTGAGGGGTATTTACAGTCAAGCTAATGACTGTGGTTTGATTTGTCTGTCACATACCACCTCCTGTCTCTCCCTCAGGATGCCTTGCTTCTTCAGCTTATCATTTTTTCATTATCAAGGCTTACTCTATTTACTTACGTTTCAAGAGATCTTGATTTGATCTAAATCAATCAATAAAAAGCCACAGGTACTACGGGTATAATTTCTGTATATTTGTAATATGGACTTTCTTACAATATTACATTGCCTATCAGGGGAAGAGTAACATGATATATGGTGGTTCATTATTACCATATAGCACGTTGTTGATAAACTATTAAATTTTATTTAGAACATTTTAAAATTTATTTTTAGTTTTCAACATTTATTTACATAAGCTTTTGAGTTTTCAATTTTCTCCCCTTCTCTTCCCTCCTGCCTCCCCAAGATGGTGTGCAGTCTGATATAGACTCTATGAATACATCCATATTAAACAGATTTTCACATTAGTCATGTTATAAAGAAGTACTAGAACCAATGAGAGGAACCACAAGAAAGAAGAAACAAGACAAAACAATAAAAAAAAAAAAGATCAAATAGTCTGCATTCAGACCCCATAGTTCTTTCTCTGGATGTGGATGGCATTTTCTATCATGAATCTTTTGGAGTTGCCTTAGATCCTTGCATTTCTGAGAAGAGCCAACTCTATCAAACTTAGTCATCACATAGTGTGGCTGTTACAGTGTACAATGTTCTTCTGGTTCTATAAGTCTTTCCAGGTTTTTCTGAAGTCTGCCTGCTCATCATTTATTTTAGCACAGTAATATTCCATTACATTCATATGCCACAACTTGTTCAGTGATTCCCCAATTTATAGTTCTTCACTGTCACAAAGAGAACTGCTATAAATATTTTTGTACATATGGGTCCTTTTTTCATTTTTATAATCTCTTTGGAGTACCGACCTAGAAGTGGTGTTTTACAGCCCTTTGGCCAGAGTTCCAAATTGTTCTCCAGAATGGTTGGAACAGTTCACAACTCTACCAACAATGCCTTAGTGTTCCAGTTTTCCCTCATCTTCTCCAACATTTATCATTTTTCTGTTTTGTCATGTTAGCCAGTCTGGTGATAGGTGTGATGTGGTACCACAGAGTGGCTTTGATTTGCATTTCTCTAATCAGTAGTGATCTAGAGCATTTTTTCATATGACTATAGATAACTTTAATTTCTTCCTCTGAAAACTGCCAGTTCATATCCTTTGACCATTTGTCAGTTGGGGAATGACTTGTATTCTTGCGTATGTGACTCAGTTCTCTCTGTATTTTAGAAATGAGGCTTTTATCAGAGACACTTGTAACAATTGTTTCCCAGCTTTCTGCTTCTGTTCTACTCTTGGTTGCATCGGTTTTATTTGTTCAAAAACTTTTCAATTTAATGTAATCAGAATTACCCATTTTGCATTTTGTAATGGTCTCTATCTCTTACTTGCTTATAAATTTTTCCTTTCTCCATAGGTAAACAGTCATTGCTGTCCTAGTTTCCTTATAGTATCAGCCTTTAAATCATGTACCCATTTTGATTTTGTCTTGGTGTATGGTATAAGATGTTTGTCTATGCCTAGTTTTATTGTCCATTTTCCCAGCAGTTTTTGTTAAATAGTGAGTTCTCACTCCAGAAACTGGAGTCTTTGAATTTATCAGACAGTAGATTACATATAGTGCTTGCTGATGGTTTTAGATAGATGCTGTCATTTTAAAGAAGACTCCATTTATTCCTATGCTTTCTAGTGTTTTGATAGGAATGGGTATTGTATTTTGTCAAAAGCTTTTCTGCATCTATTGCGATAGTCATATGATTTCTGTTAGTTTTGTTATTGATATGGCCAGTTATGCTGGTAGTTTTCCTAATATTGAACCAGCCCTGCATTCTTGGTATATTTCCTTCTTGGTCATAGTGTATTATCCTCAAGATAAGTTATGATGTAATATAATCTTTTTGCTAATACTTTATTTAAAATTTTTGCATCTATATTTATTAGAGAAATTGCTCTATACTTTTCTTTCTCTGTTTTGACTCTTCCAGGTTTAGGTATAAGTACTGTATTTGTATCAGAAAAGGAATTTGATAGGACTCCTTCTTCACCCATTTTCCTAAATAGTTTACATAGTATTGGAATTAATTGTTCTTTAAATGTTTGATAAAATTCACTTGTAAATCCATCTGGCCCTGGAGATCTTTTCTTAGAATTTTCATTGATTGCTTTCTTTTTCTGAAATGAGGTTAAGTATTTTATTTCCTCTTCTGTTAATCTGGGCAATTTATAGTTTTGTAAATATTCATCGATTTTACTAAGATTGTCAAATATATTGGCATGCAGTTGGGTAAAATAGCTCCTAATTAATGTTTTAAATTCCTCACTGATCTCCTCTTTCTCTATTTAATTCATGTAAGCGTTCAGAGATATAAAATTTTCCCTAAAAAGGGGGAAGCTTTGCCTGTAACCCATAAGTTTTGGTAGGTTGTCTCATTATTGTCAATCTCTTGGATAAAGTTATTGATTATTTCTATGAGTTTTTGTTTGACCCACTCATTCTGTAGGATTAGATTATTTAGTTTCCAGTTAATTTTTAGTCTATCTTTCCCTGGCCCTTGATTATATGTCATAAACATGACTTTAAAATTTTTTTAGCAGCAGTAGTCCCCTGAAAGTCCATTTATTCATTAAATTATTTATAATTTATCTACTCTGAGCACGACACTAATACAGAATTAAAAAAGAACTTACCGGTATTCTCAAAAGGATTGTGGCATGTTACTACACTGAAGCAGACAGCATTTTTCTCTTTAAGAGAGTACATGAAAATGTGGAATGGAACTTAAGAATCCTTCTGCTAAGAATTCTGTCATGAATTTAATTGACAATTTTTTTTTACCTTTAAAAAAAAAAACGAAAATTTTTCATTCCTAAAGGTTTTCATTGAGTTTATTTGTTGGTTCCCACTCTTTATTACCATACTCTCTTGTCACCAAACCAAAACACTGCATTTGAGACCAGTAAGGAGGCTCCTGGAGCCATAGATTCAGAGGGAAGGGGTTTGAAGAGTGGTGATCCAGATTTCTAGCAAAATTCTACAGTGTGTTATTGAAGGAATGGCAAGTATGCATCTCCAAACAGAAGTAAGGATCATCTGGGACCTTCATGATTAATCAAGTTTTAATCAGCATGGTTTCATTAATAGCTAATACAGTGGTACAAGGTTTGCAAAAAACTTTTCAAATATTATCTCACTTTGAAGAAGGTTCTACTATTACTCTCACTTCACAGATAGGAAAACAGATACAGATGGGAGCAAGCACACAGGCCTGTTTCACTCCATTGGTGACTGGAAAGGCACGGGAGCTTTGTCCATTATCCGGGAGCTTTGTCCATTATCCAGAAGCTGGGCAAACGTGACATCATGAAATTGATGTACAATGTTGGTGAACTTCTCCGGGCAAATAAATTTTGACATAATTTTCCATAAACCCTCACAACAAACAGTGTCAAAGGCCTTGGTCAGATCTACAAACATTGTGTCCAGACCTCCGTTCTGCTCCTGGCATTTCTCCTGGAGTTGTTGGGCAGCAAACACCGTGTCTACTGTTTCTCGGCCCTTTCTGAAGCAACACTGATTCTCAGGTAGATGACCATCTTCCAGGTGAAGGATTAGTCTATTAAGAAGAAATCTAGCAAGAATTTTGCCAGCAATGACTAAGAGAGAGAGTCCCCTGTGGTTGTCACAGGGCAATCTATTCCCTTTATCTTTATAGAGATGGACAACAGAAACATCCTTGAACTCCTCGGGGATAACCTCCTCTTGTCATATGATCTGGAAAATTTCAGTCAGCTTTTGTATAAGCAATGGTCCCCTTACCTTGTAAATCTCAGCTGGAATAGAATCAGCACCAGGTGCCTTGCCACATGAAAGCAGCCTAATGGCCCTCAAAACCTCTTCTTCAGTTAGAAGTTCATCTAAAAAGGGATTGACTTCAACCTGAGGTAAACGGTCAGTGGCCTCAGCATTGATTGATGATGGTCTATTGAGAACACTATGGAAGTGTTCAGTCCATCTGGAGGAGCTTAGGATAGTGGTGAAAGGCCTCATTCATGAAAATCTGTTGAAGAAATTAGGGATGTTTTAGCCCTCAATAGAGAAGACATAGTGAGGATATGATGGTCATCCTTAAATATCGAGGAAGTTTCAGAAGGAGGAATATTTAGACTTGTTTATTTTGGTTTTAGATGACAAAAGTAGCATTTTATAGATGCTGTTGAAAGGCAGATTGAGATTTCAAATGGAATTGCTTACTTTAGGAATAGTTCCACAGACAAAATCCCACTTGTTATGAATGTGTTAGAATGGGTTGAAGGCATGTGTTGGATTAGATTGCCTCTGAAGTTACTTCGTTCTCAGAGATACTGTTGCCCTTGGGTATATTGTGGTTTTGGAGCTTCTTAAGGGAAGAATGAGAAGTTGATTGGGTTTTTTTTTTTAACCTTTCCATCATGTATTATTTGGATACAACTTAATTTTTCTTAAGTTTTCCTTACTGGAAAAAGCAGAGAAGTTTTGAGGAATGTCCTAGATATCTCTCTTAGAGTATATCCTTATTTCTCAGAAAGTCTACAGAGAAATTGATCCTTTATGTAACTTCTGTTGACCTACTTAAAAATCATCCTGACTAGTCCAGAGAAAACAGAATTCCTTAAATTGTAATAAGATCGCAGAAGAAATGATGTGCTATTGAAAAGAGAGACTGAATTTTATTTATTATAGGCATTATTGCTTATGTTTGGATTACTATACCCCAGTTACTTTCAATTTACAGTCTAGACCCCTTAAAAGACCAGAATCATGATTAATATAGTTCTTTGTTAGTCCATATTTTAAAATAATCTGAAACATCATTTTTAAAAGAATATTAAAGCTGAATTTCCTTTTCTGAAATATTTTACTTATCTTTAGTGTTATTTTTCTCTTCATTTCTTTGTGAGCAAAATAATGATAGCATAAAGTGAGGAAAATAGATGTAGAACCATTGTTAAAAGAACATTCAATAAATATTTGTTAATCACTTGGTATCTCACAGTAATACTTTGATCATATTTTATATTCTTGAGGAATGGGGTATTTCTACAATGTCACCTTCCCTATTCAATAAACTCTAGTGGTTCCCTATCATCTCCTGGATAAATGTTAAGTCCTCTGTTTGAATTTTAAAGTCTTCTTCTACTTTTACTATCTTCTTATACTTTACTCCCTGTCCACCTACTCCACCAAGCAGTGACATTGGCCTCCTTGCTGTTGCTTGAGCATGACTCACCATCTTTTGACTGAGCCTTTTCCCTGACTACCCTGGAAATCTCTTCCTCCTCACCTCTACAGCCTGATATCCCTGGCTTCCTTCAGGTCTAGATTGAAGTCTCATTTACTGTGAGAATCCTTCATTGGGTCTCATTAGTCTTAGTTCCCTCCTTCTGAGATTATTTTCAGTTTATTCTCTATGTAGCTTGTTGTCTCACCCATTAGAAGGGGGCTTATTGAGAACTAGGAATGTTTTTTACCTTTTCTTTGTATCCTTCCTACATTGTTAGGGAAGACCTTACCTCTTCTTTTGTCCCCTTTCCCCCTTAAATTGATGTAAGAAACTGAAGAAGAAATTTAATGGCTAAGTTTTTGTCTGATGGTGGAAGAGGTTCACAAATAGCAACTATTCTTGTCTACCTGACTCATAGTTTCACCCTAACAAAGTAAAACATTGAAGGTATTGAGAGTGGGTATAAGCCTCTTGCCAGGAAGTTGAGTTGAATGATGGAGTGAAACTCTGTATAGATATAATTTCTTCTCTATTATGTCTTCTTATTTTCCCTGTCTTTGAACTCATGGAAAACTACTGGTAGTACCATGGACAAGAATCCAAAATGGTAGGATATTTTTACTTCTTATCAACTTTCCAATATCTTCAAGTGATAAGTCATTGAGATTCCAAAAAGCAAAATCATTCAGGAGTAAAGAACATTCTTCTTTCTTTTCTTCTTGTGTTGGCTAGGAAAACCAGTATTTTGGACCTACTGGAGATCCTTGAAAATTAACCGTGTTATTATGCATTGCAACACTATTGAAATAGTTTTTTATATAGTTTTCTCCAATATTTGACATGTCGCTTAAATGAGTAAGATTTGCTCATTTCTGAAGAGCACCTTTAAATATAATAAAACTATATTTGTTAAACCCATAAAATAATTATTTTAATGTCCATCTGATAGAGCTACTTAACATTCTAATTTTGTATTATTGGGACTCAAAAGAGAGATCTTTTTTCACTTTAGCAGTGGCTTGGCAAGTAAGTTAGATATTTGCTGATCAAGGTACTTTCTGAGCTGTTTTAATTTGGCAATTAATTTATGTTGATTCATCTTACGAAGTTTTGTCAGTGTTGATACCACTTGTTCTGTCCATTTCCCTTTTTTATTTCTAAAAAATACTACTTTAATTAGGATTCATTTGTTTTAATTGCATTCTGCATCTATTCCTTATTTTTTTAAAACAAATTATGATCTCAGCACTGAGAAGTCAGTGATCTGACTCTATAAAAACAATTGAATCAGGGGAAATGTTTGCATCAATAACAAGTGTTTTCTTGTCTTATAAAACATATTTCATTCTTTATGGTTTTATTTGGTTCTTTCCATATCTAGTGCCTAACTCAAAAAGAAGATTTGAAAAAGCCTTTTTAACCTGCATCAAGGATGGTAAAATACCACACATGGACACTAATATTGTATGGCACTGAAGAGAACAAAGATAGGAAAAACAGCCAGATTGGGCCAACTTGAGTTAGAGGATGTTTCGTTCTTGGTGCAAGGCAGTTGTGAGGATACTGAGGCACTAAAACGCAAGGTGTCAGAAAGAGGGAGTGTTAACAAAGGCATGGGGAAAAATGCATTGTTAATGCGTAAAAAAGGTGACTGGTAGATATGAAATCTTTTTGAGAGTCATCTGAATGCAAAGCAGGAGCCTTCTTGATGAAGGTGTTCGTAGAGAATGTGAAGGCACCATCCCATGTGGAATGAAAGATACCAATAATAGAAGATCCCATTGCTGTTTGTATTTGTGGATTCAGTTGACAAGACTCCATCTTATATGCTCCCATCTGTGTATCAAGATCATTCAGGATCCCTTGTAGGGTATAACAGCTGAAATAATTGCTCAGTGACTATCTGATGATAAAGGAAGCATAAAATATGGAAACATATGGTTGACAAAAGTATTTATTTGCCACTGGGTTAGAGGAGATCCAACACAGTCCAGGTCAAGGAGAAACTCCCAGTGGACGATGAGATCCTCCAGATGCTCCTGTTTTTAGATGAATTTGAGCTGACTGTCAGAAGCTCCAAAACAGTGTCCTAGAAGAGGGCTGTAATCACTCAAAAGAATTTGACCTTTTCATCTACACAGGAAAAACCAAGTGGATGAAGAATCTCTGTTGTTCAGATTTCAACATACAAAAATGAATGAGTACTCTATAGAGCTTGAACAAAAGTATGTTTATCTGGGACAGATAGTACAGATGAAAAATGAACTAGGTCCCTTGTTGAAAAAGAAGGGAGCGTACTGGATTGATTTCAGGAAATTTCAGAGTTTTTACTGACCCCAAGTTTTTCATGAAAGCAAAAGCCTTATTTCACCTTACCTGTTAGTAACAATATGTCACAGAGACCTTGAACACCAATGCTTCAGAGGAACTAAAGGCAGTATCACCTGGAAAGGCACATGATAGGTGTGAGCAGGATGCAGCAGAAGCAATGACGAATTGCAGAGCAATACGGTAATAAAAAGCTGTCCTGAAGGATGAGTAAGATGTCATTCCTATGTATTAGCAAAAGAAAATAGGTTGGTTATGTGGCAGTAACTAGGGTTGATAGTTGGACATCCTGAGTGCCCCTTTGGAATCCTCTTGATATTGGGAGAGATTAAGGAAGGCCTCTAGCATGTTGGGAATGCCTCCCCTTCTCCCTTCTTACAATAAAGTTTTGGGAAGACACAGAGAAGAGTCATACTGGATGGCAGGCATTTGAATGTGTGGTGATATACACCATTGCAGGGAATTCCCAAATTGAGGCCAGAGATTCATATGAACATATGAACAGGGACTTGTTGTATAGACTTTAAATAAATTGTCATATATGTAACAAGTTAGATTATGAGTTCCATGAGTACAGGACTGTCTTTTGTCTTTTTTTTTTTTTTTTTGTATCCCCGTTGCTTAACAAAGTGTCTGGCACATAGTAGACCCTTAGTAAATGTTTATTAATTGATTGACTTGCATAGTTGGTAATCATAGAGGAATTGTAAAGTTTAATTGATCTTAAAATATTTTCTCTTTACATCTCAAATAGGAGTTTAAAAGGTTTTTATTGATGAGTTTTAGGTTGACAATTTAATAGGTAAGCAGTGGTTGTTTTAATTATCCTGATAAATGTTATTGTTAAATTCAGTTATCTTTTTTTTCTTTCTAACAGGTTATGAAGTTCATGGGATAGAAAAAATACCAGAAAAAGGACCAGCACTTATTATTTTTTACCATGGGGCCATTCCTATAGATTATTACTATTTTATGGCTAGAATCTTTATCCATACAGGCAGAACCTGCCGAGTCGTAGCTGATCATTTTGTTTTTAAAATCCCAGGTAAATGTTACCTATAACTTTAGAATATTGAGTTTGCGAGCAGTAATGGTTTCATAATAGGTGAATTTCATGGTGTAATAAAGCTAATAAGGACACAGTTTAGGTTATCATTCTGCATCTTATCATAGGCTGAACTGCAACAAGAAGTAAGTTTTGGTAGTATGATGGAGGCAATATTTAAAAACCTACTTTTCCTCTGTAAAGACCTAGCTTGTTTATTCATAGAGAACATTTTGCTTCCTCTGAACAGCCTTGCCACACCTCTACTGCTCCATTGAGTGTGACTTTGCCTTGGACGACTGGAAGCGGAACAGTTAGTCACTAATAATGACACATTTGTATGGCACTTTTCAAGAAGAGTTAACTGTGAGCCAGGGCCGTTAAAGTGTCATTATTCTGATTTTGCAGATAATAAAACAGGTTCAGAGAGTTAAGTGAATTTGAATTACTCAGAGTCACAGATAGCCAGTGTCCATTTTATTATATATATATGTATATATATGTATATATGTATATATATGTATATATATAATATAGAATTATATATGTGTGTGAAACAAATTATGTAAAACTGGCCACATGCTTTAACGCTGCATTTTCAAATAGAATATTTTGATTCAGCAAGACTAGGAGTAGTTTTGTCAGGGTTCATAGGATAGCCAAAAGTCTGTAGGTTAAGATTGATACTTTTGGATAATTACCTATTGCATTCTGTTTTATTGAATAGCATTATATATCTACATGAGGTTATTGGGAGAATTTAAGTACGGAAGACTTAGATGTGCTATTTTTACTAGTCTTATTAGCAATGGATCCGTTTTACTTATGAAGATGATGATGTGGAATTCTGTAGATTTGACATTCTACCGTTTCTGTAAAACTGACTTTTTAAAAGAATGCTCCCCTTTTAATAACATTTTATAATTATTTCTTACCAAAATATGAAATGACAACTGAAATTTTTATAGTACTTTAAGCTTTCAAAAGGGCTTTTAAAAAAGCTTATTTATTTAAAGCTCATTTCATTTTATCGTTGTAACAACCCTCTTAGGTGGTAGAGGTAATATTATGCTGTTTTTCGGCAGAGGATACTTAGGTTCAGGTTAAGAGACATTCCTGCTCTCACATAGCTATCAAGTGTCAGAAGCAGCATCTCAATACAGGAAAGCACCAAACCTTTTCAGATTCCCAACCGTCTCCAGCTATTGTTCTTTCTCTCCACTCATTATCTTTTATTTACTTAACTCTTAGCATGATATATCCTTTGTAGAATGTAAACCCCTTGTCCAAACGGTTTTTAATTTATGACTCATCTTCCTGACTTCAAATCTGACCTCAGATGCTTACCAGCTGTGTGGTCCTGGGCAAGTCCTTTAACCCTGTTTGCCTCGGTTCCCTCATCTGTAAGATGATCTGGAGAAGGAAATGGCAAACCATTCCAGTATCTTTGCTAAGAAGACTCCAAATATGGTCATGAAAAGTGGGACATGACTGAAATGATTGAGCTGCAACATAAATCTTCAGCCTAGCACAGTGTTCTGATTATACTAATGTATGTTATGTTAGTATGTATTACATAGATACGTGTGTCATAGATATATATGTATATAAACGTATATATAATATATATGTATATATATGAAATGTTGACTGAATTGAGATTTTTCCTGACTTCCAGTGCTAGCTCCTTTTCCCACTAAACCACACTGCCCCTTATTTGAACATAAAAATTTTGTAAACATAAAATGTGTTTGAATATTAGTAACTTTGTAATTCCTTACTTAGCTTTTTTTCAGTTTAGAAGCTGAACATTTTTTTAAAATACTTCATTTTTGAGAAAGTATGCTTTCAGACATTCAGTTTACTAGTTTGAAGGCTTCTACCAATATATGGTTTATATAAGTGTCAAGAGCTTTGATTGGGTGAAGTTTAAAAAATTAGTACAGAATTATAGTGAATCTAATTTTACTATGTGGGGCTTCTTTTTTTTGAGAGCTGAAACAAAAAAGTACTTCTGATCTAGTTTAATTTTTATGTTTTGACAGGATTTAGTCTCTTGCTTGATGTATTTTGTGCTCTACATGGACCAAGGGAAAAATGTGTTGAAGTACTGAAGAGTGGCCATTTGTTAGCTATTTCACCAGGTGGCGTTAGAGAAGCTCTTATTAGTGATGAGACCTATAGCTTAATTTGGGGTGATCGTAAAGGCTTTGCCCAGGTTGCCATAGATGCAAAAGTGGTGAGTTGTGTTTACAAAATTTATTGCTAAAGTGAAATTATGTTGACTTTAAATAGTTATGATTTTTTAGTACAACAATCTAAACATTTGTAAAAAATATAATTTTTATAAAAATGTAATTTTTATAAATGTACTGAGAAAACATTCCTTGAAAAGTGGGAACATCATTTTTTTAAAAACAGTCTGGAAATTTGGCCCCTACTAGTGATAATGTTTTTTACAGTCCTAGATCCAGACTTTTTCCTCCAGACAGTAAAAATTCTTGTTCTTCAGTCTAGTGTAGCATGTTCTTTCAATTTGGGGTAGAAATTGTGTGTGTGTAGATAGACTATGAATGGATGGATTCATGCTATTTTATGCAAAGAATTTTTGGGGTCATCATTCTCTTGCCAGTTACTGGAAACAAGCAGAGCTTTCTTTTTTACCCTTGATAGCTACTCATGGTGATGAATTAGAGCTTCTTTGACTCTCATATACATCACTGTTTATTGTAGACAGTTTAGCATGTACATACTGAAGGCACAATTTTACTTTAGTATTTGACCCAGGAACAATAGGTGTAATTGTCTGGCAAAATACACCAAAAAGACAAATTCATAATGTACCTTTATTCTTTTAAATGTTTGATTATCTAGTATTTTTTTTATTAAAAGGAATATTTACAAATACATGTAAAAAGTCATTTTATTTCTTAGTCTGATTGATTTTGGTGTTTTTTCATGAGGCACATTGATTGACTTAATAAAAATTCTGCTCTCCTTAGCTACATAAGCACATTTGTGAATGATGAACAACTATCTAACATTATTAAGGGGTAAAAATATGGATTAGTGTAATTTTAGGTATTTTTGAAGGTTTCTCAAATGAATCAATAAGATGAATTGTTCCTCTGGCATTCTGTAGCGAGTCTATGCCACTGTTTTTAGTCTTTTACTTTGCCAATTAGCAGTATTTTCCATTGTCCACATTCTATATCTTGTCCTAAGAATCATTTGTTTTATTACAGGTTTTTTTCCTTTGGTTTCCCATTCATTGGTTTAGTTTCAGCTTGTCCAGTACAAACTCTTTGTATCTTTAAGATAGTATTGTTGTTTTTTACCCTTACGTTCATATAGTTAGAGTGTGATGCTCATGAAGTCAAGGTTCAGTTCAGTTTAACAGAGTGTGCAGGAACACTGTGGTATGTGCTGGGTAAGAAATAAAATATGATCTCTTTCAACAGGTAGTTTATAGTTTAGTAAGTTAAATTAGTGTGGTCCAGTTGGATTCGTATAGAGAGAATCTTGGTTCTGTGACCATAAACTGCACTCCCAGTCTGACTGTCTATCTTGTCTATAGGAATCTTTGGTTATAAGAGAAAACTGGATAAAAATGAGTGGTCATGACGTGTAAATCATCACTTCTCCTGGAAAAAGGAATTGAAAGTAGTTATCTTTCCTAATTAATAATTCCTAATATATGTAAATAAAACGTATACACAATATATATCCATATACTATGTATACATATGTATTGTTTATATGTGTATATAATATATATGATACTAACAGCCATAATATTTGTAATAAAATTAAAATTACTAGTCTCTGTTCTCTCTGGTGTTTGTGGGTATATAACACCTCAGGGAATATTGATTTAGTGTTTCAAATGGCACCCTAGTGTCTAGGAAAATTCAGCCTGGTTGCTCTAAGTACTTTAATTTGCAATTAGGGAATACATAATTACAAGTTACCACCTTTCTTATTAAAAAAAAAAACTTCATATAATACTTCAGGAATAAAGCCCTCTGAATTTAATTTTGTTCATGATATTAATGAAATATTGAATTTATTTTTGATATGTTTTTGCATAAATTTGTGAACTTTGGGATGAAAAGCAGAAGTGTGGCAACATTCTTGCACGGAAATTAATTAATGACAGTTCACATTAGGTGACTATTCATTAAAAGCAATAAGAAAAGCTAAAATGTTTTATTTAAGATAATTTAACATTGAGAAAATTGTTTTTCTCCGATAGCTAAAAATGGTGATGTCAGATAAATTTTAATTTTTTTAAAGTCATAATCTTTCTGGTTTCTCAACCATAAGTTTGAAATTTTAAGGAAATTAATTTCTCTAGTTAAAAGTATGAATAAAACCTGAAGAAAAAAAATAATGGGGAGAAAACTGTTCAGTATGTTAAAAAAAATTAATCAACAAGGGAAAACTTGATTGAACTTGAGAAACAGTCTTTCATGAGTGAAGAAAAAGTTTCTAAAATAATTGATTCACAAAATAATTTTAATGGTTTTTATTAGCCTCTTGCCATAAAGGGATACCAAAAAACTATTAATACATTATTTTGCTAATTCTCACAATACTGAAAGGTAGGTAGGTGACAAATGTAATTATGCTTAGGTTACAGATGAGGAAACGCAGGCACAGAGAGATGAAGGGATCTGGTCACACAGCAAGGCAGGTAGGTGCAGAAGCAGAGAAGAAAATAGAATTCAGGACTCCATACACCTGGTATCTATGACAGTGTCTGACTGCATAACACAGTGAGTCTCCTGATCTCTCTAGTTTAAGGGGCTTTTCTAGATAACTTGAGTGAATTCCTTGTCACATTCATGTCATTACAAATTTCATAAATGTCTTTCCTTCAATATGCATTCCTGATCACGAATTATGGCAGTTAGAGTTAAAGATATCATTTGAGGATTAACTAGATTTATATTGTGAAATAATGACAATGCTTGGATAAATGAAGATATTTCCAGATTGATCAGTTCTAAATTCAGAGAATATTTACTGAAAACAATTGTAGACTTAGGAGTGAGACTTTGTAATGTGAGTTCAATCTTCCTTACCTGAAAAATTCCTTGATGGGAAATTTTGTTATTTTGGAAAAAATCTTAAGATTTTTGTGTGAAGGTAAAAGACTTGTTTTAAATGCAATAATTGAAGTGAAAATGAAGAGACCTTTATTTCAGGTGTTTTAGGATGTAAACAGTTAAATCTTTGGCCAGTCATTAGTCCACTTTATCAAAGAGGGCATCCCAATCAAGAAATGTATATTTGACATTCATAATATTGTTAAAGCCAAGTTGTGGAAACTAATTTTTGTGACTTTAATGCTCCAAACATGAATACAAACCTAGAAATATTTTGCAAATTAATTAAAAAGACAAGGAATTTATTTTCAAGCTAGTTGACTCAAGAATCATCCAGTACTCTGTTATCAAGGGGAGTGGTGATTTGTGTCACAGAGTCCATCCATAACCAGCCCTTCAGGTTTATCCTAATCTTTGGATGTGGATCTTAGAGGTGGCTGAAGCATTCTGTAACTTGTTGGACTTAATAAGCATATAACCCCAAAGGATATTTTGTCTTACCTGTCAAAAAATATAATTTTGGTTTTTTTCAGCAATTCTTAGTATTTTAGAACAACGTTAGTTGCCTCTGTAGACTCTAAAAGAAAGAATTCAGCTCTGTAGTCATGTGGCGATAATGCATAAAGTCAATAATTCACCACAAATATTTAGTTCTTAGTTTACTTTTTGATGATTAATTACTGGGTTTTTTGGCTATGCCAACCCAGTCATTTTGTATTTAGGATATGCAAAATATTTTTAATAGCAGTCTAGCTGGTATCCTTGTCTTGATATCTCTTTAATCTAAATGCTACACTGCCCCCTCCCCCTTAATATTAAAATATCACTTTTAAAACTTGTCACTGTCCTTTTTAAGAGTCTACATATGGAACGTATCCTATTGCTTAGAAAGGTAAATCTGATATAAACAAAAGTATAGAATGTATTCTAAGGGTAATTGTATTGATTATCTGTAATACCATTCATTTCCATTAGTTCAGATTTTACTATACTCTTCTCTGTCTCTGTCTCTCTCTCTCTATAGAATAGCATACTATAGTATTCAGTATTTACTATACAAGAGATAATTCAATAGGAATAGCATAGAACCTACTACGAAATCATAAATAAGTCTAGTAACTGATCTATACTCTGGAGAAAGATAACCTTTGCTGACGTAGTAACATTTCCTATCCAATTTTTCTTCACATTTTGTACTTATGAGTCACATTACCTATTTATGAGATAATCCCTCCATCACTTTATATTTTATATATTTCATTATTTAACATACTAAACCCTGCATATGTGGAAAAATAAAAATCATAAATCAGTGAGCAAGAGTAGTCGAAAATTGTAGTGATAGAATGAATATGTTAATGGTAGTTTTTTTTCCTTTTCTAAATGTATATTGCTATTTGATTTGTAGGCATTATTTATTTATTTTAGACAGCTTAGGTTTAATAACCTTAAACAAAGAAAAATCCTTATTGTTTCCATAAATTTTATAGATCTTTTCAAGTTCTGTGAATTTATTTAATTTACCACATGGTGGGTAATTTTGCCAAAGTATATGACCTGTAATCATTCTATGCTTGCTTCCTCAGTGAACATATGGGGCTTTGTTTTTCTTTCAGTCTCTTGTTTAAGCCAGTTTAATTTGACAGTTTCACTGACTGTGATGAGATTAATGAATTGATATTCTGAATCTCAGAAGCAGTTGTGGGATGTCAGCCAAGTTATTAGAACAAATTTTGTTTCTTGCCACTAGAGGGTAGTATTTCCAATTTAAACTTTTGATAGTAAACTGAATTTGTCTGTGGTGGTATATTATGTGATATTTATCTTGTGATAGCTCATTTTTTTGTAATCACAAAATAAATGCTCCAAAACCTTAATGATAATTACAATTCAATGATGTCCATTAAACTTTTAACGTATTATTTATTAGTATTTCTTATTTTCCTTTAGCCCATCATTCCTATGTTTACACAAAATATTCGAGAAGGATTTAGATCACTTGGAGGAACAAGTAAGACGTACATCATATTAATTTTCTTAGTTGAATATTTTAAAAGGTATCTCTTGCATCTGAAAATTGTTTCACAATCACTGCAGATTTACTATGTTGCGTAACAATTACTTTAAATTTAAATAATAACTGATGGTAGATATCAATGTTTCTTGAGTTTCCAGATTTGGCTAACAGCATATTACACACATTGAGGCATGTCTGTTATGGGTCTGGAAAATCTGCTTTCTAATTTCTCTTTGTTGTTGAGAATTGGGGGAAAAATGTGTATATGTATAGGCATGCATATATGTAGACAAATGTTTATATGTATATCTATGCATGCATATTCATTTTATAAATGCAGATCTATCTACCTATCATGTAGTTTGTCTTTTCTGCTTAATCTTAAGAGAATTCTGAGTTTCAAATAAGAGCTGTGGGTTACTATTGATTTCATATTTAGCAATTAAGAAAGTTCTTATATGCTGTCATTTATCTGGAAAACTTGGGAGGGTGTTTTGTAAACACAGTTTGCTTATTTACATGATATCTGTTTACTTTAAAACAGGGTTATTTAGATGGCTGTATGAAAAATTCCGGTATCCATTTGCTCCAATTTATGGAGGTTTTCCAGTCAAATTACGCACCTATTTAGGTGATCCCATTCCATATGATCCAATGGTGACAGCAGAAGAACTAGCTGAGAAGGTAATTTGCTTTTTAATTTTAAAATCTTAGAATATATATTCTTCATCTCTTATTTTATATTGCTTATATAAAAAGAAAATGTGATAGTTTGTTCTTTCCCATTCTAGAAAAATGGTTATATATAATAGAAAAAGAAACCCATATTATTAAACTGCTTAGAGAAACAATTCATGAATTAACTTGTGTTTGTTATTTTTAGATAAGAACATTTGAAGGAACTGGCTTCACTAAATAATGTTAAAACAAATGCCCAGTCTGAGAAACTCTTCCTTAGTTCAGTTCAACAAAAAAATTGTTTTAATTGTCATGATTTAGCAGAATCTTTTCTAGGCCCTGGGACTACAAAGATAAAATGAAATGGCCCCTGATCTCTAGGAGCTTATACTGTTGGGAGAGATTATGCACACAAATATTAGAGTAAGGAGAAATGAATTTTTAACAACCTGGGAGATCAAGAAAGGGTATAACACCTAAGCTGAGCATAAAGGAGGATAAAGGAGTCAGAAAAGTGAAGATGAGGGAGTGCATTCTGGACAATGGCAGATGGCTTGTATGAATGAATGGAAGTAAGATAGAGTACTATTTTTGGGGAATAGTTAGCAATCCAGTCTGGCTGGAATGTAGAGTTTATGAAGGGTATGGTATAAAATGAGGATTATAGATTTAGGGCTATAAGGAGCCTTCTTTCCACCCTCACCACTACCACTCCCCCCAGCCACCACCATCAGCACTACCAAGATCCTTTTCTTTGGCCAAGTGTCAAAGGCTGAAGTGAAGTGAAGGACAATGACTAAAAAGCAATTTCTTAGCATGCTAAGAAATCTTTGGTAACTTCTGAAAAGCAGTTTTGGTAGAATAAGAATCAAAACCCAAATTTTACAAGAAAGAAGAATGATGGAGTGGTAAGGAGGTAGAAACTCCAAATGAAGATGATTATTTCTATGGCTTCCTACAAAGATTTATGTCAGTGAATTTATCCCCTGGGAAGCTCCCTTGTCCAGAAATTTATCCTTTCCCCTGGACACCCTCCCCTACTCCCTCATCCCTTGGGAAGATCACCCTTTAGGTCTTGCTGGGTGTTCATTGAAAAATACTTAGGGCTAATTTTTCTCATTCCAAGAAAAAACTTGTTTGTTTATCATATATTTTGCAAGGTTTCATGAGGTGTTCTCCAAAAATGTATCTTCTTTCCATCTTCACTGGAATTCTTGTGTCTTAGTATAACACTTTTCTATAGCGAACCTGGTTCTCTAGATTGTAAAACATAAGAATGCAGATGAGTAGCACTTCATGTTGAATGCCGTAAGGTCATGGGGCATAGTGGACTGAGTGACAAGACCTCTGAAAAAATGCTTTCGAACTATGAAATGTGAGAGCAGTACAGTTATGCAGTTGGTAGATAGTTTTTTAATGCTATGATTTATTGTACCTATATTATTTTTAAATTTATTTTTCCCTTGTAAGAAAAATGTCAAACCACCACTAACACCTATTCTACCTATTTCTCAGCTGTGAAGAGGAATCTTGAGGGGTAATGAATACTCCAGAAATTTGGTGTGTTTTGGTATCACTGCAGACTAGTAGGGAGTTGTTTGGAATATAGGAATTTTGAACAAGCAGAGTGGCAGCACACTTGTGAAACTAGATGACTTGGTCAAGGAAAGCCAGAAGGCATGGTGGAGAGAGTCAGGAAGAGCTGTGTTGTAATCCCGCCTCTGACCTGTAATTGACTAAATGATCATAGAAAAACTGCTTCCTTCTTTGAGTCTCGGTTTCCTCAAAATAGCACCTTTGGTACTTACTGCGCAGGGGTATTGCTTTATGTGGATAAAGCACTTGACAAACTAACGTCTTATTTACGTATCAGTTGCTACTGTTGTTCTTAGAGTCACAAGGTCGTAGATTCAGTGTTGGAGGTGACTTCATTTAGTATAATACTGTCATGTTTGTGGTTACAGAATCTGAAATCCGGAGATATGAAAGAACTTGTTTGGGCTCACTGAGGTGGTGAGTGGCAGAGCCAGAGTTCAAAACCAAGGTCCTCTGACATCAAATCCAGTGTTCCTTCCAGTGTACCAGACTGCACTTCTTGGCCAGTCAAGGCCATAGTGGGCTAGTATTGTCCCGTATATTAAGAAGCCTTTTTTATTACTGTCTTCCCCAAGTACACATTTATTGCAGTGTAACATACACTTATTTGAATTCTCTTATTGTCCTCTAACAAATGTATCCTCTTGTGGGACTTTAATGAAGTCTCTCTTCAACTCTTGTCTCCCTTCTGACTGACCTAGTCATGAAATTTAAGTGAGTCATAGCTGGTAAGAAATACCTAAAACATATAGTCAAGGCAAATTGTGATGTAAAATTGTTTTCAGTTTAATTCAGTTCATTAAGCATTTATCAGCTGTCTACTCTGTGCAAAAGACATGAAGCCGGAAGTCAAGAGACCTGAGTTCTTTTTCTGACTTTGCCACTTGACAAGTATATGATGATAATCTTGAAGGAATCATCGCTCTAGATTGCAGTTTCATCATCTCTGAAAACTGTACTAGATGATAACTGCTGAAGGTCTTTTGTCTCTAAAATTCTCTTTTACCCACCTAAAATATTTTTAACATTATTAAAAATCTTTCTTCTGTGAGAAGAAATATAAAATTGAATCTCTTATGTATTAAAATTTATACATAAAATGAAACCTAATTAATTCAGATATAGATGGAAAAAAGCATATCTGAATTAGTAAAACATCTGAATTCTGAATTATAGTACATTATTAGTGATGAAATCTTCCACTGATTCCTATGCTGACACTTCCTCATGTCATGGAGGTTACCTTAAGTTCCTGAACATGATGAAAATGAACAGACCGTAGCATATCCTACCAAGTTGGAAGTACTTAAATGCTTGTTGGCTGACTGACTGAAAATACTAGTATTTGGCCTGAATGGTAAATACATATTTACCATCTAAGAACCAGCCCAACTAAATTCAAAGAGACCCACTCCCAGAAAGTTTTCTACCAGGTGATGAACGTTTTTGGCCATAGCACCTCATAAATATTAGCTGTAAAGGTGTAGAAGAATTGTGATCACCTCACTAAAATATTGCCACACTAACGATGAAATTGTGAATCTTTTGATACAGGAAAAAAGATGTTTACTTTTACTTTTATGAAAATTCTCAGTGAGGAAAAATATGCTATACTAATGTGTTATGTAATAAGCATTCATATGTGACTTGTTTAAGAAAGAGTTATTTGTAATGAATATCATCAATTTTTATTTGTAAAATAGATGTTACTAAAGTTGGAATGTACTTGAAAATAGTTTCCTTAGTTAAATTTTTCCTTGATTACTTGCTTATCCTGTTTTTTAATAAGTCTTTGTTTCTAAGTTCTACAAAAAGTAAACAGTGATCTAGGCTTGTGCTTAACTATTAAAATTTCCAGTAATTACAGTCCAGAGTAATTAAACTTTCCTACAGAGATGAAGCCTGTAGAAAAAAATGGACAGTTATATGGGGAAGTTTATGGCTGAAGAATGACAGGGTAAATATATAAGATGAATCTAATTGTAGAGAGCTTCGAAATCAAGTCAGGATCTTAGATGTGATTCCATAGGCCACAGGAAAACCTGGGGAAGTCTGCGGCCCCAGTGCCTTCAGAAGATGGCAGAGTGCTGGCAGCAGCAGCATGGAGGCTGCTAAGAACCTGGAGGAAGGTGGTAATTAATGATGGGAAAGGAGAGAAGAGGATGAGAAGTAGAACCGGAACAGCCCTCCCTTCATTCCAGTCCCGTTGTCTCCTGCGCTACCTTTAGAGTGGCTTCTGTAGGCTCTGCCTGCTCCTGGCCTCTCACCTTCCGATCCCTCCAGCATCTTGTTACCACACCATGATTACTGTGGTTATTGCTCTTTCACATTTCTCATCTCTGTTTGCGTGCTGTTGGGTTGCTTTTTTTTAAGGTTTACAGAGCACCTTCCTCTCAGTAGCCGCGTGGAGGCAATTAGTGTGAATAGCATCATTCCCATTTTACAGGTGAGGAAAGTAAGGGGACAGGAAATGTAGTAACGTGCCTCAGGTCTAATAGACAGTGTGAGAGCTGGGCCTGGAGCCCAGCCCGTCAAGCTGCTTCTCCCCCCTCTCCCCTCTTTTCTCTGGCTTCCAGCACCGCACCAAAGATCCCACTCTGTCAGCCTCTTTTACTTTAGTGAGGAAATCAAGGCTTCTTCCTCATCACCTCTCAAAATCCCTTTGTATATTTTCCTGTCTTTTTCACTGTAGTCACTGAGGTCTGTGGCATGTGGTATGAGGAAGACTAAATAAGAAAGTGAGCTGAGGCAAAAAGATGTGAAAGAATATCACATAAGATAGTGCTAAAGGTATTTGGAGTGGTGTTAGAGTACATGTGCAGATTCCCTACCTCAAAAGATGTATTGGGACTACATATTTCATATATACATATGTGTGTGTGTGTGTGTGTATATATATATATATATATACGTATATATATATATATACGTATATATATATGTATTTGGGAGTCATCTGCTTGGGAATGGAAGTTAAAGCCATAGGAACAAAAAACAATTGTTGAGGAGACGGTAGGGACCACTACATAGAACAGGAGGAGCCCATGAGAGTGAGAAAGTGAGTAAGGAGGGAGCAGAAGCCTGGAGTCTAGAGCCTAAGTTTTTTTCAAGTTTATCAGTGAAGGGGAGAAGAAAGAAACGATACCATCTAGGTACCATTTCATCTCTTATCTCAGCATATTCCTGGTGTTTTTTCATCTCGTCAGCTAAGTGGCACAGTGCATAGAGAGGACTGGGTATCAAGTCAGTAAGACCTGAGTTTATATCCAATTTCAGACACTTTCTAGACAAATCATTTAACCTCTTTCCTCAGTTTCCTCATCTCTCAAATAGGGATAACAATGGCATCCACCTTTGAAAGTTGCTAAGGAAACAAAAATGAGGTATTGTTTATAAAGCACTTTGCCAGCCTTCAAACGCTATCTAAATCCTAGTGAGTTAGCTAACTAGCTGCAATAGTAGGTATCAGTAGTAGTTGTTGCAGTGGTAGTAATCATTGTTAAACTTTCTACTCATAGTAGACATCTCTCAAAAATCATGCCTGGTTCTCCATCTATCTTCTCTTACTCTTTAAATTGGGCAAGTCCTGGGGATCTCTCCTAAGGCACATACTACTCTATTGCTCTAAAACCTGTGAAAAGTCTCTCAGTTGGGAGCCAGTTGCACATAATATGTGCCTAATAAATTCCTGTTAAATTGTATTGAAAAAAGTGTTTCCAGTTTTAAAAGACTGAGTGCTTTCATTAGCTCCCAGGAAATGTTGATATATGCTGTCTTGAAGGTGAACATCAGATGCTCATTTTAATACTAATGAGCTACTGAATATATTTCAGATACATTGACTTATGCCATCCATGGTTTCATAACTATCAATGATTTAATGTGAATCTGTTTTCTTGTCATGTGGGTCACACTTCCTAATTCACTCTTCCACCACTATAATTTAAGGCATGTAACTCTTAAAATTTACATTAAACTATCTAGTTTTAGAGGTAATAAAGCAAAATATGTAAAATTCTTATATTTTGTAGTAAGATCAAATTTACATCTCAGTGTTGTATCTACAGAGATAATTGTTTAGAGAGTAGTAATAAAATAAAATACTTTGGGATCTGTTCATGGTTCAAAATGACATATTTTTCTTTTCCATTTACTAACCAGAAACTTCCCTACCACTTAAAAAAGAAATTGTTTCTGGTTAATTTACTTCTTTGTAAAAAGTTTTAGAAGAAAATTATTGTGCATTTTCTTATGAAGGCAAATAAATATGTGATGTATCTAATGACTTATAAGAATAACTGCTTTTATTTTCTTAATAGACAAAGAATGCAGTTCAAGAGCTGATCGACAAACACCAGAGAATACCAGGAAACATCATGAGTGCCCTGTTGGAACGTTTTCACAAAAAATAAGTGGTCAACTAGAATTTTTAAAATATCTCAATATATATTTGGATCCATCATATTTTTAAATTGTTATAGTTGTTTTAAAAATCATGTTAAGAATTCATTTTTACAAAACTTATTTGTTAAAAATTGTGTTGTCTTAAAGACCTTAATTTTGTAGTGAGTAGTGTCAAATTCATATTGTAAGCAATTTATCAAAAGCCCAATAATTCAGAACATTATGATACTGTTTTATTTATAAATCCCTAATAATGCATTGAAAAATACGTGATTAAAATTAGGTTTTTGAATAATATTGGATTTGATGAAGTGAACATTCCTAAGTTTTGTGTGTAATTTCCACATTTTTATTGCACTAAGGTAATTTTGAGAGGCAGTAAGGCCTCTTGGTCTCACTACAGGTACTGAAGTTATAGACATATTCTACTTCTTTATCTCCCTCCGATTCACTATGTGACTTTGGATAAGTCCTTAATTTTTCAGTGCCTCAGTTTTTCATTTTTAACATGGATGTAATATTTTTTCTATATAAGGATATAGTGAGGAATAATTAATCCTTCTGAAGTGCTGTATTTATATTCTGTAATTACTGTAGAATTTGAATTAAATTAACTTACTCGTTCCTATATCTTTACTTAACAGAAGCTAATTTTTAGTTTCATTATAAATATAAAAATAATTTCTCTAGGCATGAAATCCAAGTTGCCATTAAACTTTTTAAAATGTAGTGATATTCTTTAAATAATTGAAAAAGAAACTGGGAAATCTAAGTTTTTTTCTGAATATTACCTTTTAGTATTTATTACAGTTCTTTTAAAAGTCACAGAAACACTCAAGCGTGTGTTGTGTTGTACGCTAGGTCAATCCTGTAACAGGGTATTTAATGGCATAACTGTAAAATCACAATCAGGTGCAACATTTTGTAAGTTTAGGGCTCAGTTTTAAAAGTAAAGATAGTGCTAACAATATCTGACTTTTTGAAGTTATAGGGCTTGTTCATTTTTAATATTTAAGCAATAAAATGCTTTATAGTTTGAACAGAACATACTTGAATAATCATGCACTCAAGAAAAAGCTTCTGGATTTGTGATCTCCTTGTAAACTTAATTTAAAGAGTATTCAAACAAAAGTATAAAAAAATCAAGTGCAGTATCAACTTCTTTTTTTAGATGTTAGTTGTACTTCTTATTTGTATAGATTTTATATACAAGTCTATATTTATGTCTATGTATTATATATAAAAATAAATCAACTTAAAAATAAACCAACTTAAAAATACAGCTGAAAATCCAACAAGTGTTTACTCTGTCATTCAATTCTTTTTGCACTAGGGGTTTGAACAGAATTATTATAGTTTGGGCACTCAGTAGTGCAGTAAATAGAATGTCAGGCCTGAAGTTGGGAAGACTTATATTTGTGAGTTCAAATCTGGCTTCAGACACTTACTAGCCATGTGACCTTTGGTGAGTCACTCAGTTTGCCCAAGTTTCTCATCTGTAAAATGAGCTAGAGAAAGAAATGGTAAACCACTCCATGATCTTTTCCAAGAAAATTCCAAATGGGATCACAAAGAGTTGGATATGACTGAACAACAATTAGAGATTTACTTTCTCATTTTCTATTCAACACTGATAATTATATTACCTTTTTGTCTTTGGCACAGCAGCTTATGTCAAAAAGGTAACAAAATTCTCATTCTCATATGACAGAATTTATATATAGTATTAGAAAAAAAGCTCATTACTAATAGCTTTTGTGTCACATTCAACCATGAGCCAAATCTGGTGCATACTCAATAAATGTTTTTGATTAAGTAGTTAAATTATTTCCAGTAAAGAAGGAGAAGGATGGCATTACTTTTTGGGCTGTAAGACAGAAAATAAAATACTCTTTCATCATGTAGCTGAAGTTATTTCTGTTGTCTGTAAATTTCGCCTGTTTCCTATATGTACCTGTTTCCTGCCTTTTGTGCCATTTTTATGTTTCTGCTATGATTAGGATCACAGATTATCTTTGGAAAGTCTGTAATATAAAAGAGGGATTAGACTTCTGTTATTTTGTCCATTGAAGGCTGAACCAGAAACAATGGTTAGATGTTGCAGAAAGGAAGATTTAGGTATGTTGTAAAGAAAAGTTTCATTATATTTATTCCAAAAAGGAATTCCCTGTTTTGGGGAGATATTGGATTGCCCTTGAGGTATTGATATTGAGGTAGTGGTGTTAATTGTGATGTACTATATCACAATATATATCTGTATCACTATATATAGTACTCCTGTACTATAAGAAATGATGAGTTCAGTAATCTTAGAAAAACATGGAAACATTTGCACAAAATAATGAAGAGTGAAATGAGCAGAACCATTCTCTTTTATACATTGTATATAGTAACAGCAATATTGTTATAAGAACTTTGAGCGAACAAGTTATTTTGACTATTATAAATACCCAAATTAACTGTAAAGGACCATATGAAGATGCTGTCTGCATCCAGAGAAAGAACTGATAAATGAAAGTATGTGTGTATATATATATATATATATATATATATATATATATATGTAAAACTGTCTAATGGTGGCCATCTCTAGGGTGAGGGAGAGGGCGGGAAGAACAAAAAATTACATGGTAACTCGTATGTATTTGAAAGGAATAGCAAGTTGTACATAATAGATTTACAGTTTCATGTGCAGTCATTTTTTTATTATACTACATTATGGAAATGCTTGTTTTATTCCATAAATTAAAAATAAATTTTAAAAAAGAATCACAGATTATCCTAGTTTAAAGGGACTATCTGATCCAACCCGTACTTGAGCAAGACTTGTACTTTATTTTTAAAATAAGGATATTTTCTCTTTAATTCTTCAGTAACTCCTCTTTTCCACTATCTGTCGATTTCCCCCATTATCATGTTATCCAAACTGTGATTTCTTATCAGGAGCCGTAAATCATGTGATAAAATTTTTAATTAGGATAGAAGAGGAAAGTAAATAATGGAATATATCCCATACAGTAGTAATTACTGTTAATCAAAATTACCAAGCCATTAGTAGGAAAGTTAACTCCTTTTGCCAAGGTTGTATCCTGTCTGGGATCTCTCACTCAGCTCCATCTCCCCAAACTGGCATTTGCCTGGATTCTCATTTTCCCCTGGGATACTGGACTTCTTCAATACTAAGCTGCTGCTTCCACCTGCTGGAATTGTCTCTAAGGTGTTAGGTCTTCTGAGTGAGTGTTTCTGCTCAGTTTGTTGGGTAAGACAAAGCCAAGTCAACCAAAACCAAAAACCATGCCTAGGTCCCCATCCTTGCCAATTATCCTGAGACACTCCATGGGGCACTGATGGGAACAGAGGGTGAATGGGTGGTGTTCAGTGACCTTTGCTCTTTATTCTGCTGATACTCTCAGATCTCTCTACCATTATATATAAATTTGTAAATCAATTTAAAAAATTTACATTCATGAGTATGTGACATATACACATAATACCTACCTACATATATACACACACACACACACACACACACACACACATAAATGCATTTCATAGCCCTATAATATTTAAAATTTAAAAAAAATTGAATTCCAAATTTTCCCCCTCCATCTAGCCCTTCTTCCCACCTTCCCACCCATTGAGAAGGCAAGCAATATAATTAGTACTCATTATACATGTGAAGTCATGCAAAATATATTTCTCTATTAGCCATATTGCAGAAAAAAAGGTGAAAAGATATACTTAAGTCTTCACTCAGAATTCATCAGTTCTTGAAGAGGATAACACTTTTCATGACGAATCCTTTGGAATGATGTTAGATTACTGTACTGATCAGAGTAGCTAAGTCACAGTTGATCATCAGTACAGTGTTGCTGTTACTGTGCATAGTGATCTCCTCCTCACTTCACTCAGCATCAGTTCATGTAAGTTTTCTTGAAACTATCCTCCGTTTGTATAGCCCAGTAATATTCCATCATAATCGTACACCACAACTTCTGCCATTCTCCAATTGATGGGCTTCCCCTCAATTTTGGTTTCTTTTCTGTCACAACAGTAACGCTTTGCTAGTGGTTGTGGATGAAGCAAGAGACCGACACGATCAGCAGTAGGATATACACCACACATGAAAAGCTGCTTTTGTTGATCTGAGCAGATAGCACCATAGATAGAGTACTGCGCATGATGTCAAGGAGACACACCTAAGTTCAAATCCAAACTCTGACACTTACTTAGCTCTATGACCCTGGGCAAATCATTCAACCTCTGACCACCTCATTTTCCTTAACTGCAAAATACCTCCCAGGATTACTGATAATTACTGATCAAGTGAGACAGTAATGAATGCATTGTGGACCTGTCTTTTTACATTGTTGTACCTCCTTTCCTTTCAGTATACTATTCTGTGTTCTCATAGTTTCAAGTTATATGCTGGTATTCTTGAAGAATGTCTCTTGACTGTCTCACGTGTAGTCATTCCATTTCAGTTCACCCTGCGGAATTTTTACATATTCATTCATTTGGGAGCAGCTAGGAGGTACAATGGATAGAGCTATAGGTTGGGACTCAGGAAGACCCAAGTTCAAATCTAGCTTAAGACACTTGCGAGTTATGTGATCTTGGGCAAGTCACTTAACTTCTTTTTGCCTCAGTTTCCTGAACTATAAAATGAGGATAACAACACAGAGTTGTGAGAATCAAGTGCTTAGTAAAAGAGCTTAGCACAGTTCCTGGTATATAGTAGGTACTATATTCTCTCCCCTAATTCCCCATCCTATCAGTGTTATAAATTCTAGGCACTCAATATATCACTCACTCAATTTATAGGTATATAATATAGATTAGCCATGCATTAGAGTTAGATACCAAGAAGGAGCCCTGAGCTCCCCAAATTAGCCCTCTATGTATTATCAAAATCAAGGCTAATGCTCTATGTTAAAATAACTAAAACAGAAAGACAAGGTTTACTCAATTAATTGCCTATGACTTTTCTCTCCCTTAGGAATTTGACTTATCTATGACACAAAACAGACTGTTGCCAAGAGTAGGGAGTCAATAAAGAGCAAAGACTTCTCAGTGAAATGTGTAAGGCAGACAAATTAAGTGCCATAGAAACTAGAGCTATAGCAGTAAAAATAAAACCCTATTTCTTTGGCAAAGGCTTTCAAATTACTTTTTCCATAGCATATAAGATGCCTATATGCACAGTCAATGTAATGTTAAATCCTGAGAGAAGTTGTTCATTTCTTTTTTCTTAATTGTTTCTTGAGATTTGGATACTAGATAGAATTACAGAAATGGTACTTAAAGTAATAGCCAGTGAGCAAGTGAGAAATTTTTTTAAAGCACAAAAGTGAAAAATACAAGGTATGTTTCATATTAAAAATATTTCATGTTTCCATTTTAATCTTACTATAGTAAGTGAACTCTGGGATATTTTAAAAATATATTTTATAAAACTAAATGGATGCTGAGAATTCATATTCCAATTACTTCTGAAGAAATCCTTTTCATTGATATATTGTAAATTGCAATGCAAGCATTATTTTGGGGAAAGATTTTTTAAATTGTTATCTAAAACCTTAATTTATTTGAGAATCAAATGAGGTGGTATGTGAAAACTTGTAGAAAGTATAAAGCAGTAGGCAAATTATAACGAAGGTGTCATTATAAGTCAGTCTAAATTACTGGAATTTTTGATAGAAATCTGGTTCTGCCTTGAACAATGAAACTTTCTATTCTCGGACCTTGGACACCTTCTTAGGATGGAAATGGGATAATTTTTGGTGGAAATAAATGAAACCAAATTTGCCAAAAGGGGAAAAAATGGTAAATTAACTTCATGTGGAAGGATTTCTATTATGGTATCATGTTGGGTGGAACCTCTGGAATGAACTTTTGGGGGAGTGTCAACAAGTGTCTGATGATGGTGTACATGAATGGGTTGTGATCTACGTTGTTGGAAGGAATTCCTGAATCATAGAGATCACAGATACCTTTGAGTGTAGTTAAGAGTACTATTTTTTAAAAGATATTTGGGTATAAAGTACCTTAGATATGCTTTTGGAATTCAATTCTTTTTTTTTTTGGTCCCCAAATAAAACTTTATCAATGTTTCAGGAAAGAAGGGGAGATAAAAAGTTAAATGGTTGAAAATTGTAGCTCTGGGACAAAGTATTGTTTTTCCCATAGGAGTATTTCCCTTCATTGATAGAATATCCATAGTTTCTATGTAATGCTATGTAAACTTCTTTTCAAGGTTCCCAGGACCTGTGACTTCACAATATTATTTATTCCAATGGTATATCCTTCACTAATCAAGAAGTCTAACTAGTACAATTTTTCCTTTAAAATGTTTAGTTTTTCACATTTGAGGGGAACAGCTGCTCAGTATCAGATTCATTTCCAAATGCAATTCATCATGCATCTTTTATGAAATCTATTTAGTTGGGCACATGTCAACATACAGAACATCTTTTTCCAGCCTTCCATAATAGCAGTGTCAACCAATAAAAGTGAACAGTTCTTAGATTTGATTTATAGGAAACGTTCTTTTCCCTGAAGTGATTTTTTGTAATGATCTTTTCTCCTCTGGTTCATCTAAAGCTAGTTGTTAATGCTAGTATGCATTGGGAAAAAAAAACCCCAAACTAAGGACAGTTTGACTAAACTTCACCCCCCAGTTGAGTTGATCTGAAGTTCAACTGTGGGCCCTTTAGGCAAGAAATATATAAAGACTTCACTATGGTTCCAGTAGAGAGCTTCTGAGATCACCCCCACTCACCCCATGGGACTACCTTGTGGGTTGTTTTTCACTGAAAGCCATAGAGTTTATTTTTATTAGTTATTTCTCTGAACCTTCAGTGGTGCAGGATGAGAACCACTAGTAATTAATCTTCAGAGATAATATTCTTAAAACTATTTATCAATCTAGATGAGTCTTTTGGGCCAATTCTAACTTATTAACAAACTACTAGATCCAAATAGTTGATGTTGTAAAATGCATCGGCATATCTTTTTAAACAAATAAATACTTCAATTCTTCAATGAATCTGTGACTCCAGTATTGATGCGGAAACTCCCATTCATGCTAATTAATGCATACCTCCTCCTTTACTCACATAAACTGTCATAATTTTTTAAAATAGGATTTTCTCAATGCTTTGGAGATCTTCTTCTAAGTCTTGTAACATTCTGTGAATATGTACCAGTACCATGGCCAGTCTATTCATTATAACTTGCTCTCACTCTATGTTTAATTCACCTTCTTTTCTGATCATGTACTTCCTAAAAAAAGTTATTTTTTTATGTCCATTCTTATGTATCAGTCATTACTGGTAATGGGATGCTATCTACTCTTGCCCAAAATCTACTGTTGTTTTGAAGTGCCTGCAATTTTGGCTCTTCAATGATTTTTATGTTCCATGATTCATAGTCACTAGTATTAGAATGAGGGTTTTTTTTTTCTGTGATGGATTGTTGGGATCCCTACATTTTCCACTATGATCCAATCTGCACTCTCCTCCTCCATTCTAGAACCAGTCTCTTGGTCCATCTACAGTATCTGTCCAAGACACATACTGATGATGATATTAGCTCAATGAGCTGCCCATCCAATTGTGTATCACATTCTGGACAAGAGGTATTCTTCATCCATTATGATCTTCCTAGAGAGACTGTAAGTCTAATCTTTTATGAGTAGACATGGATGCCATCAAAAGAACTCTCTAGTATTCAGGAATTTGATGGACATAGTGCAATCTCATTTTCCTTCCTTTTCCATTTGGAATTTGTCCAGGACATATTCTGTTACAATAATGGAGAGCTCTGGAATATGTCTCCCAGTTTGATAACTCATTTGGCTCTTTGAATGAAATTATTTCTATAGTTATCTCTACTAAGTTATATTCACTGGCTACAAACAAATACTTCATTTAAAATAAAAATCAGGTTCAGAGGTTTTAAGCTCTATACAATAGGGGCGTGTTAACCCCTCAGATGCATTGTAGTATAATTTCTTGTTGCATTTTGTTTTGCCACAATTGTTTCAGCTACTTGTTAGTTTACTTTGCAACAGATTTCTAAAGGCATTTCTAATTTTAGTTCAGCATTATGCAGAATTCAAGGAAAGCCACACTTTGGGGAATCACAGTCTTTATCTACCATCTGAGAATCCATTCTTGAAGTGTCAGTGCAAGCTTCTGGCTTAGAAATTTACTGAGTTTTCCATATTTTATGTGAAATGTTGTTTAAAGAGCATTCAATTCCTTTTCTCTGTATCTAACTCACCAAGCCATTTTCTTATCTTTAGATTGACTTTCTGAATGTATTTGTGGTGGGAAAGATGTATTCTATCTTGTTGCTAGAAAGGAGTATTCCCAATAGAAATAAATGAATTGGAATTCTGTTTTAAAAATCAGTCTTTGGGGAGATTGATTGGAATGAAAAAATTAATCAGGGTCCACTATCACTGTAGATAGTCAAATTTGTGGACCTGCATGACTGAGAGCCCAGATTCTGAATGAGGGTAAGCAAACTTGAATGCACTCCTCCCCTGCCTATACTTTCTTTTCCATCTAATTGAAATCATGCTGCAACGTAATGCTCCCTTCAGTGGAAATGGAAGATTTAATGAACATTTCTACATTTATCATTTTTAGCCCTCCTAGGAGGCTAAATTTATTGAAATCCCAAAGAAATGAGAAGATAATGAGTAAATGTCACTTTTCTGGGACCTCCTTGCGGCTATTAGTTCCTACCAAACTCTTTGGTATCTGACTTTTCCTTGTCATTGTTCCTGATTGTCTTATTTGTTAGCATGCTTTTCCTTCACAAATAATCATACCTATGGTTACATGCAGAATTTCTCCCCCCTCTTTCACCTTCCCTCACATACTAGAAAAATTCTCAAAGGTAGGGAATTTTTTCATTTTCTATCTCCAGCATCTAGCACGTTTGGAGGGTGGGTGGGGTAAGGGTAGGGTGTTGGGATTATAGTTACGTCTGTACTTTTGGTTTCAGAAAAATATGAAAGCATGTAGGTCAGAAATTCTCCTAAAACATAGCTATTTGGTAGCATCTGATGCAGTGGTCCAGAAATGGCTTTTCATTTGTGCTTTCCTGCATCATTCTTCTTGCTCTTCTTGCTGCTTACCCAATAGGAGAAGTTTTCCTGGCATCATGAGGATATTTAGTTACAATACCAGGAGAACTTGGGAAAGGCTCTCTAGCACATTGGGTGGAATCCCTGTGGCAAGCCAATGAGAAAGACAAGCAGCCTCCTGGATGGAGAGGCATGGAAATGTTCCTATTTACGTCATTGGAGAGAATACCCACATTGATAATATCACAGCTGACCAGAGTGATCAGATCCAGGAAAACAACATACAATAATATTAATAGAAGGAATGTACCCATCTTCCCTTCTTTCTCTTTAAAAAAAATTGCAGTTCTGTGATAGGTTGGGGTTAGGAGATGAGAAATGGATCTCCTATCTTTCCAGAGGTAGGGGCTGGGGTGCTTACGGGTATGAAACACTACGGACAATACTGGATTTGGTTGATGTATTGGTTGGCTTTTCAGAACTGCTTCCCCCCTCCCCATTATTTTTTTCCTTTGGTATGAGGGATGTCTCCCTGTGTAAGAGAGGAGGGGGGATATATTTGGAAATGAAGGTATCAAAAATATGAAAATATCAGTAATCAAAAAATGAAGATATCAATTAATTCTTTAAGGAAAAAAAGTCTGCTGGGTGGAGAAAACATCCACCTTCTACTCCTGCCACCAAGTTCCCCAATATCTTCTTGTTCTTCCCAAAGTGGTAGGAGAAGAAGGCATGGGGTAGAGGTGGGGTGGAGATTGAATACTTTAAAAAGCTAAATTTCACCTCTAAGGATACATTACCTATCATACACCCTACCAGGCATCCAGGCACATGTTGGTGTGAAAGACAAGACGAACAAGGAAACATAAATGGAAAGACATTTCTTTACCATTATATACAAGTTTTTAAAACTGCACATAGCTATGTTTTAAGGGACACACACGCATATATACATATGCACACCTACATATATAAGGCATATATGTAGCATATACACACATATATGAATATCTCTGTAGTCATAATGAGGTCCTGCTTGCTTTATTTAAAATAAAACAATCAGCCTTTATAATGAGGATCAGGTCATTAGGGAACACGTCCCAGTACTTGAAAAAATACAGTAGAGTAAAGAGTTGGTTTCATAAGAATTAAACCAGAATGGCTAATGAAGTCTTTCCTCTAACAGAGGAAGACAGTTATGAATGAATCTCATTAAATAAATCCTGACAAGACTGTCACTGCTATGGGTGATCAGTGATAAAGAACCCCTGTGTAAGGATGGTGATAAGTAAAAATCTTGTTAGTTATAGATGACATTACTAATAAACTAAAAATAAAAAGTAGCTGTATGATCTGTTTCCTGAAGACATGGCTTTTATATCCTCTCTACCCTGCCCCTCCCCTGCAATGAACAGTATACATACTTCCATTTAGCTATCATTTTTAGTAAATTAGCATTTAGTTCTTTGTCAAAAGAGACAGCTTACAGGGCAATTTATTGTTATTTAAATATTTTGTGAGCTTCTTTTAGGAATGCACATTAAAACCATTAATATTTTTACAGCCTGTGAAATGTTATTGCTTGTATTTAACAACATAAGTTAAATGTCTTATTCGCACAGGCTTTATTTCTGTGCCTAATACACCATACCTAGCATGGTATCTTGTGAATAGGAGGTACTTCATAAGTGTTTGTTTAATTAAATTGAAATTAATTGAACAATCAAAGGCAATGTTAAAAACCTGAGGCATCAGAGAAAATTAACTGATTAATGAGACTGGAAAACACAAAAACTTGTGACGTGTGGAGATCTGTCAGTAGCAATCTACTACCTAGGGGGTGGATAGTCATTAAATTCTTTGGAATGTTTACTTATCTGTATTTAACCATCATCAATTGCTGCTTACCTTTAACCAGGTCTTATTCACAGTAAGAACCAGGAACTGGGGAATCTCACACTGGTCTTGGGGGTTATGCTCTCCATCCAACACCAGAGGGAGCTCCAGGAAAGTGTCAAGCTATGGTCCCCAAAGAACTGGGAACCTCTCTCAACACCTCTGTTTATGTGAGAGGCTTGGATTGTAATCTTGAAACTTTTTGGATCACATATCCCTATCACTAAGAAATGTTTGAAGTCCATACACTCAAAATATCTATATTTATCTACAAACTATAGACATATATTATAAAACAAATAGAAATTGGAACAGAGATGAAGATGAAATATTTTGCAATATAATTTTTATTTAATTTCATTTAATGATACAAACTCATTTTTATCTTCACTAAAAATTTTACTACATATGAGCACGTATGTACATATACTTTTACCTATATACATATGTAGTTATGCCCATAATATATGTATAAGAGCAATGTGATTATGTATCATTGTTTTTCAAAATCTTGATTTAATACTTTGTAACAACAATCTGAAGTGTTTGTTTTTGTTAATATTTGGTTTTAATGGTTATCATAGATTAAAAATACTTCACAGTGATACAGGATACAAATGGAAGAAGTACATAGTTGCATACACTTATTAATCCTGGTACAATCTTTTTCAGTCCCATCGATCAGTTTTATAAAGATTTTTGTAAAATGAATCTAGTGAACTTCTGTCATTTTTTATAGCAATCAGTCATTCTTGCAGTCTGATCAAAATGTATTTTATGTTTAACCAGTTTAAAACCCACTGAAATGCTTCATTTGAAAGATTTGAACAGGTTTGAAAATTCTTTTTCTGATTTTTTTTGAAGTATAGAGAACAATGGCCAATGTTTATAATGCACTATAAGGTGAGTTAGGTGCTATTATAGTCCACATTTTTCAGGGAGAGGTTAAATGATTTGCCTAAGGATCATACAGCTAATGTGTTTGAGACTGGATTTGAAATAAGCTGTCCCTGACTCTAGACCCAACACTATTCACTGTACCCCCAGATGCCGAGTTTTCATACTTCCGACATATCATTTTCAGCAACAAAATTCTCATATTATATATGTCTTACTAATGATAATGATATGGTTGCTACCGATAATTAATATCTGAAAACACTATACATTCCATCTCCATCATTGCAGCCAAAGGAAGGAGTGGATGCAGAGTACTACAGAGCAAATGAATAGATTATGCTAGATCCCTTGTGCTCAGTATATCCAAAATTGGTTGCTGTCTTGTCAATTCTTCAGCATTATCACCAACAGGCATACTTTTCCTTTTCACTCCTACTGCAATCACCCTTGTTGATCTGGTTGTCTGCTATGAAAACCTTTCTGTTGTGCTTCCTATAATGCCAAATTATGCGGAAGAAGACTACAGCCATCACAGCATTTACCTACCATGAAAAAGACATTCAACAATGATATATTGCACACGACTGGTAGAAGTGGTCTCTTTTCCATATGGAAAATTGCCTGGTCATTAGGGAAGGGTATAGTGGTCTCCTGTGGCCTTGGAACAGCATCTAAATCTTAGGGTTCCTGACTCCAAAAAGGCAGGAAGTTTTATTCCCTTCGGTGAACAAGAAGACAGTCAATAGATCCTGAAGCTACCAGGAAGCTCTTTCTATGTCTAGGCAGCTTAGGCTAGGCTCTAGGCTCTCTGGGCCAATCAAATCTTGGATGAAAGCTTTCTTTACTTTTAGGAAAAGAGCTAATCTGAGGTTCCATCTGAGAAGGAATTGATATTTCCTTCCTTTTTATCTGGACCTCACCATTATACATATCACATGCCTTGTATCATACTTACTTTTGTATACAATCATATTAGATTCTGAGCTTCTTGACAAGAAGGATTATTTTTTTAGGTTTCATATCCCCAGGTTTTAACACAGTACCTAATATTATAGTAAGTGCTTAATAAACATGTTGAATCGACTTGTTTTTTATTGGTGTGAGATGGGGAGGTGGGGGGAAGAGAAGGTTCTGCCAGAGTGATATTAAATTTATAACACTGAGTTTTCTTTTTCCAGATAAGACTTTTATTGTAATTTGTCTTAGAGTTGATATAGAGTAGGTTTGACTGCTGTATGTTGCAAAATAAATTTTTATTATATACTTAGGCAAATTCCTATGATGGACTATGCTTTAGGATTTTGGTGCAAGTTAAAATTGTTGCATAGACTTATGAAATCAGAAAACACTTACTGATGCTTTTTTTTTCTCCCAGCAGTTTTTATGACCATTATGTTATCATTTTAATGTATGTTTCTAACTTTATTTTTCTTCCTACTGAGTTCTCAGTCAGAAGAGAGGGTTAAGATTACATAGTGAAGAGAGCGGCAAAAATGCTTTTTTTTTTAAGGATCAGAATATCATAATCATTTTTTAAAATTTCCTTTTATTAGTCTTTTTTATTTGGAGTTCAGGGCCACTTCCCTAGTTTAGGAGGTTATCTGGCTGGCTGAAACAGATCCCATGGGATATTAAAATTTAGCGAAGGCCTCAGACATTTCTATGATAAGAAACCAAAAGAAAGGCCACGCTTCACGAAGTAATTTGACTTGCTTCATTTGTGGAAGGATCTCAACCAGTTCCAACCTCATGGTTATCTTCTGGCATGTAATTCTCCCCTCTCAATTATCCAGCTGTTAGCTCTTAACCTCACCAGCCTCACCTGGAAAAATAATTCCCTTAAGTTTAAGATTGTGAAACTTTGCTTTTCCTTTCCCTGGTTAATGTGTGAGATTCTCTCTCCCTTGGCTGTAAAACTCACTAATTCACTGAATTTCTCTGTCTCTCCAACACGGCTGAAAACAATATAAGCCTTGTTTGAACCTTAATTGAGGTTCAGAGTTATTTTTCTAAGCTCTGAACCTGTGCTTAAACATAACAAAACCTAGGTTTTAGTATCTGGAAGATCTGCATGGTGATAGCATTATTTGGTAGCAATTTACCAATCACAAGAATTCAGTGGAAATATTTTTTCCAATATCGATAGTTATGGCAGTCTTATTCTTGGTTACTACTTTGCTTGCTCTTTTTGGGTCTTAGCAGCAGCTTTTTAAAAATCTTTTTGAAATTGATAGTTGGGGTAGAACAAAAGGTATGGGGTAGATTAGATAACTTCTGAATTATCTTGTAACCAATATAACCCCATCCCTGGCCCTGGTGGTTTGGGAGGATTGGTACTGGATAGCATTCTGCCACTGAAGACTACATAATTGAACTTCTGATTGGATGAGAGACTTATGAGTCCATGACACAGATTATGGTTTATGTGATAGAACAATATTTTGGGGGATATTTTGGAAGAAAAATGGAATGGACCCCAAGAGAGAGGGGAAAGAGAAAAAAAAGCAAAATTTTGAATGATGAATGGGACTATTTCCCCAAAGTCACAGACCTCTGGAGAAAGTCTTGATTCCCAGAATCTACAGTCTTAGAGATTTCTAAGAACTGACTTCCCTGGTAGATCATACTTACCTTGGTTGAGTTAGACAATTGGATGGTAGATTAGATAGAGCTCATAGGTCCCCTTCTCTAACATTGCCATGACTGGTTCAGGGCCATATCGCCCCATGCCTGAACGATTGCGATAGTCTACTGTCGGTCCCCTAGCTATTTCTCTCCTCATTGCAGTCTATGTACTGCTCAGCTGTCAAAGTGATTTTCCTAAAGCTCAGATCTGACCATGTCACCCCCCCCATTAATAAACTTCAATGGCTCCTTATCACTTTTTGAATCAAATATAAAATCCTATTTGATATCCAAAGCCCTTCATAACCTGCCTCCCCTTTTTCAATCTTCTCACATCTTATGCTCCCCCATATAAATACTCTGTTCCCAACTTAAGGCATTTTCATTGACTGTCCCCTATGTAGGAAAGCACCTTCCACATATCTTCCTTCTGGCTTTCCTGATTTCCTTCAAGTCAGATAAAATCCTATCTTCCAAAGAAGAAGTACCTTTTTTAAATCTCTGTTTTTAAATTATAGGGCCTTCCCTCTATTGATTATTGTCTGTATATAGCTTGTCTACATATTATCTTGGCATTAAACTGTGAACTCCCTGAGGGCAGAGACTAGTTTTTGCCTTTCTTGTATCATTTAGCATGGTGCCTACCATATAGTAGGTGCCTAATAAATGTTAATTCACTGACTGGAGTCAGGAAGAAAAGTTTGAATCCTAATGCAGAAGACAGTACTTAAATGTCTGATCCTGGGGAAGTCGCCTCTTAGAGCCTCAGTTTCCTCATCTGTAAAATGTAGATAATAACAGCTCATAGAATTGTCATAAAGATCAAATGAGATAATGTGTGTCCAATGGCTTACAAATTTTAAGGACTATTAAAATGCTAGCTGCTGCTATTATTGCTGAAACAACAAGCTCACTTTTATTATTCTATCATTTGAACTAATCTGTATAACTTTCTCACTTTCTGTTTACTATCTTTTTAAAAAAAATGTGTTTCCTTATTTTTGAGATTGTCTTTTGTGTAACCAGCATTTGGTGGGACGGGGCTAAAATGGTCTCATCCATCCCTCTCCAGGCCCTAGTGAGCAATTATCTGTAATGAATACAAAGCTCTTCTTGATACCCAATAACCCTGGGATTCTTGGAACTTTGGAGACACAGTAGTGGCATAGCTAACTGTAAGACACATATTTATGTGACACAGGATTGTACTTGATATTTGGAAAATTGTTTCTAGTTCAGTTTTGCAGGCAAGATCTTTGATTAACATTTCAAACTCTTTAAAGATCTCCGTGAAGTTAAGCAGACAGTTCAATTATTTTAGTATTTCTATGTCTTATTTGCTAAAACTCTGTGAATTAAAGCTAAATTTGAGACCAGGTAATTATCTTATTAGAGAAACTTTCTTAGCTATTAGTGTGCACAGACAGGGACACACACACACACACACATGCAGACACACAGATGTAGAGGTAGCATGCGCTGATGGGACCCTTCTACTTTTAGGAACTGCCAAGTAATGAAGTGAAAAATAAATACAAAAATAAAATGAGATAATATTTGTGAAATACTCTGCCAAACTTCAAGTGATATATAAATGCTAGTTATTATTTTTTATTGTTACTTTTACAAACATTTTATTCCTCAAGATCTGCAGTTTAGGAGAGGATATCTTTTTTCTTTTCTGAAAGAGGAGTTAGGAAGAAAACAAACATTTTAAGTGTCTGCTATGTGCTTGACACTGTGCTAAGTACTCATTTAATTCTTATGAGCAATTGGTACTATGATTAATCCCACTTTTACAGATGAGGAAACTGAGGCAGACAGAGGTCAAGTGACTTGCTCAGGGTCACACAGCCAGTGTGAGGCCAAATTTGATTTCAGCAGGGATGGACTATGAAGTTGCTGATTAAGTAATGAAAGGAGCTAGGAAGTGAATCGGAAAGTGTTAGTCTTGAAGTCAGGGCAATCTGAATTCTAATCCTTCCTGAGATACTTACTTAGCTATACTGAGCAAGTCACCCTCTCTCCTCCTGCTCCTCTGTTTGTAAAATGGATATAACAATAGTTCCTTCTTCATAAGCTTATTATAAGGTCAAAATGAGATAGCATATAGCATGATTCAAGGGGCAGCGCTCTATCTACTGGCCGCCTTAGGTTAGGGAACAGAATATTTTCTTGTCATTTTCATCATCATCATTAATCAGAGTCATTTATGAAGTCACTAGGTATGCTTGATGAGTGTCACTCATATTGTCATGAAAGCAGTCTTTGTTACAGGGAAATTAATATCTAAGAAAAATAATATGGACATAGAATCTTAAGTAACTCATTTTAATAAGAAGAAGAAATTTTAAGAGGTTGTATGGTACAATGGAAAGAGGCCTGGCCTTGGAACCAGGTTTGACTCAGCTCAGTTTTCACATCTGAGAAATGGAGACAATATATTCCTACTATCCTCCTCATGATTGTTTTGAGGAAAGTGCTTTGCAAGCCTTAAAGTGCTTTATAAGTGTATCATTATCTGAAAAAGAAAGTGCTATCATTTCACGATATTCCCCCTGCCTTTGTGCTTTGCCCTTATGTAATCAATGTTATCATGGAAATATACAAGCCTAGAATCTACCAGCTTGTGACTTTCAGAACTGGGATTTCTGGAAACAGTTTTGCAAAGATGTTTATAAGAAGTTAGAAGTCATGTTGAACTGAGAGTTGGAGATTGGAAATTTACCCTCTGTCTTTGGGTCATGGAAATAGTTCAGGGTTGGTCGAACTCTGAACCAAAAATCTGAATTTGTAGTCTCTTGCTCTCTTCCCTTCCAAAGAGAGATGGAGCCCAGTGGTCCCTGGTACTGTTGTTGCAGCTAAGAAGTTTGTTATTGTATAGCTATAAATTATGATTAGTGGGACTCCCTAACAGGGCCCACAGAAGCAATTCCTTTCTCCTGTGACTCCCAGTTAAGGAAGGAAGCAGTTCCCATTACCTGAGGAAGTCTCCTATTTAGTTTGTTTGTTTTGGGGACAATCCTGAAGCAGGAGGAACCAGTTTCTGCTGTTTTGTTGGCAGGGGTCATATTCAAGAACTATTCCCTATCCACTGTGTTCCTTTTTCTTTCATTTCTATTATTTAATTCACTTTTAGATAAAGAAAATTAGTGGGTCCTAACTGTAGTTAATATGGGCAGTGTGGATTGACCTTTGGGGAGAAATATGGTGTGACCTTGTTCATTTGTGTCCAGTATTTTTTGACCCCTTGGATCATATTATCCATGGGGTTTTCTTGGCAAAGCTCCCTTAAGTGGTTTGCCATTTCCTTCTCCAGTAGATTAAGGTAAAGAGAGGTTAAGTAACTTGCCAGGGTCACAGGGCTAGTAAGTGTTGGAAGTCAAATTTGAATTCAGGTTTTCCTGACTCTAGACCCAGTGCTCTATCCTCTGAACCACTCAGAAATATGATATGCCAGGTGAAAAAAAGCAAAAATATCCCATCTCAGCATCAGGAAGGTGGCCAACATTGGTGGACTCGCATTGGAAATCAGTACACTTTGGAGATATTTTGCAGTAACATTGCTACTCCAGTTTAAGTTGATAAGGAAAAATGATTTTTAACAGAGATAAATTAATAACCTAAAATGATCCACAAGCCCCTAGTCATCTGTGAATCAGCCCAGAACTGGGGCAGATCAACAACCACATATACAACATGCATGTATACATATACCTGCATATACTTACATGAGAATTCCTTCTTTTTTTAATATATACCTTCTGGTGATGATTTCTTGTTCTCTACTATTATCACAAGCAATAGCAATTAGGGGACAATTGTTAATACCATCTAACTTACAAATGGATAAGAATTTTATACAGCACTTGTATGTGTCATCTTGAACTGTAGTAACTTTTAAATGTTTTACCTCTGGAACTTCCTGAATGGTTTCACAACTTTAGAGAGAGGACTCTCATTGTCTCTGAATTTCCTCTCATTATACATTCACATGTATATATACATATATGTACGTGTGTATGTGTATCTTCAGTAATAAATTGTAAGGTGTGTATAATATATGCAATACAATATATTAACAGGTATAATATATGTGTAACATATATGCAAATATTATACTTATTACTGGGTTCCCAGTAGAAGAAGAATGTTTTATTAGAAGAATTGAGAGAGTAGGAAGGTAAAGCAACAGGGAAAATAAAAATTTAGGAAAAATGATGTAGGATAGAGAGGTCTAAGTAAAGGGAAGGAGATTTAGCAAAAAGAATGACTTGTGAGAAATAGGAAGGAAGTCAATAAAATTCCACAAAGGCATCTGTTGGAAGATTCTGCTAAAATGGAGAATGATAAATTCTTGACTTGCTCTGTTGACAGTTTCATCTTTAAGAAGACTAGGAAAATATAGAGAGAACTGTTACTCTGGACTTAATTCTTGCTTTACTGGAAGAGCGGATTGTAAAAGGAGAGGAATCTGAGAGAATGTGACTTAAATGTTGTAATGGCAAACTCTGGGCAGCAAAAGTGAGAGCAAATAAAAGCTGGATCCCATGGCCAGAGATTCTTTCTAAAAGGGAGGATGGCTCAAGGATGAGAAGGTCTTAAAAAAAAACTACAAAGTTTTGACATCACAATTGTAAATGACTCTGATGAGGAAGTGAACCTAAAGAAATAAATTTGCTAAGGACAAATATGAAAGAGTAGCATGGACTTAAAAAAGAATAGTGTAAGTAGACTAAGCCCCAAATGGGCAAGCCCAAATAAAACAAAATGACCCTTTTTGTTTTGTTGGAGAAACAAAGGAAAGGGCAAGTCCACAGCTGTGGTCAGATGGTTTAATGTGAACAGAAGCAGAACCAGCTAAGTTTCTTTTTAATTTTTGTCATATCTCTCTGATAGAGTAATCTTCAAACCTGGAGAAGAGAGAAGTGATATGATTAAGAAAGAGTTGAAGCACATGACAAATTTTTAAAAATTAAAAATTTAAATTTAAAATTAAAAAAAGTAAGAAAGCACACAGCTATTGACGAAGATGACTTTAAATTGAAAAGGAATGGAGAGGATGGAAATGGACAAATGCGATACTGTAGAGGACAGTAGCAAAGACAATGGAAGAATAGGAATCTATAGGAAACAATGAGGGAGAAGAGGGACCGAAATGATAGAGATAGTGGATGGATGGAGAGCAAACCTAAGAACCAGAAAGTTCTGGGATCAAGACCCACCCCTGCACATATTGGTCATGTGACTGGTCACCCACTTCCAGGGGTGATGAATCTATGGACTCAATGTGGCCTTGAGGGCACAGGTTCCACACCTCTGAATTTTAACCCATCAAAAAAAAAAAAAAAGAAAAGAAAAGAAATAGCTCTTGCCCTCTTGAAGTAAATTAGATTTTTAATGAGGTATGATGGTAAATGAGTTTATGAACATCATTGATACTTGATAGGGGCTACTGAAATGAATTACTAGAATGCAGCAATGGAATCACGCTTTGTTCCAGAGGAACAGATTATGTAGAAGTCAACAAGCATTAATTAACTTCCTACTATGTGCTTAATGGCTGTCCCCCATGACTGGACTATTCTCTGGACTATTCTCCTCATCTCTGCTTCCTGGTTTTCCTATTTTCCTTCAAGCCCCAGTTAAAATCCCACCTTCTATAGGAAACCTTTCCCAACCCCAATTAGTTCTAGTCTAGTGCCTTCTGTTATCTCTTTCCTATTTATCCTATATATAGCTTATTTGTACATATTTGCTTGCTTGGTGTCTCCTCCATTAGATTATGAGCTCCTTGGAGCCTTCTTTACCTCTTTTTGTATTTCCAGTGCCTAACACAGTTCCTGACACTTAGTAGGTGCTTAATAAATGCTTATTGACTGACTGATATACTAGGCCTTATGCTAAGGGTTGGGCACTGTACTCAGGTGGTTTTAGGAACCTGTCTGATTACCTCTCCATGGTAATTATCAACAAATGCATCAATCAAATCAGGAAATAGCTTGGTTCATTGGAAAGAGCACTAGATTTGAAAGACATGAGTTCAAATCCTCATTCTGCTTCTTACTAAATATCTGACCTTGAGTAAGTTCATTCATCTGTTTAGGTTCAGTTTTCTCATCTATCTGCCCTTAGGCTTTGCCTCTGCTCTTTACAGGCAGCTAGTTGGCAAAGTGGATCGAGAACTGGACTTGGAATCAGGAAGACTCATCTTCCTGAGTTCAATGACTCAACAGCCACCACCACTCTTTTCACTTCAATGCTGATTTATCAAACGAAAAGGTTATTTTCACTGGTCCTGGGATAGAGTCTGGAATTCAAAAGGTGTGATTCTACCTTCAACCCTCAGAGGGCACTGAGGAACTGCAATAGACGGTAACAAGAAGAAATCTGACTTGTAACCAGGCTAGACTAGTGAAAAGAATTTAAAAACAAGTTAACAAGTTAGCTGGACTTCCTTCTACGAGATGTCAGCACGAAAAATTATTAAGCAATTGCTGGAATTATTGATACGATGTATTCCTTAAAAAATCTGAATGATACTGTATAATTAATTATTATATGCTGAGGCCATGAAAAAGTCTGTTAATGTTTTTGTAATTTGAATTCATCTTTTGCTGTACTATTGTATTGTTTAAACACAATAGGGTAATACAGCAAACCACTGTTGCTGCAATACTATATATTTTTAATTGCATTAGAATGTATATTAATGTGGGCACATGTGCAACAATCTCTAGAAAAGTTGGGAGCTGAGGTAATTGATGATAAACAATAAACTATATTGTTTTTGCAGTTAAAAAGCAGAGTTCTCCTAAGGTGTCCACTGAGACTCAAGCTTAGAAATGAGGATATTTTAAGGATGTTGGGTAGAAAAGTGAAAGGGTTGGATGAATATAACATTAGGGCCTCTTGGAAACTCAGAAAAATTTTTTATTCCTGCCTGAGAATTTTGACTACAGAAATATACCTGAGGAATTGATAGTAAGATATTATTTCTGGGAATTTCAGATTTGCTCACCCATCCTCTGAAGTTGAGGAATTTATAAAAGATGTATCAAAATCAAGATTATCAAAAGAGACATTCCTACAAAGAGACTGAATGTCACGATTAAATCTAGGAATACTACTTCATCTATGAGTAAAACTGAGACCATAATCTTTATGGTAGATGGACACCGTATACCCAAAATAAATGTTTTCTTTGGCTATGAACTGTGTTACCCAGGAGAATGATCCTTGGGAGACTTGGGTTGGATAGGCAAAAGTGCCCCTGGGAAGGCCTTTGAGCCAGACAAAGTGATGAGTCTGACAGAGAGCAGCTATAGATAGGGCCAGTGAATAACCTCCAGGCCAGATGTCACTTTCTGGGCTCTCTTCTCTACTCTTTTCCAGTGGCCCTCTCCTTGGCAGATAGTGTCAGGCAGCAAACAGCTCTGCTATTGCTATTCCTTATTAAATATTTCTCTTCCTACCTCTTGAACAAAACTGTCAATTTATTTCTTAGGTTTCAGCTGCCATGAGACCTATAGTCTATTGACAAAAAGATTCCTAGTTAAAGAGAACACTAGGTTTTAACATATTTGTTGGAAGAATGTTGTCATTGAGTTTTAAAGAGAGATTGCTCTTAATATGTCTGGAAGAAAAACTTGAATGATCCAGCATTTTATATCAAGATGCTTTATTCGCCTAAGGGAAAATCTGATAGAGGGGGAGTGATGGGTGAAGTTTTGGGTGAAGGTTAACGTAAAGAGAAATAGAGGCAACACAGTGGGAGGAGGGTAGATTTCAGGCTGCCAGATCAGTTGGAAGAATTAAATGACAGGCTCCTTGGAGTGAGGATATAATTATGATAAAGAATTTCAATTATTAGGAATTATCTTTCTGATAAAATCAGAGATCTTGCAAGTCCTTGTCTTGCTTTTAATTTTCTATTCTGAAAGCTAGAATAAACAATGAGAGGCATACAGGTTATATTGTTAAATAAATGGTTAACAACTGGCTCTGGGGGGGGATTATACCCATGACACATTTATAAGTTTAATGTACATTATTTCTCTATCACTTTCTTAAATCTAGACAATCAGTAAAACAATAAATAAAGCCTCTATTGGTAGTGTTTGCTGATTTCCAGAATGTAAATACTCACACTTAAAATTTAACAACCCATTCTCGGAGCAACATGAGCTAGATCCAGCACACACTAGGTTCGATTCATATCAATAAGGAAGAAATGATGGGTGAAGTGGGGATGATAGGAGTCTCACTCCTACTCAGGAGGTAGCAACCACAACTTTTTAGAATTTTTGATAGATAAGGTACAGACGAATATCAGATACAGTTCACTTAAATTCAGGAAACCTAATGTAGGCACTAATGCTAGGAAGACAAAGCAAAAATGAAAATCTCTATCCATAAGGAGTTTGTATGCTATTGAGGGAATGCAACAGGTGCCCAGTTAAATAAATACAAAATATACAAAAAACAAATACAAAATAAATATAAACTACAAAATAAATATAAAATAAATACAAAATACAAAACAATTGGAGAGAGAAGGAAAGGCTCTCTGTAGGAGATGACATGAGCTTTAAGGGGAATTAGGAATCCCAAGAGATGGAGGTGAGTATATTAGGCATGTTGGGTAGCTTGGATGAAAGTAGTGTCAGACACTATGCTAGGTGCTAGCATTTTGTCAAAGACAAAAATGAAAGGAGTCCTTGCTCTTAAGCTGTACTTAGCAGAAACAATATATGTTCACAGATAATTTATGGTTGTTCAATCATTTCAATTGTGTCCTACTCTCTGTGACCCCATTTGGGTTCTTTTGGCAAAGATACTGGGGTGGTTTGTCATTTCTTTCTCCAGTTCATTTTATGGATGAGAAAACCAAGGCAAACGGGGTAAAGTGACTTGTCCAGGGTCACACTGTTAGTATGTGTCTGAGACTGGATTTGAACTCAGGAAGATTCATCTTCCTGCTTCTAGGACCAGCACTCTATCCATTGTACCACCTAGCTGATCATAGATAAATAGTACAAAATAATTTTGGAGGGTATGGAGCAACAACTGAGGAATCAGGAAGTGGCACTTGAGTTGAGTCTTGAAAGGATCTAAGGGTACTAAGGAGTTAAAGAGAGGAGGAAGAACATTCTAGGCTGAGGTCTTTCAAAGATATGAAGGCAGTAGATGACTCTCTCTTGCCCTAGGAGAAGATATACACTTCTCCTTTTTGGTTTTCACAACTTGGCTCCAACCTGTCTTTCTAGACTGAATTTACATTATTCCCACTAAAAGACTCTATATTCAAGCCAAATTGTCCACTATTACTTTTATATGACTGGACACTCTTAAGATCTCTCTGAAGAACTTTAGAGATGATTGTGAGACATGGGAGACTTTGGTAGAGGACCACACAGCATGCAACAGCTCAAAAGCAACATGAGATGCTCAAATTTAGACACATCTTCCCTCCAAGTGTTTATACAGACTATTTGTGCCCAACTTGTGTAGAGCCTTCTGAGGACATATTGGACCACAGTTGGACACAATGTACCTTGACCCTGCCACAGTGGTCCTCTTTGACTGTGAAGGATACCCAACCAACCAAATACATGATATTCCAATTCCAATCTCCATTTCTGTGCCTAGAGTGCGCTCTCACTTCAATGGTACCTTACAGAATCTTTAGCTTCCTTAGAGACTCAGATCAAGTGTCAACAACTCTGTTAGGTCTATGCAAATTGGGGCATTATTTGCCTTCTTCAATTCTGGGATGACTCTCCTGTTCTACTAATCTTTTGAATATCATTAGCTCAGCACACAATGCTCCTGGTGCATAGTCAGTGCTTAATAAATTTTTATTGATTGACTGAATGATTTGTCAGTTAGTCTAGGCTTACTAGCTTAAGCTCAGATTATGGAAACTAATGAAGACATTGGAATGGACCAGAAGATCAGGGTATTTGAGAGGATATCAACTGTACTAAGTGGCACAGTGGATAAAATGCTAGGGCTAGAGTCAGGAAGACATCTTCCTGAGTTCAAATCTGGCCTCAAACACTTATTAGCTGTGTGACCCTGGCAAGTCACTTACCCTTCTCTGCCTCAGGTCCTCATCTTCAAGATAAGCTGGAAAAGGAAACAGCAAATCACTTTAGTATCTCTGCCAAGAAAACCCCAAATGAGGTCATGAAGAGTGAGACATAATTGAAAAATGACTAAACAATAACAACAATAGAAAAATGTATATTAAAGTTTACAAGTATGAGTGGGCTGGGAGAGATTCAGCCAGATGTTGATTTTCCGGATGTAGGCAGAGAAGGTGGGGACACAATTCGGAGGCTGGTAGATAACAGCAGTGAGTATATGGATAGGGTGATACAGGTGGGTGGATTGAATCTCAAAGGGAGGAAGGTTGTTGGGAGATAATGGCACTGTGTGGAGTAAGGAGTATACCGCCACCTCTTCTCTTGGCTCAGTATCATGGGGGGCAGTGCTTGAAAAACATTGTGTCCAGTATTCAAGAGGGCACAATTTTTCATGGAGGGGATACAGGTTTCCATGAGTTCAAGAAGGGTGGAATGGGAGAGGAAGGGATATAAGCCAAAAGAAAGTTTGTTAATGATAGATTGGATAGATACCACTACTAGGACTATGCCCAAAGAAATAAAAGAAAGGAAAGGAATCTATCTACATGTACAAAAATATTTATAGCAGGTCTTTTCATGGTAGCCCCAAATAGGAAACTAAAGGGGTATCCTCTTATTTGGAAATGGCTCAACAAATTATGATACATAAATGGATTGGGAAATTATTGTGTCATTAGGAATGATGAAATGAACAATTTCAGAGAAAAGTGGAAAGACTTCTATGAACTGATGCATAGGGAAGTAAGCACAACTATTAGAATAGTTTATACAATAATAACATTATAGAGAAACCAAGTTTGAAAGATGAAAGACTGCAGAACTCTGATCAATGCAGTGATAAACCCACACATCCAAAAGAGTGAAAAGGAAACATGCCACTCACTTCCTACTAGAGAGAGGATGAGCCTGAGGCATGGAAAGGGACATCCATTTTCAGACATGGCTAATGAAGGAGCTTGTTTTGTAGATTAGGCATTGAGGATATGTGTTCCCCCTTACACATTTTTTTAAAAAGTCTGCTCACTGAGAAAAGGGAGGGGTCATAAGAGGCATAGATTAATTTTAAAAACTCGTTGCTTGAAAAAATAATAAACCAAAATGTTAGAATGGCATCTCAGAGGGCACAATGAAAGAGGAAGTCAGAGAAGGCTAGCAGGAATGGGAAGAATGACTTGAACATGGAATAAGGACCAGAGTAAGCCCAGAAGAAAGGATAGTACTAATCAAGATATGATTGATTCATTCAAAGCAGGTCATGGATTTGAACCTCTGTAAACTCTTTCACATCTTCTCTTTCCTCTGCATTACTACCACTACTGCCCTAGAATAGCTCTTTAATACGACCTTCCTGGATTATTGCCATACAGTCCTAAACATGTTCCTTCTTCCATTTTCTTTATCCTTTAAACTTATCTTTCATACTATTGCCAAAATAATATGCCCAACCCCACAGATTTTGGTTATCTCACTTTTTTGCTCAGAAATCTTGAGTAGCTCCCTACTTCTTAAAAAGTCAGGTTTAGACTCCTTTCGTCTTCAATTTGGTTCTACCATGCCTTTTAAGTTTTATCTTATGTTTCTCCTGTACATTAAGTCAAATTCTGGCCAAACTGTACTACCCTTTGTCCCCTGGACATGGTATGTGCTCTCTCGCTTTCATTCTTTTGCTGTTTTCTTCTCTGTCGTATTCCTAGTTATCTTTTAAAGCCATATATAAATTATACATCCTCCATGAACTGGTTAGGAACGAGCTTTCCTCTTTTGGACTTCATATTGTACTGTGTTTTGCAGTTCTCTAGTTAAATTAACATATAGTATTGTGTATTATAGTAATTTGTATTGGTGGCTTATCCCTCACTCAATGAGGACAGGGAAGATATCTTATCTAAACTATGTATCTCTCCTAGTCCCTAGCATACCATGTTTCGCACTGTAAGTGTCTAATAACTGTTCTTTTGACTATTTGTTGCATTTGACTGGATCACCAGATAAGACAAGGAAATGATTTAGATATTCTGTACATAGATTTTAGCAAGACATTTGAGATATCTCATAAAAAAAGATGAAGAGACTAGGGAGTGAGAAATATAGTTAGGTGAATTTGAAACTGACTGAATGATCAAAGTTGATGAATAAAGACTGATGGGTCATTGCTAATCTAGAAGGAGGCATCTAGTGAAATACCCGAGAGACCTGCTTTTGACTTTGTTCCATATGAGTATTTTTTCTACCAAGGTCTTAGATATTAAATCAGAGGGAGATCTCTTGAGGAAGGAGATGTCAAGCTCCAGGGATCTGTGATTAGCCTTTTATTGTTTCACATTTTGATCAATGAGTTAGATAAAGGAGTAGATGACACATTTATTAAATTTGCAGATGGCACAAAACTAAGAGGGTTAGCTTATATGTTGGTTGATAGCCAGAATCCAAAAAGTTCTTGACAGGATGAACTATTGGGCCTAATTTAACAAGAGAGAATTTCATATAGGGATAAATTTACTCTTAAAATTAGGTTGAAAAAAATCAGCTTCATAGGTACAAGATGGGAGAGGCGTGACTAAATAGCAGTTTGTCTTAAAAAGACCTGAGAGTTTTAGTAGAATTTAATTTAGTAGAATTTAATTTAGTAGAATTTAGTAGAATATGAGATAAATCAGGTAGGTGATATGACAGCCTAAACAAAAGAAAACAAAACAAAAACTCAAAGGTAATCTCAGGTTGTATTAAAAGAAGCATCATGTGGCTAAACCACATATAGAGTATAATTTTTATGTCTGGTCCCATCATTTTAGTGGGGACATTGATAATTTAGGGAGTATCCAGAGAGGAGTTACCAGTATATTAAAGACCTCAAGTTCATGTCATATGAGTTGCAAAAACTGGGAATATTTTGCCTAGAGAAGAGATTTAGAGGGAGAAATAATACCTATCTTCAAGGACTGAAGGGGCTATTAAATTGAAAAGAATTCAGATTTATTCCACTTGTCTCAAGAGCAAAGCTAGGAGCAAAGGAGGGAAGTCTCAAAGAAGCTTAGTGTCATTTCTCAAGCTTGGATCTTGTTCATAGATGTTCTTTTGATTCTTCCACCTCTTTCTCCAATTTCAATTTCATGGTGTTATCTAAACCTAGAGTCCATAGTATGTTGCATGTCAATACTCTCATCCCCCAATGAAGGGTTTATCTTGACACAATTCATTAAAAGCAAAGATGAACTGAAGTCCATAGCAATAAAATATTTCCCTAAAAACCCTCAGTTCAGTCTCACACAAATTCTTATCATAGGAAGTATAGGCACAAACAGAGAGTCCACTAATAGAGAGGCACCCATTAGAGAATATACAAAATGAAAACAAATTATACCAAGGATGTGATCCTCTTTCTTAAGCTGAGTAGGTCACTCAGCTGGATTTCTTGGGTCTGCTTCTCTCCAGTCTGACTCACTCCCACTGGACTCTCTTGCTTTCTGTTAGTTGTGGTGTCTCCTACTAGATGAGTTACTTTGCTATAAAATGAAAAGCAATTTCTCTCAGGGTCTAGGATCTTCCCCCACAATTCTCTTATCAATTGCCAGAGATTTCTTGTGCAAAGTGATGGAGTTTCTCTTGTCTCAGCTGCTTCCTTAGAACAGGAAGAAGTTAAAGCATCTGGTTCAAAGCAGAATGACTGATGACTGATTCATGTTGTACAATAATGTCTTGTTCTTTGTGTCTGCCTTGCCTCACCCCAAATGGACAAAACATATTGGACTTTTGGTCAAGGCTTGGTAATGAAAGAGTCAAACCATATAGTAAAATATTATACTTGTACCTTAATAAAAAGAATTTCTATGCTCATCTGGAAACTGATTGATGTTTTCAAGTACACCAAGGAACTCCTGCTGACTACTGTGTTTCAAAGCCAAAAAAGCAGAAAAGGGAAAATTATGAGCCTGAAAACATTTTGTCTCAATCTCTTCTAAAATTACTAGGAGATGGGGGAAGGAGAGAGTAAAGTGGAGAAAACAGAGGAGGAAAAATATGTGCAGAGCATATATGCCTTGTCCCAACATCAGTGGCCCTGTGAGCTTTAGGCACCATTTATGTATCAATGGAAAGCAACCAATAGCTACAGTTTTTACAAATCCTGTCTAAACATACATACTGTACATTCACTACTCTAGTGACTGTTGGAAGTGATAGCTCGGGGTCTCTAGTTATCAGTCAGCTATCATTTATTAAAAAATAAACGTGACTGTGTAACTGTGCTAGGTACTCTGGCAACAAAAAAAGGTAAAAAGCAGCCCCTGCTCTCAATGAGCTCACAATCTAATGAAGGAGACAAAATATAAACATGTACAAACAATGTATGTGAAGGATAAATTTGGCATCATTTCAGAGTGAAAGCACAAAGATTAAGGAGGATGGGAACGAGCTTCTTGGAGAAGGTTGGTCTTTAGATGATATGTGAAGGAAGCTAGGGAAGCCAGGAGATAAGGATGAGGAGGAAAAAAATACTAGGTATGGGGGCCAGTCAATGAAAATGCCTAAAGTTGGAAAGATGGTATGTCACATACATGGAACAGCAGGTAGACCAGACTCAAAGGATTCAAGAATATGTACAATGCATAAGAAGACTGGAAAGACTTTGAAAGTCAAACAGAGGAGTTTATATTAGATCCTGGAGATAATAGGGAGCCACTGTAGCTTATTGAGTAGGGATATGGTCAGACTTGTCTTTTAGGAAGAACAATTTGACAGCAAAGTGAAGGATGAATTAGAATGGGATGAGATTTGAGGCAGAGACCAGCAAGGAGGCTATTGCAATGGTGTAGACATGAGATTATGAGTCCCTATACCAAGATGGTGGGAGAGGCATAAGCTCCCTTTTCTTCTCTGTTAGAGGGAGAATATGTGAGAGATATTATCAAGGTAGAATTGACAGCTGTTGGCAGGTTTGATACAGTAAGGAACTGAATATGACATCTAGGTTGTGAGCCTAGTTTCCTGGCAGGATGGTAGTGGTTGTTGTTCTTATTTCTTGAAGGGGACAAAAATGACATCACTGGGTTGGAGTCAAGGAACAGTGTGTCCACCTGTGGCTGATCAGACCAATAAGAGCTTAGAAGGCTCTAACACAGGTTGGGCACAAATAGCCCTGATAACATTTGGAGAGCAGATGTCTCTAAATGGGAACATCTCATGTTTCTCTTGAGCTGCTGCAATTCTGCTTTGCTCATGGATCACAGCATCATCTTTTTGAGGGAGCATGCCTTCTAGGTGATCCTGTGCCAGTGTCTCCCCTGTCTCACAATCAATTCCAAAATTTTTCAGAAAGATCTTGACAGTTTCCTTTGTATCTCTTCTTCTGATCTCCATACAAATGCTTGCCTTGTATGAGTTCTCCATAAAATAGTCTTTTAGGCAAACATACATTTGGCATTTGGAAAATATGGTCAGCCCATAGGAGTTGCACCCTCTGTAGTAGCGTTTGAATGCTTGGCAGTTCAATTTGAGAAAGAGTTTTAGTGTCCAGTGCCTTATTTTGTCAGGTGAGCTTCAGAATCTTTCTAAGACAATTCAAATGAAAGCGATTCAGTTTCCTGCCATGATGCTGGTATACTGTCCAGGCTTCATAGGTATACAACAATGAGGTCAACCCAATAACTCTGTAGACTTTCATTTTGGTAGCAGCCTGCTACTTCTTTTCTCCTACACTTTTTTTGGAGTCTCCCCAATACTGAACTAGCTCTGTCAATGTGTACCTTAATGTTATTATCTATGTATGTATCCTTGGCAAGTATACTGTTACAAGGTAAGTGAATTTATCCACAGCATTCAAAATTTCTCCTTTTATTAATTAAAATCAGTATTCTGTTGCATCTCAGTCTCAGAGGCTGCATTCAGTACACAATTATCTGTGAACAAAAGGCCATGCACCAGCTTTCCCTCCACTTTATTTTTGGCTTGTAGCCTTTCCAAGTTAAATAGTTACTGTCATTTGACCTTGACATCATTTTCATCCTCTTTGGAGAGCTCCAGCAAGATCACAGAAAACATCATGCTAAAAAGTGTGGGAGTGAGCACATAGCCTTGCTTTACTCCATTGGTGACTGGGAATGCATAAAAGTTTTGTCCATTATCCAGAACCTGTGCAAGCATACTGCCATGAAACTGGTATACAACAATGATGAACTTCCCTAGGCAACCAAACTTTGACATAATTTTTCACAAGCCCTCATGGCTGATAGCATAAAGGACTTGATCAGTTTGATGAGTGTTGTGTACAGACCTCTGTTCTGTTCCTGGCATTTCTCCTGGAATTGTTGGGCAGTAAATACCATATAGATCATTCCTCAGCCCTTTCTGAAGTCACACTGGCTCACAGGAGGATGACCGTCTTCCAGGTAAAGGATTAGACTATTAAGGAGGACTCTGGTAAGAATTGTGTCAGTAACGACTAAGAGAGGGAGACCCTGATTGTTATGGGACAACATATTTCCTTTTCCTTTTTAGAGATGGACAATGGAGGTATGCTCGAAATCCTGTGGATTAACTTCCTCTTGCCATATAACCTGGAATATTTCAGTGACCAGTGGACTCACTGCCTTGTAAATTTCAGCTGGAATAGAGGTGATTTGTCATATGAAAGGATCCTAATAGCATTCAAAACCTCTTCTTCAGGTACAAGTTCAACTAGAGAGGGACTGACTTCAACCTGAGGGATACAGTCAATGGTTCAGTATTGGTTGATGATGGTCTGTTGAGAACATTACAGAAATGTTCAGCTCATCTCTTTAGGATAATGTTCTTATCACTAATCAATGTGACTCCATCAGTCCTGAGTAGTTGAGATGCATCATGGGTTTTTGGTCCATAAATAGCCTTCAGAGTATCAAAAAGAGCTTTAGATTGTGATTATCACAAAACTAATCTCTCTAAGCTTCACTTGGATTTTACTTTTGATGTAGTTAAATGCTGCATTTTTTAAGACAGACAAACTATTGTTCTGGTAAACCTTGAGGAGTTCTTCATTTTTGTTTAGCGGCTTCTGAATTTTCCATCATTTTCATCAAACCAATCTTGATGTTTGTGAGTATTCTGGCCTAGATGAGTAAATGTGGTGCTATACATCACTCCTTTTCTGCTTCACTTTTGCTAGCCTTATGTTAGCTTATCTTTCCCTCCAACTTTGCAACAAACCATTCAAGCAAGGAGAAGTGCTCTAATCAGTTGACAATAAGCCAAAGCAAGATAATCATCTTGCCTTGGGGCCACTGCTTTTGCTGAATGTGAATGTTTAGCTTGAAGAGGAAAAGTTTATGCCAGGTCCAGCAATCTGTGGCATACATTACCATCTCTCACATCCTATCTGCTTCTTTTCTTTAAAATGACATTGTCTATTAAATGCCAATATTTGCTGCCAAGATGCATCCACAACGTTTTATTTCACCTAGGTAAACAGAAGACAGTGTTGGTGATGACAAGGTCATGAGATGTACAAGTCTTCAATAGTAAGTGACTGTTGCTGTTTCTGATTCCATTTTTTCCAAGGACTCCTTGCCATGTCTGATAGTCTGTGCCTACTCTGGCATTAAGGTAACCAAGAATTATAAGCTCAATCTCTTCTGGCACATTGATGATAAGGATCTCCAGGGCTTCATAAATTTTTTCTGTGACTTCACCAGGGTTTGTCATAGTGGGAATATATGCATTGATGATGGTGGTGTGGTGCCTTTTTGCAAGTGGCAATCACATTGCCATGAGCCTGTTATTTCACTCCTTTTGGGAGGAATACAAACTTGTTGATTAGGTTCGTTTGATTGTGAAATTTACACCAGCTTCACAGTACTCACCATCAACTGTGCCCACTCCAGAAAACTGTGTATCCAGCTCTGATTTCAACAAGCTGACCTTCATTTGCCAGTTTTATTTCATACAAGGCTGCTATTTGGATATGATACTTGCTGAGTTCTCCCATAAGAAGAACTGTTTTTCTTTCAGGTCTACTGGATTTCTTGTTGTCCATAATCATGTGCACATTCCAGGTACCAATGGTGAGTGATCATCTTCACAAAAGTTTTTGTACATTTTTTTTGGACTTTGACTGCAGAGTAGGATCCTTACCTACTTTGTAAGCAGGCCAGAGTTATGTGAAGCAGGCAATTTTTAGGACAACTTTTCTTCTAGCACCCTTCCTCATGCCAAGAGGTAAGTAGAGTAGTTCTTTAAAAAGGATGCTTACTCACTTAGCAGGCAGCCAAGTCCCACTGCTTTTTTGGTCCAGTGAGAAGACAACCCTATGACCTGGGCTTCCTGTGTGTGGGGCTGTGACTACAGCTCCTACTGTATTTGTACTTGCTGCTTTATCATTTGCCTGTCACCACAAGATTTTGAGATAGGGAAAAATGATGAAAATGGTATTGGTGATGTCTTTTGATTTGCACATAAATTGGATTTAAGTGAGGTAGAGTTGTGTGAAGTTGCTGGACTCACTCTCTCTTCCAGAGTCATTGAAGTCCAATCACAAGACAAAGTCAAGATGATTGGTGATGACTCGGGATGTAGTGGATGACCTTGGTGTCTTCAAGGGTAAACAAAGCTCTAAGAGCTCCTGAGCATGTGCTTCTACTACCTTCATAGTGCATTGGAGCAAGCTATTCACATCCACTCATTCAACTGGAGGAAGTCTTCACAGCTCACCAACAGGTTTCAGACCTGTTGGTTACCCTTAATCTGGCTTAGTCTACTGAAAAGGGTTTACTGGAGTGCGGCTGCTATGTATGCTACAGCTTCTCAGAGCTACAAGTGATAATTGGGTGACTAGTGGACACCAAAGGTGGAAAGCATCCCTGAAAAGGGCTCTGTAGCCCTCACATCAGAGCTTCTAGTCTTCTCTGAACATCTAGATATCCCTAGAGGATGGCAGTACTTTTGACAATAACAGAGAAGTTTGGAAAAAGAAAGTTCAGTTTTGAAAATATTGAGCCTAAGATGTTCAAGGATTATCCAGCTAAGCCTGCCTAAAAGGCAGTTGGAGATGTGAGAACAGAGGTTAGGAGAGAGATCAGAGATAGACAGGTAGACTCTAGAATCATTTGTATAGAAATGATCATTGAAGCCTTGGGAGGTGATGAGATCACCAAGTGAAATAGTATAGAGGCAGAAGAGGATCCAGGAAAAAGTGTGGGGGACCTCACTGTTAGTGGGTGGAATATAAGTTGAGACTTAGCAAAAGAGACAAGATGGAGTGGTCAAATAGATAGGAGGAGAAACAGGAGAGAGTGCTGCTAGTTAAGGAAAATATTAGAGGTAAGAGTAAACTATTGAAGAAACAGATTTCCTGAAGCTAGAACAAGATAATTTTAAAGAGGAAGCAGGACTAAGGTGAATGACAGATCTTTGCCTTTATCCCTTGCTACTTCTAGGGTTACCCTGGGAGACTTTCAAAGTTTCAAAATAATAATAGTAACTCACAGTATATAGTGCTTTGTGACTTCAGAAAGTTCATTCACATGCTTTACCTCTCTTGATTCTCACATTAAGGAAAGTACGGTGAAGTACTGAGCCTTAGTGAAGTTAAGGTAACCTAGCCAGTATGTACCAAGGTTAGACTAGAACCTCAGTCTTTCAGCTTCCAGTCAATGTTTTTCCCATGACTTCATACTGCCTTTCACTTAGCAACCAAAGTTGAGCAACCATAATAGTGCACATTTACATCACCCAGGGTCTAGGAGTTCCCCTTCCAGAAAAGGAAGTCTGACCCTGAGCTATGGTAGACTAGTTTCATCTTGGCCATGGACCTCACCTCTTAAACAGGGGAGTCAGATGGTTCTTAAACTCTCTGGCTTGTTGCCCTCTGCCCAGATTTTCAGGGACACTCTCTTCAGTAAAGCTTAGTTTCATGTCTAGGGACACTCCTATAAAAGATTAATAGGGTCTCTTCTAGAAAAAGTATTTGACTTGTGAAGTAGCTCATTCAGCATAGCAGTAGACATTGTGACTCTTCATCAATCAGCAATGACCCTTATGCCATAACAAAGCTATTGAAAGGACCTAGAGTTTTCATTAATCTTGGCACCAATAATTATCATGTATGAGTCTTCCATCATAGGAAAGTGGAGATCATTGCCAATGACTAAAGAAACAGGATCATTGTTTTACTGACATAGAATATTTAATTGATGATACTATAAAGAATCCCACCAACACAACTTTTGATGCCAAGTGTCTGATTGATCACAGATTTGATGATGCATTTTTGTATAGTCTGACATAAACCTTCTATGAAGGGGAAATGACTTCTTAGTCTTGACAAAAAGGAAAGAAATCATTTCAGCTCATCTTGAGGATACTACTACAAATGCTGTGGTCATAATACTAGTCTTCTTCAATGACTCCCACCATTGGGTCATCAAAGATACTGAAAAACCATCCCTGGTCTCAATGTGTTTTAGATCATCAATAATCCAATTGCTATTTCTATTGCTTTTGGCTCAGTTGGTGCTTAGAGAAATGTGTTGATCTTAGACCTCAGAAGTGGGAATTTCAGTATCTCTATCCTGCTCATTTAATATAACATATTTGAAGTCAAATTCTTAGCTAGGGACATCCACTTATTTTGGGAAGGACTTTGACAACTGAGTGATCAATTATTTCATTACTGAATTGAATTACCAACACAGGAATGGCACTGGTGAGATTAAGAAAACTGTTTACAACCTCTGCACTGCTATGAATGTGCAGAGTGTGTCATCTTTTTTCCAGTACCCAGACTAGTACTGACATTGAGACTCTCTGTGAAAATATTCTATGCCCCACTTTGAAGAGTAGACTGCTAACCTCTTCCATGGCACCTTGAATCCCATGGAAAAGACAATAAGAAATGCCACTCTATATAAGTCACAGATCCATGACATTATCTTGATAGATGATTCCACTTGCCTCCCTAAGATCCAGAAATTTCTGCAGCCCATCTTCAATGGCAAGAACAACAATATCAAAATTCAGTGCTGAACAAGTGCTGAGACTATTATAGTGTATGGTGTAGCTGTCCAGATGATCATCTTATCTGGAGATAAATCAGGAGGTGACTTGTTGCAGTTGGTTGTCACTTCTCTCTCCTTCCTAGGATGTTCCTAAGATTGAAGTGGTCTAGGTGGTCTCCACCAAGGTAGTGGAACAGTTTCATGCTGAGGTCCTTATTCTGTACTTACTCTTGAAAAAGAGAGAGCATCCTATGCAGAGTTTATTATCTTCAGTGTATCTGCTGTGGATAAGGGTACAGAAGGAGAATAAGATGACTATCACCGATGATGAAGGCTTCTTGAGAAAGAGATATCGAGTGTATGGTCCAAGGAGATGAGAAATATAAGGTGGAAGGTGAGAAGCAAAGACACAAGGTGTCTTCTGAGAATTCATTTGAATATTATACTTTCAACATGAATGCCATAGTGGAGGATGAAACTCTCCTTTGAAAAAACTAGTGATGAAGACAGAAGATTCTTTACAAATATAGTAAAATAATCAATTTCCTTAGTAAGACTGCTGCAAACAAAAAATTTGACTACTATCAGAAAGAGTTGAAGGTCTGTAGCCACATCATTACTAGATTAAGTCAGAGTATAGAGGGTATCCCAGGAGGAATGACTGATGATGTACCATGTGATGGAGCAGTCTCACTCAAAAGTCTTTCTTTGGACCAACTATTGAAGAGTTCAACTAAATTTACCAGAAGAGAGAGCACTTCTCATAGCATTTATTATTTTTAATTTTAATTTTTTTCAATTATTAAGCATTCATTTTTTTCCTTTTCACCTCCATCACCCTTCACTGGGGAAAAAAAGAAAAAAACAAAACACTTGTAACAAATATGCACAGTTGAGCAAAACAAATTCCCATATTGGCCATGTCCAAAAATGATTCCACACAGCTGTTCAAAATTGAAGGATCCACATTTGTAGCCAAAGCTGGGTGCAGCAGTAATTTAAAAATCACATTTACATGGTTGTGCAAATTCTGGGCATTCTGAATACTTGAATGCATGCAGAAAGAGAGAAATGAACAACATGGTGCTTTCTCAGTATTGGAAATAAGTAGAAATAAAATTTTTGTCCTACAGAATAAAAATTATTTAAAATTGGCACCATAAAAATTATAAAGAAGATACTAGGTATTAGATATCTATTTCCTTTACCAAAAAAAAGAAATGTTTAAAACACAGAGGGCTCATGAGCATGCATTAGCAAATACTTAAAAACCTGGAAAAATAAACAATTACATCTATTATGTTTTCCATAAATGTAAAAGAACTTTTGGGAACTGTTGCACAGATACTTCATTTTTACCTTGAATCTGTACTCCCTAAGCAATTCACAAAGTCCAGATGTTTTGGCAATCCAGAGGTATGGTTTGGGCTTTCTTAGTCTTTTAAGCTCCCCAATCAATTATTCCCTGCTATTTATGCTAATTTTGGCCTAACAATTAACACCAAGAAAATAGAGGTTATCCACTGGCCAGTAACATACCATCCATGTGTGGAACCATTGGATGCATTAAAGGAAGAAATTTTGAATGCTGCTGATAAGTTCACTTACCTTGGCAATATACTTTCCAGGGACATATACTAGATAATAAGATTGATGCACACATTGCCAGAGCTAACTCAGTGTTTGGGAGGCTCTGAAAGAAAGTGTGGGACAGAAGTATTAGGCTGTCTACCAAACTGAAGGTCGACTGAGCCATTGTGCTGACCTCATTGCTAATTCCAGTGAAACCTAGAGAGTCCACCAGTACCAGGAGAGGAAACTGAAACTGAATTGCTTCTATTTGAATTGTCTTAGGAAGATTCTGAAGATACCTGGCAAAATAATATACTGCATGCTGAAGTCCTTTCTTGAGCTGAACTGTCAAGCATTTAAACTACTGAAAAGAGCATAATTCCCTGCCTTCTGGCTTTCTTGGCATCTTTTAAACCTCAGTTAAAGTTATACTTTCTATCAGAAACCTTTCCTAGTTCTCCTTCTGAGTTTATCTCCAATTAATCCTACACATCCCTTGTTTGTAACCAAAGCAAGAGAGCGTCAATTCTCATGAAGTCTTCTTTAAGCTTTGAATTACTTTGGACCCTTCTGGCTTCCAGCTTCTAGAAGGAAGAAGGAAGAGGCCAACCCTACTTCAGGTTGCTGTAGGAGAAGACTCTGGGAAGACATGGCAGGAGTTGGCCATCTCTATCATGTCTCCATCCCTAGCTTGCTATACTAGAGACTTCAGGGAGTTTTCCCTTGGGTGAGATCTAGGACTCTCTCTTGATTGAGCTGTTACCTTATTCCTTATGGGAGAGGTCCTTTACTCCATATCATCTGGTATATATTCTCCTATGGATAGCTTCTTATTGCTGTTTTGCTACCAGTTTGGATAGATGGGTTTTCTTGGCTAAGTGCTACGTTTGTTCATTGTATTACTGGTATTTGATGGGAAAGTACTCAAGCCTTGGACATAAAGCTTGGGGTTCTCCTTTCTCCCCAATAATGAGAAAAAATAATCAGCAGTTAGCTTGAACCTGATCATGTCTCATAGACTACAATATTTAAGGGAGAGGAGAGATCTATTTCTAGCCCAGTGCTTCCTATCTCTGAAGAGAGCAGAATGGCCTCCAGTTCCAACCTCCTGGCAGACTTGAAAGTCTCTCTCGGGGAAAGGTTTGGTAGGGGTAGAAAAGAAGGTAGAAATGTTTTCTATTCTGCCTTCCTTCTGACCACACAATGACAATGGCTCTTCCCCCTCTGCAACATGTAGTGGGGATGGGACCACATGCCACACATGAGGCCCACTATGGATAATTACATAATATTAAATACATGTTTCCATAAAATTCTTTAACACTTTGCAAACTTTAAAACAGAAAACTTAATGTTGACAAAGTCTAGTACAGTGGCATTAAGTACAGATCAACACAAGAACGTCAGGAAATCCTTCTACTGTTGTTTCTGATGGCCAATGGGGAAGGTCTGAGGGAAGATCTTAGCAACAGCTGTTATGGGAGGGTATAGAAGCCCTATGCAAGCAGAAGGGTGACTTCCTTTTCTCTGTAATGGCAAGTAAGGCACAGAAAGAGAGAGTCTGAGCTGGGCACACTTTGTTGGTCTGCTTCCTTAAGGGGGGGGGGTAATTTTCTAATTTTAAAATGTCTTAAACCTGCTGCACTCTGAAGCTTGGATACCACTGGGGCCCTGCCTAAGGGCTCTTCTGGACCCTCCTGGCTTAAGAGTGATTATCAATAGTAACTATTGCTGTTTCCCTCCCAGCCTGATGCTTTTCTTTTTCCTTTCCTCATTAAAGAGACCATGTCCAGGTTATTTCTTAAATAGATCTATTCAACGAATGGCAGTTACCTCACTCTAAGGGAGTACCTGCCAAGGTTTCCCAGTGCCTCCTGGGTCATGTCCAGTCATCCTGATGAATATCTGCTCACTGGATTCAGATGGCTTTGGAGGAGAAGTGAGGCTAGTGACCTTGCACAGCCTTCCCTCACTCAAAACAAAGTCAAGTGCAAGTTATGCCATCATTTCTCTGATGGCATGGTCTTCTTTGGCAACGAAGGATGAATACACCCTGTGAGTAGACGCAGCAGCTGGGTAACTTAGCAACTTAGCATCTCTTCTCCTGTCTGTCTCCCCCTCCCCTTCTTTCTCCTCTCCAAAGGAAAGTAAATTTCGATGGCCAAAAGATGCCCAGTTGACTTGGGTTTTACTGGTAAGTAAAACCTTTCCTTTCCTTTCCTTTCCTTTCCTTTCCTTTCCTTTCCTTTCCTTTCCTTTCCTTTCCTTTCCTTTCCTTCTCTTCCCTTCAATTCCCTTCCCTTCCTTTCCTGAAACCTTAAACTTACTGCACTCTGCATCTTGGGCATCACTGGGACCCTGTCTAAAGGCTCTTCTGGATCCTCTTGGCTTAAGAGTGATTATCAATAGTAGTTGTTGCTGTTTCCCTCCCAGCCTGATGTCTTCCTTTTTCCTTTGTCTTTCTGTCGCAATATAAAAAAGAAGAATTTCTAATTGCCCTACATGTAATTAATTAAAAAAAAAACAAAACAAAAGCAAAACTGTTGATCCAGGTTGATCCAGGAGGGAGAAAAGTTGTGGAGAGGGTAGAAATGGCACTTCTTGCCACTTTGAGAAATACACTTTTAAATCCATGCTGTCTTGGCATTGCTTTTTCTCCCATTGAAACTTGGCTTATTACCTTGTGTATAGGCTCCATGCCAGCCTAACAGATGGGCTGGGATGTGGACAGCCAAGAGAAAATGATCGAACATCAAATGTGTTTCTTGAGGGGTATGAATCTCAGCCAGGAATGTTAAAATGTCTCCTTGCCTTGAATGACGGTGCTACTTAAGGGGACATACTACCACTTCTGTTCAAAAGCAGATCAAATTTGATTTCCTGTAAATGGAAACTTAACTTTTAACCTTTAAAGTCCTGTGAATTATTATGTTCTTTCTGAAGTAAAACTGAAGAAATGTTCATGAAGGAGGCTTCCATTTCTCTTACATTTTTGGTTATTGTCTTTATAGATTTAGACAAGGAGTATGCCATTAAGTGCAAAGATTCTCCTATAGAGGAAGAAGAGAAATCCATAAAGAGTTTGTATAGTTTTTTTGTAAAAGAACAGTAATTTCATTATATTTCATATTGTCCTACCTGCTTGTTGATATCATGGATTTAGATCTGGAAGGGACTTTGGAGACCACTGAGTCCAACTACCTCATTTTTTAATAGAAGAGGAAACTGAGACATAGATGGGCTAAGTGACTTGACCATGGTCATACTTTTCCACTTGAGTTCATCAAATACTCTGAATTTGAAAGTTGCTAGTGATAGCATAATGCCTTTTTTGTTTTCAAATGCTCTGCTTCTTCATCTCTTTTCTTTAGTGACTGCTTTATAGTGACAGTGAGAAAAAAAACAAAGAACCTCTTTACTTCAGTGGTGGACCAGAGAAAGTCAACACATATGGAAAGCCAAGAACAGGGGAGAGATAGGATGTGAGTAGAAGGAAGAGAGGATCAAGTAGAAAGCACAAATGTGCATGAAGGGTGCAAAAAAATAATATTGTTCACTAATAGACATTTTAAAATGTAAATATTTATATCTGTGGTTATTCTGTACTTGACAAATATAATCACTAAATATGAATATTTCCATACATACAGTAGAAATGGAAAAAGAAAGGTCTATGTGTGAAACCACAAACCTTTTTCACATAATTTGAATTTTCTTATTTTAAAAGAACGTAAGAAATTCAACATTTTTTTCAATGTTGTCCTCCCTGACTATAACTTCTTTTGAAATTTATCCTCCTCCTTCTTCTTTTCTTCTCTATTCTTCTTTTTCTTCTCCTTTTTCTTCTTCTCCTCTTTCTCTTTCTTCGCCTCCTCCCCTTTTCTCCTCACTTTCCCTTTGCTTCTCCCTTTTCATCTTCCTCTCCTTTTCTTCCTCTTCCTTCCCTCTCTTTCTCCTTCTCCTTCACCCTATTTCTCTCTTTCTCCTCTCTTTTTCTTTTTACATTTCTATCAATAGTCACCTTTGATTTATTAAACCAACTAGAGAAAATTAAAACCATTTAAACCTGTGTTTCAGAAGAAAAAAAATTAACTTCCAGACATTTTAGAAACCTGGTAAATTTACCCTACTGTATGTCCCAGTGTCCACTCTTCTACAAACATACTACCCAAATGCACTGACAAAGAAACCTTTTAACAAGAACAGGCAGACAATAATCTATGACATCAACAGTGATAACAGTTTAGTGCTCACCTAATAGGTCCCCAAAGTCAGTTTCCAGAGGAAGGCATCTTTCATACAAGTGGCCTCTTGTCAGTTATTCTCTCATCTTTTGGGAAGAATGTTTCTCTAGTATCTCATGATCCTCCGCCCTTTTTCCACACTCACTTTGATGGCAAGGAGGCTGTCCATTTGCTTCTTTCTCCAATTTGATCCATTTCCTACCCACTGCTGACAGAACTATTCCCATGTGCTTCTTAATAGCAGTAATTCACTTACAAACTCCAATTCTACTCATTCTGTGGCCTGCTTTATCACTAGCATAGTTACCCATTTTCTGGCCTGTTGCCTTTTTCATTGCCACTCAGATATGCATAGATCTCCTAGGTACTTTGAGTATTGAACAGAGACATTCTAGGAGTGCTTCTTCTGACATAGGTGGTGGTCATTCCTTTTTCAGTGCAGTCTCTACTAAGCTGACAAGACAGGACCCTCCCTATGACCATTCTGACTGCCTGCATGTCCATCAGTCTCTGAATTTATTGGTCTCAATAGGACATAAAATGGACAGGATGTCTATTGTGCTATTTTCCACAGATAATCCTCCACTTCTTTAGAGTTAGGGCTAGCATTCTAGGGTCTAACAGCCACTGTTATTGACTCTATATTTAGGACAGTCTATGCAATCCTATTTTCCCAAATTCTTAAGAAAAGAGTTCCTCTTTCCTCAAAGGGCTGTAAACCTGTATATACCCTTTGATCCAGCAATCTCACTGCTTGGTATGTATCCCAAAGAGATCCCAAAATTTAGAAAAGGACCCACATGTACAAAAATATTTATAGCAGCTCTTTTTGTGGTGGTAAAGAATTGGAAACTGAAGGGATGCCCATCACTTGGGGAATGGCTGAACAAGTTGTGATATATAACTGTGATGGAATACTATGTACTATAAGAAACAATGAGCAGGCAAATTTCAAAAAAACCTGGAAAGACTTACATGAACTGACACTGAGTGAAGTGAGCAGAACCAGGAGAACATTGTACACAGTAATGGCAACACTCTGTGATAATCAGCTTTGATAGATTTAGTTATTCTCAGAAATACAATGATCTAAGACAATTCAAAAATACTCATGATGGAAAATGCTATTCACATCCAGAGAAAGAGCTATGGAGTCTGAAAGTAGATTAAAGCAAACTATTTTCTCTCCTTTATTTTTTTCTCATAGTTTTTCCCCTTTTGTTCTGATTCTTCTTTCACAACATGACTAATGTGGACATATGTTTAATATGATTGTACATATATATATATATATATATATATATATATATATAGCCTATATCAGATTGCTTGCCATCTTGGGGAGGGGAGAGGAGAGGGAGAGGGGGAGAGAGGGAGAAAAAATTTGGAACTCAAAATCTTATAAAAGTGAAGTTGAAAACTAAAAAAAAATCAAGCCTAAGAAAAGAAAAGAAGACTTCCTTTCCTAGGAGACTACTCTGTCCAAAGAGAAAAATAGGTTGTTATGGCATGAACTGATCTTGAAAGATCTTGAAGGAACATGTTGGGCTATTAAGAAAGAATAAATTGATATCAGAAGCTCTGGGGCATTATTAATTCACAACAAAGGGAGTATCCACATTGATGAAATCCCAGAAGTATCAGCAAATTTGCTCATTCAGCAACCATGAATCAAGTACCCACTATATGCAATGTACTCTGATTTAGAGTTGTGTGTTGATTTCAACAATACATTGGACAAAACATCTCTTTATTGCCTCCTGGGCAAGAGTAAATGTGGATGGGATGACCACAGTTAGTTAGATTCAACTCCAGTAGGCTTCCAATCTGGGGAAAACTCTTCCTATCCCTTTCTTATTCTGGAAGATCTCTTTGTCCCACCCTCTGATTGGTTGTTTCCTCCTGGAAACTCCATTTTTAAGAAGAACCTTCAGGCCAGCCATGATCATTCCTTCTTTCCTCTGACACTCTGCTCTAGATTCCTCTCCCCCTCTGGCTATTCAGTTTCCTTTAATGTGTTGTCTTCCCCCATTAGAAATGTAAACTCCTTGAAAGCAGGAGAGTTGGGGCTGTCATAAAACACTTATTAAATGTTTGTTGACTTAATAGATCACTGAACACAAGACTAAAGAATGTTAATTAATGTGTCCATGTTGACTTGGAGGGAGGGAGAATTTTGAAGAGTTCTGTTTTCAGTCTTTTTTCTGTTCAATTTTTTTTTTTGATGATGCTGATAGATCCATAGTAGAGTGCTGACCTTGGAGGGAGGAGGAGCTGAGTTCAAATTCTGCCTCAGATACCTACTAGTTTTGTGATCCTGGGCAAGTCACTTAACTCTGTTTGCCTCATCTATGAAATGATCTAGAAAAGGAAATGGCAAATCATTCCAATATCTCTTCCAAGAAAACTCCAAATGGGGTCATGGAGAGTTGGATAAAACTGAAATGACTCAACAACAACGACAAGAGCAAACAAATAGATGATATCAAGCTTGTAAATAAAGTTGTAAGAGATAGCTAATTTGTTGAATGACAGAAGTTACTGGGAAAAATTTCAAATTCCTTTACCTTCCATTTAAGTCTTCCACAATTTGACTCCAAATACCTTTCCACAAGACTCTCTCACGAATCCCTAAATCTGTCATGAGAGAGAGATATATGACCAGAAAAGTAGGTGGGCTGGTCATGAGGTGATTGACTGATGGATGGCTTGCATTCCCCATTGCTATTCAGCTAATGTCAACAGGCATACTCCATACTGGGTAGATCCCAGTGGAAGATTTGTAGGAGATCATGAACAAGAATTGAATAGGGTTAGGAAATATGGATGGATTGCAATCTACACCACTGAGTCATCTACATCAATGAGACCACAGATTCATCAAACTAATCCTACAAACTAAACTACTCTGATCCATCCCACCATCTTCCCCCCACTTTGTCTTTCCTCATGCTGTTTCCTTTGTCTACGATGTCCTTTTTCATAGTTCTGCCTGTCGAATGACTATTCATTTCTCAAGGTCCAGCTCAAATGTTCTATTTTCCATGGAAGCTTTCTTGATCGTTGTAGTCAGAAGTGGTCTCTCTTACCTTGAAACTAATAGTTCTTTGTATGTCCATGAACACTTCTCAGAATATTGTTTTTTAATACATAAAATGAAATACATGGGATTATAAAGGAGAACGACTATGTTAAAATACAGTTTCTGAAACATTAAAAAAAACCCCACCAAGTTCATGGACTACAGGTTAAGAACTGCTGTAAGAGGCACCTACTTGGCATGCTGCATAGAATTTAGGGCTTGGGGTCATGGAGACATGCATTCAGATCCTGCCTCAAGCTATGTCACTGAAGGAAAGTCATTTCACTTTTAATAGGACAGGTAATGTAGCATCTATCTAATAGACTTGCTGTAAGGATCAGATGAAATAATATGTGAAATACTTTGCAAATTTTAAAAGATTACATAAATGTAATCATTATCAAGGCCACTTACCATGCTAATTTTTTTCTAGGGAGGTGGGGAAGGCAGATCTATGATTTCATCCTTTAGCGAATCCTTGGTGAGCAGTCTTCTTCCACCAATGTAGAGCTGCATTAACTTTCCAGTTTAGTCTCAGAGAGTAACCTGCAGTTCCAAGAGGTTAAGCCAATTGCTCAGTCACATAGCCAATATGTATAAGAAGCAGGACTTGAACCCAGGTCTTCCTGACTCTGAGTCAAGTTCTTTATTCACACCACACCACACCAGCCTCCTACTCTCATGCTAATTATCTAAGCAAATGCATTCTTAAAAAATGGCTAGAGTCAGTGGTATCTCATGTTTTTTCTGTATCAAGCATAATAAGCAACATAAGACACAAAAGCCTATCTTTGGAGAAAGAAGCACCAACACCTCAAACAGTTCAGAGGGCTGGAAAATGTTAAATGCCTCTTTGAGAGGAGGTTGTTAAAATGAAGGCTATCAAAGGAAATTTATTGTGTGTTCTTGTGCATGGTGCCAGAAGAATTTTATATGCTTCTTTGGGAAGGAGATGCTTTTCGATTGTTTTTAGAGGCAGTGCACCTCATTTGCTCTAAGGGAATTCTACTGACGGAAGCACATGACAGAAGGAATGCTATATTTGAAAAATGTAAATCATAACGTGGAAAGTCTTACGTTGCCTATGGCTAATGGAGGATGAACAGAGATACAGTCTTTCTTAGCACATTAAACACCTTCTTGAAGTGACACTTTAAATGAATTGGTGGGTCCTGGACAAATTATATGGAGCCCCCTGGGCATACAATCTCTTGGTGGGAAGCACAGGGAACAGGAAGGAGAGGGAAGCAATGGAGCTGAATGGTGCTGCAAATACCAATGATGGTAGCAGCACATGGCTAATGCACCTAAACTTTTCTTCCAGAGGATAAATTCGTCTCAGTCCATTATTCATTATATTTTACTTATGACCACTTTTCCCTGATGTCATCTTTGTGCTGGGGGTTGCAGTTACTGGGGGGCTTTCAGAGATTTGTCCTTAACTTCTTGTATCTTGAAACCACACCCGGAAATCTGGGAAAATTTTTACATTGGATAGTATAGAAGATGGTTCCTAACTACTTAATTGCACAATGCCATCTGAGTTTACAATTGATTTAATTAGGCACCATCACATAATGTGAATCCTGTACCTACTTACAGTGCCACTCATTCAAAAGCTTTTGGATAAATGCCTTCTAGACTCCCAAGTCAGCCAGGATACAGTGTTGGTATCTATCATTATCTATCTATCTATCTATCATCAATCTATCTTTATCATCTATCTCTCAGTATAAATCTCTCTTTCTCTCTCTCTCTCTCTCTAGCAAGATTCCACTGAGTCCAGTTTCCCCAATCTATCCCATTACACATGCTATCCACATTAAACATCCTCTCCTTATTAATGTTGAATCTCCACTTTTGGAGTTGGGGATGGGGGGAGGTTGAGGTTTGTGATTTTGGACCTGAGGAAAGAAACTTTTCTGGGAAAAGAGATATGGTCCAAATCCCTATAGGAAATAAGGTCCGACTGGTGAGATAGATGGCAGCAAGGATGTGCTGGTAAATGTTTAATAACTGTCAGCTCTCTGGAAAAAAAACCCAAAACAAAACCTAAGTTTAATTTATATTATTAACATTTTCTCCATCACTTTAAGTCTACAATAAGTCAAAACAATAAATCAAGTAGTAATTTGTAGCATTTGCTGATTTCTGAGGTGTAAATGCTCCTACTTTTCATACCTTTTTGGCAGTCTGATAAAATCTGCAGACTCCTTGTCAGAATAATTTTTAAATTCATAAAATAAAATACACAGGATTACAAAAGTGATCAATTATATTAAAACTCAGTTACCAAAATATTTTAAGGATGTTTGATCCGGCTCCAGCATACATCTAGGTAAAAGACAGGAATGGAGTCCAAAGCAACCATCTAAAGTCTGTAAAATTTAAAATGGAACAAGAAGTTGACAGGACACAGGGGAGTAGTGAACACTGTAAAGTGATGGGTCACCATATAATCTTCTTTGCCCCAAATAGCATCCTTTTATGGGTTGGCCTATGCTAGCTAGATCCCCTCCTTATTCCACTTCTCCAGCACTTCTGTGAGCCCAAATAGCTTTCAGTTGCTTGCTTATATGTGTTTTGTGTTCATTCTTTTCTTCACTGTTTGTACTTCCCATTCTTGTCCAGTATCCTTGTCATCACTGCTTCAAAACCTCAAAGGCAAAGTTGATAGTGTTTGTGAACTTCATTTCTCAAGATGATTTGAAAATATGTAGTTTTGTGAGATAGGTGAACTTTCTCAGAGTTACATGGTGGCATCCTGTTTAGTATTCTGAAACTTGATGTGATTGATACTTGGCATAGTGGACAGAAGGTTGGGTTTGGAGTCTAGGAAGACCTAAGTTCAAATCTAACTTTTGCAATTAGGAGCATATAGAGGACTCTAGGGAAGCACAAAGTTTCAAGGAACTTGAGAAGTCAACTATTCCAACCTACACTTGACCAAGAAATTCCTCTACTGATTTATCCACTGTAGGGATACTTTATGCAGGATCAATACATAATGATATAGAAGCCTGCCAACCTGCTATGTGCTCCACTGAAAATACAATTGAAATGAACTGCTACAAAATTTTGCTTCATCTCCATAGTCATAATTAACTTAGATATAGAACGATGAATTAAAGTTTCCAAGGTCTCACAAATCAGAGGAAGGATGGGAATATATTCTGCGTATCCCTCCATTCCTCTTATTTACCCTTCATCCTATGCCTACCCCTACTCCCCTCTTTTCCTACTGATATATACAAGTCAGACACACTTTCTTTTCATATATTATTCTTGTCTCTATGTCACCATCCATCTTCCATAACTATCCTGATGGAGACTGTCCCCTAGTTCTTTTAAAATTTCATCTGCATCAGGGTGACATTTTTGTAGTACATCTGTTCTTCCTAGTTCTTGTTCCAAGACTAGCCCACCTTTATTCCTAATCATAATTTCCCTAATGTCTTTTACATCACTTATTATCTTAAGTTACAGCCTATTTACCACTTACCATGGCCTCTCCAATGTCCTTTAGGTCACTTGTAATTTTTGTTCTTCACGTTATCATAGTGTTGCATGATTGGCAGGCATCCAGAACTGTTGGGAGAGTCCTGCTAAAACAATTTTTTTTTAATGGCATATCCAACTAGGGATGACTGAAAGTGCTATGCATTTAGTAAATGCAATCCAACCTCCTCTTCTTCACCTATTTGATTCTGGACCCAGTTTATTGTCTACTCAATCTACTAGCTATGTTGTAGATTCTTCTGTTTTATGTAGCATGGTGGGCATACATAGTTTTCTCTGCCCCTTTTTCACTTTCACACTCTGGATTAGGTATATAAGATGCCATTTCAATCAGTTTTTATTGCGTACACTTTATCCCTGACTAGGAACCAGTGATTCCTATATTTTAAGTCTTAGGTTAGAAATAAATCCTATTCTCAACCTGAGATTCGGTGATGAATGATCAGAAATCATCCTTTGAACAATAAATTCTAGAATATTGCTAAAGAATTCAAATCAAGCTCACGAGATTTGTTAAAAATATTTGTCCTTCTCTAGCCCTCCCATATCTCTCTTTTTTCTAAGTTATCTCAAAGATTATACAATAAAACCTCTACTGAGAATTTTTATTTTTATTTCATTTTTATCCTTCTTCATGAAAATAATAAGCAGTCTTAGTGAGCATGTCTCTGTTTTAGGCATTACTTGATATTAATAATTGAAGGGTTGTTGAATGAAATTATCTCTGTAGTTTCATCTGTCAAGGAATCTTGTTAACCTTTATACTTCTTGATTAGTTTTGTGACAGTGAAACCACACTCTTCTGTAGAAAATTACCTGTTAGTTCTTGTTTCATATGAACATCAAGGGTATTTCTGATATGTGTACTAGCTATTCTCATAGAGTTTTTCCAGAGATGAGAAAGTGGACATACAGATAAGTAGACATTAATGTTTTTCATCCACCTTTTTTTGTTAGCATTTTAACAGTGATATTTTCCATTTTATGATTTCTCTTTTTGATAGCTTGAATATTAATCCCTGAAAGTCTGTGAACTTGTGTTGCCTCAAACATAGATTTCTTTTGATAGTGTGTGACTGGTTCTTTCCATTATTCTTGATTTTATGTTCTCAAATACCAATCCTATTTCTTCATATTGCACATTTATACTGAAATGGTGGAACTTAAATATCTCTATCATTTAGGATGAAAATAAATAGCTATAAAATGCTGGAAAATCTGTTCCATTTTATGTCTACTTGTTGTGTTTTCAATTTTATTTAGAAATATTCTTGGGATGATCTATGATAGTTGCATCTCATGGCAAATTTTGTCTAATTCACTGCTTTTTGCTAATCAGTGGAAATCTAGAGCGTATAATCTTCTACCATTCTTCTTAGCAATAGTTTGAAAATAACCTAGCACTATAAACTGAGCTTTCTTTTGGCTACCACATTTTTCTACTTGTCAAAGAGATTAAATGTCTGCTGGTTGAAGCAATTTATGGGCTCTTCTGACTCCTTGTTCTGGCAACTATTTAATATTTAGTCTTTAGCCCTGGACCTCATGCATAGCAGCTATTGTCAATAAATATTTGCTGACTCAGTATCATTTAAAACACTTTAAGAAATGGCAATAACCAGAATCAACTTCTTCCCTTTCATCCAGTACCTATTTTCCAGAGTCACATGTTTGTTAGGTAGACTCAGTTGAAGCTGTAATAACCTCACATCAACATTGTTATTACTTTATTCTAGTTGAAGAAAATATTTGTGCAGATATGAAGCACTGGAATAATCTACAAAACTTTGGCCTTTAGTATTTCTCATTTTCCAGTATATTTTTCGTAGTTATCCCTGGTGTTCAACTTTAACTGAAATGTCAGAGTTTGTGTTGAATTGCTTTGGAAAGTTTTGACAGGTTCTTCAAAGAAGTCATCTGTTTCTTCACATTCTGCAGCGGATGATGGCATGTAAGCTGCAATTGTTTTATTACAATGGGTTGTTCTTTTTTTTGGTTTGTGTGTTTATTTATGTTCGTCATGAATACATCATGAGCTAACGTGGCCAGGAATCTGATGAGATGAGGTTTCTTGTTGACTTTGGGTTCATGATAAAACTAATTGTAGAGATTCCTTTGTTTGCCTACCCAAAGCAAATCTGCCAGCTAGTCTAGTCTATCTTTAACTTCAACTTCTTTACATTTTCTGACTTGATAATGAGAATGTCAGTATTGATGTAATTCTGCAGCTCTAGGAATGCAAGAATGCTGATAGTTCCTGGACAAAGATCACAGATTTATAGCTTCAGAGCTGGTAGGTGCGCTCATTTAGTCAATCTCACATTTGGAGTATCAACAGTTAAATAGATGATTTAAAAATGACGATTTTTAGTACTTTATGCTTACTTTTCTGCCATTCCATCATCACCATGGAAGTAGAAGAGATTGAATAGCATTGAAGGAAATTTTGTATTTTTTTGTTTCCTGGACTGCCATGATGAAATAATTCGTTTCCTCAGTGATGAGTGTTTTTGTATACTTGGCTTGACCAGTGGTTGAATGGCTGACCTAGCTTATTATCATATTCAAAAACTTTCAAAATTAGGAGAATCTGATACAGTGCTTACTCCACTGGCTTAACCATCGAGAATCAGCTGTTATTTCCACTCTGTAGTGAGCTATCACAATAGAAATTCTGTGGAGGTCCTAGAATGTAAGAGATGAAAGTTTTCAAATCACTTTGAGAAACTGTACAAAGACACCTCAAATTCTCTGAATTTTCATATTAGCATATCACCATGATTTAACAAATGTAGAGAAAATTCAAGATATCATGGTAGCTGCAATTTCTATTAGAGATTTGTTTTTCACCGGTAGCATTTAATTTACTAATCTGGGAAAGTACTATTAATAACATATCATAATTCTCATTAAGCTTTACAATGAATAAAAAAAAGCATTACTTGAATGTAAATTTTTACTATTTTGAAAGCTATTTCCTGGTCAACAAAAAAAAATGTACAACACAAAAGCTATGCCAATCTAAGATCTCAATTATTTAAATGATAGAGTTCACAGTGAGTTCAGTCCAAATTGGCCTTAAATGAAGTGAAATTGATAGCAGATGAAAGCTCAACAGGTCCCAGAATAATTATATACTTGTTATTATGTTCTCACTAATTGGAGCACCAGCTGAAGGAACCTTTGCTTCTAGAACTGCTACTGGTGTAACTGACCAGCATGCACATCTGTTCTACAGGAATCTGCATATTTGCTCATTTGCCAAAAATGCAAAGCAGATCCCTGAATTAGTTTCACAGTTCAGTTAATCACTTCCAAGCTGAAAAATCAACTGAATACATTATAAACTCTCTTCCCCCTCCACACATATCCAAATTCACAAAAGGCCAGGCATATACACTAAGAAAAGATGATCTAAAAGAATTTCGGATGGAATCTTGGGCGCCCAAAAGAGCATTTCTTCTTGTTGACATATATATGATTCATATTATGCTAAGTGCTCACACCCAAGAAGAGACCTTATAAAAATAAATTCTTTAGAAGCTCCTAATTGTCAGATTTAGAGCAAAATTGCTATTTTCCTGAAGGAAGAACTCCACAACCCATATTTCATTCACTATTGCAATGTGCACATTAATAGATAAGTATTTGCTTCAGGGCTTTGAAAGTTGCTCACTAATAGGACTGAAGTTTAACCTTCATTAGTCCCAGCAGTATTCACTCCAAAATAACATGTGTTGTATTACTCTAATACCAAGCTCATTTTATTTTTTTCAGAGCCTCTTGAATTATAATAATTCTTTCATGTTTCAGATTCAGTGCAAAGCAACTCAATATTTGTATTGTATTTTTCAAACCCAGTTTATCTTCAAATGTACTACAAAATAGAACTAAGAGAATCCAAGCAGTAGCAACTCCCTTGCTGCCCATGGAGATAGATGATATTATAAAGAGAAGACTTTTATTCTTTCTTCAAAACACAAGTTGGGTATATGTCTCCATGTATTTTAATATGTATGTACCCCATTCTGAGTCAGAGATACTCAATGAACAAATTACCTGCATTCTAAATTGGCATCTATACTATACTGAGTTTTAGAAGGTTTTGCTATTTTCAATAGACTCCAGGTGTGGGATTTATAGGACAACATAGATAAGAACTGTTCCTGACAAGAAGTAACGACAGAACTGTAATCTCTATTGTTGGAGGAAGTGGCCATATTGATGGGATCTTGGTTCCATTAAAATGTCAAAGTTTTAAAATATGGAAAAAATATTTCTTGATACTAAAATTTTTTACACCAAACCCTCATTTTTGCGCAACACAGTTCTGTGAATACTGCTTTAGAGTTATTATTCTGAGAATTTATTATGATTATTTTGTAACTACAGATTCTAAAGGATTGATATAAGTTATCCGTATGATTTGCCTCTTTCTCCTTGAGGCTTTTAAAAGCCTGCTCTGGTTAATCAAGGTTTTACTATGTTTTAAACTATGGTACCAAATGATATACAGAGTTCATTCCCTTTTGGCAACTTCAGAACAAGCAAAGTAATTTGAATTCATAATAGGTGGCTTCCACCTCAACTTTGCCAAAAGTATATTGACATAGACCTAGCACATAAATGTTTTGAGACTCGTAGATTTATTTGTTGAAATGGAAGGTTTTTTAACAGCAGATGTATTTATGGAAATTGAAAGTTTTATGACAGTAATTCAGGAAAACCTCATTGCCTCCAAAAATTAAAGGAGGGTACCAATGCCTGGGAACAGGCTGCTAGGCTGTGAAGTTGGGGACTTTCTTCTCCCCCAGTTCAGTTTACCAACAACCAGTTCAAAGACAGATCAGCACGGCCTATAATCACTAAGGGAAATCATAGATCTTTCCTACTTTGAGAAGGCTAACTCTGGGTACCATTTGGTACCCAATCTTCATTGCTCCAGCACCTAGTTAAGACAGGTGAAGGATAGCCCTTGTCAGATGGATTTTAACTTCTACACCTTGACCTCTGCTAGGTGTCCCATAGCCCAATTCCACTCTGACCCTTGTATATCCTCTAGGCTCTGGGTTGGGAATCACTTGTCCTGCCACTGATCTCCAGGGTCCTTGGAACCTTGTTGCATTCTCTATTACTGCTCTTGCGAGATCCGAAATACATGCTATCTAGTCTTTCCATTTGCTATAAACGGAACATGAACATTAGGCTTCTTTTTTATGTTTTGCTTCTCCCAATTAGAATGTGAGCTCCTTAAAAGGAACAATATTCTCAATTTTTCCATTTTTTTATGCCCAGCTCTTTGAACAGAGTAAGCACTCAATAAAAGCTTTTTCATTCCTAAAGCAATCTGGGTATAGTGATCAATGGAGATCATGCAAGAAAATGGTAGAAACTGTACAGCACATTACTACAGGCTGCAAAAACAAACAAACAAAAACCTCACCAAATATCCATCAAAGCAACACAACCTGGAGGAAAGAAGTATACCTTGTGAACTTACTGTCTTTCATGGACTGACAGACAAGAAACCCTTACGCTATAAAGACAGACCTAAAGGTATGTGAAGACGTCAATAATTAAACTGTACTGAAACTAGATCAGTATCACAGATGTGACTGCTGCCTACAATTGTCCATGGAGAACTATAAAAAATTATAATGTTTTTAAGAGATTTTAAAGAATTTTCGTAATAACTATGCCATAATCCCCAAACTATATGGAATGGAATATTTTCAAAAACTGTTTAGAGGAGATCAAAATCAAATGGGAACCACATGAGGTACATGCAGTTTCTGTTGTCTTGTCTGTTCCTTGAGTAATCAGTCAGTTAATAAAAATTTATTAAGCACCTGATACATGCCAGGCACTACAGGGAAGAAAAGGAGAGTTCCTGCCCTGAAGGAGCTTACAATTTAATGGGGGAAGACAACACACAAAAGGAAATTGTAAAAAGAGCTGGTGGGGGGGGGAGTTACTCAAATGGGGGCATATTGGAGAAATCAGAGAAGTCTCAAAGTAGGGTAGGAATTTGGGTAGGAAACGAGAAATGTCCATCCTGGGCCCTTTTGTTAATAGAGGTTTTGGAGTTCATGGCTCTGCTATCCAATCATGGGAATGCTTTCTGTGAGGCTACTCATCCTACAGAGGATGAGTATATATCCTAATGATTTTATTCAATTAAAAGAGTTGTTTTATTTACTTTCTTACTTTCCTGGCAGGAATGGAAGTTCCTCTTGGGGAGGGTGAAGGGTGAAGAGGCTAGACATATCTATTCTGCCTCCCTTTGAGCTATGCCACTCCCCCCCACCCTCCCCAGGTGGTGGAGTAGCCTTCATAACATAGGGAACCTTGTTACATATAAAGCCTCTTTCCTTTATAATGTGAATGACAGCAGTAATGGTTATATACAGAACTAGCCCTGAAGTCAAGTAAATGTAGGTTCAAATGCTGTCTCCACTACAGACTAGGTGACCTTTAGCAAGTCATTTACCCCTTTTTGATGATGCTCCAAGCAATTCTCTAAAGACTATAAGTTACTGATGTGTTGTTGATATGCATAACTGGTGGGAATTTCCATACTAGGAATTCCCTACAGTAATGAAGTCATAGATTTTAACCAGACCGAAACACAGTAGTAATTTAGTGTTTTGAGGTTTTTTATTCTATTAGGGAGTGAAATCAAAATATTCTAATCATAGCACTTAGCTATCGGAGCCAATCATAAGCTTTGAGATTTATGTATGCATGTATGAATTTGTTTGTCTATATCTATCTCTATATCTGTCTGTCTTTTTGCCTGTCTTTCTATTTAACTATCTATCTCTCTATCTTATCTATCTATCTCTCTACCTATCTCTCTCTCTCTATTTATCTCTCTCTATCTCTCTCTCTATCTCTCTACCTACCTATCTCTCTCTCTCTAGCTATTTATCTATCTATCTCTCTATCTATCTACTACCTATCTATTTATGTATCTATCTATCTACCTACCTATCTCTCTCTATCTATCTCTCTATCTCTCCATCTATTCATCTCTCCACCCCTGCTGGTGACAGTTACAGCCCATGCCCCTCAGAAGTCAGAGGACAGCCTTTCACACTGCTCTACTCTCCCTGCTAGTTCTTATTTTGTGCTGTTTTTCTTTAATGGGAAGTTTGGGGTAAAAATGATAAGGAGACAGCAGGAAGTTCCCAGCGCTCTTTTGTGGAATATGCCGCTGTGGTTAAGGGAACTACAAGTAGTGATAAGTACTGGCTGCTTCCCCAATCGGCCCCTGACATTTTTTTTTGCAGCTGCTGTCTAGACTTTTCTATTACCCAACGGGCCAGAATGATCATGAATTCTCTGAGAAGGAAAAAAAAACTTTAGGTGACATCAGACATATTGATTTTGCCCAACTCTAATGTTATCAGCATGATCATGGAATTCTAATGCTCTAAAGGCAAGATATATTGATACACTCTACTAGGGGCTTTAAAAGTGTAAAGCTTCTGAAATTCCCTTAAGCCAGGGATCTAGGTCAGTTCTTTAACCTAGAATTCATAGCCAAAAAGAATTTCCTTTAGGGATTAGCTGATCCAGCCTCTGTATTTTATAGATTAAAGAATCTATGGCCCAGGAGGCTACATTCCTGAAAAGTGGCTGATCTGGGAGAAGTACCTAGGTCTCCTGTTTCTTGCTCCAACTCTGTTATTGCTTCTTTTGGCTAGAGTCCAGCACTTCTAAAAACTGTGGGTCACCACCCTATATGGGGCCATGAAAAGTTTGGCAACTGTAAAAGGTTTCTGAACCCACAATGGCCAAAAGTTAATTAAAAATTAAACACATAATGAATCCTAGGTGTTTCTGGCAGCACTTGCCCTTGTTGAATCATGCAACTTTATTGCAACCTTAGTTCTGAACACAAAGCATGTGCACTTTGCACTGCTTATACCTTCAGGCCACACAACACCAATGAACACTGCCAAAGCACAGAAAAGAGGTTGGGAGTGGAAAAAGTTTAAGAAGTCCTGGGTTAGACTGTAATCTAGAAGAAAGTCCTCAACTGATATGTATTGCCACCAGCATCATCTAATAAAATTAAATGAGCCCAGTGCTCAAAGCCTTGGGGAAGACTAGATTTCCCATGAGGAAAATATCATTCCCTCTTTGTGTTTGGCTCCTAAGTGGAATAAGGTAGAAAGAAGGGGAGAGGATAGGTAGGCAAACTCATAAAGTTCTATCTGGGACACACTCATTAGTCAAGTGTACCCAGAGTGCAGTTTTTTCCCCCTGGACACATTTTTAGTGTGCTCAGATAGCTGGAATACTATTTGCAGGCAGTATTTGAAACTAAACAGTAAGCACCTTTGTTTACTTGGTTAGAATCTAAAAGAGAAATAGAATTTGAATTAATTCAATTCAGTTTTTATACATATTAAACTAGGGATTATTAACCTGAGGTCTATTTTTTTTAAAAAATATATTCTGAAAGCTACATATATACACAAACACATACAAATATATTTGTGTGTAGTCTCTTTTAATGATATTTTAATTAAAATTTTTTTCATTTTCTATGAATATATTTGGTTTCTTTTGTAACTTTCTATACTTTAATTTATGCATCTAAAATGTTATTCTCAAAAGGGGTTCCTAGGCTTCACCAGTCTGACAAAGAGGGTCATAACATTAAAACCTCGGTGCTAAAGAAGCCTCTATATTGAATAACTTCAATGAGTCCTTAATAGTAGCAGTAATCCTTTTTTATTCAGCTATTTCGCTCAATATCATACTCTCCAGAACAACTATCTCAAAACTTTTCTCAAGACTCCAAATCTACTCCCTTTCTCTTTTACTTTAAATAAAAAAGTCTCAGTGATGCTTTTAAAAATACCACAGCCATTTCAAATCCCCTTGCACACACACACACACACACACACACACACACTCTGTGGTGAACTCTCTTGAAACAAAAGGGAAAAGAAATTAGCATTTATGAAACACTTACTATGAGCCAGGGATTGTGCTAAGCACTTGCTCAGGGTCACATAAATGAGGCCAGATTTGAACTCATACCATTCTGATTCCAGGCCTAGCCCTCTATGCACTAAACCGCTTAATTGCCAAAGAACATCAATCAGGCAATAACATCTGACATGGTGATCAAATCTGACAATATATACAAGATTTAGTCCAAATCGTCCTTGGTCTTGGTTGTGATGGGGAACAGTACTTCATAATCCATTCTCTGGGGTTGTAAACAACAGAAGATCTAAGTATAGGAGTCACTTAACTAAGCTAGATCAGTATTTTGTAAAATGTGAAACTAAATTCTTGGTTGGGGACAGTTCAGAAATTGGATCTTGCAATATAAATCCATATTTAGTGGTTCAATGCTTGGATGTTATCCAACACGTAAGATCAGATAAGGATATTCCAATAGGTTCAAAATAGAGGTCATTAGAACTCTCAAATGAGGAGAGGACTTTGGTTCATTTTAATTTTACACAAATGAATTTTAGCAGAGAGAGGGGTCTTTGTTGGTTTTTTCATTTACTCAGAGTTCAATTTCCTGATATTTTCATTTACTTTGTCTAGATTCTTTTGATTCTGATTATTGCACCATATATCAGTTCCTACAGATCTGTCCACATTTCCTCCACTTCCTCCTATTTGTCATTCCTTGGGGACACAGTGATATTCTATTTCCTTAACACATCGCTCTTCTCAATTATTTTTTAATTTGTGAATACAAATTTTGTTTCCAATTCTTCACTACTATAAAGGGTATAGCTATGAATATTTTGGTTCATACCGGACTTCTGCGTATGTTTGGTTCATACCGGACTTCTGCGTATGTCTTTGACCTCCTTGGAACATATGCCTCATACTGGAAACAATGGGTCCCACTATGATTCTTGTATAATTCTCATCTTGCAGAAATCAAAATTAATGATCTGAAACAATTGAATCAATTTAGTGTGGCTATTTTTCCCGTATCCTCTGCAACACTAATATTTATGTATATACTGAAACCTCCTATTAGATACAAGTTCTTTAAGGGCAGGGATTATATCCCTTTCCAATCCAACTATTTCAATTGGTGGCAATCAGTTAATTTGAGTGGTGTTAGGTAGAATCTATTCATTTTTCTTTTTTTCATTTTTCTTTTTTCTTAATATTAAAAATTTTGAATATTTTTCTTTTTTCATTTTTCTTAATATTAATAATTTTGAATATTTTTCTTTTTTCTTAATATTAATAATTTTGAATATTTTTAACGGAGTCATTTATCATTCCTAACCTTTTAGCAAATGACCTCACTTCTTGCTTTACTGAAAAACAAAGACATCTATGACTAGCTCCTGTTCTTCACATCTCACAGCCTCTCAGTGGCCTTAACCATCCTTTCTACTTTTGCATTAGCTTCAGTGGTTAAGGTGGATTTTCTTCTAGTCAAGGCTTACTCTTCCACTTGTCTCATCTTCCTCCACAATCTTTCTCTATTGATGAATCCATCCTTACTTCATCTTTCCATTTTCATTCTTTCCTTCTCTAACTTATTTCCTATTCATTATTTCCTTCTCTGCCTTATTTTCTGATGTCTTGAAAATAAATTCAAAGTATTTAGCATTTATGAGGTGTATATCATGTACAAAGCATTGGGGATGTTTTGGGAAATCCATACTTGGTTTCATTGGTATAGGAAACTCTTAGTGAGGAAATGAATAACTATTCTGCAACTTATAAGTTGGGGGGGGGGAGTAGGGAGAGAAAGTGCAATTGAAATTAAGTGACTCGTTTATTTATTGCAGTATTTATCAGAGGTAGAGATTTGAACCTGGGCTTTTCTGAAGACAGTGCAGGCCTCTATCTACTACACTATGCTAGAGAACCTATCCTATTGAGGTCTAGAACACATAAACAGGTGAATAAACACAGGAGAATTTATAAAATGGCCTAAATAACATCTGCAGTACTTACCTATTGGAGATATTGTAAAGATTATGTGAGAAAATGTATGTAAAGCACTTTCCAAATCTAAATGGTCTATATGTCAGCTACTATTAGAATTATCTACTGCTACTCTTAACATTACTGTTACTTAGAACATACCTAGGAAGAAGTCCTCAAGTGATATTTATTATCTCTCAAAATGCCAGACATTTCCATTTGGAAACATCCATTTGGACGTTTCTTCAGTACCCCAGACTCAGCATGTGTAAGACTAACCTTCTGTTGTTGGCACCTGTATCCTTCCTGCTCCCAAGCCTTGAAATCTGAAAGTCATTTCATACTCTTCTTTCTGTTGATTCTACCTCCATGACACCTCTGGTGTCTGTCTGTTTTCCACATTCTCTCTCTTTGCCTTGCTTTTGGACTATCATGTAATTGCCTCCTAACTCTCCTCCTTCCCTCCATCTCCCTTCCCCCTTCTTTAATCCATCCTTCCTGCAACTGCAAAAATAGTTTGTCTAATGCAGAAATCTGACCATATCACTTCCCTCAAAATTTTTCAGTGGTCTTCTTTTGTACGTAGGATAAAATATAAATTTCTTGCCCTGACATAGCTTCCTGCCTATATTTTTCTGTTTTAGAGGCAATTGAGGTTAAATGATTTGCCCAAGGTCATACAGCTAGTAAATGTCTGTGGCTGGATTTGAATTTAGGTCCTCTTGACTCCAGGGCTAGGATTCTATCCACTACACCACTTAGTTGCACACCCCCCTCTTATTTTTCACCTTATTTTATATCTTACATGAACTCAATATTCCTGTCAAATTAGGCTATTCTAATACCCTACTCAGTATTCTATTTCATATCTTGATGTGTTCACCTAAGTTGTCTCCTTTGCCTGGAAAGTACTCCCTTATATCCTTCCTTCAAAGACTAGTCCAAGACAACTTCCTCCAAGAAGCTTGCTCTGATATCCCTATTTGAAAAATGAACCCTTCTTCCTCCTCACATTTTCCTAGAACAGGATTTCTCTGTTTTGTTTCCATCTCATTCTATCTTGTCTCATTTTTATTTGTGTATATTCTGTAACCTCCTATTAGACATAAGTTCTTTGAGGGCAGGGTCTATATCCTTTTTGATCTTTGGATCCCAAGATACAAGCACAATAGCTTGCATAGGGTGGGCACTTAATAATTATTGATTGAATTGAATTGGGCACACAGTTTATAAGATTTATAAACTCTTCCAAAGTGAAGCTCAGAATAAAATTTTTCTTTTCAGCTGAATACTTTTCTCAGTGTAAAACATACATCTTAAAACAACTATTGTGATTACTGAATCTTAAAAAATAATTAGAAGAAATCTATAGTTAATCTGCAAAAATTAAGAACTCTCTCTTGAGAGAGTTTCATCATTTCAAACATTGGTTTTTTATTTGGTCTGATAAAGGCCATCATATTTCTTCCTAACCAATCATAAGAAATCGAATGTCCCTGTTGGGGGTATTCTTTGACCCTTCTTTCAGTGTGCAACTTTTGATATTTTTTTGATTGAATGTATTATTGGTGGGGCAAGGGCCAAAGTAAAAATAATTTATATAGCATTTTTTTTTACGTTAGTCTCATTTGAGCCTTACAAGAACTGTGCAAAAAAGAAGCTTCTATAGACATTATCCTCATTTTACATATGAAGAAACTGAGACTTAGAGTATTGAAATAACGCACTAGTGTTTGCACAGCTAATAGAGTTTGAAACAGGATTTTCCTGACAGTGTTCAATACTGTCCAGTAGTACCAGGTTGTCTCTCATGCAAATGAGCAGAGAAATCACCTGGATGTGTTTACTGCTTAGACTGCACCCACCCTTGGGGAGAAAGTCCTGTCATTTCTGTAATCTACCTTTCTCTTCGTTTAGCCTTCCCTACATAAACACACAAAACACACATTTTTTCAGGCCTAGAAATGATGTGTAGCTCATACAAGGAATAGGTACATACAAAGTGGTTCTCCAAAGTGAGAACCTGAAAAGGCTTTACCCTAAAAGGGCCAGGATCTCACATTGCATCCTGAGCCATCTCCACTCATCCTGATGAATATCAGGCCATTGGACACAAATGGCTTTGGAGGAGAAAGTGAGGCTGATGACCTTGCCTAGACCTCCCTCACTCGAATCCAAGTCAACTGCAAGTTATGTTGACGTCATTCCTTGATGTCATGGTCCTCTTCTGAAAATAAAGGACCAAACAACAACAAAATTATTATTACCTGGCGATTATATAGGGCTAGGATGTGTTAAATTGTACTAATCACTTAGTACTGTACTAAACACTTTACATACATTATTTCACAAAATCCCTAGGAGGTAGATGTTGTTATTAATCTCAGTTTTACAGTTGAGGAAACAGATTAAATGACTTGCCCAAGGTCACACAGCCAGTAAGAATCTGAGGTTGAATCTGAACTTAGACGGTCCTGACTCCAGATTCTGTGCTCTGTCCCCTATGGCACCTAACTGCCTGCTTAATTAGTTTAAACAAATTAAACAAAATGGAACATGGTCAAACAGGGAGCTGGATGGGATGGCTCATTTCAGTACAGCTGATGATGAGAACAGAGAATGAAGAAAGAGATGCAACCATATAGAACTACTTTCCTGTTGCTTCCCTGATATGGTCTATGGATTTCAAAACCAATCCCACAGAAATAGTTATCTTGTTTAGGGAAATTTCATCTTGTCTGGTTCCATTCATCATTTCAGCATGACAAAGCAGAATAACATCTGTCCAGACATTAAGGAAAGTTTAAGAAACTACAACCAAACAAAGGGGAAAAAAAACACCACTTCCAGCAATAACAAATATAAAAAAGAGCTGTGGAAACCAATCTGGTTAAGAGAGGGAAGTGAAGAGCGACGTAGGAGACACAAGGGACATCTAAAAAATACAAAAGAATTGTACAGAAAGAAGCCTGAGACAGGAAAATAATCAGGAACCAGGGAATAGACAGCAGAAAGAAAGAACAAAAATTGCCAGAGCTGTCTCAATAAGAAGTTTTCAAATCATTGTATACAATATAGATTAAAGATAGTGCTCTCACCCGAGGGATTTTCAAGGGCTTATTTCAGGAGACAAAGAAAAGTGAAGCCAGGAAATGAGTACTTTGCATTTGGTTTTGAAGAGAGAAGGGGATTAAGATCTACTCATGATCAGAAAGTCAGACTACTCTAGGAGCCAGAGAAAGGGAACTCAATGGTGCTTGGAGATAACAAAATCATTCACACTAAAGGGAAAATGTCCCTGTTCAATCCCTTTGCAGACCTGGATTTCAAAGTAAAAATGGTAGGTTGTTTAAAAATGGATGCTAAGACTCCAGTAAAGGCTGAGAATTAATTCTGCTACTGAATAGTTCTGTGACCTTGGATAAATCCCTTCACTGTTAGATACTTCATTTTCTTTATGTGTGCATGGAGATTTCTAAATTTATTCCATTCAATAAACACTTATTAGTTGCAGAGTACTGTCCTAGATGGTGGAAGATAAAAAGTTTGATGTTTCAAAAACCATGCATTTGATGAGTTTACCAGTCAGTGATAGAACCAAGACTTCCCTGCTTGTGAAGAGTTTGGTCCTTTTGGGAATCTGTAGAGTTCTCGAGTTTCCCATAGCTCCCTAGAGCAAAAATATATTGATGAAGAGGCAGAGGCAGCATGGTGCATGGTGATAATCTATGTCTCTTATTCTCCCCAATCAGAGAATCTGTGTTCAAATCCTACTGCTCTCATCTTTGTAACACCAGTCAATAGCCTCTCCCATGGAGACTATGGACACCATTATTGTATCTTTAAGAGACCACTGACTCTTTAATAATTAATATTCACAACTGAACTCATTTTCTGAGAAGACAGAGAGGTTAGTGGTGGTTTTCAAGATACCATTAACTCTGATGGCTGAGAAAACAAAAGGACTACAAGAACTGATTTCCTGAGAGAACTGAGTTTAACCCTTATCCTTCCAGGAAACATGAGGCATTTTTGAGAAGAGATGTAGTGTTCTGAAGGAACTGAATTTTGGTAATATATTTTCAGAGCTAAGATTTTAGAAGTTTTAGTGGTGGTTAAAGGTAACCTTGATTGTGATCTTTCTTAATTGATGCATTGTAAATAATATTTGTCTTTGTTTTTCTTATTTTTCATTATTAATAAATGGTGTAACCAGTAACTTTGATATTTATTTAAGTCTAGGAGATTAAAGGGTTTGATAAAGACAGAGATGAATAAATACATTTAGGGAAAGATATTTCTCCAATTTATTCAGTAAATACTATTGATAATTGGTTACTAGTGAAAGAGATGTTACATTTTAGTGATAAAAATATTAATTATTAAAGCAGTTTTACTCCTGACTTTCTGGACTTTAGAACTTTGACTCATATGTTATACTATCCTGGAACTTCTCAGTTCCTGGGATATTTATCCTGGAATATCCAACAATCTGTGGTCTTCTTACCTTTGAAAATCCCTCTACAAAACTGAGTCTTTTCTCCACTGATGAGTTTCTCCTGGAGTCTCCATTTTGTGGAGTACCCCCGGTCAACAAACCATATCCCTCTCAGCTCTGCTTCTGACTTTCCAGACCCCAAAACTACCTTCCCATTGGGGTACAAGCCTGGGCATCTTCAATCTATCCCAATGTATCCCAGTACAGTCCAGCCCTGTACTGGGAGCCACCTCATAGCCAGCCTTCACAGATGAGAAGATCTCAGATTACGCTCATGCCTTGTACTATTCATCTCCTGTTGGGCGCAGCATGTCCCAGTAACTTCCCTTTGATTTTCAGGTCTTCAATTTTTTGTTGCACTTTTCCTTTGAGGGAAGAGGAAGAGGAAATTCACTGAGGAATAAGACTTCTTTCTCCTACTATGCCAGTTTGACTTTTATCTCCAGCTGTGCCCTTTTCCTGCCTACTCTCCACTCCTTGGGAGGAGGAGGAGGAGTTGTGAAGCGAGGCCTTCCATCAAACATCAGACTATGCCTCCCATCTCATGCTGCATTTACTTTCAGCCCAGTCTGCAAACTCTGATGGGTAGAGGAGTGGCACCCTCCACTCAGTGATGCACATTCTTATACCAGGTCATATCCTTCACTTCCCAGCGATTCTGAACTCCTGTAAATTATCATTTAAATCCCACTCCTTAATTCTTCATCATCCAATTCCTCATTCCCATTCATTTCAACCTTCTTACCTCCAAATGTCAACCTAACGCTGCCATGTCCTTCTGCTCTGCTCTCTGGAATGGCTATTTCATAGGCAACAAATTTCGCTTTATCTTACATCTTTTTGTCTCCCATTTCTTTAATCTACTAATTCTTATTGAGGCAATCCTACTATACCTCCTTAATCAACTCACTCTCCCACTTCTCACAGCACTTCTTTCAAACATTTTCATCCCTCTTCAAATTTCCCAAGTTTCCCTTCTCCTGCTTTCTCAGATAAGAATTTTATCTCACATTTTTATTGAAAAATTTGAGGCCATTTGCTTTGAGATCCCTCTTATTCTCCCTTTCTCATCTCCTTTCACTATGTTTACTCAAATATAAAATGGTTTAACAATAATAGCTAGCATTTAGATAGTACTTTAGGGTTTGCAAAGCATTTTATAACTATTTTCTCATTTTATCATCTATTACCTATATTACATATGTGGTGAGACCCCACATGTAGCCAAGGCTGTCATTGTGTAGCTCAAAGGGAGGTAAAATAGATATTTCCAGCCTCTTCTGGAGACTTTCATTCCCGCCAGGAGGGATCATTCTGCTCTCCTCAGAAAGAGGGAGTATTGGGCTAGAATTATATTTATCTGCTCTCTTAGATATCTTAGTCTAAAAGATATGATCAGGTTCAACCTAACTTCTGATCACTGTGACATTACAGGAGTGAAAGGAGTATCACATACTTTATATCCAAGACTTGACTTCCTTCTCACCAAATATCAATTCCATAATGAACACACATAGTGAATAGCAAAGAAACCCATTAATCTAAATTAGAGAAAAAACAGAAATCACAGAAAGTATATTCATTATTGTTCAGTTGTGTCCGACTCTTCATGATCCCATTTGGTATTTTCTTGGTAAAGATACTAGAATGGTATGCCATTTCCTTCTCCAGCTCATTTTTCAGATGAAGAAATGGAGGTAAACAGAGTTGTGACTTATCCAGGGTCACAGAGCCATAAGTATCTGAGGCTGAATTTGAACTCAGGTCTTCCTGACTCCAGGCCCAGTGTTCTATTTACTGCACCAACTAAATATATATATGTATATACATGTATATGTATATATATATATACATGTATATATATATACATGTATATATGTATATATATACATATACATGTATATATATATATATGTGTGTGTGTGTGTGTGTGTGCGTGTGCGTGTGTGTGTATATATATATGTATATATATGTGTATATATATATGTGTGTGTGTGTGTGTGTGCGTTTGTGTATATATATGTATATATATGTATGTGTGTATATATATATATGTATGTATGTATGTATGTATATATAAGACAATACAGAGTAAAGGGGTCTTCTCATTGGAAATGGGGTTACTCAACTCAACCGAGAAAGAGAATTCCAGGTCTTACTCAAGGAGAAACTTACTAAAGTCTCTAAGTAGAAAGCTAAAAATATGAGCATGACAGAAATTATGAGGTCCTCTTACACCATCCCAGAGTCTTTTCCTTCAGCAATATGAAGTGGGCTATCTTTTTCCCTCTCAAAGCTGGAAACTAGAAGCCCACAAAGAAACTCAAAGCTTGAAGAGTCCCAAAGGAGGCTGAAGAAGACTGGAGTTCTGCTCTCATTAGCTCTGCCTACCACCCTCTTCATGCAGGGCAAAATATTAATCTTTACCAATGAGAAAAGAGTCCTATATCAGTGGGTTTGAGACAGATAGGAATTGTTATGTGCCTTAATCCTACACCTGGGAAGATTAAGAGGGAGATGGAAAGGGAAGGATACTAGATCAAAATCAATCCCTCTTCCAATTCCCAGTGTGGGACATCAGCTTGTATCTTCAACCATGAATATTGCCAACACATCCATAATGGGATAGGAAAAGGAAAGACGGATGAAATTCAATCAGAGATAGCACCAGAAAGTCTTTGGTATGATGTTTTTCAGGTCAGAGCAGAAGCAGGAGGAAATTTACAATAGTATTGGGAGAGGCTACTCCCCATGATTTAGCATATTATTAACATTAAGCTTTCACTGCACACTGATCTGTGAAGCAGGGCTACACATGGATGCCAAAGAGGCAGGACTCTGATATTGTAGGCTGGAAAGTGTCAATTGCCAAGGGTATATGGGAGATGGAAGTTTTTAACTTAGCAGATTCCAGAAAAGGGAGGAGAGTGCCAAGAAACAGAAGTGGGGAGTTGTTAGGATAAATAGAGCTTGTCAGAGAAAAGCTAGGCCATTATTCCAGAACACAAAGCTTAACTTGACAATTAAGGACAACCCAAATCATATGTAGATTTTATGTGTGTCTATGCTATTGCTTAAGCCTGTACTTTTCTCCCACTGGAAAATCCCAGAACCTAGCTCATTGATTTCCTTCTGTTTTGTTCTGTTTTTGTTTCACTGTGACCACTCCTTTTCCAGCCCCAGGCACCTTGATATTTAACTTTCTGTAAAAATGACTACAGGTTTCAAACTTCTTGCCTATCTTCATATTTCTAGAATAAGAACATAAACCTTTCTTGGGTTTTTAAAGAATTAAAAAAAAATATTCTAATCATTTTAATGGGATACACTGGAGCTTAGTTTAGCAAACAAAAGAGAAAAGTTGGAAAGTTTTAGAAGTCTTAAAAGCTAATGCTGGAGGATATGGTGGTTTACTTAGTAAATCTCAGAAAATGGGAAAAGAAATGGAATGAGACATTTAACAGCTTCAGTAAAGTAGCTAGATACAAAATAAATCCATGAAAATCATCAACATTTCTATATAGAAATCCAAGAAGAGATAATCGAAAGAGAAATTCCACTTGAAATTATATATGGGAGTCAATTTTTGAAGACATAGTTAAGACATATAGAAACAATTGTGAAAAAGTTGTATTCTGAATTTCATGAACACAGAAGAATATTTTCTTGTACAAAATAGAACAGAAAAAGAGGATTATATGTGAAACTGAATTTTTATTGCATACAACTTGGGTAAAAAAAAGAATATAATGAATTCAACATGTTACTTTCTAAGCTGTCCTGCTTGTCTTTCTTTTCAAGCTTCCTTCTGTTTTCTTCTGTTCATTTAAAAAAAATGCTTCAATACAGATCTTCTTTTGGTAACACTACTGGTAACTCTCTTCTCCCTACCAAACCTCCTCCTCAACATATTAAAAAAAAAATCAATTCTCCTACCAAATAAATGTATTCAAGCAAAACAAAAACACATATTTGTCATATCTAAAAATGTGTATCTTGTTCTCTACCTTGAATTTTCTGTTAGGAGATTCATCACAAATCCATTGGAATCACAGGATGATAGATTTAGATGGGAAAGGGACATTAGAGGCCAATGAATCAAAAGTGGCTGATTTTACAGATGAAAATACTAAATCACTGGGAGGTTGAGTGGTAGGATCATTTCAAGTAAATGTTTGAGATGGGAAATGAATTTAGGTTCTCCTGACCTATATTGCTCTATATAGTTGATATAGCACTGATCAAAGTTTTTAAGTCTTTCTGAGTTTTTTCTCCCCTTTATAATGCATTACTGTTTACTTGGCATACTCCAGGGATCTCTATAAATTATCAAATAATTTGAGAAAGGACTGATTTACAGAAATTAGAGTATGTATCAGTAAACACCCTGACATACACAAGGGGACCTGCTATCATATGTTCTTTGACCTGCTTTTCTAAAAGGAAAGGTAACTTTTGAGGCACTAACAATCTCCTTTAATCAAGCACATATATCGTTCACTTAGTTCAGGAAATCAACAAGCAGTGCTTCCAAACTGTCTGACATAAGCAACACATACATCACAAATCAACACACAGGTCCAGCTATATGAACATTGTTGCCAGAGAGGGAAGCACCAACATGTGGGTTTTCAAAGTCACAGTGCTGCTCAGCAGCTTCCCAGAGCCTCATCTGGCACACAATCCTTCTTCTAAAACCTAAGCCCCAAGGCAAAACCTTGTCCTCAGAGTATTTATGCCTTTTTTAGAGACAGAGGGCATTCCAGCCCTTAAGAACTAGTGCCTCATTAACAAAAGGTGTGGGCTTTCCTACAAATTTTCCCTAATCAAATTCCCTTTAATGGGCAGGTTCATTAATGGGTGGGGAAGATCTTTAATCACATTAACAATACAAATACATATACTGTTTCTTGTTAAAGAAACTCCGGTTTCTGTACTTTACTCCTAGTAAAGATTCTTGGTTGATAAAGGCAAGATTCAACCAGGGGCACTTGATGTCACTAAAACAAAAATAGCAACAGATCTTACTTTGCTTGCCCTTACAGTAACTTTCCATATTGCCTGTAGGAGGAAATTGGTAAAGTCTTCTCTCCATCCCCTCCTCATTTCACTGAAGGAGGACTATGCAAACTTTGAATGTTCTGAAGGATGTTGACCTCTCATTTTCCCATCATTGCCATAGCATCATCCCCCAGGACAGGAGAGGCTCTCATCTTCCCATATGTATCCAAACAGCATCACTGGCTTAAGAGATTAGTGTCTGCACCAGGAGCCAAGCACAGACTGAACTCATGGCTCTGATGGAAGCCCAGCAAACACCCCACAAATCAGAGAGGAGTACTTTCATCAACTAGTAGTGATGAATTACTCTTTTGCCACATATACACTCTCCAAGCTTTAACCCACTTTCTTTTGGACTTTGTATTTATTTGTGGAAAAGTGTTACAGATTTGGATGGGTGGGGGGATGTTTTATAACAGCTTTTATTATCATACCATCTTAATAAATATACCTTTCTCAAAGTCACTTATGGCAGGCTGACTAAATTAATTCCCAACTGATAATCTTGATTGAAAATCTGGAGGAATTACCCATTGACCCCTCAGATGTACTCCTGAAACCATGAAGGACATAGTAATATTCCTTTATATTCACATAACACAATTTGTTTATCCATTCTTCAATTGATATCTACTTTGTTTCCATTCTTTTGGTACTCTAAAAAGAGAAGCTGTCAGTATTTTTGTATATGAATCTTTCTCCTTTTGCTTTGATCTCTTTGGGGACATTGACATAGTACTGGCATCACTAGGGAAAAAGGGGTTTGGGGAATAGTTCTAAGTTGATTTCTGGAATCACTGTACCAATTCACAGCTCTACCCAGAGTGCATTAGTGTCGCTGTCTTTCATTAGTCCCTCCAAAACTGATAATTTTCCTTTTTGTCATCTTTTTAAATTTGTTAGATGTGAAATAGAATCTGATTTTTTTTTAAAATGTGCATTCTTCTAATTATTGGTAAATTATAATTTTTTTCAAATGACTGTTTATAGCTTAGATTTCTCTTTCTATTTTTTTAAAATTGTCTTTTCATATTTTTTGACCAGTGAGAATGACTATCGTTCTTATAAATGTGAAATAGTTACATATATATCTTAAAAATGAGACTTTTATTAGAAAAACTTGCTACAAAGATTGGTCACTTTCCCCCATTATCTCCCTTCTATTTTTAACAGAATTGGTTTTGTTTATTCAAAACCTTTTTGATTTTATGTAATCAAAATTGTTTATTCAGTCTTCAGTGATCCTCCAGATTCCTTGATTACCTGGTCATGAATTCTTTTCCTGGTCACAACTGCAAAAGAATTTTCTCTCTGGCTTCTCTAATTTGTATGATGTGACATACACATGTATCTGTATGTCTATCTATTATAAATATATTATAAATCTCTAAATTTCTTTTTCTTGTCTTATTATAACTAGCACTTTTAGCATGAGGTTGAATAAGGTGACAGCGGGCAACCTTACTTTACCCTTCATCATTTTGGAAAGACCTCTAGTTCATTTCCTTTATGTATAATGATGTCTTTTAGTTTTAGACAGATTCTGTTTACCATATTGAAGAGAGGTCCATTTTTCCTTTGCTTTTTAGCACTTTAAAAAACTCCATAATTGAGTACCATATGTTAATAGCTTTTTCTGAATCCATTAATATATGATTTTTTTATTGTTTTGATAATTAATATAGTCTATTATGCTTATAGATTTTCTGATATTGAATAATTTTGAATTCCTAGTATACATCTGATCCAGTGATAATGCAATCTTTTGGTGTGTCCTGGAGGCCTCTTTTTTACTTAAATACTTCACATATATTTAAGTTACTCAAAATGTTTTTAAGTATTTTACTTAAAATTTTTGTGCCAATTTTCATTAGGGACATTATCCTATATTTTCTTTCATTTGTCTCTCCCTGGTCATATTTATATCATAGAAGGAATTTAACAGGATTCCTATTTTTCTTATTTTTGCAAACAGAATTAATTGTAGTTTGAATATTAGGAAGAATTTATTTGTAAACCTATATGATCTTGAGATTTTTTTTCCATTGAGAGTTCACTTACAACTTGTTCAATTTATCTGAATTTGGGTTATTTCAGGTATCTATTTTTTGTTCTAATAATATGAGTATTTTATTTTTTTAAACACATCCATTTCATTTAGGTTGTCTATTTTATTGACTAATGATTGGGCAAAATAGTTTCTAACAGTTTTTACTTAATTTTGTCAATTTGTTGTAATTTCTCCTTTAAGAATTTTTGTACTAGTAATTTTCATCCCTTGTCTTCCTAATAAAACTATCTAATGTTTTATCTATTTTATCAATATCCACAAAGTAGTTTCAAGTTTTATGCATCAATTCAGTTTTTTCTTTCATTTCTGTTAATATATTTTTTATTTTGAAGATTTCTATTCTGGTTTAATTATTTTCTTTATTTTCTGGTTTTTTTTTTAATTACCAATTTCATTATGCTGTTCATTTGTTTTATGTTGATGGAAGTTTATAGAAATAAATATTTTTGTACCAGGACTACTTTGGCTATATCTCAAAAGTTCTGATATGTTATCTTATCACATCACTTTGATGAATTTATATTGTTTCTATAGTTTGTCCTTCGACCAATGAATTTTTTAGGATTTAGTTAGTCATTAACTAATTTTTAATTCTTTATTTAAAGACCTTTAATTGAATATAATTTTATAGCATTGTGATTGGTAAAGTGTATGTTTAGTATGGCTGCTTTCATGCATATATTTATGATGTTTTATGCATCAATATATTGTCAGCTATTACAAAGTGACCATGAACAGCTAAGAAATATGTATATGTTTTTCCATTACCACTTTGTATTCCCAAGGGAACTATCATATATAATTTTTCTAAAAGTTTATTCGTCTTTATTTTTTTCTTACTTTTGTTTGAATTTGCCTTTATCTGAGAGGAGTACAAAAAGAGCCTCAAACTATTTTACTATTTCTTCCTATAAACTAACTAACATTTCTTTTATACCCTGGGATTTTCTAGGTAGACTCCTTCTTAGTGCCTTAAGGCTTATGATTATGTCTTATATTGCATTAGGCAAGTAAGATATGCTTACATTTGCTTGATCATTTCTCAATTTGGTGCTTTTTTTTTTATTCTTGCTTAAGCAATTGTGAAGGAGCTGGGTTGTTATATTTCTACTCACACTGCCATCTCAAGAAGAGTCCTGAAGTGATTTTTCTAGAAAGAAAGAAAAACTTAAAAAACTGAAAATATATTCCTTGCTCATGGTTTTGTCACACCAAAAAATATAGTAAATATGAAAATACTAGCTAAATTAATGTACAAATTTAGTATTCTACCAAACTATCAAGGAGCTACTTTACAAAACTAGGCAAAATAATAATCAAATTCACTTAGAGTAAGAGAAAACCTAAGAATATCAAGAGAAATAATTATAAAAGGTAAACATGAAGGGGAGATATTATTTCCACATTTCACTTTGCATTTTAAAGTAGTAATCATTGATGTTATTTGGTACTTATTAAAAAATAAGAAAAGTAGATCAATGGAACAGATTAGAAAAGCCAGAGGATTAATTGAATTTATTAACTCAGTGCTTGATAAACCAAAAACATAAACTACTCAGGGGAAAGATCCAGTTTTGATAATGCGTGCTGGAGAAACTAATTTGGCCAAAAATTAGCTTTAGGCAGCACTTTATATCACTAAAATTTATATTAAAATTAAGTGCCACACACATATACACACACACACATAAAAAACCAACATAAAAAGTTATAATTTTTTAATTATAGAAAAATGGAGATAATTATAGCACTGACTTCCCAGGATTTTTGTGAGCATAAAATAAGATATTTTAAAAATGCTTTGTAAATCTTCAAGTGATATATTACTACTACTACTACTACTACTACTACTACTACTACTACTACTACTACTATTGTTACTATTCAGCTAGGATAAGAAGAAAAATTATCAATTATATCAACTGTCTCTGATGAGGTTTTGATGTCCAGGATAAATTGGGGAATTGATAAAAAAAAAAAAAGAACCCAAGTGATTGAGTCTTCCATCTCAGTTTCTGTCAATGAAGGGTTACTTGGAATGGACTCATCCCCCATTGTACGTTATCACTGAAGTTGCCATGGCCTCTGCCAATGAATTGCATCCTTGGCTTTCTAGGCATGCACTGACACTGTGATAAAGATTGAGAAAGCTGCTTAAGATCAGGGCGAACCAAAGAAAAGGGGTCTTTCTCCACAGAAGAAAGGAGACAGTGAGAATGAGGACATTTAAAAAGGTGAAAAAGAAAATGGTGGAGAAGAAGTTGTGGTCCCTCAGAAGAAGGGCAAGAAGGCAAGCAAAGAAGTACCACTAGTCAAAAAAAGTCATTGTTGACACTACACCTGCCAAGAAAGCAGCCATGACTCCTGGTAAGAAGACCACAGTGTAGCACCAATGTAATATTCTTAGTGCCTACAGCAGCTATGAATATGCCGATGTAATTCTGAATTGTGAAATACAACAAACTCTTCACATGGAAAACAGAAACAAAATATTTATTCAAACACCAGAAAGTGAATCCTAACACCAGAAAACCAGATCCCTGATAGCAACAAGGAAATCTCTACACAATAACAATGCAGGAGGCACTACTCTCCCCAAACCTTCCCTCTGTTAGGCTTCCTTAAATAAATCTCAAACAGGCTCCCTTAAACAGAAATCACAAAAAAGCTCTCCTATTTATGCTAGTTGCCTGCTCTCTTTTCCAGCTTTGACTTGTCTGACCAACTTCCTCTCAGCGCTGCTCTAGTTCTGCCTCTTCCTGTTGTATCGTTCCTTTTCTACTCCTTCCTGTTCTACTCATTAGCAAACTCTTCCCACCACAGGTTCATGTGACTCAGGTAGGTTACATGGGCCTATTAATGGATGGGAAAGATCTTCCTATTATGCAAAAATACATTAAAATATATTAACCATACACATAGTGGCCCTGGCCAAGAATGTGACTACTAGAGTCAAAGCTGTTATTGCACCAGTCAAGAAGTGAGCCACCTCAGCTAAAGTATCTGCTTCCCTCACCTTGCTCCCAACCAAAGGAACAAAAAATGGGAAGAATGCCAAGAAAGAGGGTAGAAAGAGGACGATGAAGAATTTTATCCACTAAAGTCACAAAAATTGGAGTAGCTCCAGTCAAACAAAACTCTGAGCTTCAGGAGGACCATGACATGACATGATGACAAGACTTGCAGTTGACTTTGATTTGAGTGAGGGAGGGCTATGCAAGGTCACCAACCTCCTGAGCCATCTGGGTTTAGTGGTCTGATATTCGTCAGGATGGTTGGAGATGACCCAGGATGATGAGGAGGAAGAGGATAAGGAGGAAGATGATAGTGATGAAGATGAGGAGGAAGAGGATAAGGAGGAAGATGATAGTGATGAAGATGAGGAGGAAGAGGATAAGGAGGAAGATGATAGTGATGAAGATGAAGATGAGGATGATTCTAAGGAAGAAGTTATGAATACCACATTGCCAAAGGGAAAGTGACTTTTATAAAAGCTGCCCCAGGGAAGGCTGGGAAAACCAAAGAGTATGAAGAGGAGGAAGAAGAAGATGAACATAAGGAGGAGGAAAAAATGAAGAGAAGGAAGTACCTATCAAAGAAGCACCAGGAAAGAGAAAAAAGGAAATGGGTACACAGAAAGCTCAGGAAGCCAAGAAACAGAAATTGGAAGCTGAAGTGTATACAAATTTCAGTCTCTTTGCTGGTCACCTGAATGTCAACAAAACTGCTTCTGAACTAAAAACGGGCACCACAGACTTCTTTGCAAAAAAAGGACCTTCCCATCGTGGACGTCTGTATTGTTGTCACCAAGAAGTTTGGCCATGTGGAATTTTGAATCTACTGAAGATATGGAAAGGACTCTGGAACTCAGTAGCTCCGACGTACTTGACTCTGAAATAAAGCTGGAAAAAGCGAAAGATAACAGGAAAGATTGAGATACAAAGATTGAGATACTCTTCATCAAAATATCTGCCATATAAAGTAAGGAGAAGCTTAAGGAAATGTTTAAAGATGCTATTGAGGTCCTACTGGTCATTACCCAAAGGGACACCTTCTCAAACTGCCTATCTTGAATATAAGACATGAGCAAATGTTTATAGTGCCTTGGCAAGAGAAACAGGGGACCAAGAATGATGGTTGGGTGCTCATTTTGGATTACAAACAAGAACAAGAGAATTCAGGAGGTGGGAAGAACAATTTCTGGGATGGATACAACAGCAAGATGACTCAAAGACACTGGTGTTAAATAACCTCACTTATAATGCAATTTAAGAGAGTCTTCAGGAAGTGTTTGAGAAGGGAATATCTATCAGCTTGCCCCAGAATAACTAAGGCCTACTTATAAGTATGCACTCATTGAATTTGCCTCTGTGGAAGGTGCAAAAGAAACTTTGAATACTTGTAACAACATAGAAGAAAACATTGCCATCTGACTGGAGTTGAAGGGATAGAAGACAGATGACGCATTTCCAAGGAGCCAATCTTATAAAACTTTTCACCAAAGGTCTGTCTGAAGACATGACAGAAGAAACATTGAAAGATTCATTTCATGGATTTTGTAGACTTCAATTCAGAAGATGCTAATGCTGTGAAAGAGGATATGGAAGATGGGGAGATTGGTGGAAACAGTAACTCTGAACTGGGCCAAGCCCAGTGGCTTTGGAGGCTGAGATGGTTGAGGAGGCTTTGGTGGCTAAGGATGAGCTAGAAGAGGCTGAGGGGGCTTTAGTAGCAGAGGCTGAGGGAACTATAAAGGTCCAAGTGCTTCCTAAGAAGACCAAGGAGGAGAAGACAATAAGCTACAAGGAAAGAAGTATGAATAGCTATTCTCCATTCTTTTTGTCCTCTGCCATTTGAATGGACTCTGAGGGTTTATCTTGTCAGCTAATCTTTGACAGAACCTTTTGAGGACATCCTAAGACAAACATGCAGTTCAGAGGTTGTCTTAGAAAAGCTTGGATGACATTTCAAAGGAGACAGCATGTTGGTTTTAACTGAATGGATGTTTCATATAAACTTTTTATTGAATTAGCCTTTTTCGTCTGAGTTGTTTTGAGTTTATAATGTTATATCTCATGTACAAAACCATGTTTCTCTGCAAAAAAATGTGTGTGTGTGTGTGTGTGTGTGTGATTAAGGGCAATGAGCAGATGGTTCTCAAAAGGATTTAAAACACTTAACAACCATATGAAAAAGCACTTCAAATCACAATTAATGAGAGAAATCAAAACCACTCTGAAGGTTTCTCTCACATCCAGAAAATTGTCTACTCTCCTTCAGAATCTCAGAATAATGAGTTGCCACTTACTCCCCAGCTTCATCTCTGCATGAGTGGCTCCACATCTGTCACCTTATCAATGACTTCTATAATAAAGGCATAGATACCATACTCATCAAATTTGTGTCGTCATCACATGAACAAAGCTAAGAGAAATAGTGAACAAGTTGGGTGATAAAATCACGATCAAAAAAGATCTTGACAGACTAAAGCACTGGACTGAGCCTAATAAAAGGAAATTAACAGAGATAAATGTAACATCTTGAGCTTTGGTACAAGAAATCAACATCCCAAGTACAAGATGAATGAGGCATGGTTAGATGGCAGTTCTGAAAAAGATCTGGGGATTCCAGTGGCTCATGGGAACTGGTATTGTTTTCTATTCCAGGACTTTTCCAGAGAGACAAATGGAACTGGAGAATAAAAAGAGTGATCAACAATTCTTTGCACTTAGTAGATACACAGTAAATGTTTATTTATTGAACTGAATGGAATTGTGGAAGAGAAGGGGGAGCTGGCATGAGATTCCTCTCTATTCTCTCTACCCTGAAATCTTCAAACCTAAGGAAAGTATCTAAAGAGATAGGACAGAGATTCTTCTTTTTTATATATAAATTTATTTATTTAACTTTTTACATTCATTTTCACAAAATTTTGGGTTCCAAAATTTTCTCCCTATTTGTCCCCTCCCCCAACCCCAGTACACTGAGCATTCTAATTTCCCCTATCACCAATCT
>CM053773.1:31091278-31141566 GCA_028658325.1 Potorous gilbertii
TTTTGAACCTCTTTTGCCAATTGAGTTAGCCTATTTTTCAAGGTGTTATTTTCTTCAGCATTTTTTTGGGTCTCCTTTATCAAGATATTGACCTGTTTTTCATGCTTTTCTTGCATCTCTCTCATTTTTCTTCCCAGTTTTTCCTCCACCTGTCTAACTTGATTTTCAAGATCCTTTTTGAGCTCTTCCATGGCCTGAGCCCATTGGATATCTATTTCAGATGTTTGGAATACAGAGGCCTTGACTCTTATGTCTTTTACCTGATGGTAAGCAGTTTTCTTCCTCGTCAGAGAGGAAGGTTGGAATCATCTGTTCCCCAAGAAAATAACCTTGTATGGTCTTATTTTTTTTCCCTTTTCTGGGCATTTTCCCAGCCAGTTACTTGACTTCTGAGATTCCTCTCCACCCCTGCCTAGATCCGCCCACCTAGTGCTTGGGGTCTGAGATTCAAATGATGCTCCCCAGCCTCAGGGATTTTGGCAGCAGGCCTGGATGCTATTCGATGGGAGCTTAATTTCTGGTGCTCAGGTAGGGGCAGGGCCGCCTCCCAGGCTCAGTTCCCTCAGGGGGTTTATGCAGATACTTTTTGTAGTGGAGCTCCTGCCCAGCTCCTGCCTGCTCTGGGAGCCTCTGGCCACCTGCTGCCTCTGCTTCTGCCTCTGCCACTGCCTCCTGGGGGGCCTGAGTCCCAGAGACACCCCGCTCCCGTCTCAGCCCATCCAGACGTCTCTTTCACTGACCTGTGCCTCTGTGGGTGGAGGGACCTTCGTGGCCACCGGAGATTCCATCCCTGAAGCCTGATCGGATCTGCTGGATCTGTTCCTTTCCATGCTGCAGCCAGGGCTGGGCTGGGCTCTGCTCCCTTCAGGTGCACCACAGATCTTTGGGATCGGTTTTTCAGGTCTCTCTGGAACGGAAATCTCCTTCACCCCGTTGCTGCATGGCTCCATTGTTCCAGAATTTGTTGGGAGTTCTTTTTATAGATAATTATGGGCTGTGGGTTTGGAGCTAGCATATGTGAGTCTTTCTACTCTGCCATCTTGGTTCCGCCTCAGGACAGAGATTCTTAACCTGGCACCTATGAATTTTTATTTTTAATTTCTGTATTTTAGAGTAATTGTTTTCCTTTTTAGTCCTATGGATTTTATTTTATACATTAAAAACATTATTCTGAGAAGAGATCCTTAGACTTCACTAGACTGCCAAAGGGATCTGTGACAAAAAAAAAAATGGTAAAAAAGATAACTAATTGTTCCAGAGGGTAATTCCTTTGATGGGATAGCAAAAACTACACATTTGTAGCATCGGAGACTATATGCCTTAGCTGCAACTGGGAATCTAGCCATTGGAGGTATCTAGGCCATTAGTTGGCATAAATTCCCTCAAGTGGCCTTAGGAAGACTTGGGTTCAAATTCTGCTTCAGAAACTTTCTGTTGTGACCTTGGGCCACCTGCCATAATTTCCTAATCTATAAAATGGAATAATAATAGCACTTATTGCACAGGGCTGTTAGAATCAAATGAAATTTATAAATAAATGTAAATATACCTATCTATACACAAAATATGCATATGGTACATTGTAAAACCTTAAAATGCTTAATAAATATTTTGCATATATAATCATTGTTATGGCAGGAGACAGGCCTTGGCAGAGGTGGGAATGGAAATAGAAATGAAAAAGCAGCTATTAAGTGCACTTGGCGTACAAATAGAAAATCCAAATAGTCCTTATTCTCAAGGAGCTCACATCCTAATTGGAGGAGACAACATTTAAATAAGAACTCATGTTCATGTCCATTTTGTGGGAGATAGAAAGGCTAGGTATAACTTAGCCAGGCAAAGTAGCAGGGCAGATGCCAAGGCCCAGAGAATTGGAGGCGTCATGGCAGTGTACGTGTCAAGAAGGTAATGGATTCAAGAGTTAGAACGGAGTGATCATTGAGATATCTCTGGCAGAAGTAGAGATCTTGGACTTTGTGTCTTACACCTGAGGGGACCTGAATCAGGGGGCAACTTTTAGTGAGGGACAGGAACGATTCTAGACTTTTCGGGGTCAGCACGTTTCTGCTCCGTCTTCCTGTTTGTTTTCCATTGACAGGTTCACATTGGGCAAAGAAAGGAGAAAGTTGAGGCTACTGCCATGGAAGCCAGTGAAGGTGATTACTTCTAGAAACTGATTGATAATTAGGGGGCTATGGAGGGGACAGTCCCTAGTAGTTGAAATTTCTTTTTTAGCACCATTGCTTTGTCCTATTAGGCATTTGGCACTATTCGCAGGCCAAGTTCCCCAATACTCCTGGAACTCTGTCCAAGACCTCCCACTACACTGTCGCATCCTGGGTCTCTCTTCTAGGATAGCTCACCATGTTCCAGAACTTTCCTTAAAGCCTTGACCAAGAATTTGAACTAATTCAAGCTAAGATGTTAATGCTTAAAGCTTTACTCTTTGCAAATAACATTTGCATTTTAGCAGAGACCTTCCTTGGTAAAAACAGAAAAGTGAGAATTTAAGGAAGCCCCAGCAGGTAATTTGGGCCAGGGAGGATGGAAGTCTTCCTGTAAGCCTCAAATCAACCAAACCATCTGCCTGTTCTTCATATAATACAGTGCTAGGTTAGTAGGGCTTTGCATTCTCCTTCCACAGGAAGTGAATAGGGAGAAGAGCAGCACGGGCAGAGGGGGTGCCATCTGTCTAAAGAACTGCCCAATCATCTCCAACAATGTCAGAGAGAGAAGGCATCTGATAATTTTCCTTGTAGAATTTTCATTTTTCCTAGACAAGGGTATTGAGGCTCATGGAATTTAAATGATTTATCCTTGATTGTACCACCAATGGCAAAGCCAGAACAAGATCCCTGATCTCCCTCCTAATTTCCAGCCCAGAGGCCTACAACTGCACTCCATTACCTCTCTAAGGAGACTGACCAAAGGCATTTGGTCATAGAAAGAAAACTTGAGGGATCCCTACCATTTTTGTCCTTTTCCCTTACCCTTCCTTCAAAAAAAAAAAATAGCAAAAGTTACCCTGCTAGCACTTCTTGATTTCAATCTCTAATTAGTAACCTATCATATACTGAAAATAATTTTAAGATATTCTAATTATAAAAAATTGTAAGAGGAAATCATGTATTTTATATGAACCATGCCCATCTTTTCCATTGCTTTTTATTTTTTCCATTGACAGAATATCCCAGACCATCTGGAGAGAGCTGGAGTTTGGTTGGCTTCATTTCCATTCAGCACTAATAACATTTTGGGCAGTGATGGGGAGAGGATGGAAGTAGCCCCTGGAGAAACAGTTTTCATATCGAGGGAGTGCAGGTTCTTGAGATAATGTTGTATTTATCTCTGGAATGACAGAATGGGAGTCTACAAGTGAGTTCCACGGAGAATTTAGTTTGGGAGCAAGATTTCCCAATTGAGTACTCACTTTCCAGTGTAAATTTCAGTGACATTTTAAATCCTCTAAGAGGAACCAGATACCTTCTAAATAAAAATTGATGAGTGAGAGAGAACTAGAACCCATCTTTATCTTCCCATAGCCTAATGTGAATGGGAAAATTATAGTCTCTGCTGTGCCATGTCACATTTATTATTTGGGCTATCCATCCAATCTAATGTGAAAATTGCTCCCGTATTATGGAAGTGCTATTTCACAGGTACTAAAACTTTAAGCAAATGCACATACCTCCCACTTATGTGAACTTAGTTTTTGTTTCTCCTCTTTTCCCTAATAACCTTCAAACCTTGTCCCTGGAAAAGGAAAAAGCGCGATGGCCAGAGAACTTATAATGTTTCTTTTTTGAGTTGTTTTACCGTTTACCCAATTAACTGTCTTAGAGGCAGTGTTGTTACACTGCCATCACTAACATTTACACAGTTCTTTTTTGCAATGCACTTTATGTATAGGGTGACTGACCCCCAAAATGTCCTAGTGTTATTTTAAGTTTTAATAGCTATCAAAACTTTGGGGTATTAAAACTTGAAACTTCACCAAGATTTTGTGACATCTTGTATATGTTTGATACTGACCTGTGAGGCAGGTGCCACTTTTGTTCTCATCTTACAAATGAGAATCCTGTGATGGAGGGAGGTTAAGTGATTCATCCCAGGTCACACAGATAATAAGTGTGTGAGGCAAGATTTGAATTCGAATCTTCTTCACTCCAGGGCCTGGTTCCTACGTCAAATGTTGGAACAGATACTCGACTCAGAGACAGAGCACCTGGGTTTGAATTCCATCTCTGACACTTAATCGATGTGTGTGTAAAAACAAGCAGTTTCACTCCTCTGAATCTCAGTTTCTTCACCCGTAAGGTGGAGATACTAATAAGGTACTACCTGCACTATATAGGGTTATTGTGAGGAAAGGCCTTTGTAAAGCATTATGTAAATATGAGTTATTATTCCTGCAGGATTCTTCCTTTTCCTGTGCCCTTTTCCAAAGATGACAAATTTTGGGACATGAATTGGTCCTGGGCATCATGAATTCCTGCTTGGACCCTCTTTTGATATCTGATCTGTTTGAGGTAGCCCATGATGAAGACTTTCAATTTTTATACTTTCCTTTTCTCTTTCCTTCTATGTGCCAGCTAGTCTTTCTATCCCATTCTTGCAGCTTGTGCTGTTCTTGTTTCCCATTTCATGTGGGCTACGCCTCCATAGAAAATGCAGGGTAGAAGGAGCCAGACTTAATGACCACTCTTCAAAATAGTGCTCAGAGATTTGCCCTCAGAAAGTGTCTTTTCATGTTACAACTTTTAAGAACATTTACTTGCAGCACTGATAAGCAGATGTGTGAAAGATTCGTGAGCACATGAACATAATGAACTCTCTTCATGGAAGTCTCTACCAGTGTAGATAGTAACTCTTCTGTGACTTAGATTAAAGGACTTACTTAGGGTTACAGATGTAGTAAGTCAGAGGGGTCATTTCAACCAAGGTCTTCCTGACCCTAAGCTTTGCTCTCTGTCCACATTGCCATGTTTCATGATTTATATTATGTCAGCAATAATAGCTTATAGTTATCGTCATAAGATTTTTGTTATTTCCATTAATATGTAATGGGTTTATTATTGGAATTTAAAATGAATTAATAAATCAATATTTTAAAAAGTTATCAGTAACTTTAAAAGTATTGATTTATTAATTCATTTTAAATATTAATGTAAATAATGTACTTTAATGAAAAATAACTATTTTGCAAAATTAAAAAATTAGTGACGAGTATCATTGCTTTACACATTTTTGCAAATCTCTTCAATGTCTGGCTTAATAGAAGACAACTAGATTCTCACATCTACTTCGGTTACATTCTGTTGTGATATATTATTCTGATTAAAGTATATGAAGACAGTCCAGCCTCAGGCCATTATGTAGTTGGAAAAGGAAGAAGTATCTTAAGAGACAAAAAAAAATATCAGTGCAAACATTTTTGATCTCGAGGATCCCCTGATAAGTCTTGGGGACAGCCAGAGATTTGTAGACTACACATTGAAAAATGCTTACCTAGTAGAATGCAGGCTCCTTGAAGGCAGGAATTATATTGTTTCTACCCTTGTATCCCAGGCACCTAGAACAGTGTTTGGATTGTAGCAGACACAATAATGCTTGTTGAAAAAGTGAATTGATGGGGCTGGGAATCCAATCCATCTGTGTCTTCTGATTGCCAATTCAGGAGCCCATTCTGGTTCTTTTACTTAAATCTTTTTACAATAATTTATTACTTTTGAAGTTCCTTTATTCTGGGTATTTTCAGTTCTTTTGGGTTTCTCAAGCTGTGTATCATCATATATCCATGTTTCCAAAGTCATATATTTAACAGAGTTGAAGTAAATGAGGATATGAAAATATGTAGAAAAATGTTTAATGCAATAAATCATGAAATTTATTAGAATAATTTTCTTCTCTATGAACTAATCCTAGATTAGTTCATAGCTATAACTAATTAAATTTGAGTTTAGGGATAAATTAAAAAGCAATTTTTTAATCCTAGGAATTTCATTAAGAATACTTGACTAAAACTTAACCGTATGGATGTCTCCTATAATCTATAATTACAGGAAGAGGAAATAATTCTATGATAGTCCTATAATCAGGGATAATTTTTTTTCCAGAGAATATCTAGAAACATAACCTGGAGAAACTAAAATTCATTCTACTGAATGATTTTCTTGTCTTATATTTCTATTGATTATATTCCAACACCAGTGACTTGGTGATATGATCTAATATTGCACTGTTTCTCAAACCACTTTTTTATTGTAAATTTTAAGTTATTGTTTAATAAAGTAACTACTCCGTCACTTTTAAATCTTCTTGATTAAAAATGACCCACCTAATCCCTAGTCTAATAAAGTTTTCACGTACATCGCCTCTTAGCTGTCTCCTATAAGACATCAGGGAAATTCCATACTCAAAAACAACATTAAAGAAGATGACCCCCCTTTTCTCCACTCAAAGCAGGGGGTTCCCAATCTTTTTTGTGTGTCATATATACTTTTCATAGTCTGGTAGAGTTTATGGACTTCTACTCAAAATAATATTTTTAAATAATGAAAGTGCTAAATTTCCGTTAGAGGTTAGTAAAAATAAAGATGTATTTTTCCCCCATTTCCAGTCCACAGACCCTCTGAAATCTATTGGAGTCTTCATATCCCAGATTAAAAACTCCTGCTTTACAGTACAATAGTGTTACATAATGGATGGAGGATGCAGAGTCTGCCTTAGAGTCAGGAAGACCCGGGTTCAGGACTCATATTTGCTGTGAGTCAAATCAATTTCCTCTTGAGTAACTCTTTAGGAGTTGTTGATCAGCATTGGTAGATGTGGGGTTCCTCACCAGTGGCTTCTCATACTACTGAAATCACGTCTGCACCAAAAAAGGTAGGCTCAAAATCATAGTAAAAATATTTTATTAAAGCAAAATATGGCAAACACTATAACATTAACAAAAATCACACCAATTTTTTAACAAAAATATTTTAAAATTCCTTAATAAACATTTTATGAAATTGCATTTAGAATTATATAGCACAAAATAAAGTTTGTAGCCCATTCCTTCCAAAGCTAAAGATGAAATATTTCATCTTTGTAGAGAATTACCAAAGAAAAAATCTAATGAAATATAACAAAGCTAATTTAGGAATTTGAACAGATACTGGGAGATAATATATGTTTTCTAATGTAAATAATAAAACCATAGGCATATGCATATTATAGACATATATGTGTACATATATTAACCTATCCATAATAATATGTTATTGTTTTTTAAATTATCAGTGTATAATTATAAACATTAAATATAATACTAAATTATATACAATTATATCTACATACGCACACATATCCGAATATACACATATGTATACATATGCATATGCATGTATTTATGCATTTCTCCATATTTATTAACATATCGGTTTCAAAACATTGAAATTCATCATTTGGAAGATTTTTAAACAGGTTAAAATTGTATTTTTAAAATGTAAGTTTTTTATAGGTGAATCATTTACAGCAACAAAAGTTTAGCTTTAAATTAAAGCATTATATATACACATCTGTGTGTATGTATATATATGTATGTATATGTATATATACAAAAACACACACATATACATACCCATACATATGTGTGTTGGCAAGATAAATCAATTAAGGACAATAAATGTAAATATTTCAGATTATTTTGATCATTTTAGATTGTTTTGGATCACATCATCAGCTCTGATTAGATCATCATTGTTTTTACCTAGCTGACAAAGAGGCCATATGAGAAGCAGCAATGTCAGATCTCTCATTTTCTGGTTGTGCCCTTGCACTCACATTATTAGGATTATTTTCAATTTGTACTTTTTTCTTGCAGGGAATCTGTTCAAGCACTGTCCCATTTTGTGAAGTTTAATTTAGTTAAAACTAAAGATATAATCCACTTAACTAGACACAGAAAAGCTTTAATACATTGCAATATGTACAAAGCAACCGGATGCATGTGTCCCCCTGTAACTCTTTACCATCGTAGCATTCCCACGCTTTCTTCAGGACATCTTCAGGACATCATTCAGAACATCATTCAGGACATATGTTACTGTATGTGACAAAGGGACTGTCTAACATGGATAAAGTGAGGGTGCCAGGATCAACAGGTACATCAAATATTAGCAAAGATTTTTTAAATTATTTTTCCTGGGTAAAATGAAGAATTCTAATAGTTTCTTTCTGCTCTCCCAATGCACCATCTTGGATGTCTTGAAGCACTCATACTCCATTTTGGACAGTACCATTCCAAGATATAGAGGGATTATAATCTGGACTGATGGAAGGCATTCCCACATCAATTTAATCACAGATCTTTGAAATATTGAAATAAGATAAGGGCATCTCAAGATTCAATTGCCTTCTCATAGGAGGTATGCAGTGTCTTCCTTGGTGAATGATGTTCTCTGAGAGAACTCTGGATGCCTCGCCACACAATCCTAACATGAAATGTAACTCACTCTTGGTAGAATAAGCCCCATTCCCCATAGGGAAGATGGAGGATATGTAAACAGTCAGAAAAGGTAAAAATGACCAATGAATACATAAATGCAGTCTCAGAGTACCGAAGAAATTCAGCAAAACTTAGTGTTTATCTTTATCTGACCTACTAATTGTTATGTTTGAAAATGCCTGAAATCTGCTTATCTTAGATTTAAACATCTTTAGCTCCCTTTGTTTTTCTAAATATGAAACCATTTTATCCCAAGCTGCCACTTGGATCCAGTCTGAAGATCTGAGTAGGCTGGTCTCCATGAACTACAATAGGACAAGGGAGACCAGGGTTCAGCTCAATTTAATTCAATTCAGTAAACATTTATTAAGTATCTACTAAGTTCCAGACACTGTGCTAAGTGTTAGGGTTGTTGTTGAGATAGTGAAGGCACCCTTACTGAAAGTTTCAAGGAAAGATTGGATGATCAAGGGCAAGCTGTGCTATATTGGGATTTTTCTTTTAGTTAAGGCATGGACATAGATGACCCCTAGGGCCTCCTTCCAACATTGTGGAATTCATCAATTGTTTTGTCTCCTAGATTACTTTGTACCTTATAGATACATCTCAGAGTCTGGTCAACTGAGTGTAGATCTCTTTCTCTGTTTATTGAATCAGAGGATTATTGATCTAGAGATGGAATGGACTTCTGAGGCCATCTATTCCAATTGCCTCATTTTACAGACAATGAAGATGAGGCCCATGGAGGTTAAATGACATGTTCCTGGTAGTAAGTGACAGACTGAAATGTGAATGCAGCTTTTCTGATGTCAAACCTTACATTCTTTCCACTGTTTCATGCTATTGTCTTTGATTAGAAATCCTAGACAAAATGTGGATGCAATGAAAGGCACACACAGGACGGTCCCCATGATATGGCAGAAGCACCAACTTTTACAATCAGAGACCATTAGAACAGGAAAGGACCTTAGTAATCTTCTATTTCCTTTGGTTATTTCCTGGCTCATCATTCCATTTTTCAGATAGGAAACATATTACAGGCACAGAAAGGATTCTCCTCTAGATCATGGCTGTAACCATAGGTGTTTCTCAGGATTCTGTCCTGGGCCCTCTTCTCCTCTCCCTTTATACTACTTCACTTGGTCTCAATTTGACTGAGGCAAAGCCCATTCAATGATGAAGGCTAGGTAAGGAATGAGGCAGAGAATGGTCTCTTTACATTCACTCTGAACCAATCAAGGCCCGAACAATAACCTGGGACCTAAGAAGGAGCAGAGGATGGAAGAGAAGTGGACTTAACAACAGGAAGGAAATAATCCTCAGGAGTTGTTCCTTAGGGAGGACCAGGTTTATAGAAACTCTTGCTTCCATCTTGGTCAAGGATGAAGAGGGGACAGGGAGAAGCTGGGGCCTAACAGCTCTGAACCTTAGCTAGCCTTAGGCATCAGAAGGAGGTCTACATTCATTTGGTCCCCTATGACTCATGCCCTTGAGGCCCAAGCCCCTGTTTCCCCGGAGGAGCCTACTGGGATGTCTTTCTTGCTGGGGGTGAGCTGAGGACAGAGTATGCCCTGGAAGAATGAACCATTCCCCTTTTACTGCTTACTTTACTCATTCAGAGTCAGGAGGCCAGGGAAAGATCAATACCCCTTTTCCTCAGAAACCTGACTTGAAAGAGTTCTGGACTGTGAATGAGAAAACCTAGATTCTGATTTCTGCTCTGAAACTCACTCTGGATACGAGTTTCTTCCTGTGTAAAATGAGGGGGTTGGACAAGGTATTCTCTAAAGTTCCTTCCAGCTTTTATCAACTATAAACCTATGAAATTGGCCTCTATATGATACCACCTTGGCTCAGCTCCAAATTTAGCAAATCTGGAATAAGTCCTCCTCAACTTGGGGGCAAGTTAATAACCTTCTCTGGAATCTCAGTTTCCTCTTATGTGAAATAAAGGAGGAGGACTGGACCACCCCTAAATTCTCTTAGAGGGATAACATTCTGTTAGGATACTTGGGATTTTTCTGGAGGCAGAAGAAGAATTGACTTTAAGCTCTCTTTCATATATCTCCCCAGAAATATCCATCTCTTTCCTCTATACCATTCCATCCCTTCTTCCATCTTCCTACTTTCCAATAATTAGACTTCTCAGATAGCTGATGGTGAAGAAACAACTGTCTTTGTCACCTAGTAAAAAAAATACATTAGGTAAAATAGGAAGCTACCCTGAGAAGAGAGGAAAATCCACAGAAGCAGCAGTCTTGTGGCATCAGGGTCTCTCCTAACCTATGGTGTCTGTTTCTACTACCATTCTATTTGAAGGGCCTTTCCTGCCTTGTGGTAGGATGGGAAATGTGTTGGTGATTAGTCCAAGTGCAAAATTCCTAGCTATGACTCTTCAGGGAAAGAATAGTTATAGAGGTTACATCCTGGGCCATCTCCAGTCATCCTGATGAATATCTGGTCACTGGATCCAAATGGCCCTGGAGGAGAAGTGAGTCTGGTGACCTGCACAGCCCTCCCTCATTCAAAACAAAGTCAAGTGCAAGTCATGTCATCCTTTCTCTGGTGTCATGGTCTTCTGTGACAATGAATGACGAACACTACAACAGCAACAATTGTTGGCCTATGAATGAGAGCCAGATTGATTTGTGTTTAAGGCATGAGTCTTAAGAAAAAAGGTCTCGAGGTCAAAATTCCTTTGGGCAGAGCACAAGTAAAGAGATAATACTCTCTGAGGACAGAGGGAAGGGAAAGAAGGAAGAGAAAAGAAAACTAAAGGAAAGAAAAGAGAAGGAAGGAAAGAAGGAAAAAAGGAAGCAAGGAAAGGAAGAGAGAAAAGAAAGAAAAGGAAGGGAAGAAAAAAAGAAAGAGAAAGAAAAGCTGAAAGAAAAGAAAAAAATTACTCAATTGGCCAGCTCCAGAGTTGGGTCCCCAGTGGGCAGCTCCTGTTTCTGCTCACAGAGGTTACTGTTTGTCCTTCATTCTTAAAAAAAGACAGGTACGTCAGGAAAGTGATGCTACAACACGTAAGTGAATTGGATTTAAGTAAGGGAGGGCTGTGCAAAGTTACCAGCCTCTCTTTCTCCTCCAGAGACATCTGGTTACAGTGATGAGATATAATCCAGAAACCCTGAGGTTCTTCCTCTCCTGGATTGATTCTTTTTTTTTTTGACTAGATAAAGAGACCATCTCTGCCTCATTTCTTACATACCCTTAATCATTCAATGGGTTGTCAAACTGAGATCTGTTAAAGGCTTTAGCTTAAAAAGGTCAACCATTCCCACTACATCCAGGGTTATCTCTTGTTCTGGACCAGTGGCTCTGGAGGAGAATGTGAGGCTGGTGACTTTGCACAGCCCTCCCTCACTTAGATCCAATTCACTTGCATATCATGGCATCACTTCCCTGATACCACCTTTTTTGAGAAAAGAATCAACAAGAACAGCAGTAACTTCACTAGATTCATTAGCTTCCATGGATTTAATTAATCTTTTTATGCCAAGGATTAGATCTGTCTATCTTGCCTTAAATCTCTGCTGACCTCCAATCTCCAAATGCCTTTCAGATGTCTGAAACTGAACGTCCAGTAGACATCTTAAAATCAGTATATTCCAAACAGAACTCATTTTCCTTTTCCCTAAACTCTCCTACCTTTCCTGTTATTGTAGAGGGTAACACCATCTTTTCAGGCCCTCAAGCTCACAACCTAGGCATCATCTTTATCTCTCTCTATCTCTCACTATCTCTCATCTCTCCATATCCAATCTGTTGTAAAGGCTTGTCCGTTTTACCTTTGCAATATCTCCCAAATATGTCTCTTTCTCTCCTCTGCCATTGCATTGTAGTGCAGGTCCTCATTACCTCATGCCTTAATTATTGCAATATCCTACTGGTGGGTCATGCTTCCTCAAATATCTCTCCCCTGAAGTCCATTCTCAATTCAGCCACTAAAATGACTTTCCAAAAAATGCAAGTCTGATCATGTCAAACCATTCCCTCACCCCTCATTCAACAAACCTAATAAACTTTAATAAACAAGACTCTCCATCTCTTGAGTATTTTCTTTGGCTGTCCCCAATGCCTAGAAAGGCTCTTCTTCCTTCTCTCCAATGACTGACCTCTCTAGCTTCCTTTAAGTTCCGACCAAAACCCCACCTTCAGTATCTTCTCTCTGTTAATTAGTTACATTTATATTGCTTTGTATATATTTATCTGAATGTTGTCTTAGATTGTAAGCTCCTTGAGGACAGGGACTGCCCTTTGCCCCTTTTGGTATGGCCAGCACTTAGTACAGAGCCTAGTATACCATAGGTGCTTGAGAAATGTTTTTTGATTAATTTACCCGAGATCACAGTAAGTCAGTGTCAGAGCTCAGATTAGCTCTGTATCCCTTGACTCCCACTCCGAGTGCTCTCTCTACTCTTTCATGTTGACTAAAGTGTTTTAGCAGCAAGTCAGTGCTCCTTCTTTGTCCCTTTCCAATGCCTGCTACCAGAGACCTGTATTTCCCCGTGTCTATCAGAACACAGGGAAGTCGTATTTCCTCTCCTCAGGAAGCTTTCAGTCTTAAGCAATAAGGCCTTTGGACTAAGAAACACCCCCAAACTCTCAGATGAAATTCACTGAGATACCTGGAAATCTAAGAACAGGTGCAGCTTTTCTCTCCTTCACAATAATTAAAGCTAAGAAGCTGCTTGAGAAATCCCAAGGAGCTCAGGTTTTACCACAGCTGCAGACTTGTAGCTACAGTGAGTAAACGCTTACAAACAATTGCAGCTGATTAATGGAAAATGCCAGCACAATCACTTTCTAAAAATGACAAGAGTAGACAAACGCCCACCTGCTTTCTTGGTGACTTCTATAGGAAATGAGAAACACATCATAAGCTACTAAAAATGATGTCCTTGCTGAGTTCATCTCAGGCAGGTGAGGACTTTGTTCACACAGGCTAAGCAGGTAATTCCACCAATATGGAAAAAAACTGGATCCTTCATGATGGAGCTGGGGGTACAGTCAACAGAAAGCCATTGGCTAATCTTGATTCAATCCAACAGATGTTTGTTATGTGACTATGTACATGTGAACTGTGATTATTTTGGCAAAATAAGTCATATAGTAGAGACATCATGGAAGAGATTCTAGATTGAGATGACCTTACACTCACTAGCTCAGTGATCCTGAGGAAGTCAATTAGTGTCTCAGTCAACAATAGGATTGATCTATGAAGTCACAGAAGGGTTACAGTCTGCATTGGTGGAGGGAATTCACTATATAGTGATGAGAGTTCACTATATAGTGATGAAATCAGATGTTTTCAGTAAGCAGCATTCAGAACACTGTGTTAGACTCCAAATGAGAAAGAACATTTAGAACACTGTCCCTGTTCCAATATGGAATATAATCTTGTTGTTTATGGTTCCGCCTTCATTTTCAAAGAGATGACATGAGATCACAATGACTTGTATGTGAATTGAATTGAGTTAGAGTTGCACAGAGTTATGAAGCTCATTCTCTCTTCCAGAGTCATCAAAGTCTGGTGGCAAGACAAAATTCAGAAAGCTTGATGATGGCCCAGGATGCAGTTGATGATCTTGGAGTCTTAGCTGATTGACCAAACTCTAAGTGCTCCATAGCACCTGCTTCAGCTGTCTTCGCAGCTGTTGAAACAAACTGTTTTTATCCAACCATTCCTCTGGGGGACATCTTCACATGCTTGGGGGTAGACATCTCCTTAACTTACTGATAGGTTTGAACCCTGTCATTTACCCTCAACCCATTTACCCTCAATTTACTCATTTGCTGAGATGGTTTTACTGGGGTGTTACTGTCGCACATGCTACAGCATATGAGAATTGGATGAAAGGTGGACATCAAAGATGGACAAACAGTTCTGCAAAGTGCCCAGAAAAACCTCACACCAGAGGTCCTAGTCCCCCTGAAAAATTAATATCTACCAAGGTTCCCCTCTGTATTCATATAAGTTAGATTTAAAGGAAAGGAAGCTGTCCCCAAGAATTTCTTGGCCCACACCCTCTTGTCAATGATACACGTTCCTTTGGCCTCAGGTCATGTTGACATGCTTTCTGGTTACCTAAAGGTATAAAAATTCTTACCCAAGAGAATCAGAGTCCTTCAGACTAGATGATGCCCCAAGGGCTGGCTAATTATCGTACCTACCCTGCTGACCAGCCACATTTCTATGGAGGCAAGATGATGGGGTGACAGCCACCGATAGCTAAATGTTAGAACCTTCTTGAGTATAATTTCTTTGCTGTGACTACAAAAACCACCTTTTATAAAGCTATAGAATGGCCTCTATAAATTTCTCATTTCATTCCAAAACTGGACCTAAACTAGCAACAGACTGGCCTGGGTCAGATCTGTTCAGTGACAGTGAGGAGGAAGGCTCATGCAGTATAGAGTCTAGGAAGGGATGGTACAAATACACAGCCACAGTGGCAAAACATTGGAGCCTCAGCTCAATTAATGCTACCCAGACCAAAGTCAATACCAACAGTCAATCTCTGAAATCATTGGCAATCAGAGAAGGGGGTAGACTTACATTTCAGGGTTTCTTCCCTCACCCCTGCATATTGGAGCAGTCCCTTGGACCCTGAGTCAATGGCTACCTGTATGACAGCAGACAAGTCACTGCATCTAATAGGGCCTCAGTTTCCTCAGATGTATAATATGTCATTTCTTCCGTCATAGGGTTGTTGTAAGAAAATTACTTAGTAAATTATTTTTTAAAAAACCACCATATACGTGAAAAAGTCTATTATTATTTCCAGTGGTCCATATTATTGGCATGTGAGTGACATTTGTGACAAAAAAACAGATATACAATTTTGGAAAACTAAGTGACCACTGGTCAGGAAGGATCCTGTTCATGTGTGAGTTGAACTAGATTGCTTCTGAGGTCTCTTTTAATTCTAAGATTCTTATAAATATAGGCCATCCTTCCCCCTGCTCCAAATCTATCTTGTAAAAATCATGAATATATTCTACAATTGTTGTTATTTTTCAAGACTTGGCTACTTGTTGTCTTCAAATTGATTCTATTTTCAGAGTATGACCTATATCCAAGGCAGACTGTTTTTGGAACAATAAGCTAGCCTGAGAAATGGATTGTATCCTCTCTGCACAGATTTCCAATTTCTTAGTAGGTTTTTGTTCTAGGATCATCTGATCCAGGTCAGTCCCTCAATAGTGTAGGTAACATACTGGAATAAGATGAGAAACTTGTAGGTCATTCAACTAAAGTTGACAAGAGATTTATCTCCTATAACAGGAGAAGGAAATTCAACAAGGACAAACAGTAAGGGCCTGAGTTTCCCATTGCAGTCAAGTATCAGAGAGGGTTCCTGGAGCTCCTCCTCAGGCTGTTTTGTATTCAGGTGACCAGAAGTAATATCAACAACCTGAGTCTTTAGTCCTCTGGGTCATTCAATTCAGTTTTTTTTTAATTTAAAAGAAATATATTTTTCCAATTACATGCACATGTTTTAACATTTTTAAAAAAATCGAGTTCCAAATACTCTTTTTTTCCTTCCTCCTTCATCTTTCATTGAGAAGGCAAGTAATTTGATATAGGTTATACAGGTTTGGTCATACCAAAAATATTTTCATATTAGCCATGTTGTAAGAGAAAAGACAATCTAAGAAAAATAAAGAAGGGGACAATGTATGCTTTGATCTCTACTCAAACCCCATCAGATCTTTCTTTGGAAGTGGATAGCATTTTTCATGAGTCCTTTGGAATTGTCTTAGATAATTTTATTTCTGAGAATAGCTAAGTCTTTTTATAGCTCATCATTCTTACAATATTGCTGTTACTGTGTACAGTGTTCTCCTGGTTCTTCCCACTTCACTTTGTATCAGTTCATGTAATCCAGATTTTTATGAAAGTATCCTGCTTTATAGCACAATAGTATTCCATCACAGTCATATAACACAGCTTGTTCAGACATTCCCCCAACTGATTTTTTTTCCAATTTTTTGCCACCACAAAAAGAGCTGCTACAAATAGTTTTGTATATAGAGGTCTTTTTCATTTTTTAAAAAAAATCTCCTTGACATATAGACCACAGTTTTATAGCCTTTTAGACATGGTTCCAAATTGATCTCCTGAATGGTTGTATCAGTTTACAACTCTATCAACAATGCATTAGTGTTCCAATTTTCCAACATCCCCTCCAATAGTTGTCATTTTTTGTCATATTAGCCAATCTGATAGGTATGAAGGGGGTATCTTAGAGTTATTTTAGTTTGCATTTTTTCTAATCAATAAGAGCATTTTTTCATACAATTATATATAGTTTTGATTTCTTCATCAGAAAACTACCTGTTCATATCCTTTGATCATTTATCAACTGGGAAATAAATTGTATTCTTATAAATTGGGTCAACCACTTCTTGAAGATGGCTTTAATATCTTTTAAGGAAAAACTAACAGCTTGCATGGGGACAGGGTTTAGGATATTGTCAAAGAGATCTAATTATAGGCTTTTCTTATTTTCCTGACTTTGCTACTTTCCTGACTCTCTGTCCACTCTCTGTAAGGAGCACTACTTAACATGTCCCCCGTGACTTAACAGGAGTCATTGTTCTGTTTCTGTGTTCTGCATCTTATGTCATGGAAACCTGAATCTTCTCTGAGGATAGCACATTCATTTCTACCCTTTCTATAGACTGTTACTCCTCCTATTCTCCTGAACTCACAAAAGACCAAGAGGGAGTATTTGCATGCATTGTGCTCCCTACTATACTATACATAGTATAGAAATGGACTAGATTTGTAGACCATTTCTCTGCTACTAGTTCTAATCTGTTCTTTTGAAATCCTTGTGATTTATTTATGTTATCCTTTCCTCATCCTCATTGTTGTTTATTGATCTTCCAGAAGCTCTCCTAACTTTCTAAATGACTTTACTACCTGCCTCAAATCTTCCTCAATACCCCATCTCATGACATTATTTTTGGGGGAGTTTAGTATTAATCCTGATGACACATGTCATCTGGCCATAGGATTCTTCTTCAACTTCAGTAACTGCCTTCTACTTTCAACTTTAGCCACCCAATGACATGGTCACATCTTAGATCTCATTAACTCTTTAAATTTAACAATTTCCAAAATCTAGAACTTTTAAATTTCACTCTCTAATCACAACTGTCACTGCTCCCTTTATATTCTTTCACTCATACTTTTGTCTTTGTATTTTCAGATCTTGGTTTAATGCTTGGTGCTTCATACATTCTTGTTGATGGATTGTGTTTTTTTTGTATTTATTTTGTATATATTTGTTTATGTTTAGGTTGTTTGATTGTCTCCCCTCAGTGAAATATGGTCTCCTTGAGGGCAGGGACAGGGGCAGTTTCCTTTTTGTTTTTATGCATCTCCAGTACCTAGCACGGTGCCTACAACATAGCAGGTTCAGAATAAATGCTCTTCTTCCTTTTCTCTACATTCTTTCCCTTGACAGTATCACTTATTTTCATAGCTTCAATGATCACCACTTTGAACATGAATCACAGAATTATATCTATAGACCTGACTTTTCATATAAATTCCAGACCTTTATTTCCAACGGTCTTGAGAAAAATCTTCCTGTGGTTACAATGTCTATCATTTCTGCCTCTGTAATATAGGGTAGTAGAAAGGGCATTGAATTTGAAGGCAGAGGGCTTGTGTCACAGGACTAATATCTATCAGGATTCCTCTTCCACCTGCTTGGAAAAAAAAAATTGCTTTTCCCTAAAAAGCAACAAAGCTGTTTTTGAGACCTGATTAGCCTCTGCCTCCTTGATGTAGCCTCCTTATCACCTGAAGTTTTTAAAAAGCTTTACCCATGTGGTGGATATCTGAAGACCACAATAGTCACCTTACCCTGTCTGCTAACCAGAAATAGTTTGATATGGGGACAAGGGCAACTGGGTCTATAGGAGCTAAGAGCCAGTGTATTCTTTTATATCCTTTCTATGTTAGGATTTTGTAAACTTTGGTTAACTGTTTAACGATTTGGGAGTGTTTCATTTCATCCCCAAATCAAACCTAAATGAACAGGGTTCTAGTGTCAGGTCCAACTCAACCTCCTGAATTAAAATCCTGGCTTGACTTACTAGTCATATAACCTTGTGTAAATTTCCTCCTAGGGCCTCATTTGTAAAATGATGAGGTTGGACCAAATGATCTACAATATTCTTTCCAGAAGATATTTGGATAATCTTATCCCATCATCACTATTTTATCTTTTCACCATGCAAAGTTCATGACCTTTTTCCTGAGGGAAGCTCTCTTTCTCTCACCTTCTAATATTCTTCATAAACTTTTCCTCCTTTCTCTACTTTCTGGTTTTCTTCACATGAGTCTATCCTTTTAATAAATATTACTACTCCACCACTTAAAAAAAACAAGTCTAATCTATACCTTTTGAATAAGGTATTTCCTTATAAACCTATATTTAAGACATGAGTTCCATTCCACTTAATCTCTGAGGTTCAAAATTTGTTTTCTTGCAATAAGCTCTCTCTATAAGGTCATCTTAATTATTACTTTCTTTAAAAATTTTGCACAAAATTTGAGGCCTTATCATTGGTTCCTTTATGGTTGCTTAGTTTGGAGGATTTGTCATTCAGGGGTTCTTAACCTGGGGGTTATGGATCCCCAAGGAATCTGTAGATACATTTCAGGGGGTCTATGAACCTTGATGGGAAAGGAAATCTTTATTTCAATATAACTGATATTGTTTGTAATTCACTGTATTTTATGTTATACATTTTAAGGGGTCTGTAGATTTCACCAGACTGTCAGAAGGATCCATGATGCAAAAAATAGATTAAGAACCTAATTTATCTACTTCATCTTTTTCCATTTCTGTTGGTGTATAAACTGAGGTTTTCATCCTGGTGGTTCACTTGTATATGTGATTGACCAGTTCTACAAGCTAAGGAGACCAAACATCACATGAAATTTTGTCTCTTTATGTCTTTAAGCATTATTTTATTAGAAAAAGACATCTTTTCATTTAGTTGTAACTTGTTTTCTTTACCACAAGAATGTCAGCATATATGTGATTCAGTTCCTTCAATAGTGTGTCAATTATGGTATTGATCATTGGTCAAAGAGCACACATTCAGAGTACCAGTGAGGGAATTCATGTTTATATATTGATCGCCTAAGGTGGGAAACCGTTAGTCTTCGATGTAGTCTCTACCCCTTAAAGCAATTCTGTTACCATCACTATGAAAGAGAAAGGAGCTGCCCAAGTCAAAAGACTGTTTCATAATTTCTTCTGCTATAGCTGGGAAAACAAAAGCATCACCTAGTGGTTAGCCTTCTGGCAATGAGCCACTCTCTGTTCTTATCTAGGCTGGTTCTCAAATTGCAGCAACAATCTGTAGCTAGGTTGGTCTACATAAATAGAACCTGACAGAGATCACAGTCATTCTACTGACATAACCATCGAGAAATCAGTGCCGCCCCTATTCCATGGTGAAATATCAGAATGGATGCGTGAAGAAATGTTCAAAAAACCATATAAAAATGATCCTAATTACTAATAGTGAGAAAAATGCAAATTAAAATCACTCTAGGGTCATATCATCTCAAACCAATCATATGTCAAAGATGAAGATAAAAGGAGACTGATAAAGTTTGGAGGGTCTGTAAGAAAACAGGCTTGCTATTGATCTAACCAGTCTAGAGATCAATTTGGAACTATGTCCAAAGGGTGATAAAAGTGAGCATACCCTTTGACCCAGCAATATTACTACTAGGTCTATATCCCAAAGTGATCAAAGAAAAGGGGAAAAAGAATTATATGTATGAAAATATTTATAGCAGCTATTTTTGTGGTGGAAAAAATTGGAAACTGAGGGCATACTCATCAATTAGAGTTGCTGAACAAGTTATGGTATAGGATTGGAATGGAATATTATTGTGCTATGAGAAACGATGTATAGGAAGGTTTCAGAAAAATCTGGAAAGACTTTTATGAACTAATGCAAAATAAAGTGAGCTGAACCAGGAGAACATTGTACCCATTAACATCAATATTATATGATCAACTATGAATGACTTAGATATTCTGAGCAACATAATTGATCCAAGACAATTCCAAAGGATTTATGATGAAACATGCTATCCATATCCAGAGAAATCATTGATGGAATCTGAATGCAGATTGAAGCATAATTTATTTCTTATGCTTTTTTTCAACATGGCTAATATGGAAATAGATTTTTCATGATTTCACATTTATAACTGATATTATATTACCTACTCAGTGGGGAGGGGAGGGAGTGAAGGGAGGGAGTGAATATGGAGGTCAGAATTTTAAACAGAAATGAATGCTATAAATAAATAATTTAAAAAGTTCACTGATGCATGGTGAGAGGGAGGGAGAGAAAATAAATGTTTGTTAATTAAAAATGAAATTTAAAAAGCAAGTACATATAAGAGGTACAAAAATAATACTATGTAGGGTTAATGGAGGGGGAATCGTGAAGAAGGAGTCAGCGCTTCAGCTTGTCCTCAAAATACGGGCCAAAGAATTCTGGTTGTTACTAGCTTTTGTCTATTATTGTTGAAACTTGCAGCTGAAACACCATATCTTTATACTAAGGGAAAAAAGGAAGGGAAAGTACTGTCATGTCATTTAACTTTTGCTATAGGGCAACTGAATGTAGGGTAGGACAACTTTAATCAACTTTCAAATATAACTTGACTTGGGTTAGAAGAAAGAGGTCACTGTGACCCTAATTATTTCAACATTCTGTTCCGACAGCCAAGTAAGAACTACTACTCAAAATGTAACAGGGACATTAAATGAAGAGCTCTGTTTTGTAGTCAGGAGGCATAATCCATGAGCTTCTTTCTGACAGTTGGTTGGCTGTTAATAGACGCATAACTGTATTGTGAGCTCTGGGGAGAATGTTTTTATCGAAATCCAAGGTATTATTAGTATTTGTATCTAAGCAGCCATACAGTGAATTTTTGTTGGGACTAACTGACTGAACTCCATTGCCAAGCAATTATTGGCACTCATCCAGGTACTTTCAAAAGGCTGTTTACTCCCTCTATAGGAAAGGCATGTCAGTGGAGTGGAAAGAGTAATGTTTACAGAATCCAAAGACCTGCATTTGACTTCATATTAATAATAAGAATAGCATGTTTATATGTGAGTTTTCGTACTTTAGCCAAGAATTTTTCATCCATTATCTCAATTCTCATCACTAGCAGCTGACCAACTGCCACCAATGAGTATATAGGCATACAAGCCCCAAGAGTGGTGGCACCTTTCTGGTCCTCAGTCTTGCCTTCAGCCCAGCCCTCACTGGCATCCTCCAGGGAATGCAGAAGGGGTCAACCATCCCCACCATCAACCAGGGTAGTGAGCCCAGTTGAAACAGCAAAGCTCCCCAAGGGAGAGAAAGGAGACAACATATTCCAGGCAAGCCAAACTTTTGCTGCCACCTTGGCCACCATCTCCCTTTCATCAGACCCTAATAGAGAAAGCTCAGGATCCTGAACCTAAGAGCTTTGGGAATAGCAGTACTTTTACTCTTTATTCATTATCTTGGGAAGCAGTCCTGGAGATACAATTTGGCAACTTCTCCTGTAAGTGCTGCAACCACAGCTACTAAGACTCAGAAAGGAAAATGCTTGTCACTAACGTCTTTGGCACTGTCAAATGGTTTGATATCAGAAACTGATATGATTTTATTAATGAAAATGGCACTGAAGAGGAACCGTTATAGGATCATGGGACTTTTCATTGTGACTAAAAACTGTGTGTATATGGAGGAAGTACCCATCAGAAGGCATTGTTTTGAAGTCCAGAAAATCAGGAATTAGGTTGGCAAAGGAATGAAGGCAAGGTGGCTTGGGACCTTCCACAAAAGGGAGGCTCTAGTTCTAACTCATCAAAGAGGAAAGAGAAGCAAGTCTTGTGGAGGAATATTCTTGTTTTAAAATTATTTTTATTTCATTATTTTCCAATTACATGTAAAAAATTCTTTAACAATCTTTAATAATTTTTTAAATTCCAAATTTTCTCCCTCCCTCTTAGTCAAGTTGTAAAAGAAAACACAAAATAATATAGTAACAATAAAGTTTTAAAAACTGTGCTTTAATCTGCATTCAGAGTTTATCATTTCTGTCTCAAGGAGTATATAGCATTTTTCATCATGAGTCCCTTGGAATTGTCTTGGATCAGTGTTTTGATCAGAGTAGCTAAATCTTTCATAGTTGGTCTTCCTTATAATATTTCTGTCATTGTATACAATGTTCTCCTGGTTTTATTCACTTCACTTTGCATCAATTCATCTAAGTCTTCCCAATATTTTCTGAAATGATCCTGCTCATCGTTTCTTATAGCACAACAGTATTCCATCCCAATCACGTAGCTGACTTATTCAGTCATTCCCCAATTGATAGGCATTCACTCAATTTCCAATTCCCCTCAAAAAGAGTTGATATGTACATATACATACATACATATATTTGTATGTATATATGTATGTATGTGTACACACACATATGTGTATATTTATATATATATATGTATTACAAATAGGTCCCTTTTCTTTGATCTCTGTGAGATACAGACCTAGTATTGCTGGATCAAAGATTATGTACAGTTTTATGGCCCTTTGGGCATAGTTCCAATTATTCTCCTGAGTGGAGAATAATCAACAATGCATTAGTGTCTTGATTTTTCTACATCCTCTAGGAGGAATATTCCAAGGTAATCAGGTTGTAGGATACTTATACTGTTCCAGGGCAAGGAGACCCCAGGCTCTGAGGGAAATTCTAGGATGGGCAATAGAGAAGGCATGGTGTTAAAATTCAGAAAGTCTATCAGCATCATTGTGCCATGATCAGCTATGAATTACTCAGCTTTTCTCAGCAACACAATGATCCAATACAAGTACAAAGGACTCATGAAGGACAATGCTATCCACATCCAGATAAAGAACTGGTGAACTCTGAATGCAGATTGAAATAAATTTTTTTCCCTTACTTTATTTTTTTAAAAATTCTTTTCCTTTTGATTTGTTTATTCTTTCATAACTGTGACTCATATGGAAATAGGTTTTACATGTTAACACATACATTACCTATATAAAATTGCCTACCATTAAAAAGGGGAGGGAGAAAAATTTGGAACTCAAAATCTTGTAAAAATGAATGCTAAAAATTGTCTAGACATGTAATTGGGAAAAAAATAAAATATTATTTAAAAATAAACTTCAGAAAATCAGAGCCAGGGCCAGGACGAGGTCAAATAATGACTTTTGGAGAATGAGAAAGATACGAGAATGTTTCTAGGCAGCAGAAAGGGAGCCATCAGAAGAGGAAAGATTAAAGATTAGAAATAGGATAGGGATGATTGTGGGACAAACGGGAGATGGGATCAAGGGCATTTGTGGGAAAACTGGCCTTTGAGGGAATGATCACATTAAACGCTGAGGAAAGGAGGAAGTAAAGGAGTTCTGAAAGATAGAGAAAAGGAGAAAAGAGAGCCCAAAGGATAACCCTATTTTCTTAGTAAAGTATAGGGCATGGTCCTCTGATTCAGGAGAGAAGAGGTTTGGAAAAGGCACAGCTAGGGACAGGATGGATAACCATTCAAGAAAGGCATAGATATTGGGCCAAGCAACAAGCAACATTTAATATAGATGGTAACATTCAACTCAAGCCCACTTTACTATTTAAAAATATAAAGGATACACATTAAAATGGGAGTTCTTGACTTGGGGATCATGAACTTAAAAATACTTTCTAATTATTTCACTCTAATTTGTTTCTTTAGACTAGATGGCTGTTGAGGTCTCTTCTCTCTGTGAGAGATGTGGTGTAGTGATCATTGCTGCTTTCAGAAGGCTGTGTCCTACTGTAAACTACTTCTTCCTTTCTTTAAAGCAGAACAAAGCAATAGATTTGAGAAGCAACCAAGTGCCACTTATGTCAGGAAGCATTGCTTACTTGGTGTGGAAAACAACAATGAAATTTCAATCTTTTTGAAGATTTTTTTTTCTCTTTACTAATGTTACAAAATAAATGGCCTTGCAGAGAGTAGAATAAAACTCTAGAGACCAAAGCTCATAGAGTCTCTGAGTGAACTGTGGGGCATTACTGAAGCTCTGACTTCAAACAGGTTAGAGTTCAGTCTTGAAGTCTTTTCAGTAATTGATATCGCGTCTGCATGGTTCTTGGAAGGGAGAGTGAAAAAGGAAATGTGCTGTAAAAAGTGACTAAATGAGGGGGCATAATGGAGGTGCTGGGGATGGAGGTACCAATGGCAGGCAAGCTGGACTGGAAAGGCAGCAGTTTCTCTTGCTGTGACAAGTCACAGAATCCCCTCTCCCTGCTTTGAGATGAGCTGGTCTCCCAGACTTCTACTTCAACAGATGAAAACAAAGCAGATAAAGACCTGTCAGGAAAACTGATAATTAGGGGGAAATACCCTTGAAAGGACTTTACATATTAAGTGTCATTCATTGATTATATGAGAAGGTAATCAGAGCATCATATCTATATTTTTTTCCTCTTCACCTTGAGATAAGAGAGGATATAAGGAAGTTAAAGGGAATATTAGCTGAGACCTTCCCTCTGATCAGGAATGTGAAGAAGGTGCAGCTATGAAATTAAAAGATGCTTACCTGTTGGAAGGAAGGTTATAGCAAATATGGACTGCATATCAGAAAGCAGAGACATACATCACCTTGCTCATAAAACTTTGTATACTTCAAGTTATGTTTTTTTCAGTAGCAATGTATGTCTTTGAGAAATGGACTATAAGGAAAGCTGAGTACTGCAGAATCAAGGCTTTTGAATTGTGGTGCTAGAGAAGACTTTTTAGAGTCTGTTGGACTTAAATAAATTATTTCACACTACATGTTGGAAGGACAAATACTGAAGCTAAATTTTAAATGGCTCTGGTCGAATAATGAGAAGACAGGACTCATTGGAAAAGACCTTGTGCTGGGAAAGTTGAAGGCAAAAGGAAAAGGGGATGGCAGAGGATGAGTTGGATAGATAACTGTCATGGAAGAAATGAGCATGAGCTTGGAAAGACTTTGGGAGATAAGGAAGGATAAGGGTCTGGTGTGCTATGGTCCATGAGGTCATGAAGCGTCAGATACAACTGAATAAAAACAAGTCTCATTAGTTATACCAGCCTAAAGTGGGGAGAAAAAGAGCAAGGGAACAAGTATTTATTAAGTGCCTACTATATACCAGGCACTGTGCTAAGCAGTTTATAAATATCTCATTTGATTTTCCTAATAATTCTGTGAAGTAGGCACTATTCTTATTTTACAAATGAGAAAACTAAGGCAGTCACTAGTTAAGTGACTTGCCTAGGATCACACAGTTAGTAAATGTCGGAGGCTGGATTTGGACTCAGATCTTCCTGAATGAATGAAATAGGTTTGATGAAGAGGGATTTCTTGAAGTATAGAATTTCTATATTCATTACAGTAAGATGATTACATTATGAGAGACACACAGTAATTGAGTCAGACTGAAGGAAGAAAAGATGCACCTCTCATCTCTCATTTCAGACATACACTCTGTGACTAGAATGGCAAGTAGAGTTACCTACTTGTGAAAAGATAAAATATTATGTGTCTATCACTCTCTTTTTTCTGTTTTTATCTCTCTGTCTCTATCTGCCCCTTTTTCTGTCTCTTTCTCTCTGGCTTTGTCCCTGTCCCCGTGTCTGTCTCTGTCTGTCCTTTTCTCTCTCTTGCTTTCTTCTGCTAGAATGTTGACTCATACTGAGCTTACAATTCTCTAAAATCTCCAGCTCCTTTTTTCAAGTGAATGGACTGTCAGTCATATTTCTCCCATTTTGAATTCTTAAAAGTGATTTTTTTCATTCAAGTACCTTATGCATCTTGTTACTTTTGTTCTAATGTTTTAGCCTATTATGAACTTTTTGGATCTTGATTCTTTCTTCCAACATATTTGCTTCTCCCTTCAAGTTTTGTATGATCTCTAGAGTTCAGCAAGGGTAAGAATCATGAATTCATGGTGTCTGATGGGTTATTAGCATCAATATTGAAGTCAGTAAGGAAGATGGCAGAAGGGGAAGTGGAAAGTAAAATGTAAGTTAGGTAACATAGCCAGCCATCTGGCAAATTGGAAATTGAGTCCTCTAGAGCAATATATTACACAAGTGGTTAAACGAGGAAAGGTAGTAGAGATAGATGAAATGAACTTCATTTGATAAAGTGAAGGATGATGGTTTGATGCTCTGCAGGTAATATACCAAAACCAAATTTAACTTTTTTTTGTAGAAATGTAGAAAATGTAGAAAACTTTAAGTTGAAGTCAAAAGGCAGCTAGGTGTCTTAATAGATAGATCCAGACTTAAAGTTAGAAAGACATGCATTCAAATCCTTTCAATCCATTCAAATCATTTACTAGCTATGGAGGAAAGCCACTTAACTTCTTTTCTGCCTTAGTTTTCTGCTCTGTAAAATGGAATGATAACAGCACCTACTTCACAGGGTTGTTGTGAAGATAAGATGAGATAATATTGGAAACCTTACACTTTATAAAGGCTAGTTATTTTTTTTTTATAGATTGGGATTTAAATCCTGATTGACAGTTGTTAACTAGGTAACCTGACCTTCACCTTTCCATATTTCAGATTCATTATCTCTCAAATAGAAATAATATTTGTACTACTTGCCTCACAGAGTTGTGAAGAAAGCCCTTTGTAAACCTTGAAGCACCATGTATAATGTGAGCTGTTTTATCATTGGCATCACTATCACTTAGCTGCTATTTTTGGTGCTGTGAAGACAGTGTAACCAGGCTATCGCATTCTTCAAATAACTATTATTAGGTAAGTTCATAATTTCTCAAGTAAAGTTTGGAGGGATACTATATTTGATACTTTAGTGAACTTTCTAATGAGAACATATGTTGTTTTCCTTTCTCGGTGTGAATATTTTAAAAATAGATATATCAGATTTATCTGGCACTATTTATATTTACTGAGCTCATTTAATTTATTTATTTTTCATGATTTTCATATTAGTTCTTGGATTGCTAGAGACTAATCAAGAAGTTGCTTTTTAACTCCATTTTAACATCTAAGCTGACAAAAGCCTTTCATTATAACCTCCCAGATACACTGGAGATCTGTTGCATGAGTGACATTTCTACGAATTTAGCGCTATTAATGACTAAAGCCAGAGTATTAATTATTATAGCAAAGCCAACTGGGAAAGGTCTCAACTGATATGATATTTTTCCATGATTTTGTTCAATTCAAGATTTTTGTCCCCTTTAAGTTTTGCGAAGCACTTTTCCCCAAAACAGTACTGTGAGGTGGCTCCTATAAGAATTATCATGCTTATTGTAATGAAGAAACTGAGGCTTACAGATAATGTGACCTCCCTATGCTGAGGTCATAGCCAATTAAGTATCTGAGCTTAGACTAGAATCTAGATCTCCTGACTCCAAGCTCAGTGCACTTGGCCACCAAAAGCCATTTTGTTTTTCAGCATTTTGAAAGCTTGAATGAAGATACATAAAAAATATAAAATTAAACTTATAGAAGACAAGCCAATTAACTTTTTAGTACCTCCAGACAACTTTCCAAGACTATAAATTGAAAAATAGGTGCTAGTCTGTAGTGGTAGGGTTTTATTTTTGTTTGTTTTTTTGAGGCAATCAGGGTTAAGTAATTTTCACAGGGTCACACAGCTAGTAAGTGTCTGAGGATGGATTTGAACTTAGGTAGAGGTAGTTTCCACACTGGGAAGTCCCCATATACCAATGAAATAACAAGTCCAATCTCTATCAATATAAGTACCTTTGGTAGGCAAATTTAGCAATTTGGGAACCTTGAATAATACTTTTGATTACCCAGATTTCTATTATAAGCTTTTCACTTAAGGGATTCACAGAATCACAAAGTCTTAGAGGCACTAGGTTCAGGATCCTTAGCTTTCTTCATCAGGGTCTGAGGAAAGATGGTAGTCAAGGTGGTAGCAGAGTGTTGACTTGTCTGGTACATTCTGCCTCCTATCTCTTCCCTGTTGCTCCAAGGCTGACTTGCCTGCCCTGCATGTGGCACTTGGTTAGCAGTTGGTAGGGATGCTGCCCCCTTCTCCTATTGAGATGAAGGTTGTGAGATCTGGGCTGAAAGGTGGTTTGCCAACAAAACAGAAGGACTACATCTTCTGTCTATGAAGAGTGTCCTCACACTGATGAAATCACAGATTCTTACAGGAAACTCCAAGTTCAACAGTCCTTAGTAAGAGTCTATACTCATCGCTAGTCCTCTAATAATTTAGTACCATGGCAACTTATCCCAGCACACAATAAGTAATACAGCATTCATACCTGCTTTGGGGCTTTCAGGTTCTGTCCAGACTGGTACACTGCTATACAAGTAATCTAGGCAACCTGTAATCCTGTCATCTGTAACCCTGAATAGGACTCCCAAATCTAATTCAAGTGGCAAATTCTACATCTCTGGTGTGATGGGCCATGTTTAATCTCAGGGATTCTCTAATAAAAATCCTAATGGCTCCTTAAAAACACCAAAGTCAGCTCATTTTGTCCTCAAAGGTTCTCCATAACTCTTGTAAACACTTATGCTAACAAAGATATAATACATAGAGAATGTTTGAGACAAAAACAAAATCAAAAAGGACTAATTTCTAATCCTTTCACAAAACAACAGGAAATCTCTTTTCCCTCTCCAGAAGGCTGACTCACAGTGCCTGAAAATGTACAGAACCACTTAGTAAAGTCTCTACATTACAAGTGAAATCAAAGATCTCAAGATTGGTGTAAGTCAGTCAATAAATATTTATTAAGCACTTACTTTGTGCCTGAAACAGTGCTGAGTACTGGCAATACAAAGTTTGGTCTTTGGTTTCAGTGGACCAATAGCAATTTCCTTTTACCAGTCCATGTCCTTCAGCAGGGCACTGGCAGATAGGTGCAGTTATCACCCTGGTGGGAGTCATTTAACATAGCCAACATGACTCCATAGCTTTGGTGGACGTTCAGACTCACTTAGATAGTCTAGCTCAACATCTGCCGCTGTTTGCTCCATCTCTGTCTGTCTGTGTCTTTCCCCCTCCTGTTTCCCTCTCCCTTTTCTATTTTTCTCCTTCTCTTTCTCCCCGCCCCCCCTTCTCCTGTATGGTTGTCTCCAGTTGCCTTTCTGTCACTTATGGTCACTGAACCTGAAGTTCTTGCTTAGTCTTTCCCGTAAAAGCATCCTTAAACTTGTCCTCCATTCTAGCAGGCAGCAGGGGTGACTTTTACTTCTCTCTGCGAATGCCTGCTATATTTGTATAGTAGATATGAAATATTTATTGAATTGAATTCCTATATTAAATTTAATATTCGAAATCTTATTTGTGGCTTAGGAATGTATAACAAAGGAAGCATTTAATTCCTTTGGACTAGACTTGTCAGTAGGAATAAGGATTAGCTCTGTGATTTCATTGTTATAAGAAAATACCAAATGACCAAAAAACTGTCAATGAGGGAGGTGAGTGGCACTTTCTTTTCAACTTAGAGTCTTTGAGAGCTGTCAGGGAAAGAGGTTAAATGACTTGCCCAGGGTCATGTTGTTAGTATGTGTCAGAGGGCAGGACTTGAAGCCAAGTTTTCTGCCTTCCAGGCAGTCTCTTTAGCCTCTCTTTGATTGTTTTCATTAGCAAATTATTTTGAGGGCAGCTGATGGGAAATGGGAGAAAGCTTGGTTTATTTGTGACAAGTAAATAATTGACTCAGTATTTTGTAAATATGGACATCTTTGACTTGGCTTGTCTTTCACCTTGGGAAATATTGTCTAAGACTTCCTATTTTTTTTTTTTTAGTATTTTTTTGATTTCCATTGTGTAAAGTTTTAGAACAAAAAATATCCTACCTGGTTAAAGTTGTTTGGAAGTTGCCCCTCCCTTTCTTTAAGCTGATGAAGGACAAGCATCAAATATTATTGCTGTATAGAATCTTAGAGATCATCGTAGTCCAACCTCTCATTTTACAGATGTGGAAATAGAGGCACGAAGTCATGTAACTTGTCTGAGGTCACCCGTTGGCAAAGCTTCAAAGAAAGCCCAGGCTTTTGTAGTTCCAAGCCCAGGGCTCTTTGAACTATGTCATGTTGCTTCCTTTCATCTCACATTGTGTCAAGTATTGCTTCCTGTTTGTCTTCCAGCACATCTGGGCTTTCTCTTATTGTAAAAATGTAGATGTATTGTAAAACTTGGAATAAATATTGTTAATTTCCTCCTCCCCCACCCCGCCCTATTCCTGTGGAAAGGAGAATTCCTATTTAAAATTGTGAAAAACACATCATGGGATTATAGAGTCAGAGATAGAAGGGAAGTTGACAAGGCACCTAGTCCATCTCATTCATTTTACAGATAAGTCAGCTGAGTCCTGGGGAGTTTGTGACTTTCAAGTAACAGTATTCTGTTTCAAGGGAATTCCCTAGTCTACCCTCTTCAGGTTTTTATCAATTCACAGATGCCTCTCCAATTTTTCCAGAATGTCTCACCATCTCCACACTACTTTCTTATTTAATTTCATTGTGTTGGACCATTATGAATTCATTTTCTTCTTCAGTTTTTATTCTTCCTGATCTAATAACGGTACTAATTATAGCTAAGCTATACATGAGTGTGGACGAGTATGGCATAAAACATCCATGCACACATCTGCTGTTTGCTGACTGTTGTGATGAGACTGGAGAGAGTGGGTGGATGGGAGGAGCCAGATGCAATCAACTAATGGCATGGGGCTGGGTGCAGAAGCCTGGGAGCCCAGGACTAGCTCTGAACATGAGCTACAAGGTTCGGTGGTTAATTGAATTCTTTTTTCCTACTGTCTTTCTACTTTGTGTAGATTTAGCAAGTCACCTTGTGTACTGGACAAAGATCAGGACCACATTTAGGTCCTTTGTCACATTTTACTTGTAAACCATTTATTCTAGCTCATATGCTCATACATTTTAGTTGGTAAAGCATTTTTGTTATAATTTTTGTGGATTTGTGGGTTTGGTTAGCAATTTTTCTAACAGAAGCAAAAATTTAGGTTTACTAGCATGGTTAGCAAAAATTTTAGTGCTGGAAATTGCTTGTTGGGATATCTAGAATACCCAATAGAAATTCCAAGGAGCAAGAAGCTTTTGGATAATATATAAGTCACAGGGAAAGAATTTGCAATTTTCTGACTAAAAGATGAAATCTTAATGTTCTAACAAGACGGATGATGGGGTCCTCCACTGCTGTACCTTAAACTAGACATTTTTTGATTTACCTAATAAAGTAGTAAATTTCCATTCAAGCCCTACTTCAATGATTCCCTGAGCATTCAAGTGTCCCTGGGTTCTGAGACTATGCCAGAGGAATGCCAGTTCTGGCTGATCCTTCTAGGTTAGGATGGCCTTTAAGTTCAGGCTTGGTAATGTCCAAAGATAAGCTAATGTAAATTAGAATAGGCTTATTCCCACATTGGCAACAGCAGTTCTCCAACATAATCTACTGGTCTGTCATAGAGGAAGTTGTGATGTGCAAACCACACCAATGAATTTACAGGTCCCCAAACTAACATGTCACTGAATTATTACTACATCTACCAAACTGAATAATAAACAGGGAATGCTATATTAAGAAATACCCTTCTTTCCTCCTTTAACCTGACACGCTCTTAAGTTTATGTAGAATTGCCTTGAGTTAATATTTTGATGACCTTTGAAGCTGCACATTTTGCTATAAGCAGGAAGGAAGAAAGCTTTATCAAGTGCCCGCTATGTTGCTTTTACCCAGGAACCCTGAGGGTCTTCCCCACTTAGTTTGATTTTTTTTTCTTTTTTTATTAAAGGGGCCTTCCTTTGAGTAACTACTTAAAGAAGCCTATTCATTGAATAGGTGTATCTCACTGGAAGTGAGACCTTCACGTGAAAGGGCCAGGGTCTCCCATTGCATCTTGGGCCATTTCCAGTTGTCCTCATGAATATCAGGCCACTGGACCCAGGTGGCTCTGGAGGAGAAAGTGAGTTTGATGACCTTCCATTGCCTTCCCTCACTCAAATCAAAGTCAACTGCAAGTCATGTCATCATCCTGATGTCATGATCCTCTTTGAGAAGGAAGGAAAAACACAACTACTGTGTTCCTAGTACTGTGTTAAATGCTTTATAAATAACATCTCAACATCTCAACAAATATTATCACAACAACTCTAGAAGGTTGATGCTATTATTATATCCATACTACAGATGAGGAAACAAAGTCAGGCAGTGGTTAAATGGCTTGCCCAGGGTCAAACAGATAGGAGGTGTCTAAGGCTGAATTTGAATTCAGGTCTTCTTGACTCCAGGCTCAGGGCTATATCCTAGCTACATTTAAGCCTAAAAATACTATGCAAACAATTTAACTCTCAAACTGAAAGTACACATACCTGTTTAAGCAAATGCATGTCTAAAAGCATGAACCAATTTCCCAAACAATAGGAATCCTACAACGGGATCATTTATTTACATTTCAACACTTTGATGAATCTGTGATGTCATCAATTGTGGGGATTCCCTCCACTGGTACAACCCATCCTTTTCATCCTGTGTGATTCTTGATCAGGCTTGTCCATAGGCCTTGTGTAGAATTTTGAACCAATGCACTGAAGAGTGTCTTGAAGCTTAAAAAAAATATCATGGATCCTAGTAGAGAATTCAAGCTATCTATCTATGTATAATCCCTCACTTTTGCTACATAAGAGGCCCAGTTTCTTTTCTAGTTATACACAATGATGTGACAAAAGACAAGTCACTTGATCTCTGTCAGCTTCAGTTTCTTCATCTGTAAAATGGAATGATAACAGCACTATCCTTATAGAGTTGTTATGAGGATCAATCGAGATTATTTATATAAAGTGCTTTTCAAATATTAAAGTCATATGTAAATACTGGCTAATATTACTGTCATCCACCATGGATCTTGGATTGCTTTCATTTTCTACTCTTTTGAGGCGATGCTGTTCCACAATTCACAGACTTATATCATGATCAGGAGAATATTGTTTTTAAAAGATGGGCTTTTAAACAACAAGCAGCTTAGAGTCGATGAAAATAAAACAATTTCCCAAATGATATCTAGCTTGTCCTCTTCCAGTTCAGTTTTTGTTCCGCTCATCGTTCATCTGTAGCAGTTGTCCAAGGTATATATGTTGATGGACTCACTCAAGTTTGTCCAAATGCATGCTGTAATTTGGGCAATATATCTTTTCATATACACACAAGAAATGATCTGTATCAAATATTAAATGCAAATAAGCATACTTTTAAACAAATATATGAATTACTGACTAAAAATAAACAATACACATTTTCTCTTAAGGGAATTAATGATTGACTGAATTTTACACACTAAAAGTTCATCTTCAAATTATACAAACTGTTTGTTTATGGTAATCTATAAACACATGGTCTGCATGACAGCAACATTTCTGAATGGGCTCAAACCAGGTTAAAATGTAATTGGGAAATGCTTTATGAAACAAATAAAAATACAATTAAAATGTAGAATACATTGCATTTTACAACTGAGTCCTGAAGAGATTCTCATGTAGGATGGTGGTCACTTTTCTATTTGATGATGATGAGACTAAATAAATTCGTTATGTTTATTGTCATGATAGTGTGGTAGAAATAAACCTGGATTTGTCATAAGAGGACCTGAGTTCAAATTCTACCCCAGTCACTGATTACCCTATTACTTTCTTCAAGTCACTTCAGAACTCTCTGGGTCTCAGTTTCCTCATCTGTGAAATGAGCGAATTGTCTAAATCAGATATGTGATGCATGCAGTAGAAGCATACCATCATAGTTAGATTAAAACATAGTTCCTAACAGACTTTAATATGTTGATGTACTAATACTATATGTATATATGTACATATACATGAAGTATATGTGAATATATTGTATACATATATATGTGTATATATATATATGGATGTGAATAGATGTGTGCACATATGTGTGTGCATATATATGCTATGTGTAATATATATTATATAATATGTGTATTATATTATATATATATATTGACTTGGAAGACCTCAAATTAACATTATGTGCTGTTGTATTTTTATTTATTTTGATAAATATTTCCTAATTTTAATTTGGTTCTGCACTCTTTCTGGGCTATAGCCTGTAGATCACAATTTGACACCTCTGGATTACCTGATTCTCCCAGCTCTAGATCCTATGAAATATGATGACTTTAATTTGCCTTTCCAAATCCTATCTAATGTCTGTACCTGTTAACTTAAACTCAGATTTTGTTAGGAAATACATTTCTCTAAACCTATAACTTCATGATTTAGGAAAGTATCTGTCAGACTAAGGTAAATTTGTAAAAACTCTCTTGATATTTACAAGAGTTCCTCCCTTTCTAATTTCTCTTGTTGGTTTGTTCAGAATCCCAAATGCAGATTCCTTATACACTAGAATTTACTTTATTGAATTGATGATACCCAGCCTACTTTCCCATGTTTCTAAGTATGCTTAATACTTCACTTCTCTCTTTTTTGAGTCTTCCCACTCTTATTTCTACCTTAAATATTTAATATTACCCATTATTTCATTACAGTTACTTAGCAAATGTCTACATAAACTTAAGTCAATACTGTTCTTGCTTTTTTTAACCTAAGATGCTCATTTAACCACTGCTAGGGCTCAGACATATTGGCTGGTCAATAGTCTGAACCTATTCACAAGAAGAATCAGGCAGTAAAAAGTCTCAAACTAACTCTGTGCCACACTCCCAGCACCAACGCAAGGGGGGACTCAGAGCAAGTACCCATCTCTTGGGTTTTCAGATAACTGGCAAGCTGCTTTCCTCAGCCTTACCTCTTTATGGTTAGAATTGAATATATATGGCATTAAACACTAAATTACTCCTAGTTTGTCCTGTGGGGCCAACCAGAACAAGTTCAATCTTTTTTGCTTATGGTGGTCTTTCAAATCCTTGAAAGTGGGAGGTATTCTGCTACCATAAGTGAGAGGTCGTATATATCATGGCTGGAGTGATGGATTTGGAGGCAGGAAGACTTGGATCCAAACTTTGCCTTTGATACTAGCTACATAAAACTGGCAACTAGGTGGCTCAGCTGGTAGAGTGCTGGGCCTGGAGTCAAGAAGAACTGAATTCAAATCTGACCTCAGATACTTAGTAGCTACATGGTCTTAGGCAAATCACTTAATCTCTGTTTGCCTTAATCCATTGGAGAAGGAAATAACAAACCATTCCAGTATTTTTTGCAAGCAAATCCCCCAAACAATATTGATATGCTGTGGTCCACAGGGTTACAAAGAGTTGGACATGACTGAATAACAATATGAAATAACTTGACTTCTCTGGACTTCAATTTCCTTGGTTGTATAATGAGGGAAGTTGTACTCAATGGCCATTAAGATTCCTCTGTGCTGAAATTGACTCTGTGAATCTTCTTTTTTTTTTTAAGTTAAGCATTCCTAGCTCTTCAACCAGTCTCCCTATGGTATGACCTCATATCTTTTTACCATTCCAATTGCCCTTTGATGGATGCCCTCTAGCATGTCAAAATCCTTCCTACAAAGTAGGGCACAGAATTGAGCAGTATTCTACATGTGGTTTGACCAGGACAGTGTACAGTGTGGTTTTTTGTTCTGAATGCAAAGAATAAATAGGAAGCTAATAAGATAGTATCTGACTGCCTCTGATGTACTGAAATCACTAAATCCAGATGAATCACATTGAAAGACTTAGAATGTACGATTACCATACTACTCTCAAGGATCTTTAAAAGACCATCAAGAACAGTTTCTTTCTTTATTTTGCTTCTGTTTTCTCTTCCAAAGAGAATGACCTCTGTACTGGAAATGACAGGACAAATATGAATTACAGGGAGGTTGTAATTTCAAAGGTTCATAGATTTGAGCTGGAAAGAACTTTAGAGACTTTCTACTCCAACCCCTCATTTTACAGAAGAAGAGTCCAAAGGTCTGGCAGTAAGAAGGGATGCAGAGATTTCACCCTGCCCCCAGATAACTGGCAAAGATGATGAAAGATAGAAATAGGGTTGGAGGGGCTGCAGAAAAGCAGACATACTCTTGGTGGAGTTGTGAATTAGTCTAACCATTCTTGCAAACAATTTGAAATGATGCTAAGCAAGTGACTAAAATGCCCATGTCCTTTCTGTGTTTGTCTCAGTTCATTCTGAACTTTAGCACCTCTGAAACGAATTTTTACAGGATCATCCCAGGCTTTGATATTCACCTGCTCCCTGCATATGCTTCTCTCTTCTCTATATGTATGCATTTATGTATGTATATATACATACATATATATATGTATGTATATATACATATATATATATATATATATATATATATATATATATATATATATATATATATCTTTTTTAAAAGGTAAATTGTCTGGTGAGTTCCTTGACCATCTATAATCGTTTCTTCATATAATTTCTGTTTTTTCTTGTTAGAATTACTATCCTTTGTGTCTTCAGAATTTCAACCATGAGAATTGTCTTCTATTTACTGGGCTGACTTTTCCTGTAGAATTTTAGCTCATGGAGAACTACTGACTCTTCATCTGAGCCCTCTGAAATTTGCATTCCTCAAATCTAGGATATGTGTTCAATCATGCCCATCTTTCTTTGTCTCTTTATCAAAAACTCTAGGAGACTGTGTCACAATGTCCCCTCCAATCCCCTCCAACTCTATAGAATTTCCATTATTTCTTCCTTATCCTTGAAAATCTGATCCTAAATAGAATTTTTCCTTGTCAGTTCTTTCACCTTTTGAAGAGAATATGAAGACTGCCCTAGCAAATCTCTTACGGCAAATTTATGGGAGGTCCTGGATAAGAGCCACTAAGGCTAGGTAGGCACAAATGGGTTATGATCTGAATTGTTGGAGAGAACATCCTCATGGATAACATCACCTATCCATTTGAGTATCCTTCTGCTTTTTCTTTGAGTGAGCAGGTGCATGCAGTAGTACTACAGAGTTGCCACCGAATAGTGAACAATTCAATGCTTCTCTCTGTAACAATGCTGGAATTTATTCAGGCTTAATGGAAGATCATTGGAACTACCCATCTTTAGTAACTTTTTTCCCCTTTCATTTGCTGTATATTTCTAATCAGACTGTTGTATTTCTTGTTTTGCTTCACATTACTGTCAGAGTTGTCTTAAGGGGTATACGCTGACAGGAAGTACTGTAGGATGGGTGGAATTGGCAGCCTCAGAATTAGGAAGCCTTGCCTTAAGGTCCTGTCTGTGATTCAAATTACCTTTGTGCATGACTTTGGGCAAGTCATTTTACCCTTAAGTATTCTGGGTCTAAGATCTGACTGACTTTAAAGTTACAAATGAGCTGCTCACTATTTTAGAAGAATGAGTTTTCATACTGGGAATTCCTTACACAGATGAAATGCACAAGTCTGAAGGATTATAGCCATAGTCATGCTGGCAAATGTTTAACAACTGGTTTTCTAATATATACATATATGTAAATATGATATTTGATGGGGTGCTTAGGTGCATATACTAGGGCCCCAATTCTAAAATCACATTTCTCTTTAAAAATCACATATCTCCCTGGCCTCAAAACACTATCCCTTGCAGTTTCTCCCCAGCCCAAGGACACAGTCTGCCCCAGCAACAACCATTATCTCCCTTCCTGATGCAGCAGCCAGCTGTATCTATAGAAATTATTAGTCTGCACCAGCTGTGAACTGGCTGAATGGAATATGCACTGGATCATAACGACATTTACAACTCACTGACCAATCATATGTATCCTAGACTTAGACATATATATATATATATATATATATATATATATATATATATATATATATATACACCCTTACATTTATCTTGTCTAACAAGACACTGATGAAAGAAACCTTATTTTCCCTGATTTCAGGCCTAAAACCACATGTCCATGTAAAAACCCCTTCACCTCCTCCCCCCCCCCCCAGCTATTTCCCAATGAATTCTAGGTAAAACACATGAGCAGTAGATACCAAAAGTGCATAGTCCTTTAAGAACTAACCACTCCTTAACCTCCCCCCAAACACTTAATTAGCACATTTGGCACATGCTATACTACAGAATATCCTATATAAATTTTACTTGTACCCCTTTAAGTTTGCAGGTTACTTAAGAACTCTTGTCCCCTGAAAAGCATAATAAATCTTTATCTTGACTTCAAACAATGCTTGAATCCGCAAATTCATTCCAGGCAACCTGCCCTTGTTACTCTGGTCTTTGTTGGGGGTCTCATCCTCCCCCTTTCCAGCCCTCATCACCCTTGACACACTTTAAAATTTAATCTTCATTATTAACATATTCTCCATCATTTTCTGAAACCTAGATAATCAACAAAATAATAAATCAAGCCCTGTTTTGTAGCCTTTTCCTCTTTCCTGGGGTATAAATATTCACTCTGAAAATTTAACAAGGGGAGCAAGTTGATTCATCTGACTCTGGTCATCTGTTCAATAACATAAAAGTAAGGTTACAACCTCAGATTTGGTTTGGTACTAGTATGTTTTCAAGGGATGGTAAATAGTAGAGAAAAAACATAAAATTGGCTCATGGATGAAATATTTTGTGAAACACTAAGCCTAAACCGGAATAGTTGCCAGCCAGACCCACTGATCAATGCCTGTCTTAACTTTGCCTGGCTATTATTTTACCTGCCTTTGCTCAATTGCTGCTTTTGGCAAGGATTTCATTACTTGCTAATTGCCCTTAAATTTCTTTCCTTGTTTAAGACAAGTCTAACAATTGAATTCATTATCTCAGAAATTAGCAATGCCTATATTTCTTTAGAAACTGCAAAACTGGCTGGCATTCTCAAGGGACATATTAATTCTGGCAATAATCTCACATAAAACCATTATCTATGTAATTAAGTTCAATTCGCCCTTCTTTGAAGAGGGTGTAACTTTAATTTTGTAGCATTGCATGAGTAGTGTGTGTGGGTTATATAAGTGCACACAAGTGCTTTAATATCCTCTATAATTCAGTGTATTTAAACTCATGAATCTTATAAATAAAGGGATAATTGTTGTTGTTTAATTGTTTCAGTTGGGTCTGACCCTTTGTGACCCCATTTAGGGTTTTCTTGGCAAAGATAATGGAGTGGATAATTAAATTGGTCATAATCAAAAATTGACATTTTTTTTTTATCCCCCAAATAGATGTTGGCAGCAGGTTACTGGAATTCTACTGGAATGCACTGATTCTACCTATGTGGTCTTGGCAAGGTCACTTCAGACCTAGGCCTCAGTTTTCTTGTTAAATGAATGGGTTGATGAATGGGATGATCTCTAAAGACCTTTCTGGCTTTAAATTCTCTGATTTGGTTTGTGTGACTAAAGCTTCACTCAATTTAACACTGCATTTTTTCCTATTTAAAATGGTACTAATGGATTCAAGCAAATTCCAATAAGAGGAAAGCATCTGGACATCTCTCTGTCTACATACCTGTTGGAGGCAATTGGGGTTGTGACTTGCACAGGGTCACAGACTTAGCATCAAGTGTCTGAGGCTGGATTTGTACTTAGGTCCTCCTGACTCAAGACCAAGTGCCCTTCTTGTCACAGACTTAAAAATTCCAGGCTATCATATGAGGGCCAGCCTTGCTAAATTTGGAGAAAGCCTTTCTCAGGTGGTGAGATTTAGCAGTTAGAGCAATTTGTACTTGACTAAGACACGGATGCCTTGTGATCTGTCCATGGGACTAGGTGAGGGTGATAATAGAAACAATAACTACACGCATACACAAAAGAGTCAATTTCAACAAATTCAGCACATACTTGTTAAGTGCCTAGTACAAGCAAGGCTTGTGCCAGGTGATACAGATGCAAAGATTAAAATATATAGACAGAATCCATATCCTTAAGGAGCTCTCTGTCTATGGGAGCCCCATTTCCCTCTTGCTGACGAGTTTTTGTTAGAAATGTGCTTTATGGTATACAGGATCAGAGACTTAGAGTAGGAGGATACTTTAGAGAACCTCTAGTTCCATGTCTTTTATTTTACAGCTAAGGAAACTGAGGCCCGGAGAGGTAAGAGGTTTGCCAAGGTCATGTAGGTGATTTAAGCCCGGGACCATTAAGTTCAAATTTATCAGTCTTTTATTTCAGAAAATGTCCATCCCACAGCAGATGTGTGACTGCAGGGCCGTAGATACCAGGTTATTACAGGATATAAAGCTAGGAGGAGGGTGGCAGCACTGGAGATAGAGGCAGAGGTCAAGCAGCTACTTTTTTTTTTTTTAATGTCACTAAATAGTTTCTTTTTGGAAACAATTGGTGTTAAATGACTTGCCCAAGGTCACATAGCTAGTAAGTGTCCAAGGTCACATTTGAACTTAGGTCTTCCTGACTGCAGGCCACTTCCTGACTCTATCCACTGTGCTACTTAGCGGCCCCACACTAGTCTCTGAGTACCACTGAGAGTAGATCTTGTGACCTACTCATCCATAAGCAAATTTTCAGTTTCCTTTCACTTGATTACTTTTTCCTTAGTAGGTTCATTTTGCTATGGGGTATTAAGGTGTCCTCTTCAATCTTAGGGAACCATATCAAAATTGTACCAAATACATAGAAGCTTGGTGGCTTGTTTGTTTGTTCTTTACTGTACTAGACTGCTTGACTTTCCCAAAGAGGGTTGATGGGTTACTCATCACGTGTTTCTAAATCTCCATGTGGCCGATGTATCTCTTCAAGGAAAGGCAGGAGACCTCAACTTAGGAGATCTTCCCCTGTTGGTTCTCTCTTGTGTATCAGCTAACAACCTTTTGAGTTGCAATAGTTTCTGTTAGTTCTTTCATATTGCTGAGTAGACCTTAATGTTTTTTGGTTTTTTTTTTTAGCAAGATTCTTTGAGGATTGTTGATAACTTCCTTTTACATAGTTTTTAAATTAAAAAAAATTAAGACTTTCATTTCAATAGTCCTATGAAGTATTGCAATTACTATTAACTCTTGTGAGTCTCAATTACCTAATTGGTATCTGGAAGTCTGGAGTTCAAATCTAGCCTCAGGCACTTATCAGCTATGTGATCTGAAGTCACTTTACCTCTGCCTCAGTTTTCTATAAAATAAGGATAGTGATAACATCGATCTCCCAGGGCTGTCATGAGGATAAAATGAGAATACATTTGTAAATGTAAATGTCACCTTATAAAACCCCCTTTTTAAACCTTAAAACCCTATAACACTTTTAAAATTCTATTATTTGCATCATTAATATTGTTATAAAACTCACGGCTGCTAAATAGGTACCAGAATTTGAAGCTACCTGCCTCCAGATCCCAAGTATATCAAGGTATTTTTCCTCAAGCGCATATATTTAAGCTTATTCCATCTCCTATTTTTTGTTTCCTCCATTTCTTTTGTAAAACTCAAAGTTCTATGTAAAAATTTTGAAAATATATTATCATTTTTCCTCTTTAGAACTTTGTTTTACTCAAGAAAAGTTATTCTTTGCTTTTTTTCTACAATCTCTTCAAATCTGATGACTTCATGCAAATTCTGAATCTTTCAGCAAATTAGTCAGTGGCTTCCTCATTTAGCTCCCCTTCGAAATCACTCAAACTCAGTCCTTATCTTACATAGTTGCCCATTTCAATTTCATCCAAAATCCATTGCTCTTTGGGAGCATTTTGAGGCAAGTGCTTATTTTGTTAGAGTTGTTTTTCATTCATTCATTCATTCATTTCATTCAGAATCATGATCACAGTTTCAGGGTTGGAAGAGACTTCAAGAGCTATCTAATCCAATTTATTCCAGTCTGAATAAAAATCCTTTCTACATTTTGCCCAATGAGTGATCACCTAGACTTTGCTTGAAAATCTCCGGTAGAGAAGACTCTACTACCTCTAGTGATAGCCCATTTAACTCTTATACAATGCTAATTGTTAGGAAATGTTTCCTTATATTGTACTGAAAGCTGTCTGTAACTGATAACTGATTGAAATGCTTCTAATTTTATTCCCTGGGGCAAATTAGCGCAATCATAAGATAGTCCTTTAATACTTTAAGGAAGCTGCCACATCCTCTCTACATCTTTTCTTTAAGTGAAACTTCCCATATCTTTCAATCACTGTTCATATGGGATAAGACTAAGTCTCTTCACTGTCCTGATTGCCCTCTTCTGGATGCTGTCAAATTTATCAATGCCCATCCGAATATGTGGCACCCAAAATAAAAGACAATAAATATTTCAGATGTGGTGTAACCATTAGAAGATCATAAAGGGACTTTTACTTCTCTGGTGCTGAACTTAATGTCTTTTAAAATGCAGCCTTAAATTTAAGTAAGCTTTTCTTTTTTGGCTCCTATATTACATTATTGACTCATAATGAACCCCTAGTTTACTAAAATCTACTTTTTTCCCTAACAATATGCCACCTACCCATGTCTTCCTCATGGAGTACTTGTGAAACTATTAACACAATGACTTGGCTTTTATGCCTATTGAATCTCATCTTACTAGATTTCAGTCTTCTACTCTAGCCTCGAGATATTTTTGGATCCTGACTTTGTTACCCAATATATTAGTAACCTTTCTCAACTTCTTGTCACCTGCAAATTTAATAAGCATGCCTTTTATCCAATTATTCAACTAAAAGAGGAAAATGGTGTAATGGATAGGGCACTAGGCTTGGAGTCAAGAAGACCTGGGTTAAAATCCCAAACTTAGATACTAGCTGTATGACATTAGGCAAGTACCTTTACTTCTCTGTGCATTAGTTTCTTCATCTGTAAAATGAAGGAATTGGATTAGATGGCCTCTGAGGTCCTTTCCAGTCTAGAGAAGTGATCCTAAAATATATGTTACTAAATTGCGTGGGGACAAACAAATTCCTGGAGTACTCCTACAGTATCAATTCCTAGAGACTTCATTTTAAGTCAAAATCAAACCATTACCTCTACATGAGTTCAGAATTTACCTTACTATACTTACTATACTGCTCTTAATGCCATGCTTTGGTCACTTGGTACTTTGATTCATTCCTGTTTAATCATTAGTAGCTCTTAAATACCAAAGATGAATGTCACAATATAATTCAGCTCTTGTCTTGGTCATTTTCTATTCAAATGAAACTTCTAAAAAACCTGAACAGTCTGAGTTGACAGCAGTGCTACGTGCTCTAGTTTCTATAAGAGATGGATATTCTTTAAAAGGTACCGAAGAGAAATAAGGGGAAATTAGGAGAGCGTAAATATTCATTGTTGCCAGTCAATGATATTCCTGTCCATCTTTTGGTATATCCTATAGCAACAGCCACCAGTGGATCCAGAACTCTTCATGATATCAAACACTAGACCCTTATGTCTTGCACTGAAGATTGTATATCTTTTTTCCCATTGGTTTACACAGTTATGTGACTATCCTATAAACTGTGTATATCCTTAGATCTTGGGAATGCAGGATTTTAAACTAGAAGGGACTCCAGGGATAATTAAACACAGCCCTCTCATTTCAGGAGATGAAGTATCTGAGAAACTATCTAACTTATTTAAGGTCACACAGGTGAACCCATGGTCCTCCATCTCAAAATTTAACACTAATGTTTATACTACTATCATTCTTTTCTTTATTCTTGATCCAAATTCCCATACATTTTTATTCTAATTTTATATGATTTGGAGACCTAGTCAAAATTTTTATCATCTGTGTCCTTAAGTACATTTCACTAATCTCTTTAATTATTTTGTGTTATTTGGTGATTTTTTTCTTTAAAAGTCTGTAGAGTGGAATCTTTAGAAAGCTTTCTTCTGCTTCTCTCTCTCTAGCAGAATTTTCCTTTGTCTAGTTGATAATGACTGTTACTCACAGACCTTTTCATACACCCCATTTCCTTTTTTATATGGTGTTGGTTTCATTTGCTCATTCTTTAACTTGAAAAAATTCTTGCTAGTTCTATAAAACATAGACAACTTCTGAAGGACTCAATGTATTTTCTAAGAATCCTGTTGAATTTAAAAAAAATTATATAAGGTATAGGAAGACATAATTTTATGCCTATTTTCATTTTAAAATGTGTGTCAAATACTGGTAGTCATTGAGCAATTTTCAGCATTTATGTTATTTCACCTTATCCTGTTTTAATATGGTACTTTTAAAAAGAAATCTTGCTTAATTTTTTAAACTTCTTTGTGCTTTGTAACTTTACTTTGACTCTTGTATACAGTGTTGAGTAATAATCCTTATACTATTGGACTTCCATTTTCTTTCAAAGAATTGCTAAAATAAAATTTTATGAATAAAATAGTTTCACCTTCATTTCAAATATAGATTATGGCCCAGATTAGTTATTAGTATTTCTATAAGTTGGTCTCACAATCACTAAGAAAATTTGCTTTTGTTCATTTTCATATTTTTTCTACTGAAGGATAGTATGATGCAGAAAAGAATTGTTAAACAGTTGGAAGAAAGAAGCATTTCAGTCCTACAACACTGAGCACAGCATGAACTAGATTATTGTGAAATAGGAGAATATTTAATAAAGTAAGTAAAAATTCAGTAGAAGAGAGATCATGTTAATGTGTGCTTTCCTAAACTAATATGCACTTTTAGGGATCTTTATATACAGTTTAATGATCCTTGTTTCTGTTTGAGTTTGACACCATTGACGTAGCAGATAGAGTTGTCTTTGAGTCTGGAATGGAACGGGAAAAAATATTTCATTTATCTTTAAAAATATATTCTTATTGATATCTTTTGTTTTATGTCAGTTAGATTTCCCCAGTATCCATCGCCTTCTACCCTCCCGGAGAGCTATTCCTTATTAAAGAATAACAAAGAATTTAAACAACAAAAGAAAAAAAATCAGCAAAACTGGCCAACACATAAAAAAAAAACCTCTCACAATGCAATATTCCCTACCCATGGACCTAGATTTCTGTAAATGAGAAGGGAAGGTATCTTCTCATAGCTATCCCTTTTGAGGAGCCAAGTTTGCTTTTTTGATAATTTCCTTACACAACTTCACTTAAAAATTGAATAGACTTCCTATTGGCAACTTTTGCTTTTATATCACCTACATTTCCCCCTGTACTCCCTCCTCTTCCTTTCAGGAACAAATATTTATATTTATTAATACAAATATTTATATTTATAACAAATATTTTTAAAGAAAAAAAGCAGAAATAAAAAAATCAGCAAAACAATCAATATATTAAAAATTTATTGTTATATTCATTGCATATACTGCTTTCTTGTCCATTTTGTATAATTCATGTGACTATTCACTATATTTGTTTTTTTCATAGCATATATTAATCATTAAACTCATATCCTGCAATATGGTCATCCATTCTCTAATAAATGGGCATCTGTTTTCTTTCTAATTCTTTGTTATCACAAAAGAAAAGGGCTGCTATGAATACTTTGGCATGTTGTTGTTTAGGCATTTTTCAGTTGTGTCCAACTCTTCATGACCCCTTTTTGGGAGTTTTCTTGGCAAAAAATACTGGAATAGTTTGCCATGGTCTTATCCAGCTCATTTTACAGATGAGGAAACTGAGTTAAGCGCCCAGGGTCACACAGATAGCAAGAGTCTGAGGCTGGATTTGAACTCAGGAAGAAGAGTCTTCCAGATTCCAGGACCTGTACTCTATCCACTGTGCCACTTAGCTGTCCCCATATTTTGGTGTATTAAGGGCTTTCTTTTTGTCAATAGTCTACCTTAGATATATGCCTAGCAGTGCAACTTCTGGATCAAAGAGATGGACATTTTAGTCTCTTTATTTGTATAATTCCAAATTGTTTTCAAGAATGGTTGTAAAAGCTCATGGCTCTGTCAACAATGGCATTGGATGTTTGTGTTCCACAGCCTGAGTAATACTGACAATTTCTATGTTTTGTCATTTTTCATATATTTTAGATATGAGATGAAATTTTAGGGTTATTTTTATTTTTTATTATTGATTTGGAGCATACTGTCACATGACTGACAAGAATTTACAATTATTTTGAGAATTCCTTTTTGTTTTCTATTTGGGAATGGTTTTTGGTCTTACACATTTCTGTCAGTTGTCTATATATCTTGTCAATCAAACTTATGTGTGATATTTACTGCAAAAAATCTTCCCTCCCCCATTAAGCCATTTCTCTTCTTATCATAGAAGGGAATTTTGTTTGTGCAAAAGCTTTTTGACCTCATATAATAAAAATTCTCTCCTTTGTAATGACTTGCATCACTTATTTGGTTAAGGATTTATTCTCTAACTTTACTTCTGAAACTTAGTTGATCTGTTTCTTTTCCTCCTTTCTTTAAAATTCAGGTTTTATATCTATTTTGGATTAATTTTGGAATATGATGTAAGATGTATACATACAAACATTTTTAGTCCAAGAATTTGACCTATAAAGGAGGACTTGCTTTTGTGCCTGAAAATATTTTTAAGAAGCTTTGTCACTACTATTTACTGTCTTTGTGTCTGTCATTGTGGAGTGCTATGTGTGCTATGTGTGTTTATGTATGTCCATGACTAAACGCAGGCCATTTTTTTTCTCCTCCTTATGGTCTGAGTAACAGGGTGTGTCAATAGCATATGCTTTCATTAGGTCTAGCTATAGCGGAAATCAAAAGGCTACAAAAACAGCAGTGAAAAACTGTTTGAGACAAGCATTTGTCTCCAAATATTCCCTTTCCCCTCCCCAACAAATTCATTTGAATAAGCCTCTTTCCTTTGATAATGTAACTCTGAGCTTTGTAAACCTCTCTGCCTTGCAAAGTGTAATCATCAACAAGGTAATTTATGCAGTTAGAGGGTCTTAATTTTTTTTAACCTGCTTTTAAGTAATTTGTTTCTAATTAAAACTTTAATTGGGAATTGATCTTGAATATTAGAAATGATAAGGCCTGGTTTAATAGAACTTCAAAATTAAGGTTTGTAGATAATGGTCAATTTGAATCTGAGGAACCATTTAGTTTCTTGTCCTCCAAACACAGTTCTACATGTTACAAGTTTGTGTAAGTTAGGGACCAAGAGAAGTATAAATAACATTTGATTAGACAATCTAACTGGATACTTACTTATGAACTTTACACATTAAAGTGAAGTAGAAATCAATTTAGAAATAATTTTTGAATTGGTGTGTGTCTTGAAATTAGAAATTTTGCTGTAAATTATATGAGATTCCTACTCATTTTTATAATAGTGTTGAGATTTGGGGTGCTTGCAACCCCAAAATATTAGCATGCTGGGTCCTGCTCCAATCAATTTGACACAAGTCCTCTTAAAGTCAAAGAAAAACCAAGTTTATTAAGATTTGCCATATTGAGTTGACTGTTAAGGAGCCTAAGCATTTGTAACGCTTGTGTTAACAAGCAGGCCAGATAGAATCTTAGTTAGAGTCAGAGCTGTATTGAATCTGAATGCCTTCATGGAGGTGAGATGGAACTTCTATACCGAAGGACCATTGGAAAGATCTAGAGGCAATCTAGTAGTCTGGGAGGAGACTCTAAGGAGGATCTTCCTTGTATTAACTCTCTCAGTGAAAATTCTCTAGGACTTGAGATGGGTCACACCCTGCCAGCATCAGACCAAAGCCAAAGAGTTTTTACCTGGGCCAAAAATCAGCTCTGCACATAGGATAATTTTAATGACTTATAATACTTAGCTCAACGTATTTTGGACTAACCTAATAATAAAGTTATGAAATGAAGTTGGTAAAGCTTCGTATTACTTTTGCTAAATGTGCTTTATTTGATTAAGATTGTTCTAATGGTTTCAAAAACCTCTTTGTGTTTTTTCTGGTAACATGTATGATGTTAAGGAAGTTACAACTAAATTTGTTCAGTTGTGTTAGTCACGTAAGATTTTTCTATTTAAGGGAATTTGGAAGGGTATTCAACTGAATTGAAGTCATTTTGATGGAGTGCAGACTCTGGGAACCCCCTTTAACTCTCGAATCTTCCCACTTGATCTGGCATTCACCTGAGGCTATAAGCCTTTCTTTATTGCTGTGCCTAAATCTGTTACCCTTAACCTAACCTCCTAACCCTCCATTGCCTGTTATCTCCCTATAACCTTCTGCTACTTCCTACCCTTGGTCCTATCAAAACATCATTTTCTTGGTTCCTTGGTTCCTCTAGTCACCCCAGTCTACTGATCACTCCCATTAAGATCTTCCCCTAGACTCCTCCTCAAGACCCTCCCTGGACTTCTCCACCAGAAACCCCAGACTACTTGGCCACCCCTAGATCCCTCCCACAGTCTTTCTGTTTATAAGATTTATCTGGTCTCCTTGAAAATGCTCAGATTCAATCTGGCCTGCTGGCATTAGTGATAGAAATGCTCAGATTCCTTGAGTCTAACTAGTGCTGAGATTTCTTAAGAATTTGGTCAATATGGAGAATTTTTAAGATAAACTTTGTTTTTCTTTCGCTGAAAGGAGTCTTGGGTCAAATTCATTTGGGCAAGAGACGTGTTGCTATTTTGGGATCCAAGTGCCCCTAGGCCTCAACAACTTGACTGGCAATGGATTTTGTTTCATGTTTAAAATCCATATTAATATTTATGATATTGTGCAGACATGCTATTAGGAATATAGCTTCTCTTCTCATTTGGATATTGCTAGATTATTAGCTGAACTGTTAAAAGAAAGGAAAATGTTTGAAAACTGTTAATATGCTGAAGTACTGTAATATAAGAAACTGAAAACTTCCAGGTTTGTCTATAGTAAAGAGGCAATGGTATATCATTTGGTTATCTACTTAGAAAAGTGAATCCCCTCCTTTATTACAAACATTCTTTGATGAGAGGGGAGAGTAAATAGGAATTTCTTTATAGTAAAAGAATGTTTATTGTCAATTATGAAATTCTATCTGGAATAGTCTGTACTGATGTTATATCTTTAACCAATTTGGTGTTAATGGACAGTTTTAGAAATACATTTTTGCTTTAAAGGGTTAGTAAATCATCACATTTTCACTATATCTGAACTTACAGACCACTTTATAAAATTCTAATAACTGCTTTTAAATCAGCTTGAACTTTAAGCTGTATCTGAGAGAAGGCAATAAAAGAAAAAAAGAATATTATAGGTGGAAGCCACGCAGCAACACAGTGAAGAAGATTTCCGTTCCAGAGAGCCCTGAAAAACCGATCCCAAAGGTCCGTCTCTCACTGGATGGGAGCGCAGCCCAGCCCTGCCCTGGCCGCATGGCACAGAGAGGAACGAGCAGATCCGAGCAGGCTTCAGGAACAGAATCTCCAGTGGTCGCAAAGGTCCCACCACCCACAGACGCACAGGTCAGTGGAAGAGATGTCTGGACAGGCTGAGAGGAGAGTGGGGTGTCTCCATGACTCGGGCCCCCTTGGGAGGCAGCGGCAGAGGCAGCAACAGAGGCGGGGGGTGGGGGGGGAGGCAGAGGCTCCAGGAGCAGGCAGGAGCTCAGCAGCAGCTCCATTACAGAAGGTCTCTGCATAAACCCCCTGAGGGAACTGAGCCTGGGAGGCGGCCCTGCCCTCACCTGAGAACCTGATTTAATCTTACCCTGAATAGCAGCCAGGCCTGCCACCAAAAGCCCTGAGGCTGGGGAGCAGCATTTGAATCTCAGACCCCAAGCACTAGCTGGGTGGATCTGGAGGCAAGGTGGGGTGGAGAGGAATCTCAGAAGTCAAGTAACTGGCTGGGAAAATGCCCAGAAAAGGGAAAAAAAATAAGATCATAGAAGGTTACTTTCTTGGGGAACAGATGTTAGCCCCT
>CM053773.1:31142066-31158298 GCA_028658325.1 Potorous gilbertii
GGCAGATTGGTGATATGGGTAATTAGAATGTCCAGTGTATTGGGGAGGGGGGAGGGGACAAATGGGGAGAAAATTTGGAACCCAAAATTTTGTGAAAATGAATGTAAAAAGTTAAATTAATAAATTTATATAAAAAAAGAATATTATATAAAATCTTTTGCATGATTTTTAGAAGGTCTGATAATTTTATTTGCTAGTTAATTTATTGCAACAACTTGAAAGTGACAATAACAATTTTGTCCAACTCCTCTGTGATTAGTGAGCCTTTCCTATCTGAGGTGACACCTTTTTGGGACTGTGAATTTTCTTTTTGAGTTTCATTTTCAGGTGTGTAGTTTCCTTGAACCAATATTTTGCCACTTCAGGGAAAATGTCAGCAGTTCAATGGGAGTGAGGATTGTGATGTATGGCCAGTAGATATCTGTCCCTGGGAAAAAGGTTGGGAGGGTGAACTTGGGAAGGCTAAGGTAGGATCTTCTTAATTCAGCTTCCTGTGCAAGAAATCTTCCCACCTGGTTGATTCTGAGCCTGGCTGTGGCACCCAGTCATACACTTGACTGTGCAAGCTACTCTCCCCTGAAACAAATGGAATTCAGGATGCTTTAGTTGTTTTGTACTCCTGGGCTTCAGCCTGGAGGCTACTATAGTGGTTCCAATCTGCTTCTTCCTTTCAGAGTAAAATCTCTATAATCAGGGCAAGTTCTTCTTTTATATAATCATTGTTTCAATGTCTTAGCATCTCCTACTGTTTTAAATCTGGAATTCCATGCTCTGAACAGCTAAATAAATGAGTATTTGGCCTTGTCATCTGCTTGTTCATAGTTATATATCCATATATAAAATGAGATCCTTATATTTAAAAAAAATGTTATGAGGATAATTTGACAATGATGAAGGAGTTTGTGGGACTAGAATATTTATCTATTTATTAGCTCATAATTAAATCAGAAACATCTTCAGTTTGTTTTAAAGAAAAGGATATACCTTGAAGGAGAATAACATATAATATTCCCTCAAATAATAAATACCTTCAAAAAGAATTCCAATTTTACTTAGATTTATCATTTAATGTGGAATTAACACTTGTTAATACAGAGTATACTTTGAAACGCAAGCAAATTGCACAAGGGTTTAGAGATGTTTAGAGAGACAACTCATTTGATACCTATGTGCTCATTTATAAGATTCGGTCCCTAGCAGCATCTCATTCTCTTAAGGGGGAAATGAGCAGCTAGATTAAATAATTAGAGAAAAAGTTTTAAAGATTCCTCAGCCTATTGTTGGTCGCGATTATATTCAATACACAGTCTGGAAAAGATAGAAGCAACAAGGGGTTTTAAAAACTTAAATTCTTTAAAGGTTCAAATGAACTATGGGTTCCTAATTTAATGTTTTTCATATGGTTCTATTGATAATGATGTCAGAACCATAAAGCTTTGTGCTGAGTTTAATTACTGGAGAAGTAAAGTTTAAGAGTTTGTACTAAAGTGTATTGAGATTTGTTTTGTCAAAGATTTTAGTAGGAACATTTGAGAATTTCTACAAGAAGCAAATCTAGAACAAAAGGGCCCACTTTAGAGCTGTCCAGAGAGATGTTTCCAAAGACCAAATGACCACATGTGACATCTGAGATCCCAGATGAAATCTGATGATTAAATGGACCTTGGGGATGGGTCACTTTCACCTCATAATTCCTTGGTTGAGAGATCTGGCTTTTGGCATTTCTGGCTCAGCAATTTGATCTCTACCTTATTGGTAGACTGTTTTACTTGGCTTCTTTTTGGTTTGGGTATGTTGCCCACCCTTTTTTCAGGGACTCTTTGCTCCCCTTATCTGCACCTTTTTTTCAGGGACTATTTGCTCTCCTTATCTGCACCTTGCTCCTTTATTGGGGGGAATTAAATGTCACCTTTAGGATCCTTTATATACTGAGGTCTATGTTTCTGATACTATCATGGTCGAGCAGTGCATTCAACTTTTCAAAGCCTCCTTTGATCAGTGATGGAACTCATCTTAACCAAAAAAGAGGAATGTTGAATGTAGACATAAGAAGGAGTTACACCCTGATCCCAGCTGACTCTATGGTTGGAGCAGATCCAAATCAGTTTCTCCCTTGCTGCATCTGGAGTCCTTTGTTTTGACTACATGTCACCACTCCCTTAGCCTTCTCTGTGGATTTCAACTGTTATGCAAAACAATTTATGTATTAGATTCCATGACACTCCCTCCCTATTGAAATGTACTTAACCATGCCCCCTTCTTTCCCTCTTGAGCATTCTAGAACTTTGGTGCTGTGTAGTATGCTAAATTGAAATTCCCTTGCCTCAAAGACCTTAGTTTTTGCTATTCTGGTGCATTTCAAGTTGACACTAGCATTTCCTTTTGTTTATAAATTCTATAATCTAACTGTTTTCTAATTTATCTATTTCTCCTCTAATTTTCAAAATTTTCCCCTTTTTGATTATTTTAAGTTTATTTTTCTGGGCTTCTAGTTTTTTAAATGCATATTCATTAACTTTTTTATTTTGTTGGTGTATGTTTTATAAAAATTTTTTTTCTGATAACAATAGAAAAACATTTATTAAGTGCTTAGCACTGTGTTAAGTGCTGGGAGTAAAACTAAATAATCAAGATAGTTCCATGAGACCTACTCTCAAGGAGGTTACATGCTAATTAGGGGAGAATTAGAACTCAGCTTCAGGGAAGATAGAGAGATCTGAAAAACAGGTGGAAAAAGCAGCAACTACATTAGATGGTAAGATCCTTTGGACTGAAGGGCACAATGACAGACTGAAGGGAACCATAGAAGATTACTGACTAATGATGTTTGGCCCAGGGGTTGTAGTAGAGATGGACTCAGATGCAGGAAGATCTGCATTTATAACCTGCTTCTGACACATACTGAGGTGACCCTGGGCAAGTCAATGAACCTATCAATGTCCCAGGCAACTCTCTCAAGATTCTAAGTTTCAGATTCATGCTCTTCTCCATTAGAAGATAGAATTTACTCATCACATTGTCACAATATCAATAAAACACAGGTTTGGTTCTAGCATTTTCTTTTTTCCTAAAATACAAGGTTGGAAAACATGCCTGTGAAAATTCTATCTCCCCATTTTCATTTAATCAATTCAAGAAATTTTAAAGTATTCACCCATTCACAAGACATTTTGCAAAGCACAGGCAATTTAAAGACAAAATTCCAAAATAGTGCCTGTCTTGAAGGAACCTACATTCTACTGGGACAAACAACATATATACAGAATTTTTGGTGATAGTGAACACTGAACTAGGGGAATCAAGGAAAGATTCAACCAGTAAGTAAAATCAGAGATAAGCCATGAAAGAAATTAGTATTCTAAGAGACTGAGATAAGAAATAAGTGTATTCACAGGAATGGTGGACAACATGCACAAAGTTAAGCATATATCCTTCCAACATTTGCACACACACGTACACATATCTACATAGATGTACACATGTATATGTATATATGTACATACATGTACACACAAATACACTACATATATACACATACATATGTGTGTACATATTATATATATGAAATATTAGCTTTAAGACAGCTATGTGGCAGTGTGAACAGAGCACTCAATTTGGAGTCAGGGAGGATCTAAGTTCAAATCCAGTCTCAGATGCTAACTTCATGATGCTGGGCAAGTCACTTAATCTGTACACTTTAATTTCCTCATCTATAAAATGGGGATATTATTAACACCTACCAGCCACGGTTGTGAAAATAAATATTTGTAAAGCTCTTTGTAAACTTTAAAGCACTGCATATTATCTACTACTGTTATTTATTATTAAGTACTTACTTAAATATGTTTGGTTTTGGTAGTTTGGCAGTTGAGGTTATATCCTTCTCTCACTGGAACCAGGAATGAAATAAGAGCTGAGACAGCTGTTAAAATGACCACAGTGTACTTTATTCATGATTTTGGTACCTTGTGTTGCAATAAAATAAAAAAAAATCTACAAAATCCAAATATATAAAATTTTCAAGTTTTTCTTTTTTTTTCTTTTAAAGTTTTACAAGAAAAATCAAGTGATAACCAAAGAAATTTGTTAGTCATGAAGTACTACTTCCACTTCATTTCATCACAAATTGCAACTTACTTAACAGACCAAAAGAACGATGGTACTGCAGTACACCGAATACTTCACACACTGTGCTCTGGACTATAGCACATAGGGCCACCACCACCGGAAGAGGACAGCGGTTGCTAGCCAATAACACCACTCTTCACAATCTGGACTCTAAAGGAATGTTTGGATACATGGAGTCTGAATATAGCTATTTACAGGAAGGAAAAAAATTTAATAACTATTTTAATTCTTCATTTCAAGTAAAATCCCAAATACATTTGTACAATGTTTACAAGTTCAAGTACAAGCACTGACTGCCATTGACAGTTGACATGCTTCTACCGGGGCAGGGTGGGGGGTGAGAAATATCTACACTATTCCCTAGAAACACGAATGGGACCTCTGTGATCTCATGTCTTTAATGGTCATGAGAGAGTAGAAGCACAGGAATGGTTATTTAGCACAATCAGCTAGTTGGTAATGCAAACAATTTACAACAGGAAACTGAGAAATTATTGGTCCATTCTCTTCGGTTTGCTATTAATCTGCCACCTGTTACTTTGTCTTTTTAAAGAGAGATCTTAAAAAATGGGGTGGGGACTGACAGGGAAAGAGCACAAAACGTTTAAGGCAAATGAAGGAAATTGAAAGCAGCTCATACAGGTGTTGAGTGGAAACAAGGATTGTACCCCAAACCATACCTAGACATGAAAAGTAACAGCAACCTCATGAATTGGGGTCATTTTATAATATCTTATACAAAGTTTTGAATGTTTCTTTGCACCACGTTGTTAAAAAACTTTAAATAAAAGATAAGCAAACAAACTTCTTTACAAAGTGCATGGTTTCATGTGCTCCAGAATGAAACAAAGGCAGTTGAGGTAGTTCGATGCAAAAACTCATTGACTTAAAGTAACCAGGGCATGAAAAACAGTGGATGTAACACAAATCCCAGCCACTTGGAATCTGGTTTATATCTTACAATGGCTTAATGCTAAGCAAAATGTTTGTATTTTTCTACTAGATGTTTCTTACTAGATGCAGATGCTAGTGGGAATAGTGGTTGTTCTGGGTTTCTTACCAACTGATTACAAACTGACTTTGTATCCCCAATAATCTCATGCACACATTCTTGCAGTCAGGGTTTCTGCATTCTACGCAATTATACCAAGATGGCAGAACCTGTCATTATCATACAAACTTTGAATCTGAATAATAAAATATAATGTTTTCCCTCCTAAAAACGGTAAAGAAAGCATCGCAAAGAAGCCTCCCCCCACCAAATCCTTCAGTTAATGTTTGTAAACAGTAAAAAAAAAAATTTTTAGCCTTAAATTCAGAATGCTGTTTGGTTTTTAAATAAGTAGGACTCCCACCACAATGGTTGTCCTTTTTGTTCTAGATTTGAGGGAAGCCTAAATTGAACCATTGCATCTTAACATCTCTCATCTTTGTTATTTTTAGGTTGCCTATGCTGCACAATGGCAGATCACATTCTCTTACCCTCTGTAACTGAGGGGCAACATTGAAATAGTATTTCTTCCTAGGTCATCATTTTAGAACCAATGACCTTCATTTGCTCATCTAGACTTTTGTTATTGTCCTTCAGTCTCAAAAGGGTTTTATACAGGTAAGGTGGCTGGGGAAATGACAGGCTGAGAAACATTAGGATCATGAAACGTGAAATGTAAGAGCCAAGAGGAACCTAAGAAATCATCCAGTTCAATCCTGTCATTTTGTAGATGAGAAAAGTAGCTCCACTTTTCTCAAAAAAAAAAAAGAGCAGTAGAATGATTTGTGAAGATCACACAAGTAGGTAATAAGTGACTAGGGTGGGCTTTGAACCCAGATCCTTAGACTACAAATCCATCATGCTATCCCTTGGATCACTGCTACATTCTTTTGAGGGAAAGGAATTTTCTGGTTTTGCTCATGAGGTAGAGCTTTAACTGGGTGTACCTAGTTAAAAACAAAAAAGTCATTATGGAATACTGGTTTAATGTTCATAAATAATAGTTGATACTATTGTAATGAATAGGCTTTTAATAATAAAAGCAAAGCTGATTTTGCAAATGTTGTATGTCTCAAGTCAAATCCCTCAAATTCTGCTGGGGTGGGTGGGTAGGATAGACAGATCTCAACCCTTTATTCCATTTCAGAGAATCCCAGAATTCTTTTTCTGGCTCATTTCAAGATGGCTGGAAAATCTTAAGCTACAGAATACATTTAAACTGGAGTGATTTCAGCTCTTTGTCATTGATTTGTTGAAAGGACTTCTAGAACTTGTGTTCCTAGGTGGACCCTCTCTCTTTGGCAGAGTGGGATGCCAGGGAAGGGAAGCCTGAGAATATCTGATTTCTAGTCTGGGCTTTGCTGCTATGTGATCATAGCTCTGGACTTCAGTTCCCTAATCTATCAAACGAGGAAGGATGATTAGGATGAGGTCTTCTCTGGCACTAACGTTCTGTGGATTCTCTATTTGTGATGGCACTTTCATGAATTGAATAATTAATTAATCTTAGTCTGTCCACAAATTATTGCCATTCTTTTGCTGTGCTACAGAAGTTTCACTTTAGAATTTTTGGCTCTGAATTATTTTATCACTCACACCTTTGCAAACAAAGCACATATGTTCTCAATCTCCTCTACACAACAGCATTGACATTAAGCAACATATCTGACTAATATTGTAGAATTTCAGATCCGGAAGAGGATTTAGAGTTCATCTTGCTAATTGATATGGGACTTAAGAGTAGAGGAGAATTAATTTCTGCTCCCAGCTACCCCCTCACCTTCACTCTCTAAGTTTAATGATTTTCAAATGTATTTTTTTATCCGACAGTTGTCTGACCTGAAAACACTCACCTAACAACACAATAAACTTTGACTTTTCTACTTTATTAGAAATATTTTAACCGATCTGAAATTTTGACATGACCAAATACTACCTTCAGACTAGATGTTAGAATCTTCAGGATTCACTTAATTTTATGTCATGAGAGCTTCAGGAATAATATCCTTTGGAAACCACTTATCAAGATAAACTTATTAAAATCTCCTCTTCATAGTTCCAGTGGTATATGAATTCAGAGCCATAGGGACATGTCAGAACAAATTATTTTGAGAAGATTGTCTTGATCATTTATGTATATATATATATATTTCTATATCTATCTATAAAATCTTTCCCCAATGAAATTACACTTTTAAAACATTGCTAATCTGTCTTATACTACATGAAGTTATTAAATTTCTTAAGAATTCCTACAAGGCAGCAATGTACTTTCATGAATATAGCACTAGTTCAATATTCCCTCAATTATTGAAATTTTACAAAAAAATCTGATAGTAAAAGAAAAGAATGGTATTCTTCAACATTTATAACCAGGTTTAAAGTTGCTATGAAGACAAACAAATATTACTCTTTAGAGAGTTGCACAGAACAGCCCCCTGAACAAAATACAAACTTTTCCCTTCACTCTTTTCACTGAAGTTTTTATTCGTGAAGTTACATAAAAACTATTCAACACCCTTGTGTAAAACACTTCTCTGAAGCAGTTAAAATGTGCTTCTAATGAGAAAATGAATCAGCTCAAGAGTAATAGGCAAGAATGATATTTTACAATCTCTTATTGGTTGTAAAGAAAGAGAACTGGGTTGGGGAATGACATCTGAATGCAGATGAACAATGGATCTAATCTCAATGCATTGGTTTTGAAAAACCCCACGGTAGTGGTGAGTTCCTGTTACTCTGCTAGCTATATGGAGATATTACAGACTTTCTGCTTTTTAATACCCCTTGGCGCTCATTAGAGATCTATTACAGGAGCATATGCTTCATTCTTGAAAATATGGATAGAACATGTGAATTCCCTAGACAGGTGAGGGAGCAGAATTCTCTGAATAGATTTAAAATGTCTATTAAAATTCAGATTTGGAAAAGAAGTCAAACTTTAATTATACATGAAATTTGTATTAGTATAGAAAAGGAAATCATCTTAAGAAAAAGCTGATAAAAAAAATTCTACAGAGACCTCAGGAAAGGTTTGAATTTTATTAAATGACCAAAATAATCCGATTCTTTGCTCAGTAAGTTATTGCTGTTATTTTTTCTAACACTACTTCAGACTATTCCCCCCCTTCCATCCTCCCTATGATGATATTCCTCCTTTGATGCACACAGTTCCCATTTGTGTTAATAAGAATAATACTTATCAAATACAGTGATGCTTTTCACTTACAAAGCATCTAACATAAATTAGCTAATTTATCCTCACAATTTTCTTATGAGGTAGGTTTGTAAGTATTATCTTCATTTTACAGAAGGGGCAAACTGAAGCAGATGGGGGATTTTCTGAGGCTAGGGCCAGTGCCTAATCAGGGGTTAGAATCAATGTATGTTCTTGACTCTCCTTGTGAATATCTGGGTTACCAGAGCACATCCCTTTTGTAATCAGGGTGGCTATATTTCTTAATTTAGATAGAAATATATTTCATAGTGTAAAGGGTTTTTATTTTTTCAATATAGAAAATTTAAATCTTAAAAAAAAACAGTCTGTAGATTCAAGGCAGGGATTTTTGGTTTACTAGGAGATTACAATTTCTATTCAATAACCACAGATATTAAAGGAAACCTGAAAAAAAGTTTTTGTCCCAAATTATAAGTTAAATAATATAATTCTACTTTCTGAGGGAATGACTATTGGTTGCCAATTCAACCAAGTACTCCCATCAATTAAATACATATGAAGAGGATTTAAGAAATATTCAATATAAGAAATAAAATATTTTTAAGGAAGCCAAGAAGAATTATGATGGGCATGTGAGGTTACTAAGAGGAAGGTGTGTGATTCACCTTTATAGAATATAGTCCAAAAAAAGGAGTTACCCTGTACCCATAGCAGTGGAGCCCCAGGACTGGTTATCTTCTGCTTTTTTGTATAAGGAAAGAACCCGTTTTATTTTAGGGGAAATTTTATATTCTACACAAAGGTAGAGGCATAGAAGAAAAATTGCTTTCTGAGGCAAGCATTTAACTCTCTCTCAAAGCCATCCATCCAATCCAATCCAATCCAATCCAATCCTATCCTATCCTATCCTATCTTATCCTATGTTATCCTATCCTACCCTATCTTAGCTACCTGGCACAGTCTCGATATTGGACAAAGCTACTAATTCAAACTCAAACTAACTCAAACAACACACAAATGTCAACAAGACATCTAGAATTTTTCTGGAAATTCCCTCTTTGCATAGCTGAAAACCATTTAAGACTCTATATGCACACATATAATCAACATCTCACAAGTTTTACACATAAATAAAACTAAACCAAAGGAAATTCCTAAAAGTGAGGCTGTGGAAGATATCCTCAGTTCTGTTGCCAAGCTATGAAGTTTCAGTCATGTAAACATACAAAATTCCTTGAAAAAATATCAAGGCTCATCTAGCCAGAGCCAAATTGAAAAGGTCGTTCTGAGGACTGACCTGCTAATGTTGCATGAAAAAATGTTGTAAATCACTTAAGCAAATGTAAGAGTCTTTCTGAACAGCTCAGACATTCATTCCAAGAAATGAACTCCTTTTTGACTTACTCTTTGCCTTTCCTCAGGCGTTTTCAAAGTGATTATGGAGAAAAGACTCACATCTCAAAGTATAATGAGTAGCAATGGTCAATCTGAGAACAATTAAAAAAATAAAACAGCAAAATACTTGGAGTTTTGTTTTAAATTTGCGAAAATTTCCATTAATTTTGACAACACCACAAAAGTCTGCCTGTCATTGCAAGTGGCTTAAAACTGCCTTGATGCTCATGGAGGCATCAAGATATCATCAGGTAAAAAAGCACATCATCAATATTTGAGAAATCAAGAGCTAAGAAAAACTTTTATTTTTTTCAGAATCTCCCAAGAAACCAAATGGGATTTCTGAAATTTTAGGCTGTGTGTGTTAGGGATCATGATTTTTATAAAATTAGATGTTATTGTTTAAATGAATTTCATGAATGAAAAGTGTAATTTACTAACCAAGAAGGGTTTCTGGGTAACATTTCAGGCAATCCCTATTCTGAAAGTTTATGCGTTGTACTATTTATCTTATCTCCTCCCAACTTTCTTTCCTATAATTTGACTAGACCCAAATGAAATTGAGATAAAATGTGTTTGTTCCATATATTGACTTCTCTTTTTAATAAGAGACTTTAGCAAAAAGAATCATCAACTACTGATTACTGCACAAAAAAGTTAAGTTCCACTACCCACAAAACCTAGGCAGTCATTGACATTCTCCACAGAAATAGACATTTGGATGAAAATCTTAAAATTATATCACACAGATATTTCCAAGTACTCAGATATAAGTTGTTATGTAAGTGAAATGGCTAATTGACTAACTGAATTCTTTATTTCTTTTTTGTTTTTTTTTTGGTCCTACGGACTACAGTCTATTTGCCTCAAATGTTATCAGTGACACTCAAGTTGTATCTATACTGATACCTGTCAAAAAAGTTTATCAATTATCTGGACAACTTGGCTAAAACAGAAACCAAATGCAAAACAAAAGGAAAGCAATGATGACAAAAGTTGGTATTTAGTCCTGAAATGACAGAAAAAATTCACCAGCTCTAGGTTATTTATTTTGACGCCTGTCTCATGTGGCTTTTCTGACTACAGGATATAGAAGTTATATGACTAACAAAAACAAAAGGAGTTTAAAAAGTTTCAGCTAAAATTTGTTAACCTGGTTTTTAGCAAACTTGAAAACAAAGTCACATGATGATACTAAGATATATTTACAGTTGGATGAAACATAAGGCCATGGTTACCCTGAATCTCACTGATATTTAAATATAAGGTAATGAACCTACTAACGTCATTCAATCAAAGTAACTTTGGAATATCTGTTCTTAAATTTCTACTGCAAACGGAAGGTGGCCTAGCTGTACCAGATCTGAAACTGTAGTATACAGTGGCAGTCATCAAAACTATTTGGTACTGGCTAAGAAATAGAATGGTGGATCAGTGGAATAGGTTAGGTACATAAGACAGTAATAAATAACTGTGGTAATCTACTGTTTGATAAACCCACAGACTCCAGCTTCTGGGATAAGAACTCACTATTTAACAAATACTGCTGGGAACACTGGAAAGCAGTATGACAAAGTAAGCACAGACCAACATCTCATATCCTATACCAAGATAAGGTCTTGAGTACATGATTTAGACATAAAGGGTGATACCATAAGCAAATTAGGAGAGGAAGGAATAGTTTACCTGTCAGACCTATGGAGAAAGGAAGAATTTATGAGCAAACAAGAGATAAAGGGCATTATGAAATGCAAAATGGATAATTTTGATTATATGAAATTAAAAAGATTTTGCATAAACAAACCCAATGCAACCAAGATTAGGAGGGAAGCAAAAAGCTGGGAAAAAATTCTTACAGCCAGCGTGTCTGATAAAGGCCTCATTTCTAAAATATATAGAGAACTAGGCAAAATTTATAAGATACAGGTCCCACTTGATAAGTAGTCAAAGGATATGAACAATTTTCAGATAAAAAAAATTGAAGCCATCTATAATTTTATGAAAAAATGCTCTAAAGTACATTGATTAGAGAAATGCAAATTAAAACAACTATGATGAACTATATACCTATCAGATTGACTAATATTTTATAAAAGGAAAATGACAAATATTGGAGAAGATATGGGAAAATTGGAACACGAATGCATTCTTGGTGGAGTTGTCAACTGATCTAACCATTCTGAAGAGCAATTTGGAACTATGCCCAAAGGGCTATAAAACTGTGCATACCCTTTGACCCAGTAATAACACTTCCCAGAGATCATAAAAATGGTCCCACGTGTACAAAAATATTTATGACAGCTCTTTTTATGGTGGCAAAGAATTGGAAATGGAGGGAATGCCCATCATTTGGTGAATGGATGAACAAGTTGTGGTATATGACACATACCAGTAATGGAATACTATTGTTCTATAAGAAATGATGAGCAGGTAGATTTCAGAAAAACCTGGAAAGATTTACATGAACCATTGCTGAGTGAAGCGAGTACAACCAGGAGAATATTGTACACAGTAACAGCAACATTGTGCAATGATCAACTTTGATAGACTTAGCTCTTCTCAGGAACACAATGATTTAAGACAATTGCAAAAGATCCATGACAAAAAATATTATCCACAACCAGAAAAAGAACTATGGAGACTGAATGCAGATTGAAGCCTATTACTTTCACTTATTTTTTTGTAATTTTTCTCTTCTGTTCTGATTGTTATTCCATAACATGACTAATATGGAAATAGGGACAGCTAGGTGGTGCAGTGGATAGAGCACCAGTGCAGGAATCAGGAGGGCCTGAGTTCAAATCTCACCTCAGACACTTGATTCTCACTAGCTGTGTGACCTTGGGCAAGTCACTTAACCCCAATTGCCTCATCCTGGGTCATCTCCAGTCATCCTGATGAACATCTGGTCACTGAATTCAGAAGACTCTGGAGGAGAAGTGAGGCTGGTGAACTGCATAGCCCTCCCTCACTCAAAACAAAGTCAAATGCAAGTCATGTCATTATTTCTCTGGTGGCATGGTCTTCTTTAGCAATGAAAGATGAACACACTAATGTTGAAATATGTTAACATGATTGTACATGTATAACCTATGCCAGATTGCTTGCTGTCTTGGGGAGGGAGAGGGGAAGGAAGGAGAGAGAAAAATTTGGAACTCAAAATCTTGCAAAAATAAATGTTGAAAACTACTTCTACCTGAAGTTGGAAAAAGTAAAATCCTATTAAGTGAAAAAAATAAATTGTAAAAACAATCCATCGAAAGTTCTTAGCATGCAGGGCTAATGTAGCAGCAGATTTAGTGACTGGTGGCAACTGTCAGGTGAGAGCTCACCAGTTTGAAACAAATGACTACTACTGGCTACTAGTTTTTTCAAGGAACACTACTGTTTGTATGTTGTAGCCTTTTGTAGATGGGAGTATCTACTTTCATAGCTATAGCATGGCTGTGACTACTTTGAGCCTCTGCTCTGTGGAGAAGTCTGATCAGCCAGCTGCCATCTGTCTCCTTCTATTGAGTCCCTATCTCTCTCTCTCTCTCTCTCTCTCTCTCTCTCTCTCTCTCTATATATATATATATATATATATATATATATAAAACAATAGTTTTTTCTCTTAACCCTGTTTAGAATTCTTACTGCACATGAGTTCGATTTAAGAAGACTGTTTTATTACTCATACATCCCCCATCATCAATAAACTCATGTTTAATTACAGGGTAATGTGTGTGTATGTGTGTATGTGAGGGAGGGAGGAAGGGAAGTGGGGGGAGGAGAGAGAGAGAGAGAGAGAGAGAGAGAGAGAGAGAGAGAGAGAGAGAGAGAGAGAGAGAGAGAGAGAGAGAGATGTGGAGCTTTGAAATGCAGGAAATTTGAGGTTTAAACATGTACATTTCAGGAAGATAGAGATAGCAGCTTGCCTATCTCTATCTGATGCTGGAAATTAAATCACCTGGTAGAAAGCTGTCCTTATTTCCCCACCCTATTTGTCCATACCACCTCATAACAAATCCAGAATTTGCACCAGCAGCCACTCTTGAAGAAGGAAATACTTAGCATTATGGCATGAGACTTCATCATGCTCTAACCTGCACTTAGAGGGATCACTGAGAGATTGAAGACACCTCTTAGAATACTTCCCAGATAACCTGGGATAATCACGGTTATGGATGTGACTCCTATTTGCAATGACACTTAGGAACAGAATGCGGCTACTTCTTGCTTATCTTGACCCACTTATCAAATAGGAAAGGTGACTTTTATTCCACAATGTCTGGATTAGGCTTTTTAAACTGTAATCTTAAAAAGAAAAAAACTAGACATGATCACAGGAAGGAAGATAACCCCTTGCACCCTGCACATTTACTCTGACAGTGATCTCAGGTTGCTTTGATTCCACTGCTAGACTCACCCTTTAAAAAAAATGGAAACCAAATATGATTTTTATTTAAGTAGCAAGAATGGCCATCCAGTTTGGAAGGAATTTTAGTGTGTTAGAATCTGATTGCCATGTGATGGGTGGGGGTTCTTGGTACTAATTCAGCATGGTATGATGATGATAGTGCAGATATATCTACTATTTCCTCATGCACACCTTAGTCTCCGTCTGGGACTATGCTCAGGAGAGGAAATGAGTAGTTTAATATCTATGACCATATTAACTTTATCGTCTAGATGAAATTACAACTTCAATGATAACCATTGTCTATTACAATGCTGAAAATGATAATTCTTAAGAAATGGACTATAAATCATCTCATACAGATTACTCATTAAGCATGGAGTAACAATTTATTTTGTAGTTTTCAAACAGTTGCATTTGCATCAATTAAAATCAAATGCCTGTGTTCCAATTTTAATTCTCTGGGCTGTCCAGTCCCCCTATAATCCATTTCTCCCCAATATAGTGCTTACTTGCAAAAACAAATGAAGTAGATGAATATTCATAACATAAATGATGAGATATTAAGAAGCATGAATTCATTAGTGCTATATTTCATGGAGGTCTTTTTCTTCAGGCCTGGGTATACTATGGTAGGAAACTGAAAATGGAATTTCTTGTTCACTAATTGATTAATATTTGCTCCCAGTAGCTTGATTACAATATTATAAGTCACAAATTTGTAAGATTAAAATGTCTGTTGAATTAATTAACAGCAAATCATCTCCAGTAAAGCTTGACAAGTTTCAAGATGTTTCTGTGAAAAAAAAAAGGAATCAATAGCACTGATAATACACAGTCATATGACACTGAGTATGATAAACTCTCTCTCCTCCTTTATGATGACAACAGAAAAACACATTTTCACATTGCATTGATAACTGGATTCAAAACCTAAAACATGTTTTCACCCCAGGCGTGAAAAGCACACCTTGGTATTCCATTTCCTTTAAGGCATGCAATATATCCAAAAGATTTATAACTATATTAAAATATTTTTAACAGAATAAATAAACTGGCAATCATTGATAGATAGACTTTACTAATCATGTTAGCGTTTCTTATTAGAATGTGTCCTAATGGTTTGGAACTACATAATTGGTGGCATAAGTGAACTGTAGAAGCCTGGCATATATTTTTGAAACACATTTAGAGGTGTTTTTTGATTGGGAATTTTCATTGATAATTGAATGAGTTAGAAATCATTAATAAACCTCATTTGATGCAACAACTCATAACTTGTGAGGCAAGGTAGGATCTTATAATTACAAAAAATATGTAAAGGGTCTGTTCTTTCAGCAAAGTAGGGATTCTTCCAGTGTGAGAATTCCCTGTAACTATGCATATTACAATGCATCTATGACCTAGCAGATATAGCCTAGAGCAAGGGTATGGAACCTGTGGCTTCAAGGCCATATGTGACCTTCTAGATCCTCAAGTACAGCCCTAAAGGGTCTTGAGGCCTCAAGTTCTCCACCCCTGGCCTAGAGGGTTGCTTGATGTACACAGAGGTTATGATTTGCACAGGGTGACACAGCTAGTAAGCGTCAGGCAGTTTGGATTGGATCTTCCTCACTCAACATGTAGTACTCCACAGAAAATTCATCATAAAAAGAAGAGAAATGAGAACCTTTGGTCTCTGAGGTTTAATGCAGATCTGTGAATTTAAAAGCACAAACTGGTTTGGACTTTTGTGCAGCTCCTTGCTTTTGACTGCCTAAGGGGATTAGTTTTAGATGACTGTCATCCTTCTGAAGGTAGGTGAAGGCAAGAATGACCAGGGACCCTAATGGAGGCATTTTTATAATGCAACCATAGTGTGATTATTAGAAGAGAGGGTTTTGTAATAATTTGATTCTTTGTAAAAAATGAGATAGACATTTGAGAAATCTTTTGCTTTTGGGATGGAGTAGTTGTAATGACGGTTTACCAAAGACATGGCAGGACTCCTGGGGTACCTAGGTGATGCAGTGGATAGAGCACCAGTGCAGGAGTCAGGAGGACCTGAGTTCAAATTTCACCTCAGACACTTGACACTCAATCCTGTGTGACCTTGGGTAAGTCACTTAACCCCAATTGCCTCATCCTGGGTCATCTCCAGT
>CM053773.1:31158398-31416338 GCA_028658325.1 Potorous gilbertii
TACAATTGATAGTTTTTTAGGGAGTAACTCCTTCAAAGTTACCATACTACCATACAGAATATAGGCTAAATTTTTTTCTTACAAATTTGGCTTACACAAAACCTGAGTCTACCCTGGAATGTCTACCTTAGTATGCTTTTCTCCCCTTTTTAGAGAAATCTCTCTCTCGAGAGGGAACGGTCTATATTTGGGCAAATAGCCAAGTCAAAAAGCATGTTCCAAAAGAGAACTTAATTTTGATTTTCTACCTTATATGGTACAAAATTATCCCAATCATAAAATTTGTTCACTTGCAGACCGGCCCATATTGCTAAGCTTTCCTTTTGTCCTTTATATTTATTTATCTATGATATCCATTGTGAAGCCTACTATGTATATTAAAGATTCCTTGGTTCTTTAGTATCGAAATTATTACTGCTATTGCCATTATTAGCAGAAGTGCGATATAACAGAAAAAGATGAGACTGTATTGTCTACAGCCTAGAGCCCAGTTCTGCCATGAGTTTTCTACAAAACCTTTTCTGTAAATTCTTAGGGGCTTAGTTTCCTCATGTATAACATTAGGAGTTTGAACTAGACTATAATAATCACTTCCCTTTCTTATAGTGTTTTTCTTAGAGAATCTCTAAAGTGGCTTCCATCTTTAAAATTCCTCAGACATGAATGTCCTCTGATTGAATGTGTCGTTATGAAGTATTTTTCCCTCCCATTGGGCCTTCTATCAAAACAGATCTACAAGACTGGTTGGGTGGGGACAAGACTAGTACTTAGCTCCAGGGCAGTGAGATTTAAATAGAGTAAAAATTTAACTCATGAGATCCTCCAGCAGTGTCAGAGCCATTAGAGTAACTACTTCCCTCTCTCTGCTCAACTGAATGTGCCATGTTTCTTTATTGTATTATTTTCACATCCGTAATTTCAGAGTTGAAGGGAGGGGTCACTCCTTGATTGCGTAGGATTCATGATGCTTACCCTGGACAAATTGCCTGCCTCTTGCCCTGAGTGTTGAAATGGATGGTTTTAGTTCTAGGGTGTTTACACATCTGATTTATAAGAGTCCATATAAGGGGTGGAGGGAAAGGAAGGGTTTCATCCCCATTCCAATTAATATAACCATCAAAGGTCCCAACAGTTTAATTGAAACAATCAATCAGAAGTCCTAACTAGAAGAGAACCTTGTCTTATGTTAAGAGAAATCAAATTCTGTGATCCTTGGATAAAGACAGGTGATGCCATTGACTCATAGGTTTACACTTGGAAGGGACATTGGAAGCCATCTAGTCCAACCTCTTTATTGAAGAAACTGAGGCCCAGAGAGGTTGAGTGACTTTTCCAAAATCATAGAGATTTCAAGGAGTAGACCCAGGATTCAAAGCCAGAGAAAGTGCTCTGATTTCTTTTCAGGACTCCACTTGGCCTTCTTCAAGATTTTTTTAAGGAAAAATATTGCAGGTTTGAAAAAATTTGTTTTTCTATTCATGTATTAATGAGTAGACTTCACAGTCACCAATTTAAAATAAAATGTAATTTTCCCCATGATTTGGAAAGTAGCAGCATCATTGGTCGCTTTGCCCTTTTGTTTTATCAAAGATGTTGGAAAGTGTATCATATAGAAGGGGGAGGGAGGATTGGGTAAACATTCCATTATGTATTTCAGTTCAGTGAATAATTATGCCATACATTTTTATAGTTACTTCAGTAAATAAATAGTTCAGGGGACTATTTCAGTAATCTCATGAAACATAATAATTTTGAAAGTGCAACATGTGCAGTTAAACAACAAGAAGAAAAAGTATAGGAAGTTGACATATTATCGGTGTAGTGAAGTTATTCTAAAGTTTCTTTGACTTGCTTTGAAGGTTTTTTTGTATAAAATGTGATATTTACTCAGTTGAATGGTGGACCTTTCATATTATTCTGTGTGTTGGTTTCAGTAAGAACATGAAACTGCCCTAGTAATCAGAAAATATATGTATTACAAGAGAGGCTATCTCCATGAGTGAAGAAGGCAAATATTGTTAAAGGAGAGGGAGATTTTGCAAATTTTAAAAATAATTACTAGATGTACAAGTGTGAGAATCAATGATAATTAAATAAGGAAATTTGAACTGGAAAAGAATTTTTTTTTGGGGGGGGAAGGGATGAAAGAAAATTTTCTATTTAAAAGTTTGTTTCTGATAGGCTGATACAGTGTCAACAGAACTGGTTGTTTACAATTATTCGTGAAATGTTAAAGTAATTATTTGATACTGTAACACTTTCCACCTCTCCCATTTTTGACTCCCTCTCCTAAGAAAAAAGAACTTTAAGATGTCCAGTATAGTTATCTTGTCAAAGAGTTTAAATGCAGATGTAATTTAATCTTACGGTACCCAAAGGAACAGTTTAAGTAGATAATGAAATGATAGGATCCCTCAAATGTTCAGGGGTAGATTTTCCTACTCTGTTTCTGTTGTACAAATGGTTACTTGCCACTTATTGCATTTTGGGCTTCAAATGATGTAGCCTAATTGCTACAATTAGCAAAATTAAATGGCTCATTGTGTATTTATACAATTCCACCTATATTTTGCACATTTTTTACTATAGAATCAGTAATTACAATGTAGATTGTGTTAGTTCAAAGACACATGGTGTGATTGTTTCCATCAGGCATCCCTTCATAGACAACTCAATCTAGCAATGAATTCATGTAGATGGAAAGGGTGGTAAGGCTATGCTGGGAAAACAATGTTGGATATGGAATTTGGTTCAAAAACGGTTTATACTAGTTATTCTAGTTACTTGTGTGAAATCGGGTAGCTCAATTGGGTGACTTCTTAGGCGCCATCCAGTTTTAAATCTACGGTTCAAAAATCAACTAAATCCAAACACCCAGCTGGATCCTACAGTAAATGGACCATTCATTTTCGTTATCTTCATAAGTAGACATGTTGTTGTCATTAAGTTGGACATATGACAGCTTGTATTCATCATTAAAATGATGGAAATGAGTAGTGACCTGGCTGTGATCATTCTGTATCATAAATATCATCTAAGTCAGAATTGTCAAGCTCATGTGCCCTCATTGTCCCTGGAACCAGATTAAAATATAACTGGGAAATGTTTAACCAAAAAAAAAGAAAGAAAGAAAAAAAGAAATACAATTCAACATAAATAATGTTAACATGTGACTTTTAAAGTTAATATACAAGTCACAGGAATCTACATTTGTTTGAGCTTGACAACACTGCTCCAAGTTATGTCTCCGGAGGAAAAAGTCAAGTTATATTGTTTCAAAAGGTTTTAAGGAATTTTCCATCCAGACTAAAAAATACCAAGGCTTTATGTAGAAATGGTAGAAAAGCAGATGGCAGATACATATGAAAACACATATATAATGATATGATGACATATTATAAGAAGATACTTTACTAGAAAAAGCCCCCAAATTCTTGTACAAACAGCAGTATCAACATTCCTTCCAGAAAAACAAGACATTCTTAAATGTGAAGGGCACAAACAAACACCTGGTTCTAGTTTAGACCTCCAGGAGGTTTTCTTCCCATAACTTTCTCTTCAGGGAGGAAGTCTTTCTTCTGCCTGCCTAGAATGACATGTAGCCTTCTAAAAGATGCACTCCAAGAGACCTCTGATAAAGCTCACTCAATCAAAACCCATTTCCTGCTGACTTCGGGCATTTCCAGGTCATTAGGATTATGAAGTGTATGCTAGGATTGCATTTTGGGCTGAGGCAGAAAAAGGGACAAGGAAATGGGTTTGTGGATGAAAACAGCATGATTGAAGGAAACAAGTGAAACACATAGAAGCCTTTAAGCTTTAAAGTGTACTGCACGTTTTGTCCCTTTCCTCTTGGTTACTGTATTTGAGAGACTTTTTTCCTATTTTAAAAGCAATCACCAAGTTTTCATTTCCCTCTTCATTCACAATGGTTTAGCATTGCCACTTACTTTTATTCTACTGGTAAACATGTATGGTGAGTTGATCATAATTAAACTTAAAATATTGTCATAAATTTATCAATAGTGATTATAGTAACAGGTCTAACACAATTAAAATTTTTTGTACCATGTTTGCTTTGCCAACATTTGGACACAATACTTACAGTAAGCTGTGAAAACATTTATTTCATATGGTGGCTGAGCAGCTTTATCAATGACAAGTATTCACTGAATGCCTAGAGAGTCATATTAGACATTGCATATTAAAGACAAATCACAATGTATGAAGATGGTTTAAAGAACATTATTATATTTTGGCCTTAACATTTGGGAGAAAAAAAACAAACCTCTCTGTTTTTGCATTTAAGTTGACAAACTTTTGACTGGAGTCAAGACTTAGTATATGGTTATTACATTTTCAAATTGGGAATTAATGTGTTTCATTTCATCAATAATGTAAACCTTTATAACAACTTTTCATAAAAGAATTTCATCATATTCTGTAAATGAATACTATGTAGAACCATCCTTTGATGAGAAGAAAAAAAGGAATATAGGTGAGCCCAAAGCATTAGGAGTTCAGAGATCACTGATAAAGATGCTAGTTTTCTAGACACTTCCTTGCCAGTATTCAGTCTTATACATTACATATTATTCCTTTCCTGGATTTTTACTTTTTTAAAGAAATTTACAAGAGATTGAAAACCAATTATTAAAAGGAAATAATAGTTACACAAATCATGTCTTGTACTTTTATAATGTGACAAAGATCTCTTTAAACTCAAATATAGTAGACTCTTTGTTATCCAGCATTCTATGAATGAACATTTCTATTTCAATGCCTGCTCTTATAATGTTGACCCTAAACTCTGTGTGTTTTCTGAATCATGTCAAAAAGATTAAATTACATTTAAATAGTTTTAGTTCTAATTACATTGCATTTGAAATCTTCAAAAATGAATGAAGTGGTATATCTGGCAACTGTTAATTGCCATAATAATATGATTAATGTTATGGCAACCATGAATTCTCAAAATAATATAGATTTATAATTAGAATAGTGCATCCTATTTTCACACCATGATGGAAAGCAAAGAACCTACCATATTTAATAATCCATTGAAAAAAATGTCTTTTTCTGTGGCTATAACTTCTTCACCTACCTAATCAATTACTTTCCAGTTACATAATATTTTTTATAATAGCATTATCATTTGGTTCTTGCTGAAAGAAAATCAATGGGTGAGGTAAGAGTCTGCTGAGAGTCACTTGTGACACTATCTGAGTGACCTTCGGTAAGTCACTTAACCTCTTTAGAACTCAGTTTCCTCAACTGTAAAATAACTATTGGACAAGATGGTATCTGAGGTCCCATGTAGCACAAGATTCGTATTCCTACCCCCCTCTGACAAAAGTACTTAAATAAGAAATGATTGTGTTTGTTGAGGTCTGTGATGATTGACACAATCATATCTTATGCTGACATTTATTCATGACATCAAACATACATCAGATTTGATTGGACTAAAATGCTAGATTCTTAAAAATGACCAGTTTTTTGTTTCGGGTAGAAAAAGGACATTTGGGACTCATAACTATTCAAGCTGAATTTACTCACATTAAAATTTAGTGTATAAAATACCCAGAGGGGATACATAAGCTGAAATACTAATTTTATCTTAAAATATTACAGAAATGGCTGACTGGGATGGAACACTTATCCCTACATGTTTACCAGCTGGTAGAAAGCAGCATCTTCCTGGGTTTTCCCTGGTCAGCCCAGTTGTCTCATCGCACCTAGATGTGATTGTTATTTTCTAGCAGAGCTATTTCTTGGAGGAGCAAGTCCTGTAGTACTAGGAAAAGATGAAGTTTTATTGATAAAAATTGTTTATTATTAAAAATGGCTTTTGACTTAAATACAAAAAACCCTGGTCTAGTAGGAACTCTGTCACTTTACTTTGTAAGTATCATATAGGGATAACAGTCACTGCATTACATACCTATTGGCAAAGGTTAAAATACTGACATTACCAGTGATTGGTTTTGGACAGACTGACGCTATCTGCATATTTGTTTGGTCATTTTAAAGGGATTTTGGGTCAAACAGATAAATCAAACTAATACAAGTGATTTTTTTTAAAAGAAAAGCAAATTAATAAATTATTTAGCTAAATTCAAATTAAAATGAAATATGAATGTTGAAAGTTAACACATTTTCCACTATGGTCTCCTTTTTTTGTAGTCGGAAGACCAGTGTTAAAATCTTGGCTTACTGCTAATTATCTATATGACCTTAGGTAAATCACTTCACTTTTCTGATCCTTAGTTTCCAAAATGAAGACATTGTACTAGATGACTTAAAAGATCCCTTCCAGCTCAAAATTTATGAACTGGATGGAAAGTCATTAAAAAATGGTTCCCTTGGAAAGTTTCTAGTTTTTAGCCAACCATTTTTAATTTGGTTTTGATTTCTTCTTCACCTGATATTTGGAAAAAACAACAACAACAAAAAGAACCCATAGCCAGACTCTTGGAACTCCAGTCTACAAAGCAAGGTGACCTTATGGGAGAAATATATCTTTTTCCATCTGGAGAGCAAGCTAATGGGACATGTGGATCCCTTTCTAACTTCTCAAATAACTAAAGAACATGAGATGCTTTAAAAGAGTCCAGGTCTATAAAAAGGAAACATCTTCTATGTGTAACATACATTTTTTTCATTACAAAAATATCGAAATAATCCATGAGTTATTCCACTCTGCACCAGCTATAAAAAAAAATACTATTAAAATTTGACCTGCACCTTTAATGCAACCAAAAGCACCATGAGGGAGGACATTTCCAACAGAAAAAAAGAACATTTACTTGCTGTAGGGAGGTATTTAAAACCCAGAATCTTATTTTTTTTTGTACAAACAATTCAAACATATTGTTAGCTAGATAAAGAGACAAGCCTTCCAGAAGTTCGAAAGGGCTTTTCCCATCACTTATTTCATTGGTTTTGTCTGCTCATACTTACTAATGAGTGGCCCACAGCCTCTAAAAGACATATCACTTTCAACTTGGGTTGGGGGAGAAGATAAACCAAACTGTCTGTACATGTGGAGAACTTGGTTGTTCTTCCTTGCTTCCTGCTTTCCGTAGGGCTCGTGCTACTCGGGTTCTGTCCCTTGGGCATTAGGATCAATCTCGTGGTTCGACAATGTTTGGCACTAGAAGGGTATAGCATGTCACGTACTCTCATCGCACTGCACCTGCATACATTCACACACAAAACCATGCATTCTGCGTCCTGAAACAAATTCAAGTTACGGCATTTTAATCTCCAGATGCTTGTCCCCTTGCAATGCAAAAACATGGCTTCCAGAAGTCTGGAAAACCCCATGCTTTGATTTTGCCATTTTTCCCTTCCTTTCTTCCTTTTATTATCTGTCTTGCTGCTCTTTTTTTGTAATTAAATACTGAATCATGATTATCATTTAATTTACACCACTAAGTTCTTAGAACTCCTTGGTCTTGTTGAAAGCCATAAATATGCTGCATAGGATTTCTGTCAAAAAGGATGCTGTCAACTGAAAATCTTAATGAAAATAAATCCTGAATTTCATAAAAAACCAACCATTCCATCAATGTTAACATTTGTGCAAGTGCACTTTCATTTGCTATCCATTGGTAGACTGACACACATGGTAGCTTTTGTTTTTGTTTTTTTTTCCAAATGAGAAAATATTTACCAATTTAAAAAAAAAAAAGAACGTTTCTTTTTCTGGAGTCTTGAGGAAATATATTTTCTCATTTTGTTCCTGTGAGAAACAGAGCTTTATATTGATAAACTATCTAAACCATTTTGACAGAAGATTGGTGTGTGTGTATGTGTGTGTGTGTGTGTGTGTTGTATAGATCATGATTGAATATGTCTTTATACAAAGATCAGGCAACCCCATTAAAATGCCCTATTAGTTGGAGGCAGCATGTACACATCAGACTCTTCCTGTAGTTTTGAATGAAAGCTCTGTGCAGGAGTTTGATAGGAACAAGGAGTCAAGAGCTGGCGATCTGCTCCCCAATTGAAGGAACTGAGACTCTCAGGGGCTGCTTCTCTGAAAAGGGTATTACAGCCACCAGTCTGCAGCCTGTGGATTAAATGACAATCATGATGACAGCCAGACTAAGACCTTTACAGCTCCTTGCTCTACTCTACCATAGAGTATAGTTATTGCCACAGCCCTGCTGTCAACCCTTAATCTGGACTGTAACCTCATGGCTCCTTCAAGACTTTTCAGTTTTCTATAAAGTAGTTTCATACTCCAGCCGCTCCTGAATAAGAGCATCATCTTTGTACTGTAGCCTCGGAGGAGCAGGGGAACATTCAAAAGCTAAGATGGCCTTCCGTAGGCTTCTGTCCAACACATGTCTCTCCCAGGCTGGGTATCTATTCCTGAACAAGTCAATTTTAATGACTGACTCTTCAATCCTTGGTGGTCGGGAGGAGGGGGTGGAAGGAGCAGTTGGCCTCACCTGAAAGACAGGTACACACCCATCCCGCTCTGCAAACTTCTGATCCCGATCACTAGCAACGCTGCGGTTATTGGAAATGGACCTTAGAGTGCTTGTGGCCACTTCTGGGGGCAGAGCGAAGGCTGCTACTGGGTCCTCACAAGCACAGCTTGGTGACTGCCCAAAACGGGGTCCATTGGGGTGAAAGAAGGCATAATACATCAGCATAAAAACAATGCCTGTTAAAAAGCTGCTGAATACCACACACAGTGCTGGTATGGCAAACGCATCTGCAATCTGAGGAGCCTTGTATAGGTACCAGAGGGCACTCAAGGCGGTATTTTCCAAAAGAATCACAAAATAGTAAATGAAGAGCCGGCAACGTGTCCTGCCTTCCTTCACATTGAACCAGCTAAAGATATAGATGATCCCAACCACCATGTCGAAGACAATCTCCTCCCATTTTGTGATGCAGAATTCTGTCTCACAGTGGACGATCCAGAAGGTCATGATGCACCAGTGAAGGACAATGAAGATCCCAAAGTAGAGCTGGAAAACAGAGGCAAAGAGGGCGAAAGTGATGACCCTGGCGGCAATGGTGAAGAAATGCCAGCAAAACTGGATGATGACGGCCATGTAGCTGATGGGTTTCTTGTCATCACGGGAGTCTCGAAGGGCTTTCTGGTAGGACGCCAATGCCCAAGCTAAGGACACAAGAGAGGCAGCAGCAGTGAGACCTGAAAAAACAGAAAGGATAGGAATTTAGAGAAAAGAACATGGACTGAATGGTGGGAGTTAACGGTCACCTGAGAAACATGCCAGACTGGAATTTGGAGGAATAGAATTTGGATCTGCTGCAACCTTGGTAGGATTCGGGGACTCCTTTTTTGACCCAGCTTTAATCATGTCTTCTTTTTCTGTTCCTACCTCCTAGAGATGTCATGAAGTGGAATGTTATATGAGGACAGGAGGGAAAAGATTCCAGGCATAGGGAACAACATGAGTAAAGACACAGAGTTAGAAGAATGTAGAGTGTGTTTTAAGGGGGCAAAGAACAGTCCTGTTGACTGGAGGATAGAATACAAGGAAAGAAGTAATATGAAAGTATTCTAAAATGCAAGTCTGGGACCAGGTTGTAGAGGGTTTGTATTTCCAGGCAGAAAGCTTTTCATGAAAATAGCTAGCACTCATAGAGCATTTTAAGGTTCACAAAACACTCTACAAAAATTAGCTCATTTGATCCTAAAAGAAAATGAGAACAAGGGTTGACACAGAGAAAAGTGGGAATGTCGTGAAGACAATTTTCCCTCCCTTTTCCAACCCTTATTCCACTGTTTCTAAAGTGATTTTTTTCTAAACTTTAGGTTTAGATCAGCAGCCACTCTGCTGATCAATAAATTCTAACCTCTGCATGGATCACTTGAAGGTCTTTATAACCTGACTCCTTCCTATCTTTCAAGACTTCTTAAACATAACTCTTCTCCATGTAACCTAGGATCCAGTTAGAATAAATGGCCTACTTACCTTTCTTTATATGCAATACTTCATGTCTCATCTCCTTGCCTTTGTGTGGGCTATCCTCCCATGTCTGAAACACCTTCCCTTCCCTCTATTTCTTAGATTCCCTGGCTTCCTCCAGGACTCAGTTTAACTCCCAACTTCCAAAGAATGCCTTTCCTGATGGTCCGTCTCTTGATCCCAACTAGTGTCTTTAATGACCAAGACAGGTTTTTTTAAACATTCTTTGTATATTCATCACTTAGTACCATGCCTGGCACTTCCTTCTTTTCCATTCCTTTTTTTTGGGGGGTGTGGTGAATCAGTCTTTTTAATGTGTACTAGTAGTTTTTTACATACATGCTGCTTGACTTATCAAGGAGAAAATGCATGATCACAGTTCATTATGACAACTTAAATTTTAAACATTCACTCCCCCATCACGTCATCAAACAACTAACCTTTCCAAGAGGAAGGTGAAGGTCAGAGAATAAAGGCTACTGACACAATGGAAGAAGTCAAAAGTGTTCCCAATAGGGGGAAAACATGGACCCCCCCCTGCACAAACATAATTTGTCATTCTTTAGTTGGCAGTAAGTTCCTTAAAACAAAAAAGTATCTACTTTTCCAATCTTTTATCATTTTTGTTGATCTCTGCGGTGAAGCCAATCTTCAATGGATTTTTTTTCCACTAGGAGCTTTACTACAACCTCACTGACCCCTTGACCCAAAACACATGATGTTCGTGGAATTTTCTTTAACCTAGCTTGTTTTCTTGAATGGCAAAAGGCCTTGTGTCTTTCCTTGTACAAATGGCTACTTAGCTCTGAAATCAGGTTTCAAGTATCACCAGGTCTGGCTTTCATAGGAATTACAAGCCATTCAACTTTTTCACAAATAGTAGCAATCCTCAATGACAACTCATATACCTCATGATGGAATGAAGGCTTTAAAAAAAATCTCTAGATAGTAAAAAGTTGTTTCCTGTAATCCTTAAAAAAATGAATTTTTAAAATAAATGGTTCCTGTGGGAATCATGCTATTTAAGAGAAAAAACAAAAACAACAAAACAAAACAATTCTTGAAGATCATTCAGAGTACTTCTTTTATTTGGAAACCTTGAGTAAGCTGAATTTCCTGAATAACAGTTATTGACAAAGGCCATGCTTTCCAACATTCTCTCCCAAAACCATCTTCAGCAAGTCCATTTCCCCACTCTTCCTCCCCCTGCAAAAAGTCTTATAGCATGATCTTGGCTTTCTTTCTGTCAACTGCAAAATCATTCAATACTGCATCTTCACAGATTTTTAGGAAAATTTTTATAGGTCAACTTTTCAGTCAAAGAATGCAAAATAGGCCAGCAGTTTAATGCAAATTCATTTCTAGAAGATGAAAAATATCCAAAGCTTTTATAAAATATGCTCAGATGTAAAAAAGCAAAAAGAAGAGAAAGTGGGAGGAAAAATCAAATAGAGCAAAAAAGGCAGAAAGTAAAACAAATGATAAGGAAAAGAAAATTAATAATAAAACAACGATTTACATTTATATAGTACACTCAGGTTTGCAGAGCACCATAAATTGGTTTTCTTATTCTATCTTCCTAACAACCTTGTGAGATGGAAGCTGATATGATCCCATTTTGCAGGTGGGAAAACTTAGGCTCAGCCAAGTTAAAGGACTTGTCAAGGGTCATGCAAATAGTAAATGGGTTTGAACACAGGTCTTCCTGAATCTGGGTTCACTGAAGCAAGAAGTGAAGTATAAATGAAAGACGAGTGATAGAGAGTAATGTGTTTTGTTTTACTGTCATCAAAGAATTCATAGATGTCGCATAAAGATTGTTGGTTGGAACATAATTAGCTACTTCCTATTGCTCAAAAACCTTCAGTGGCTCCCTATTGCCTCTAGAATAAAGGTTAAGCACTTTAGTGCTGGCCTCACAGGTCCTCTACTTTCAAGTGCTACCCCAGCTTTTCTATCTTATTAGTCCCTTCCTTGTACTCTATGCTCCTGTCAAACTGAGCTGCTCTATGCATGACCCCCTAAAACATGCCCTATCCTCATCTACCCTATGTTTGTTGGGTACATCCTTTAAAACCCAATTCAAAAGCCACCTCCTCCTTGATATTTTCCCAATCCTGTCCAATTCCCTCTCCCTCATCAGGATAGCAATGGTCTTTTCCCCTCAGATATCATAAAACATTTTGACTGTAGATCTCTAATGCACTTATTGTATAATATTATGTTATCTATTATTAGACTGTAAGCTATGATGGCAGGGACTGTGTCATATTAAAATTTTTTGTCATCTCTTGCAACAGAGTCCTTCTAACATAAAGGGTACTACATAAATTTTTGTTGTTTTCAGATACGTTTCAATATATATATATATATATATATATGTGTAGTATAATAACTAATATACTATGATTCATAAACTGGTAGAGAGATTATTCCCCCACTGCTATTCTTTTCTTAAAACTAGAAACTTGGGCTTATTGTTCTCATTGGGGGCTATTAGGATAGCTACAGAATATTTTTGTGGGAATAGGAAAAATATGCTTGTGTTTATTCTGTCTCATGAGTTCTCAAAAAGAAAAAAGCCTTAACCTTTTTGGCATGCTAAGCAATTAATGACAAGTATGCTATAAGAAATGATGAGCTCGATGATCTTAGAAAAACGGCAATATTTGCATGAAATACTGAAGAACAAAATAGAACCAAGAGAACACTGTATACAGTACTGGCAATATTGTTTTAAGAATGACTGAGTGAATAAGTTATTTTGACTATTATAAATACCCAAATGAATTATAAAGAACATACAAAGAAAAATGGTATCTGCATCCAGAGATAGAGTTGATAAATAGAAGTACGTATAGAACAATTTTACAGTGAATAACTCATTTTGACTATTATAAGCACCCACATTAACTATAAAGGACATATAAAGATGGCATCTGCATTCAGAGAAAGAATTGATTAATAAAAGTATGTATAAAATAATTTTATACACATACACATATATACACATACACATGCACACATACTATACACACACGTGTCTAATAGTGGCCATCTCTAGGGCAGGAGGAGGGAGCGAAGGAAAAAGAGAAATTTACATGATAACTTTGTTGTATTTTTAAAATGAATAGCAAGTTATGCATAATAATGGTGTAGATTCATGTGCTATTATCTTTTTTATTATACTATGTCATAGAAATGCTTGTTTTGTCCCATAACTTAAAAATAAAATAAATTTTAAAAAAACAAAAAAATAGGATATATTTGAAGTTGTGATTTCATCAGTTCAGGGATTCCTGATGCATAAATTCCTTCCTCAGATGTAAATGACAGTCTTAGAGAATTGTCTGGTACCCTGAGAAGTTAAATACACTTGCATGTGTTTACAGAGCTAGGATGTGTCAGAGGCAGAATCTGAATGGCCATCTTCTTCATCTTCTTGATCTGTTTTCTATTCGAGGGCTACCTCTCACTATATTGAATACAGTTGCTAATTATCAATGTATGTAGACACTGTGACATAGTGGATAGGAAGTTGGTCTTGGAACTAGAAAGACCTGGGATTGTCTTGCTGCTGGTTCATATCAGCTGAGTGACTATTGAAAAGTAACTTACTCTCTTAGTGACCTAGAAAACATCCCAACTTCTTAGAGAAGAAGTTGTAGATGTTACATGGTTGAGAGGGAATTTCCATACTGGGAGTCCCCATACGAATAAAATCACAGTAGGTGATTTTTACTATTTTTAGTAGGTGCTGATTTTGCTCAGATATATAAGCACCAAAATAATTATATCTATGTATATCTTTCTCATTTTTTCCCTTTGAATTGCACTGGACCTCATAACGTGTAAATTTCAAATAGACTAGTACTTTAAATTCAATATGAAGACAAACTAAGGACCTAAAATATATATTAAAACAGTTTTCTGGAAACTCTTTGTGATTTTACCATTTCTACTACATAAATAATCACATAGTTAAAAGTAACCTTGAGAGATTTTATCATGACTGTTCAATTTAATTGGAATTCACTATGATCCAAGGAATCATTGAGCCTTACAGATTCCCAAGGGATATTTTAGTAGATAGGTGAGTTGCTTGTTCTCTCGCTAAGCCATGACAGTTAAAGGAACTCACACCCCAAATAACCAAGTCAGCAGCACTATCCAAACTGTGTTTCTTCTAAGAGTAGCCTCAGGGAGATTTTCCTGGAGTCCTAGAGTCACTCATCTTTGAAGATGACATCACAGCATTAGTCAGGGTGAGTCTTTGAGATTGTCTTGCACAACACAATCTCTGATTTGTGTGCCTCCTTTCTATTCTCTGTATATTTGTGTATATCTAATTATTTCTATATTGTCTTCAATCTTAGAGTATGACTTCTGAGATTGTCTTGCACAACACAATCTCTGATTTGTGTGCCTCCTTTCTATTCTCTGTATATTTGTGTATATCTAATTCTTTATATATTGTCTTCAATCTTAGAGTATGACTTCTCTGAAGAGAGGGTCTGCTTGCTTTTCTTTTTGATTTTCCAGCATTGAGCACAGTGCCTGGAACATAAGTAAGTGCTCAATAAATATTTTTTGATTGATTGATACATAAGCTCACCTGTCCATTCTGAACAACTCACAATGAGTGTCTTGATCTGACTAATTTTTAAGCTAGTGAGATCAAGGAAAACAATTAAACTGACTTTCAATTGTAAAAACAGTCTAACTCTATGAGGGTTGCTGAAAATTGAAGTTTAAGTCCATTGGGATATTAAAATGTTAAACATAATTGTAAAACAATAGAGAAAAATCCATAATCAGTTTAAGTCTTTATAATTCTGGGGAATCCCTTGTCTTTGCTTCCTTATCAAGTTATCTTGGAGTCATTTGGTTAGTCTCTTTCATTAGTCTCCTATCTCTATAGGGACAAGGATTTCTCCATTACTATCTATCTATAAGTGGCGGTAATATTGTGGTGGACTTTTTGTATTTGAAATTTTATGATGAACAATCATCTAAAAAATAAATATTGTGGAATGCAAAGAACAAAAAATATGACTGTATATGAATCCGTAAACTTGTACTATGTGCAATTTTGAAGTGTAAATTTAGTCTATTAGTCATAGCAATGTACTGTTTGCACCCGTTCTTTTTGTTTTCATTTATGTATTTTTCTGTTTTGTTAATAGTTTTTTCTTTTTGCATTAATGTTGTCATAACATTAGCATCTTTTAAGTTAAATTAGATTAAAAAGAGAGGTTTGAGATGTGACTGGAATCTTTCTCTATGGAGATCTATTAGTTATGCCTGCAGTGCAATCATACTGATGATATTACTGTTTTTGTGAAAAAGTACTTTCACCTCAGATGTGTTTATATTGTCAGATTAGATTATACCAATAATGCCAGTGTGGTGTGGTGGAGAGGGTGTCAGGAGAGTCAGGAGAGACATGGGTTTGAATCTTGCCTCTATATTTGCTAGCTGTACATCAAAGGGTAAGTCTTTGGATTCTTTGTGAGGAAACTCCCTCTACCAAGGCATATCAGTTCCTGTGCTTCAATTTATAACTTTGGATTTTTGTTTGTATAAATAGGCAGTGTAGCCTAGTGGATGGTGTTAGGAAGATATGGGTTCAAGTTACATCTCTGACAGGTACTCTCTGTGGGACCACTGTCAAGTCACTCAGCCTCTCAGTGGTTCAGTCGATTCTCTAAAATGATAAAAAAAATGTAGTCTTTTAAACTTTTGTTTTAATTTGTCAACCACTTACAATCATTTCATTAAATTAAAATACAAAGTTGAGAGTACTTAGGTTGTTCGCTAGGGAATGTATATTTTTTTCCACTGCTTTAAAAAAAAAAAAGTTTTATTGATATCTTTTGTTTATGTGCAAAGGACTGTGTATGTACGACTTATTCTGTTCACCTTTCTCCCAATTTATCCTTCCCCTCCAATAAGGAAAAATAGTTTTATGCAAGACATGATACAGCAACTGAAACTATTGTTTCAGTCATGTCTGACTCTTCATGACACCACTTGGAATTTTTGTACTGAAGATACTGGAGGGGTAGGCCATTTTCTCTAGCTCATTTTACAGATGAAGAACTATGATATAGCAACAGGGTCTGATAATACAATATCTGACTCTAAGGTTTTCCCATCTTTCTGCTGAGTGGAAAGGGATACCTCTTCTCTAGGACCATTTTTGCTTTTTTTCATTATTGCTTGTCATAACAGACAGACATACGCACAGACAGATCGGTTTGCCCCTAACACGCATTCACACACTACTGTTAAAACATTTCTAAACACTAATCAAGCAGTAAGAATGCCCTGTCTTCTACCCCTGCTTACACCCCTAGGGACTTGTTCACATAAAAAGATGATTTTGTAGACTTTTAGTGCTAAAAGAGCCCTTAGAGAACACCTAGACTGATTCTAATTTTACAGTTGAGGAAACAGACGTCTGAGAGATTATAGGATTTGCCCAAGGCCTATTTCCAGTCAGTGATGGAGCCTGGATGAGAGTCCAGGTTTTCCAGCTGTAGCTACTGTTAGAGGGAGCCCTGCCTACAGCATGGTTTCCCAGTTTCTCAGGGAGTGCCTGGCTCTGTGGTTGCTCTTGCTGTCCTCACCGTCCACTTCATGTTCTTCAAGTAAACTTAAAGAAATGAAAGATGCCAACATCTTAATGATAATGCAAGGAGAACTGTGTTGGCTTTCTCCTGGACAGGGAATATGGGAGCTATTTTTATTGCTTTAGTTGAGAGAACATGAATTTCCAGATAAGGTACAGTTCTGAGAAGGGATTTTTGTAGGCAGCCTAACTGAGACGCCATGTGGCTGAGCTTTGGGAATTTCAGTGTTCACAGTCAATGCTGTTCTGATGTATTATATCATTTGTCTCATGCTATCCACCTGATCCATGCACCTCTGCTTTCTCATCACACTACATCCTGAACAGTTTATCTGATTTTGAATAAAACAATTCAATGACAACTCATCATATGACAACATATTCAGTCTCCATAAGCTCAAGAATTTTTTTCTTCCTTTGGTAGTTGGCATAGGGCATGAAATGAAAGGCTTGTGAAAGAAAAATGCTCCTAGAGGCTGTTCTACCAGTTGAAAGCACCTGGATCAAGAGTGAGAAATGGCTAGCCTCTAAGCTGGACCTTGAATATTGCCTTGGTCAGTATCTCTAAAACCCAGAGAATAATCACTCTCAGGGAGATGGTTGTAATTGTCCCTTTTATAGCAGAGCAGCTTAAGATTTAAGGATAGAGAGCATTTGATGGGTTATGGGTTACTTTCTAATTCAGGGGACAATGATGAATTTAGGAATACACTGAAGCCCATACATAGTACAAGTGAACAGCGGATAGAGAGGCTTCCTAACAGTTCCAAGATGCAAAGTCTCCAACTTTGTCTCTCTCTTTCCCTTTCCCTTTCAGAGTTGTGGCAAGGCATTTGTATGTCCTAGGTGTATATATATTCAAATGAATGATCTAAAGGCATTTTGGAGAGGCATGAATAATCACTGAAATTTTACCCACTCCTTTCAATGGAGACTTTGATTTCTGCCTCAAGGAGAGCAAGAAAAAGGGGCCACAAGGTTGGGCTTTCTATTATCTCTGAGAGAGATATACCTGACTAGAATTTTATTTATCTATCTCCCTTAATATTTTTGGCCTAGGGGTAATATTTTTTAGATTCAAGTTGCTTTTTTTGTCCCTAGCTCTTACAAAAGGGGAAAAAAGCAAAAGGTAACTCAAGCTTAACCCCACAGGCTTGACTAATTCCCATCAAATGCTGGTTACATAAAAGAGCATCACAAATAGTGAATTATGATTGAATTAATTTATTCAAACAGACAGTAAATAGAAATGTGAGTTCTGCAGATTAAAACACCTCAGAAAACACACAAGGTTCAATGAACTCTTTATAAGGGAACAAGCTGAGATATTGGTCAATCAAGAGGGAGGCCCTGATCTCACCCAAGGGGAAATTCCCCAAAGTCTCTGGAAAGACAAAGCTAGAAATCAGGGACATGATGAGGCACCAATTCCTCTACTTGTCTGCTGCTTTCTAAAGTATTTTTTCCCCTTCTTTCTAGACAGATAATTCCCAGAAGAGAGTATGGGACCATGTGTGTCTCTTAAAGAATGAATGAAGACTGTTTCTTCTATCAACTTCACCCTTCACATACAGGCATACAGTGTTCTTTCTGCCAGTTGGGAGGGACTAAAATAAAATGTTCTAGGTTTGAAACCTAGGTTACATTAAAAATCATGTCTCACTTAAATGATCAATGAAAATTGTAACCCCTATGTATTACAGTATACTAGATACTTTGATTCTTCACTGAAAAAATAACTTGATTTATCTCAAAAATAGCTATGTAATATATAGAACATATTTTTCTAGTATTAAGCCTATATGAATTTATAAAATCATCTGTAGTGGGACTTTGTCGTGCCCAAATCACCTGGATGATGGAAGATTCATGGGAGAGAAGACAGGAATCTACTTCTCAGAGAAGACAACCTGTGTTTCCCTATCACACTGTTTAGAGCAGCATCTTTCCATTGGTCTAAACCATGGGATTGGGGCAGCTTCTCCATTTTTGGGCAGCCTCTATTTGGTGAAAGCCCTGTTCCCCCAAAACATGGACATCACAGTTGAGTGTGGCTAAAGGGTATTTTGTTCATTGCAATCTCTAGAGAAAACTCCTCATTAGGTCTTAATACTGTGAAAATTGGGTTTGAGGTTTTGGATTGTTTAGTTTGTCCCTTCAGTCCCAAGTACGGGTGATGGAGTCCCCAGACTGAGGAGCATGAGCTATGGTGATCTTGGGGGCTGAATTCTAGGCTGGATATTGCTGCTAGCTCAGTAGGGAAGTATTGAAACCAGGGTACCTGGGATTTGGATTCAAGGAAGATTTTAGATGTGGATTTTTGTGGGATTATGTTTTATAGGAACTAAATTAAACTGTTAGCCTAATCTCCCTCCAATCCTGAGAGACTGAGGTAGTGAGAAGGATGTTTATGCCCCTGGGGTGTTAGGAGGTACACTTCTCCATTGAGAATTTCCCCATCACAGTTGCAGTATATTGTGGGTTGGCATAAGAAATTAAATGGGAATTTGGGGGAGTTTACAGAAGCCACAGATGACATACAAAGTCCAGCAGACAACATAGAAAAAGTTTAGAAACTCAGAAATGTATAAAATAAATATATGTATATTATTGTATAGTTTCAACATATTTTATCTCTTAGTATCATAAAACTTCAGACTTCTTCTCTGGTACAAAGGGAGGGCCAAAAAATTTCATGTGGGTTTTCCAGATCGAGTTGGTGCTGCACCCCTAAACCCTGTGATACAGAAGAGATAACTGTATATATTTTTTTAAAGCTATACTTTAAAGTAAACATTCTTTCATTAAACCTAATCTAACAGTTAAGTGGCTAAATGGACCTAGGAGTGCAGGGGATCCTGAAAATTGGGGAAACATTATCAGTGGCTTCTTAAGTTAATGGTAGATGGTAGGTATACCCAGATTCCCTTGAGATTATCTGGAGAACTTTGAGTGTTGCTGTGCTTGTCCTTTGTTCTCGAAGAGGGCCATGACATCAGGAAGATGATGACATGGCTTACAGTTGACTTTGATATGAGTGACAGAGGGCTGGGCAAGGTCATCAGTCTCACTTTCTCCTCCAGAGCCATCTTGGTCCAGTGGCCAGATATTCATCAGAACAACTAGAAATGGTGCAGGATGCAGTGGAAGACCCTGGAGACCCTAGCCCTTTTAGGCAAAGGCCTTTTTAGGTTCTCACTTTGAGTGAGGGAATGCCCATTCAGTGAATAAACCTCTTTAAGAAATGAATCAAGGGACAGTCCTTTTATGCTAAAAAAAAAAAATTAAACTGGGAGGGGAAGACCCTCAGGTTCCTGGCCAAAGGAGAAACAAGTTACTATTCACATCCAGTCTGAGCCAAAGGGACCCAAAATATAAACAGAGACCTATTGTGGTCCAATATAAGAGCTCCAGAGTGAAATGGGTTTAAGGTTTGATCTCTGGGGGAAGGGTGAAGTGTAACATACCTGACCTTCAGGCAGTAGGAGCTACTGTAGACATTAATACACATATTAAAAATTGCTGCTGGTTGTGTTACCTCTCGATTTATCACTTTAGGCAGTTAACTAATTTACCTTACCTCTGATCTCTGTTACCTCACCATTTTTTGCATGCCTTTCTCTCTGTGGTTGCTCCTTTTTTCCTCTTCTATCTACCCATCTCTGCCTTTCCTTCTGTCTGACTCTATTTCTCTTTCCCCACATTAATGCCACTTCAGTTTGAGATGCCGGTCTCCAAATATGCTGAAATAAAGTCTGTTCTCATATTGTATTCTTGTAAGTCATGGGATAAACAAGAATTCTCAGAAATCTCTAGAGAAAGTTTCGTGGGATTTATAGCCCAATTCCCTTGATGGAGAAGGTTCAGAGAAATGAACCAAGTCCTCTAATTCTTTGATTCTTAGACAAACAAAATGAGCTTGTCTCTCTCTTCTCTATAAAAGAAAATCTCTGGAGAATTCTATGGCCAATGTTGCAATAAGAAAGGAAGGAAACATATATTTTATGAAGTTTCTACTATGTTCTAAGTATTGTGCTAATAGCTTTACAAATATTACCTCATTTGGTCCGCATAACAATCCTGGGAAGTAAATGCTGTATCATCTCCATTTTACAGTGGAGGAAACTGAGACTTGCCCAGGATCACATAACTAGTAAGTGTCTAAGGCTAGATTCGAACTCCGTTCATCTTTGTCCCCTGCGCCATCTACATGCTGCTGAAATATCCCCAACTACCTCCTGAAAATCGTTTCTTTCAACTCTGAAAAGTCATGGGAAAATGATAATTAGTTCCTATCTAGAAAGAGTGAGGAACCATGGTTTACACTATAGTCCTCTCTCTTCTGTTGGGATTGTTAATTGGGATTAATACTCACAATTTTCCAGTCACTGGCACTGTAATAGCACATTTAAAAATACAGATGATGTGAGGGGAAAAAAGGAGCTTTATTTTTAAGCTTCAGCCAGCAGACTTGTAGAAAGTTGTTTCAAGCCCTTTCACAGGAGTGATATCATTAGATCCTTCAAGTCCCAGAGACAAGTGCTATTATTTAGATCTTATTGATGGGTAAATTGAAGCTCAGAGGGAAGGGGACTTTTAAATTATACAGGTAGCTAATAAAGAGGCTGATAGACATTAGGCATCTTGATGAGTAGTTCACTGCTGTATCAATCCAACCATTTCTCAAAGACCTGCACTATGGTCACATGGTCAACCTTCATGAAGGATTCGTGTGCCAACACATAAAGACATCAGTTGAATTGGACTGGATCATTGTAACTTTCTTCTTTCCTCCAATCTTTCTCTTGTAATTCATCGTTCACACAGCTGCGAAAATGATTTTTCAAAGGCATACATCTGACCATGGAGCTTCCTTGCTCAAAAGCAATTACCAATGGAATATAATACAATCTATTTAGTTTGATATTTAAAACCCTTTATAATTTTACTCCAAACTACTTTTCTAGCCTTATTTCACACTATTCCTTTCATCCATTCTACTTTTGAATTCATTCAGACTACTAGCTTTTCTCTGACTCCATATGCCATCTAACATCTCTGTACAGGAGGAGAGAGGGACAGGCAGGTGGTGCAGGTGATAGAGTACCTGATCTGGAGGTAGCAAGAATCATAGTTATCCCTTCCACATCTGGGGATGAGGGGTATGGCACTTATCAGGATCTGGAGAATCTATGTAAAATTTTTGGCCTTCCCTTTGTACTAGAGAAGTCCCACTTTTTAAAAAATTTTCTTTTATGGCGTATTTATAGTATCTTATTGTAATTTGGGTTAAGTATGTTGTGTTAGGCTATATGTAGGTTAATGTTAAATAAAAATACTTTTTCTGTGTCATCTGCCGACCTTCATGTGTTGTCTGTGGCTTCTGCAAAACTCCCCTCAAATTCCCATTGAATTTCTTATGGTGACTAGTGATAGATTATAACTACCATGGAGAAAGTAGCAGTGTAGAAGGGATAGCTGTACATTTAAATCTTGCCTTAGTTGTTTACTAGCTATGTGACCCTGGGCCAGTCATTACTCTCATTTGTCTCTGTTTCCTCAACTATAAATTAGGGATTAAAATAGCACCTACTTCCCAGCATTGTTATGAGGATAAAATGAAATAATATTTGCAGTTCCTAGCACCTAGTAGGCATTAAATAATTGGTAGCTGTTGTTATTCATTTATTTAGCATTTCTCCTGGTCCCCTTAATAAAAGGATTTGTTCTGTAAAACTTGGACTCAGTCAAAAGGTCACACTCAAGGACCTAGAAGACCACATGGGGCCTCAAGCTCATAGGTTCCCCACCTAGTGGATGTCACATCCACCTTCCCCTTCTCTGCCAAGTAAAATGTTATCTTTACGATCAAAGCCTTTGTCCTTTATTTTTGCTGTTTTTTTAAAAAGTACTTTACACAGTTCCTTACATAAGACAGACATTTAATAAATGTTTCTAGAATTGAATTGATTGTTATTCATGAAATCACTTACTTGCCCTCATCCAAGGAGGGGAGTGAGAATAGCAGGGAACAGAAAGGTACTTAATGTACTAGAAAAAATATATATCTCTTCCTAGGATAAGTATTTACCTCTTCAGCATATTTATGCCTTTTCTCTTGGCTAAATAAATATACAAATTCACCTTGTGGAAAGATTCCTAACTTTATATTCCATACCATGATTAGCATATTGTGAAAAAAGCCTAACACCTAACATTCTGGTTATTTGTAGCTGTAGGGATAGCAGTATGTTTGGTACACTCAGGAGGCAGGAAAGAAGTTTCTAGTTCCACCATGTCCCTTTATTCTTATTAAGTGAAGGTCCCTGAGGGTGCATATTGTAGAGAGGCCAAGATGATGATGAGAATTGAAATGAATTTTCTGATTCTAATTTAAAGAGGAGACAGAATTTAAAAAGTGGCAGCTGAGTCAGAAGAAAAGTCCTTAAAAAGACACGTAGTGAAGACTGGCTGACTATGGATCTGAATAACAAAAGACCTGACATATTCCCCTGAAGCTATGAACCAAAAGAGGGCATAAGCCCCTCCCCTAGGTGAAAAGGCTGAAATTTCAAAGAACCAGAAGATGGCAGCAGCAGAAAACTAACGGAATAGTTCTCAGACAGCAGCAGACTGCCCTGCTCAGGAGACAACAGAACAATAATGTACCTTAGAAGCTTTAAGTAGAAAAAAAAGTAGCTCACAGCTCAATCTTACCAGACCAGCAAATGACTGATATTAAGAGCTCTAAGGGGAAGTTAGCTGGGGCAATGGATGTAGAAAGGCATTCTACTGCTGAATGAATCCCCCCAAAAGTTTAGTAGTTTCAATCCTACAATGAGTCAACAAGCATTTATTAAGCACCTACTATATATTTAGCTCATCTCTTGCATCACTATCTTGTTATGGCAGAGGGTTTTGCAAAGCTCAGTGAAACTATGAGTTATGTTGTGTGGTGCTACCCAAGATAGGAAATGGCAAACCACTCCACTATCTTTGCCAAGAAAATCCCATGGATAGTATTAAAATACTAAAAGATATGATATTGCAAGATAAGCCACTCAGAATGGAAGGCATCCACATAATGGTAAAATAGTATGGGTGAAGTCTTTTGATTCATGCGTTATTTGGATTTCAGTGAGGCAGAATTGCATGAAGTCATGGGCCTCACTCACTCCTCCTAAGTCATCACAGTCAAGTGGCAGGACAGAATCAAGACAACTGGCCCTGGCATCTCAAGGTCTAAGGGCTCCATAGCACCTGCTTTGACTGCCTTTATCACCGTTGGAACAAATTATTCTCATCTGCCCATTCCACCAGGGGAAGTCTTTACATGCTTGGGGTAGACACTCCCTTAATTCAACAGTGGGTTTGAGACCCCTTGGTTACTCTCAACCTGTCTGTTGAAATGGCTTACTGGGGTGTGGCTGCTGCGCATGCTACAGTTTCTTGGAGACACAGGTGAGAGTTGGGTAAAGCAAGTGGACACCAGAGGTAGAAAGCAGCCCTGGAAAGGGCTCAGCAGCCATCACACTAGAGTACTGGTCCTCCCTGAACATACTACGTTAGTAGAAGAAAGGGCTGGTGTGCTGTGGTCCATGGGGTTAGAAAGAGCTAGACATGAATGAATGATTGAAAACAACAATATACTTTGGAGCTGTGCTAAACACCAGGGATAAAAACAAAACCAAAAAACCAATTTCTGCTCGCAAGGAGTTCTAAGTCTAATGGTAGAGATAATGAGGGGGTATAGGCTCTGGGAGCCTCCTTGAACTCTCCTTGAGTCTTCCCACTAGATCTGGCATTCTCCTGAGGCCACACACCTTCCATTATTGATATGCCTGAACCTCTGTTATCCTTATTCAATCTAGCCTAGCCCTTCAATGTCTATTATTTCCAGATAGCTCTCAGCTACTTCCCACCCTTAATCCCATTCTCTCGATTCCTGGAGTCGACCTCTAATTATCCCAGTCTACAGACCACTCCCATCAAGATCCCACCCTCCCCAACCCCTCCTCTAGTCACCCCGCCCCCCACTACTTGGCCTGGATCTCCTCCCACAGTCTTTCTGTATATATGATCCTTCTTCTCTCCATGAAGGTGCTCAGATTGCATCTAGCTCAGATTCTGTCTGGACCACTTCTCAATACAAGCTTCACAAATGCCTCGGCCCCTTAGGAGTCTACCCAGTGTGGTGAATCTTTAATAAACTTTGTTTTTGTCTTTGTCTGAAAGAAAGCTTGGATCAAATTCATTTGGGCAGGACCCAGCATGTTGGTATTTTGGGGTCTGGAGCACTCCTAAACCTCAGCAATAATATGCAAACAACTATGTACAAATAAACTATATCCAAGATAAACAGGATATAATTAACAAAAGGAAAGCACTAGAAATAAGAGGAATAGGAAAGCTTCTTATAAAAGGTTAGATTTTAGCTGGGACTTGAAGAAAGCCAGAGAGTGACCAAGAGTCAAAGATAAGGAGGGAGATATTTCCAGTAAAGAGGACAGCCTCTAAGAATGTACTGATCCTGTCAATCAATAAATATTTATTTAAGTGGCTACTATGTGCCAAGCACTGTGTTAAGTACTGGGCATACAAAGAAAGCAAAAAGACAGTTACTGTTCTAGAGAATCTCAAAATATAATGGGGGAGATAACCTGCAAACTACTTTGCACAAATGATCTATATACAGGAAAAATAGTAAGCAATTGAGAGAAATATTCTTTAATTGGAATGGATTGGGACAGGCTTCCTGCATAAAGCTAATAGCTGGAATGTGAAGGAAGTCAGGAAATCCAGGAGGTAGAGATGAGGACAGAGAACATTCTGGGCATAGGCAACAGCCAGAGAAAATGTCCAGAGTTATGGGAAATGAGCAAGTTGAGGAACTGAGGAGTTAGGTTGTTTGATGTACCATCAATATACATATTAAAGTCCCCTAATGTGAGGGCAGAGGTTTGGGAAGAGATAAAACCTAGGGGCTAAATATTGAGGAAAAGAGAATATTCTTCAAGTAGATTAAAATCTGCATATGAAAAGATTTTTCATTCTTTTGAGTAGGACGGAGGAATAAACAAATTTCAACCACTAAGTACTAAGTGGGGTATCTGAATTCAACTCACCTCCCATAGTAGCAAACAGCACAAAGATGAGACATATCCATTCGAATGAATTTGTCTGAACATGATTTACCCTGTAGGCATCCTATCACTCTATGGACCACTGTGAACAGCATAGAAAGAGCACATCTCTACTGTATTCTGTCCTGGTCAGACCATATCTTGAGCACTGTGTCCAATTCTCTCTGCACTACAGTTGTGGAAGCACACTGACAGGAGGGACATTTCCAGAGGAGAGCGCACAGGCTGGTAAAAGGAGTTGAAGCAATGCCAAATGAAGATTGGTTTAAAGAGATGGAATATGTTTAGCCTGAAGAAGAGGGGACTTCAGGGAGCCTTGATCATTAATCTGTCACATTAAAACCTTTCAAATATTTGAAGAAGGATTAGGAATTCTGATTTACTCAGTTCAATCTAGTTCAACAAATAGAACTAGGAACAGTCTGGGTAGAAGTTACAGGGAGGTCGACTTTTGCTCCATGTGAGAAGAAACTAATGATGTGGAACCGTCAAACAATGGAATGGGTTGCCTTGGGGGTCAACGAATGGAATCCAAGGGTGTGCTGGTAAATGTTTAACTACCAACTCGTTGAAAAAAATGTATCTACCCACTTTTAAGTTTAATCTGCATTATTAATATTTTCTCTATCACTTTCTCAAGTCTATGCAATCAACAAATAAAATAAATTTGGAGATGAGGACAGAGAACAAATAAAAATAAATTAGTCTCTGATTTGTAGCATTTGTCAATTTCTGAGGCGTACACATTGGAAATTGAATAACCAGCTGTCATGAGACAGTAAGAACTGACTCCAGTACACCACTTACTGAGTCGTATCACTGGATATGTTTGTACAGAGGTAGCATGATGTAGTGGAAAGAGTCCTGAAGGTGGAATCTAGAGAGACTTAGACTCAAATTTCAGTTTTAACATGTATTCCCTGTATGACATGGCAAAGTAATTTTTCTTCGGTTAAGCCAATCTCTGAAATGAAAGGGTTGGACCAGAGCATCTTTACAATTCTTTCTGGCATTAAACCTCAGGCCCCTATGAACCACCTGAGTCTATGAAATGGGGAGAATAACAATCATGCTACAAGACATGCCAGCTCTCAGTTCTGGGTATTCCCTTCAGCTGTCTCCATCTCTGAAAAAACTCTTCTTCCTCTCTTCCAACTACTGACCTCCCTGATTTCCGTTAAGTCCCAACTAAAATTATGTTTTCTACAGGAAGTCTTCCCTAACCCTTCTTAATTCCAGTGCCAGAGCTAGCTCACAGTTGGGAATTTCTGAAGGAAAGTAAGGGAGAGAAGAGGTATTAGATTGGCCACCAAATGCTAGGTCCACAGAGCCATGGTGCTGACTTCATTGTTGTATGGCTGCAAAAACTGGACAGTATATCAGTGCCACGCTAGGGAATAGAACTGCTTCCATTTGAATTGTCTTAGGAAGATTCTGAAGATGACCTGGCAGGAGAAGATACCAGACTCTAAGGTCTTTTCTTGAGCTGAAGTGTTCAAACTACAACTGATGAGCTGGCCACATAATACGAAGTGCCAAATGCATATTTACTGAAAAGACTTTTATAAAGAACTCACGCAAAGCAAATGTTCCTATGAAGGTCAGAAGAAGCTATACAAGGATACTCTTAAAATCTCTCTGAAGAACTTTGGAATTGATTGTGAGATATGGGAGACACTGGCACAGGACCATCCAGCATGGTGTACCCACATCAAATAAGATGCTGTGCTCTCTGAGCAAAGCAGAATTGCAGTAGCAAAAGAAATGTGAGATGATCAAATTTAGAGACATCTCCACTCCAAAAGTTCACAAGGACTATTTGTGTCTGACCTGTGTGGTAGAACCTTCCAAACTTGTATTGGTCTGATGAGCCGCAGTCATACACGTTGTACCTTGACCCCAACATAGTGAGGTCATTGTGGTCCTCTTGGAGAATGAGGGACAGCATTCAATCAGCCAACACTCTGTTGTTTCCTATTTGTCCAGTATATAGCTTGCTTTGTATATATTTGCATGTTGTCAATTCCATTAGATTGTAAGTTTCTTGAGGTCAGGGACTGTTTTTTGACTCTTTCTGTATCTCCAATGGTTGGCACTTAATAAATATTGACTGATTGACTGATTTTCTATCTCACAGGTTTCTTATAAGAAAAGGACTCTAACCTTAAAGTACCACATACATATGAATGGTCATTCTTACTATGCTTTAGGCAGGGTGGTATGGTGGAGCAAGCTCTGAAGTAGTAATCAGGAAGACTGGGTTCAAGTTCACATTTTGTTATTAACCTTTTAAGTAACTTATTTAGTGTATCTGAGCCATAGACAATTTTCTAAAACTATAAATTACAGACCATTTTTGAATTGCTTTGGGGAAAAAATCCACCACAAAAATCAAAGGTCTTTGGTGTGTAGAGGGTAACAGTTAGACTAGATGACTTTTGAGATCCCTCCCAACACTCAGATGTTATAGCAGCTAACTCCAAACTAAGTCCTTTAGCATCGTTCAAGCAATCTGAACAGGGCTTTTACCCAGTAGAATCAGTATGCCCTAACTGTGGGATCAGATCTGACCCATGAACCTATGGAATGTTGTCTTGGCTAACCTGACATATACCAATATGAGAAACAACTGTGATTTCTACAGTGTGAAAACCTCTAGCATGAGTATTCCCTCTAACAGGGCAAATGCCATGCCTTGATTCGTTGCATGACAGAGATTCATATTTACTTGACTCTAAGCCTAGGCCATTATCTACCAGGCTATCTCTTAAATGCCATACTCCTAAACTGTCTTCTCATTTTTAGGAAGGAGGGAAAACCTCTGTAAAGTAAATGGACAAGATAGGTTATGGATCAGTGTGCTTGGCGCTGTCAGCAAGTTGTTGACTAGCTGTAGAAACGTCAGCACCACTGAGACATCATAGGAATGAATGGTAGACAAAAACAACAGAGGCTTCTGATTCTGAATGCATTGTTCTCCCTTCCCATAATGCTGCACTAGTTAGCAATTTTCTTTGCAAATAGCAATATGTAGTGTATGTGCACGGATTGTTAGTATCCTTTAAAACACTCATTGGTATTGATGGTATTGATGGCTTCCAGCCTTAGAGAAAGCATTAGGTCGGTGCATCAATGAGGAAAGTGACAAATCCTAGGACCCTGGGGCTTATAATGTAGTGGTTAATTCTAATAGGATTTACTGCACAACCACCCATATTCAAAATACTTGCAGGATCTGAAAGATATGCTAGAAGATGGTTAAGAGTGATAGTAACTGTACGTCTTTAAAAAAAGAAGACAAATACTTTCAGAACAGATGATGAAATAATAACACAGATATACTGCATTTGCGGGGAGGATAGAGGGAGGGAAGGAGAGAGAGAGAAGGGGTTGGAGACAGAGGGAGAGGTGGGGGGATGAAGGTAGGGAAAAGTAGGGAGGGACAAAGAAAAGAGAAGAGAGGAGAGAGAGACAGAGCCAGAGAGACACAGAGACGGAGACAGAGGTGGCTGGATGTGGGGGAGTCAGGTGTTCTCAAGCATTGATCTTACTGGACTACCATGCTGGGACTGATTTAATATTTTGGAAAATTAGGAAAACACAAGATGAGAGCTGAAGTTGCTCTGTGGCACTTAGTTATGAGAGAGTAAGTTTGATTGCCAGAATGAAATACTCCTAACAGCTAAAATTCAAAATACAGATAGTAGGTCCTTAATACAATTTTTGTTAAATGAGGAATAAATGAATATTAGGTTCCAACTCCAGATGATGATCTCACTAGTGCAATACTTCAACTGAACTGACAAGTCACAAAGAAATAGCAACAAAAGGAAATGGTATATTCTGCAAGGTAGAGAAAAGAATTAGTTTTACTTTGATACAAATAAAAGGGATCATTTTGACCGGAAGAAAAAAATGTGCCTAAAATGAGAATAAAATCACATCCAAACTTAAGCAAAATACGGCTTTAATTTTCTTTGCAGGATATGGACTATTTTGAGATTGATTCCTTCCTTCCTTCCTTCCTTCCTTCCTTTCTTCCTTCCTTCCTTCCTTCCCTCTGTCCCTCCCTCCTTCCCTCCCTCCTTCCTTATTTCCTTCCTTCCCTCCTTCCTTCCTTCCTTCCTTTTCTCTTCCCAAGAAGTTAATACAATGTCTAACTCATGGTAGACACTTAATAAATGCTTGTTCATTGATTGATTAAGGGGCTCTATGATGGATCCACATTAATTGGATCAAATTTTGCAGTATAGTTCAATGCTCAAATTGAGGGTTAAATATTGTCAACTTTATTTAAAGCAGCTGCAAGAAGAATGCTATTCTTTTAAAGAAATTTGAGCAGACTAGAAATAAAGAATAAAATATTGTTAAAAAAGAACCCTAACTCTTGGTCACCAACCTGCCTCTGACAATCTCGGCTGTCAGGTGTGTCCAGGCAGAACAGTGCCTTCTGTGCTCATGAATGGGTTAGGGACCATCTAACATGCTGCAGATTTCATCTAGCCCTAGGGCAGGGTTGAAGACAATGAGTCACCACATAGTTGGAGAAAAAGAGACTGAAGAGCCCAGGCAAGTGTGACAAAAGCAAGGTGAAAGGAGTATCTTTGTGAAAGAAGAGCTGCATTCCAAAGCCACAAATATCTGGCCTGCAGAATAAAGAAAGACAGGCAGTATATTCTTGGCCCAGCCCTTTCCTTTTGAGTTTAAAGTTCATTATTTCATCTGATGAGATATTTAAGGGTTTAGACAAATATATTCTCATTAACCCTTATTGAGTTCACTTCCCTCCTGTACACAAATGTATCATTCCTATGTAATGGGGGTTTGATGCATGCACAGATGTCAGCTTGCTTTGTTAACGTAGCTTCCATGTGGAGGATGCTGGGGTGCTGCCTTTTGGAAAATCACAAAGGTTGTAAGAGACTTGTGCAGCATGTATGGACGTGCTGCACCTGGTTCTGGTTGGCTAACCTTGTGGTTGGGAGGAACCTTTTTGGACTGACTGCATAGATGAAATTGCCCTCATCTTTAAAAAGGTCCCAGCCAACTCTTTGTCCCCTTGCTTCATCCCTATCTGAAAGATTTTGGTGACCAGGGAAAGCTAAGGGGAATAGTGTAGGACTATTTCCCCCCACCCCCACCCTGCTTATTCATCCCTTCTTTTGACATGTATTGTTTCCGCAGAGTTATTTTTCTGTCGGGTCTGCCTCTTCATGACCCCATTTTGGGTTTTCTTGTCAGAGATACTGAAGTGGTTTGCTATTTCCTTCTCCAGCTCATTTTACAGATAAGGAATTGAGAAAAACAGGATTAAGTGATTTACCCAGGGTCAAACAGCTAGGAAGTGTTTAAGGCCATATTTGAACTCAGGAACTTCCTGACTCCAAACCTGGCACTCTATCCATTGTGCCACCTAGCTGTCCACTTTTGATACATAAGGAGTGATTTTTTTCACTTGATGTTCTTTGTGGAGCAAAAGTATCATTATACTTTCTTGAGAGGCAAGGAGTTCTGTCTCTGTCTCTGGGAAGAACTACCTATTTGTTATTTAGTTCCAAGTGACTTTCTTCCTTTTCCCCTCTGTATTGTAACCCCTGAGCCAAAATCCATTGGTCTCCTTATTGTTGGAGATGAAGCCCTGTCTCATATGAGGGGGAGGGCAGAACTGGTGAGAAGTTAGAGAGCTCTACCCTTTGCCAGTCCCCTTTGGGACTCACCAAACTTTTCTTTGACATTCTTCAAGCTTCATGTCTCCTCGGGTGCTTCTGGCTTCCAGCTTCAAGAAGGAACATGAAAGAGACCAATCTCACTTCAAGACATTGAAGAAAAAGACTCTGGAAGAGGATCTGGCAGCCCCTATTATGTCCCTTTTCCCACTTACTACAACAGAGACTTTGAGGAGTTTTCTCCTTGGATGAAATCTAGGACTCTTTCTCTCTCTCTAGAGAGCTATTTCACTCCCAATGGGAGAGCTCCTTCATTCTGTTTTGGCTGGTATAAATCCTCCTTCTCTGATGTCTGTTTTGCTCTCATCTGGAAAAATGGGTGTCTTTGGTATTTGCTATGAGAGTTCATTGTAGGACTGGTATTTGATGGAAAAGGGGCCAAACCTTGGACAGAGAAGTTGGATTGCTCTACCCCACCAAAATGACAAAATGATCAGAAATTAGAGTGAAGTTGATCATATCCCCTAGACTATCAATATTTAAATTCTAACCCTACCTCTCTCTCTGAGGCAGTCTCCTGCCCTAACCTTCAGCTTCCTCTGCTGGTGAGTATGAAAGGCTCCTTTGCAGAAGAGTGATGGAGGAAGAGGCTAGAGAGGTTTGTTCTGCCTCCTTTCAAGCCACATCAGGACCATGGGCTCACACTGGTGGGCCCATCCTCTTTACATGAAGTCTTTTCATTACATTATATTCTCCTCCTCTCCAGTATCCTTATACTATTCAGTAATCCCCCTGATCTCTTCAGAGTGTTACTCTTTTTAAGCAATGCCCTCATTTAATATTGCCACCCTCCCCTCCCCTTTCCTCCTTAGACTCTGTAACTATAGAGTAGAGGGAGGAGGAAGAGGAAGGAAGGGAAGAGGAAGGAACCAAGTTTGACTAGTGACTGGGGAATGAGAGAGGGGATGATAACTAACTACAGTAGTCAAGATCGAAAAGGGACTTGAAACAAGCCTTGAAAGGTGATTCTCATTCTGGGAATGGCCATTGGGTTCACTCATCCACCTCCATGAGGATGAGCTGGCTGAAGTGAGAAGCAGACAGTGCTCCCACCTGTGAGGAGAAAATCATGGGTTGGGACTACCTAGTGCTATTTGGTATTCAAATTGTTTCCCCATGGAAATCTTTTCTGGGGTCTCTTTTTTATGGAGTACTTTATTCTCCCTGATAAGTTGGAGAACGGAAAAGCCTTCCTTGTATACCTTTACTTCACTTGTAGGAGGGAGAAGAGCCAGTACTTTGAACACAGATAGCAGTCACTTAGCTATGACAGAAATATAATCATTGCATATTCTGTGCGTGCTGCTCTGAGATTCTCTGGGCTCTCTCAGCCTCCTAAAAGTGAGATTCACAATCTATTCTTGTTCTTGCTAGTAGCTCCCTTGGAGAACTTTTTAAGTAAGTTGCTGATAAGATACCCTGGGTAGGCTGAACCCGACCATTCAACAAATAGTTGACTTTGCTCAAGAGAGAGGGAGAGATGTATTTAATAAGAACCTTCAAGCAAATGGACTTTCAGGGACATTTTCTGCCTCAATATAAACATGCAAATTGATTTTTAAAAAGACTTCTATAAATTGAGAATATAACTCTTAACAGTAACATTAAAGAGAAAGAAACACAAATGGCCATTTTGTTAGCAGTACTATCTTTTAAAATCCGAAGCCTACACTATCCTTCAGCGTTGTTAGTGACATTATAGCCACAAAAGCATTTCTGCAAAGAGGCCCAGTTAGGCATGCCATGACAGTAATCTACCCAGAAGGTCTGGGAGAGGGAGACAGGAGTGAGAAGGAAGGAAGAGAGGGAGAAGGGAAGACAGAGAGAGATAGAGATGAAGCAGAGGGAGACAGACAGACAGACACACACACACACAGAATGTCACTTTCTGCTCTTTTGCTTTTCAGAAATAAGGAAAGAGTTGAATTGGCATGCAACAGTTCTATATGTCTTTGTATCCTATGCAGAGGCAGCTGGGGGCATGCTAGATCAATAGAACTTCGGGCATAGAGTCAGGAAGACAATTTGAATCAAGCCTCAGACACTAACTGTTTGACCTTGGACAAGTCACTTAATCTCAGTTTGCCTCAGTTTTTTCAATTGTAAAGTGGAAATAATAATGGTAGTGTTTATCTAGTAGGTTGTTGTGTTGAATAAATATAATAAAGCACATAGCACAGTGCCTGGACCTTCTTGCCCTCCTTCTGGTCTAGTAAGATCAGGTATTAACATCTTTCTACTTCCTAGAGTCTCCACAACCTGCTCTTTGGTTCTCCCTGATAGCAAGTGGCAAAATTGCCTTCTTCATTCGAGGCTCTCTCCCAGGTCTGACAGTCACTAATGCTATAGCTTTCTTCAGGATCAGGTAAATTTTGAACCAAGGAGAGCCAACCCCATTAATAGTAGAAAGCGGCTTCCTCAGATGAGTCAAATGCTGACCCAATTTTTAAGGCCTACTGTTTTGGCTGAGGTTAAGAGGAAGAAGGCAGAAAAAAAAGAGGGAATATTGTAAAAGATGGCTAAGCAGTCTTCTAATGGAGGGATCTTGGAGGTAGCCAAGTCTCATCCAAACGGACATAGAAACCCTTTCTACAAGAAGACCTTCATGGACTGTGAATGACAATCTAGGATTACGGTTCCTAGATTTAGAGTCCAAAGGGACTTTAGAGACCTTTGGATCCAATTTCCTCATCTCTCAGAGGAGAAACTGATGTCACAGGAAGTTAAATGACTTGTCCAAGCTCACGCAGCTAGTGTCCAAAGTGGGATTTTAAGTCAGGTCTTCCTAAATTTTAAGCCTAACACTAACCATGATACCATGGTGTCTCCCCATATCACTGCCAAATAGAGGTTCAACTTTGTTATTGCTTGTCCTGCATTCTCAAAGAGGACCATGACATCTGGAAGGTGATGCCATGACTTGCAAGGGAATTGAATTTAAATGAAGGAGTCAAAAGTCAACAGCCTCACTCTCTCCTCTGGAGACATCTGAGCTCAGTGGTCAGATATAGATCAGGACACCTGGAGATAGTCTCCAGGTTCAACTTTCTTTCCCAGCTCAAAAGGCTTCCCTGTATCACTAGGATGCACCTTAAACTCCTTCATTTAGCATTTAAACCTCATTACAATGTGACTCCCATCTAGCCTTTCAGGATTATCGTACCTTCTTCCCTCTCATGGAATCTCTGTTCCAGTTAAATTAGGCTAATTTGCTGTTCACTATCCATGGCATTCTGAGACCTTCCTCCACACTTTTGCCCAAATGATCCCCCCATGCCTAGTATACTCTCTCTTCGTTGCTTCCTTTTAGACGTTCTAGCAGTGTTCAGGTCTCAGTGCAAGGACCACATCCAATAATAGATCTTCCTCCAGTCCCCCTGATGTTAGTGTGAAGAAGCACATGCTTTACTCTCCCTTATTTGCTTTATATAGTATTTGATAGTTTTGAGTACATTTTGTTTCCTTCTTGTAGTATGTAAGCTTCTTGAGGGAAGCAACTATTCTCTTTTTAATCTGTACTCCTTACCATAGAAGAGGCATTTAATAACTTTTAAAATTCTAATTGAATTCTAAATTTAAAATTTAAATGATCTTCTGATATAGCCAAGAACCTACTTTGGGTCAGCCAGAATTGTTAAGAACATTTTCCTTATATCTAGTCAAAGATCTGAGTTCAAATTTGGCCTCAGTCAGTTATTAGCTATGTGACCTTGGGCAAGTCATTTAACCTGTCCTTACCTCAGTTTCCTCAACTGTAAAATGGGGGTAAAAATAGCACCTACCTCCCGATGATGTCTTTAAAGTACTTAGTAAGGTTCCTGGTTTTGTTCAATTGTTTCTGTCATAACCTACTCTGCATGACCCCATTTAGGGTTTTCTTGGCAAAGATGCTGAACTGGTTGACCATTTCCTTCTTCAGTTCATTTTACAGATGAGGAACTTAGGCATACAAAGTTAAGTGACTTGACCAGGGTCATACAACTGTTAAGTGTCTGAGGCCAGATTTGAACTAAGAAAGATGTCTTTGTGACTCCAGTTCCAGCACTCTATCCACTATGCCACTTAGCTGCCCCAAGTTTCTTGGTACATGCTAGTATTTAACAAATATTTATTCCTTTTTCTTTCCACAAAGAAGTATGTCCATCCATCAATCAATGAACAGCCATTTATTAAGTGCCTACTATGTATCAATCACTGTGCTAGGCTCTGGGATACTAAAATAAAGCCCTAAGGTGCTGTCAAAGAGCTTAGAAAGTGGTGAGGAAAAGCAGCATGTACATATATAGCTTTGTGTAAAATAAAGAAAGGGTAATTTGTGGGGGAAGGGAATAGCAGTTGAGTGGATCAGGAAAGGCTTTGTACAAAGAGGGATGCTTGAGCTGAGCCTTGAAGGAAGCTAGGCATTCCCAGTATGAGGACAAACACTGAATATATCAAAAATCACAAAAAGGCAAACTTGCAGTCTTTCCCTGCACTAATTTAGCTCAATAAGATTTAATAAGCACCTACTATGTTCAAGCTCTGTGTTGGGAGCTGGGCAATATAAAGACAAAAAAATTGTCTCTTCCCTCAAGGAACTTACATCCTACTCGTGGGGTGGAGTTAGGAAATAATAACTCAAATTTATGTTGTTCTTTTTTACTTTGCTGAATGCCCTTTTACTGTATAAATTGCTTTATATGAATCATCTCACTTGATTTAGATGGATGCTATCATCACCCACATTTTATAACTGAGAAACTATAGGTCAGAGAGAGTAGCTGGCACATAGTAGGTGCTAAGTAAATGCTAGTGCATTAATTGATCCCTGACCCTAATAGCAGCACTCTAGCCACTACTCCACAATGACTCCCATGTACACTGAAAGCAAAAGTAAATATTAAGTATATGCAAAATAAGCATAATTAATTTGGAATGAAGAGAAAACAAGCATCTAGGGGCTTGGGTGGACCTGGAAAGGACTTCTGGAGTGGGTGGCCCCTGAGCTGTGCTTTGAGAAAGTTAGGAATTCCAAGAGATAGATGTGAAAAAGGAATGCATTCCCAAAGGGGAAATTTTGCCAAGGGGAAAGGAGAGAGAGGAGTGAGGGAACAGCATCATTAAGTACATAGCAGGCTGCGTACTCAGTACCAAGCACTATGCTATAAGCTTTACAAATATGTCCTCATCTGATCCTCACAATGACGCAGGTGTGCTACCTCCCCAGTTTTATAGTTGAGGAAACTGAGGCAGACAGAAGTTAAAATAATCTGAAGTTTGGATTGTGAATGAAAGAATATGTTTCACAGCTTAATGCTAGAATAGTAAGGCCGCTGCTACTTGGAAAAACTCTTGTCCAGTTGGTCAGTGAGGCAATAATTATTTGAATATTATGGAAAAAGGGCTAGCGGTATTCTCGTAGTACATATTGAATATAATCAAGAGGGATAAGAGAAGTTTTGGGTATCTGAAGAAGTCTGTTACCATCATAATCCATGTCTAAAGGCCTACCCATGGCAAATATGGGTATCTGTTTATCAAACAAGTTCAGGGTGGACCTGAAGTTGGGTGGAAATAGGGCCCAAACTGGCTTTTACAAAAGGGAAGGAGGAGTTGAGGATGTTTATCATGGTCAGAGACTTCTGAATGATGCCCTAACTCTTTGGCATGACAGATAGCCTATCACTATAATCAAGATGAGATCTTAAATAAGATCAGTGTTCTCTGTAGAGTGAAAAAGACTGAGTCTGACTTACTGGAATTTCAATAAGTTTTTTCATATGGTACAGAAAGGGCAGAAGAGATCATAAATTAGCACATTAGTCCTAAAAGGGGAAAATTGATTGAGTAGGACTTGGAAGTAAAGGCTTCAAGAGTTACTGGCTGTCACAGGACTGACTATCCAGCATTTCCCAGGGTTATATAACCTCTTGGTGCTTTTTCTCCCCATGAAGCAGCAATTGCTCTTGTGGTTTTGTGACTGATTTCTCATGTTGAATTGCACATCTTGTGGAAAGAGTAGGCAATGTAGCGGAATGGGGATTAGATTTTCAGTAACCCAACCCAGGTTCAAATCCTGGCTCTGCCATTTAATATCTTTGTGACTTTGGGCAGACCACTCAAACTCCTTAGCCCACAATTTTCCCATCTGAAAAATGAAGGAATTAGACTTCCAACTCTAGATCTGCGACTTAAAATCTGTGATCACGTCTTTACATTAGGTGGATCATGGTATCTCATGGGATTGCTCATGATAACAATCTATTAGATGTTCTATTTCTTACGTCCCTTGGCCTTGAGGTTCAGAGAAGGAATGAGGAAGAAAGAGCATAGGCCATTATCTTAGATTGAATTTTTCTCAAACCACTGAGTAAGAAGGAATAAGAATATTTGGGAAGGATTTCCTTTTTGTCTCACTCCAACCTCCTGAGACAGCTAGGGAGCTGGAGGAGAAGAATGGAATTGAAGCAAGAGGACATTTGTAATTTAGAACTGAATTTTCAATACTGGATGCTAAATTATTCACCCAACTCATTTTTTCTTCATATGATCTCTCCTATCCTTCTTCCCTCCCTCCTTTCTATCCCTTCCCTTTTTCTTTCTCTACCCATACACACATACACACACACGTATATATGTGTATATGTGTATATATATATATATATATATATATATATATATATACAAAATACACACATGTATATATGTGTATATGTATATATACGTATATACAACACACACACACACACACACACACACACACACACACACACACATGACTTTATAGGCCAGCTGGATGGTACAGTGGATAGAACGCCAGGCCTTAAATCAGGAAGACTCATCTTCCTGAGTTCCAATCCAACTTTAGACACTAACTGTGTGACTCTGGGCCAATAACTTAACTTTGCCTTAGTTTCCTCATCTATAAGATGAGCTGGAGGAAGAAATGCCAAACCACTCCAGTGTCTTTGCCAAGAAAAAAACAAATGAGGTCATGAAGAATCCAACACAACTGAAACATGGCAGGACAACAATGATAAAGATACACCCTAGAGACCTGGGCTTTCGTGATGAGCCAGACTCCTATCCTGCGTTCACCATCCATATTCATGCCTTCTTTCTGAGCTTCAGGTTCTCTTTCCCATCAAGACACTTCATTTACCTGCCCTGTGGACCTGAGCTTTCCAATGGTGAACCTTAACTCTTTCCAGCCCAACACAGATCCTGACCCATGCATACATCTTTCTCTGGGAACATTAATAAAATCAGTGCAAGTTAGGGCATCATTCTTGGGAAGGAAGGATCAAATGGTATTTCTATGATATCACTCACCATCCTGGTGACTTCCCAGTGCCCTGGATGAGTTGTCTTTCCTTATTAAGATGAGAGCAGGGATTGTCTTGCTTTTTGTTTGTGTGTCTCCCCTTTTTAGCAAGTGCTTAATAAATGCCTCCTTTCTTTCCTTCCTCCTTATCCCCTCCCCCCTTCCTTCCTTCCTTCCTTCCTTCTTCCTTCCCTCCCCCCTTCCTTCTTTCCTTTCTTCCTTCTTCAAGTACAGATGAACTCACAAGTTTGAGGAAATTGTGAATTATGGCTAAAATCCCTAACCCCCTTTCTGAAATCAAACTGTGGCCAAAACAAAAGAAAACTAAAAATCAGAAAGAACTATAAGCTAGAGATGGAGTGACAGCTGGAATATTTAACCCACCACTGAGTAAATACATAATTAGAAGCTAAATTAGTATTATTAGACCATAATGGCCCCTCAGCAGAGCTATTGCAATCAGCTGCTCAAATGTCTTCCCATAGTCTTTATGAGTTTCAGACCAGTGGACTAATGGATGTGGAGTGGGGGGCAGGCTCTTAGGGCCCTGCAGGTGCTGGGACAGCAGGTTATGCCTGCATGCTAATGAGATCTACCAGGTCTTCACTTGGTACACTTTCCAGCTTCCTAAGTTTCTAATCTACTTAAAACAATTAAAACCTAAAAAAATATCTTTTACAAATCTTTCAAAATAAAAAAAATAGGCCTTCATGAAAAAAGGATGGGTGGATAACAATTTGCTCTATGATAAAGACACATGTTTACAATTAAAATTATTTTGAGACATTATGTTGTACTTTAAGCCTACTCAATCTATTCCAGCAAAAACAAAACAAAACAGACTTTTAAAAACACTTGTAATTCACCTGACAATGCTGCATGATTACAGATTATTCCCATAATTTGGAAGAAATTAAAGTGACCCAAAGGGCAATGGAGAGATTCATGGTGGGGGACAAATATGCCAGAATATGATTCCATAGGTTACCTATATGCAATAAGAGATGTAAGGCATATTGGCTAGAAAACATATGACCAGAAAAGGAAGTGGATTGATTATGAGAAGAGAGCAAGAGATGATGATGCAGGGACAGAGTGCCCCACTGAGACCCAAGAAACTGGGATGGGGGAACCTCCAAAAAGGACAGGTAGGCCTTTGTTGGAAGATATATTAAAGAACATGGGAAGAAATGCTCAAACATATTCTAATTCTATCAGTGGAAGATTATGCACATTGATGAGATCACAGATGCACTAAATAATAAAGTTGAAGAATTTTATAATAATTTTTTGCAAAAATATACCCTGTGCTATTGGTTTGTTTAAATGGTACCATGCAGAGATAAGCATGACCTAGGAACTAAAGGAACTAAATGGAGTGTGACCCATACACAGGTCATCCTAAAAGGACTCTCTAGCAGAGCATATATAAACTATCACTTAGTTACTAACACAGTATCTGGCACATTGTAGATGCTTAATAAATCCTTCATTGAATTGATTACTAGCTGAGAGATCTGGGAGCCTCTTATCTTTCCTGACTTACAGTTTCTTAAATTTGGGATTTCTCCCCATTGGTTAGGTTTCATGTGAAAGCTTTTTATAGTTTAGGTATTTCTAACAATAACATGCATGGAAATGGCATAAATGATATTAAAGCTATATATGACTCAAGAAAGAAAGTGGGCTGGTCATTTAGCAAGAATGAGAGGCAATGAACTATTATTATATTGGTATACTGAAATCCCAAAAGAACTATCGAAAAGTCTCCAACTTGTTATGTAGATCTTCTGTGGTGGTTTTATGGGAAATCATGGTTAAAATTTGCATAAGATGAGAAGGGGTTTTGATCTGTGCAGGTGGAGAAACAATCCATGACAATAAAATCAAGGATCTTTCAAATATCCTAGTAATAATAAAAAATAAGTAAAAATAATAAATAATAAGCAATAATAAAGTAATCCTTTAGGAGAGTAGCTATATGAAAGATCAGACTGGTAGCTGAATATAGAATTGAATTGTATGGAATATATGTGCACACAAACACACATACACACCAGAAATACTTGCCTTGTCCATTATGATTCATGTGAAGATCAATGGTGTCTTTGCAGAAGAAACAAGTTTGAATCAATGTAAACTTAAAATCCATACTGGAGTTGAGGATCACTGAATGTCAGAGTTGGCATCGATCTCAGTGGTTATCTGCTGAGTTCAACCTATCCCAGAAAAAGAATCCCTTCGACTGCCAAGACAATCAGCTATAATCCAACCTTTGCTTAAGGAGGACCCACTACTTTCAGAGGGAGTCCTTTCAACTTTTGGAGAGTTCTGATTGGTAAGGCAATTTTTCCTTCTAAGAAGCCTTTGCATCTTTGACTCTTCTATCCAACGATTCTGTGAACAGTGTCTAATTCCTCTTCTGTGTGACTATTTTTCAAACACTTGTAAAAAAGCTCTCATGTTCACCCTAATGTCATCTGCTCTCCAAATCAAGCATTCCCAGTTTTTTCAATACATTCTCTTTTTTTGTACATCCTGCAGTTTGCCAGTATCCTTCCTATAACAATATGGTGTCCATAACTTTACAACACTCCAGAGATGATTAAGAGCTATGGTTACTGACTAACTCCAAGCTCTGTTCTATAATCCTGTGGCTATTATCTATGGACATGTTACAAATCATATATAGTTCTACAAGAGTATTCCATAGCATTTCTGAGCAAGGTCAGAATAGTACTGTGAGATAGCTTCCCAGCTTCTCCTGAGACAGGGCTTTATGTATGGTTTTCTTATTTTGTTTGAAATGAGTTCTCAGAATATCATTAGAGAGTCAAACCCTAGGAAACACAAACACACACACACACACACATACATATGCACAGATACTGCAGAGCCAAATAGATTCCAAATTAACTAGGATTTGGCTCAATTAAAATTTCTAGAAGGGCAGTCTTGTATGGTAGAAAGAGCTTCAGAGTTCATGTTCGAAGGTCTGAGTTCACATTTGGGGTCAGTTACTTACTATCTGTTAGGAAAGTGACAGTAGACCTCAGTTTCTTTATTTTTAAAATGGGAGTGGGATTGGGTGACATTTAAGGTCCCTTTCAAGCTCTATGATCTATTAGCCACCTACTATGTGAAGAGAACTGTATAAAGAGACCAAGAAAGGTAGAGAAAGAGTAACAAGGAGGACTCATCCCTACCCTTATGACGGTGACCGTGAGGACAACAGATTACAAATGGAATTGTGTTTTTCCCAGGTGAGTTCTGAACATAGAGTCATGGAACCTGAGTTTGAATGTTAACTCTGGCTCTTATTGCCTATTTGATTGTGGGCATGCTACATTTTCCCTGTTTTCTCCTCTTTAAAATAAGGGAGTTGGTCTTCTAAGGTCACAGCTTTAGACCTAAGACCTTATAACCTTGTGATCTGATGCTCTCTCTCATGTGAGTTAGCCAGCCTCTGAGTATACAGAAGATCTTGAGATGCTGGGGAAGGGAGAACATGCTTCAGGACCTAACCTTGAGTAGTACTTGTATGATCATAATGTCATACAGATTAAGATGTGAAAAGAAACTTGGAGGTCATTTTGTTTAGCCTCATCCTTTTATAGATAACTAAACTGAGGCCCAGAGGTCCAATAACTTGTCTGAAATGACAGAGCCAGTAAGTGTTGGGGGGAGGATTTGAATTCAGGTTTCCTGACTATGAACAGAGCACTCTTTCCACTCTAGGATATTTCTTCTTGGACATATTCCAGATCCCTGTAGTTCAAGCATTAGAGCTCCAAAGATATCCCTTTGACCAGCACATTTCTCTCCTCTCAGTATACCAGGTGATTATCACTCTCATGATGATTAATTTAACATGTATTAAATGCCCATGGTGCACTAGGTATTATACAGGGCCCATTAGCCTTGTTCCAACTGAGCATGCAGAAGTGCAGGAGAAGCAAAGCTGATAGTAGGGGTGATGTGAATTACTAACCAAACATTTCAGAGTTTGCATTTTCAAGTTAATTTGACCTTGATGTCATGCCTAAGGCAATTTATCTGAGAAATATTTCTCATATAGTGCTTTTGAGCTGTGAGTGAATGTTTGTGTCTCTCTGTATGTGTGTGTGTGTTCAAAGACATGTTTTCTAAAGGAACAGTTTGACTGTGAAGGGATGCAAAGGTTATAGCCTTACACAGTGTTGGGGAGGAAAGGCAATTAACATCATGGTGAGCAGGAAATCAATACAGCCTTTGTATAATCCCTCCCTAAAGAGGAAAAATGAGACCAGTTTGAAGTGGGAGCTTTGTTTAGCAATGGGCATATTGGTTTCTACAGCGTGTATTTACAGGGTCATCTGTAGGTATTGCAAGCCTCACTCTTTATTCTCTGATTCCTGTACATTAAAAGCTACATGTGGTATGGCATCAGGAAGGCTAAACATGAAGGCAGACTGAGCTGCTACCACTGCCTTTGCATCCTTCCTCACCAGCCACAGCACCTGTGATGGTACTTTGCCTTCTCTAAATGTTCAGTATGACCTTGTGGCTGTGGCTGATATCAGTGGACAGGGCAATAGGTACTAGTTTCAGATCTGGTACTTTTCATTATCTTTATTCAAAATCATCTCTTGAGTATTGATAGCATATTAGCCCTCTGTTACAAATAATAAATTAATTAGACATGATCTTTGCTCTATGGGTGGTTATATCTAAGAAAGGGAACTGATGCCAACCAAGATACTACAGGGTACATGGATACACAAGTAATCACGAAGACCCTTGATAATATAGTCACTAATGCAAACACTTCTAGGGAAGGCTGCTTTCTAGCATATAGGATTATTGAGTTAGAACTGGAAGGGAACTCAGAGACTTTTTTAGTCTGGTACCTCTCATAATTTTGCAACAAAATTAATTATCTATTAATCAATAAATTAACAAGTATTTATTAAGTTTATTCATTAAGATTATTATTTATTCAAACTATTCTGTTCTGGCCATTTCGCTATGCACTGGAGATACAAATGCAATAATAAATGTGTCTTTACCCTCAAGAAACTTACATTCCATCTATGTAGAGCATCTCTGGCAGATACAGTGCACTGTGAGTATGTTTAGAAAGCAAATTGATTTGTTGTGTTTTATTTGAAAGAGACATCAGAGGTAATCAAGTGTGACCCCCTAATTTTGCTAATGAGCAAGTTAAGGCTTAAAGAAGCCTTAATAATACTAATACCATCACTATAAAATAGTGCTTCTGTTCTAGGTTGGTGATGTTTCCTGAATTCTTCCTTCCCTCCAAACCTCCCTCACCCTTTCTGTCCTGGTATTCTGGAGGAGAACACTATTTTTGAATCCACTCCATTGATTGTACCCTAATTGTTTCCCAACATTCTTCTCCTCTCTGGTTAATAGATTTTGTCACATGAGTATAAATTCTTATTTTCATTCTGGCCTTTCCTCCAATGTTCCTTAATCCCCCTTCACTTTTCCCATTTCTGTCTCTTTTGAATAAGGCACACTAATTCGAGCTACTCCAATGATAGGCCTACAAACCTTGCCAAGCTCTCTTTCTACTTTGCCATAGCATCTTTCTAACTTAGAGTTACGCATCCTAAACCGCTTTGCCCAATCAGTACTTTCTCTGTTTGATCTCTGATTTCTAGAGGGAAGCAAGATAGAATTACTTACTGAAAGAGCAGGAATGGGAATGAAAAATAAAAGTCTGTATTAGGGGCAGCTACGTGGCATAGTGGGTAGAGTGCTGGGCCTGCAGTTAGGAAAAGGAGAGTTCAAATTCAGCCTCAGACACTTCCTGGTGACCCTGGGCAAGTCCCTTAACACCTGGTTGTCTCAGTGTTTTCATCTATAAAATGAAGATAATATCTACTTCCCAGAATATTAAATGAGATAATAGTTGTTCTTAGTAGAGTACCTGGCACGTATTAAATGCTATGTAAATATGATTAATGGTGATGGAGAGTGGAAGTATCACTTCCACTGGGAGTATTGGGGGTAAAGCATATAGGTCTATGGAAAATCAGTGTTTTAACACGATGAGACGAAAGAATGCCAAGGTCATCTTAGAGAAACACTTCCTTTTGAGCTCCATGGCACAGGTCACTCCAGCCATATGGGTGTTGTGTGTGTGTGTGTGTGTGTGTGTGAGAGTGAGAGAGAGAGAGAGAGAGAGAGAGAGAGAGAGAGAGAGAGAGAGATCAATTTACAAAATAAGTCATTTCAATTCTACTTCTCTGCATTTAAACCATGACCTCTTTCCCACAGGCTCTGACCTGCTTTTCAAGCTTGACTACCACCTGTAATATGAAATAGATACATACAACAGCCTTTTCTGACCGGGAGGTTAATTTGTCTTTATAATAGACAGATTTTTCAATGTGTCATTCTGCAGTGATTCCTGTTAGAAACAGCCAGATCCTCCTAGCTTGAGGCAGCATGATGTAGTGGGAAAAGCACTAGCCAAGAAACTAGAGATTTTAGGCACACAGGTGGTGTTTTTGCTGCCACTGAAGACAAGAGATTCAGGAGAGATAAGCATATTTGGAAGGTGGTTAAGAAAACACTGTCTTAGAAAAGGATTCACATATTTTTTTACTCAAAATAGAAGAATAATAGACTCCTGCTCAGGGATTGAGCATACCTGACCGGTAACAACACATTTTTCTCAGGGGAGAAAGCTAGGTGGTGCAACATATAGAGCACTGGCCCTGGAGTCATGAGGACCTGAGTTCAAATCCAGTCTCAAACACTTGACGCTTACTAGTTGTGTGACCCTAGGCAAGTCACTTAACCCCAATTGGCTTGTGCCTCTATCTCCTCCAAAAAACTTAATATGAACATTGTTGCCTTTCCCTTTTTATAGATGTATTAGCCTCTGGCAGAGGAAGATTCTAGAACAAATTCTATTTTGCAGCTTGTCAGTTATCACCTCTTAATCTGTATTACTGCAACAGTCTGCTGGTTGTTCTCTCTGGCTCAAGTATTTCCCTAACCCAGTCCATCTTCCACTAAGCTATCAAACAGATCTTCCTGACATGCAAAGGGGACCCTCACTATTCCTCTGCAAAATGAAAGAACTGAATTAATAATGAAAACCAGTAACATATATATGCATTATATATTGGAGCAGCAATCAAAACAGGATCTTTGCAGTTTTTCTGGATTGAATTTTAACCAATCAGATATGTGCATGTGGGCTCTAGCCAATCAGATACTGAGTTAAACTGTATATAAAGAAAGCACTGGTATTGAGAAGGCAGAGGTGAAGGGAGCCAGCACTGAAGGGGTGAGCCAGTGTTGAGAAGACAAGAGCTGAGAGCAGGAGAAGACTTCCAAGAGCTGGGAGAGGAAACCTCTGAGAGTGGAAATATGCCCATGAGAAGGAGGCTAAACCCCTTTTGAGAGTTGTTAACATGAAGTGAGCTGTTAACACAGAGCCTCTGGACTTTGGAGGTGAATGGAGAAGATGGAGCTGGTGGTGTGGGTCAATACTATTGCTGTCCTGTTGAGAGAAGTGGAGCAGTCCCCCTGAGCTTGGACTTGGAAGAGAAGCAGAGAGCTGCCTAGATGTGAATCCAGGTAAGAGTCAGGAGTGGTCAGCCCACAGAGGAAGAGCCCTGGGACTTGGAAGTCAACCTTGAGTTAAGATGAAAGAGGGCTTTACTTAGACACTTGGTACTGATTAAGGAGATTGTTTTTACTGTGACCTAGGGGTGGGTAATGTGGTATTTTGAAAAAGGACTTTACTTGGATACTTTGTATTGATTAAGGATGTTGCTATGAATGTTATGCTTTACTTTATTGAATAATACTTGTTGATGAATAAATAGAGAGCTCATTATACTATGTGCTTAGACCCTAAAAATTATTCACAGCAGGAGTCCTCAGGTGTGCTGCCATGATTGGCTTTACATATATACAAAGTACTTTACAAACATCATCTCATTTGATCCCTAGGACACAGGTACCATTATTATTTCCATTTTACAGATGAGGGAACTGAGGCAGACAGAGGCTGTGATTTGCTTGGGGCCACACAGCTAGTAAGTGTCCAAAGAAGGATTTGAACACAAGCCCTCCTGACTCCAGCTCTCTAGCATTCTATCTGCTATGCCCCTTAACTACCTAGATAACATCAATTCTAAGTTTCTTCTCAGTCTTTCATTCTATAATTCCACAACAGGAATAATCAGTCAGTCAGCCAAGAAGCATTTATTAAGTTGAGTATTATGTGTCAGGCACTGTGCTAAGTGCTAGGGAGACAAAGAAAGCAGTCTTAGACCCTGAGGAGCTCACACTGTAATGAGGGAGTCCACATATAAACAAGGAAATACTTACAAGATATATACAAGGTCCATTCAGTATGGGTATAGGGGAGAGAGACTGGAGAGAGACTTCACTTATATAGGGAATTTTCTTATTAGAAAACTCCCTCAAAATCAGATTCTTATCACCTCTCATCTGTACCTTTAAAATAGTCTGTTGGTTATTTTTTTTGCCTCAAGTATTGCCCTAGCCCAGTCCATGTTTTAATCAGCTGTCATGTTAGCCCCCACATTCAGTAAACCTTAGGGACTCCCTATTACCTCCAGGATCTGCCTTTCAGAGTCCTTTATGACCTTGTTCCTTCATGTACTTGGGATCCAGTGATACTGGTCTCCTGGCTAGTTCTTGAAAAAAGACACCCCTGACTTCATTCATTTTGACTGACTGCCCTCCATGATGGAATTCTCTCCCTCTTGGTTTCCTTACCTTCCTCAAAGGATCAGATAAAAATTTCACTTTCTGCAAGAAGTTGTTACTTTCTTGTTTGTAAATAATTGTTCACATGTCTCCCTCCTTTAGATAGTGAGCCCCTTGACAGCAGGGACCTGTTTTTACCTTTCTTTTAATCTCCAACCTTTAGCACAGTGCCTGGCACATACCTGATGCTTACTTAATACTTGCTGACTTGATTTGACTTGTAGAGTATTTTTTCCATCCTCTGTATCCTCTCTGTAACTTACAGTTTCAGAAAGTTGCCTAGACCACTGAGAAGTTAAGTGACCTACTATTGTTACCCATCATTTACATGTCAGTCATAGGACTTGAACTCAGCTTTTGCTGGCTTTTTTATACACTAATGCTATGTTTGCTTTGGTATATTCTCCCATTTACTATAATTATTGTCTGGTGTAATATTTCCTTACAGAGATAATAAACTTTAATGTATACAAATATATGTGTCCTCATGCATGGGAAAGTCCTTTGGATCTTATGCTATCATTCTGACTGTCATTCCTTTCTGTCTCTGCCTTATATCACAATCATTTGGAGACAGCAAGAGAGACACTATGCTGCCTGCACTTGCAGGGGTTGTGATCACTCCTTTCAGTATTTATGAATTTTGTTTATTATTTATTATAAATTATGGCTGACATATTACCTTTTCATACCTCCCAGATTAGATGTGGCTATTTTGGATAATAGATGATGCAACTCAGAGCCTGCATCCCCAATCAATTCAGTCTCTGTTGCTGGGATATTAAAACATAAACCCCCTAGCAAAAGCACTTAATTAAGAAATGCAAAGCAAATACATGGAAAGGAATTAAGTAGTAAAAGTATTCTATGCATCCATATACAAATTCCCTCCAGGGAATTGGACAACAAAACAGGAGGAAGAGAGTAGTCTTTGGGAAATTATGGAATGCTATTAATGACTTCAAACTTCTCCTCCAAATAAATGTTTTTAACATCCATATTCTTCTACCGCTTCTTTCTGTCAGTCAGAGAAGGTTATTCTCAAAAGACTTAAATCTGAAGGCCATGCAAAAGATATTAAAGAGGTACATAAGCAGGCTTCAAGTATTGTAAACCAAGAATTATCCAGGAAGAATGATGGAAAGGGGGTCACTGGGGAGCTTCACACAACAGATAAATTGTGGAATTGTCATAGAGTGTGAGTGAAGGGTAACTAATGGAAAGATTGTGTGTTGCATTATCATTCACGCAATGTCAGAGATCAAGAGGAAGGCTCTGCACACATGTTGGGTCGCTATTCTGTAGATGATTTATGGGAAGATGTGAACAAGAAGTGCTCAGGATGAGGAGGGAATAGTTGCTGTCTGTATGGAAGAGGGGATATTCACTTACTAATACACTTACAGACCTCTCCAAGTATGATAAGAGATTTTTATATTACATAGTATTTTTGAGCATACATTGAAGAGAGGTTTCATTTCAAAATCTGGAGAACCATGGCATAGTGGATAAAAAGATGGCCTAAGAATCAGAAAGACCTAGATTGAAGTTCTATGTTTGTACATACAAGTGATCCTGGGCAAGCAACAACTCAGTGCCCCAGGAAACTCTCTGAGACTGTATTAGAGTAGGTGTAAATATGCATTAGGAGAGGAAATTTCCTCCAATACTTAGATAGATCTCTATTTTGTCCATCCAGGAGTTCTTTCCAAGGAGATTGGGTCATAATATATCTCTGCCTGGTCATCCTGTGTGATTCTTATATTTCCTATGCTAATGAAATCACAAATCTGGATCCAAAAAATCTAAATATTCATTTTTTTCCTCATGAATAGTTTTTATGTAATTTTTTAAAGGGTGTGTGTATAAGTTGTGTCCTCCTGGCTTCATATCAGTAGAGCCTATGGCTTTTATTTCTTTGTCATTATGAATAGCATCTCGTGTACTGTGACTTGTACACAGCTGGTGTTAAGTTAAATAAACAAGTTAAATAAACATTTGTTAATAGACCAACTGCATATCCATCTTGAGCTCTGGAAAACAATTGTGGGTAGGGATGGCTAAAGAAACGCAGGTAATGGACTTCTCCATGCATCAGTCTACCTAGAAAAATATATTGTGTTAGAAATGGGTCTCATCTGGCACCTCACATTTGTGAATGGATCATTCTGGGTACAGTCTAATTTGCATCCAATAGAGATTTGTGATTAATTAAAAATGTTAGCTACCATCAGTGCCTGAGAGCCTGGGGAGATGGTTATTCAGCATCTGCTCTGATTATAACTTAAATAATAAAACAATAAAAACTTTGGCTATATTTCTGTCACTTCAATGTATATTAACTGTAGACATAACTTCAGAAAAGTAGATGACATTTCACTTAGGCCAATTAGTATGCCCTTAAATCCTAAGAATACTTTGGAGGGGCTTAAAAAATAAGCTCTTAATTTTCCCCTTCTTTTCCAGATAGAGACAGAGAGGGAAGGACAGAGGGAGGGACAATAAAGGAGAGAGAGAGAGAGAGAGAGACAGAGAGACAGAGAGACAGGTACAGAGACAGAGAAAAGAAGGACTGCATTGGGAAAGGAAATTTCTCTGTGCCAGAGAAAGGCAGAGAGACAGAGAGAAGCAAAGAGAGGCAGAGACATAGCAAGACAGAGAAAGAGAGACAGAGGGAGAGAAAGACAGACAAAGAAGCAGAGAGAGATAGAGAAAGAAGGGAAACAGGACAGAGTGACAGAAGCAGAGAGACAGAGGGACACAGAGAAAGATAAACTTGAAAAGGCTTTTTATGCTACTTTAATATAGTTATATAGAACTACCCTATGTCTGTAATCCTTCAGTATATTATGTATGTTATTTGTTAATTATCAATTGATTGTGCTTTTATTGATACCTTTGTCCTCATCCTTCTAGATTAAGTGACAGCTATTGTTAGAGGTGTAACCAATGAGGCACAGGAGTGGGTACTGGTGTGTTGGGTTACTACTGCAAAATTCTTAACACCTGTAGACAAAGCAAAAGCAAAAAACAAAAAACTTTCTTGCTAATATAGGAAATATCAAAGGGCAGATATTAAAATCACATTTCCTAGGACACTGTCAATAGTAGAGCACAATAGTAGAAGCCAATAGTAGATGCTTAATAAATATTTGATTAATTAATGAATAACAGTCTGGGCTGATTCTGATTATATATAAACTGTGAGAATAGTTAAGTCAATATTTATGTCCCCCTTCCCTCATGTTTTTTAGATTAGATTTAATTAATTAATTAATTATAGATAGAACATATATAATACAATATTAGTATGTTACATATTACGTAATATATTATTATATACGTAAAATATTTAATATATATTATATAATATATATTATATATGTATAATCTAATTAATAAATTAGATTAAATATTTAGATAAGTCTGACCATATCACTGTGCATTTGCAATGTAATTGAACAGAAATAGATTTTTTTAAAAATGTAGAAAGAATGTGAGTTATTTAGTTAGAAGATGTGGATTCATATTGTGCCACTTGCCCTGTCTTTATGACCTTGGCCAAATTATGTTACTTTCCTAGGCCTCATCTTTATCAACTGTAAAAGGAAGAGGTTGGATTAAATGACATCTGTGATGCCTTCCAGCTATAGATCTATGATCCCAATGCCCTCATATGGAGAGTAAATTAATCCTACAGCATTTGGTTCAGAGCAGATGTCATTTGGGAATGATTTGACTAGTTGTTAATTACTAGGCCTCTAGCCCTGATTTATTCAGAGGCTTTGCGTGAATTCATGTGATTTCTTCTTCTGAATCCCTGTGGCACATGCATGTCATAATGACTATTAGATCTAGAACTTACATTCAGATTGTTTTCCATCATCAGTGATGTTCACATGACCAGCCTCAGACTGGTCATCTGGGATCCCTTGTTTTCTCACTCTTGTCCCATCTGATTTGCTTTTTGTCAGAAATACACACATGCATACACACACACACACACACACACACACACACACAGACACACACGCTCCAAACCAGTTCTCTTACTTTCTGAAGAACAGATGATGCAGGTCATTTTCACATTCTGAGATTTTTAGGTCAAGACTACACACCAAGGGAAAAATAAAGAACACTTTATCCTAGTAATTTGGAAGTAGGTCTAAAATGAACTTATTCTGTGGAAATTGCAAAAAGTGTGATATTTGCCCAAGCTGTCTATTTCTTAATAATGCATTACTTTCTCACACCCTTCCTCCAAGAAGTCTGTTAAGTTTACTTGTTCATGGGAGAGGAATTTGGTTCTTAATTAATTTCAGCTCTATAGCACAAATGCTATTTTAAGATCAGAACAATTTCAACAATTCAATTCAACAAACATTGATTATGCCCTTGTTGTATGTGCAGTCCTATGTTAAGCACTGAGTTGAGATCACATCCTTCTAAATATCTCCCAACTCCAAATCTAGTTTGGTTGGTCTGCCATAACTCTGCTGTCCTGTCTTTTTGGAATTCTAGTTTCCATCATTTAGTCAGTGACATAAATTAGAAAATAAATTTTGGGGCATTGTTTCTAGAAGGTACAGATGTTTCCCAAGATATATATGAGGGGGTTCTCCCAGTCATATTTTGGCATAGATTAGCTAGTTGTCACCTTAGATGTCTAGGAGGCACAAAGAGCCTGAGAGGATTACTTATTGGAAAAAAATGTTTCCAAGGAGAAAATAAGGACAATATTAATGAAAAACAAAACAACCTGAGTGACTGGAGATGACATAAACAAAATACTTTTGAGCTAGAAAGAACCTTAGAAGCTCCTCCTAGACTTGGTTTCCTCATTAGTAAAATGAAAGGGTTGAGTTAAATCGGGTTCTTAACCTTTCTGTGTGTGTCATGGATCTCGTTGGCACTCTGGTGAAGTCTTTGGATTCTTTCTTAGAAAAATATCCTTACAGACATAAAATAAAATAGACAGTCAATAAAATTAGATTTAAAAAAAATTCATAGACTTCAGGTTAAGAACCCTGGGATCAAGTGATTTTTAAGATCCCTATCATTTTTAAGTCTTTTGATTTTATGACCTAGTCTAATCTCATTTTAAAAGAAAGGAAATTGAGACATACGGTTGACTTGGTAAAATACTCAGCCAATGTCATGGGATAGTGGCAGAGACTCTCTTTAGTCTCAACCTATTACATGTCCTACTACCCTTCAAGTTCATGCTTTGGATTGATCAGGGAGGTCACTCAGGATGGAGTATTATCTAGTCTATTCCTTTGGAATAGGACTGTAATAGGTAACCTGAACGATTATGCCCTGACATGGTACCTTTTTTTTGGCATATATGTAGTATTGGCAAGGACAACAACATGGCACTACCCTCAGAAGCTAATTCAGTGACTGTACCTAGACACATCATTGGTGGTGGGATGATGCAGATTGGGTCATTTTTTACAGAGATCGAAGGAGAGTCAAGCAGACAGAAATTAAAACAACCGATTTAAAAATGACACATAAGGAATTCTACATTAATAAGTTAGAGAGTATTCAGAAGAAAGTAATCATGATGGTGAAGGACCATGAGTCTATGTTATGTGAGGATTGGTTGAGAGAGCTGGGAATATTTAGTCTGAAGAAAGGAAGACGTGGGGTGGCATGATAACTGTCTTTAAGTATTAGAAGGGAGCTGAGTGACTAGGTTTATTCTGTTTGTCTCCAGAAGGTAGAAGCCGTGGTGACAGGTAGAAGTTGCCAAGAGGCAATTTAGATTTAATGTCAGGAGAACCTTGCTTACCTTTCAAATTGTCCAAAAGTGGAATGACTTGCCTTGAGTGATGGTGGGTCCCCCTTCCTTGGACATCTACAAGTAGAGGCTAGATGACCACTCGTTGAGTATGTTATCCTGGGGATTCCTTCAGTATTTTTTGGGCACCAAACTATCACTAATAGATACGTAAATGGATCTATAAACCCATTCTTGACTCAGGAGTACTACCTCATATACTGACAGTTTCCTTCACTGAAACAAAACCTGCCTAGCCTGCAGGCTTGATATAACTCACCCTTCTTTCGAGATGACATTTTATGGACAAAATGGGATCCCATCAAAGGAAAGGTTATGTTGTCTATGGCTTTGTGATTATAAACTATAGATGGTTAGCTCATCGTCTTTGAGAACAGACACCAGAATTACTCTGGAGTTATTTTGAAAAGCATGTAGTCTGTGTCTGACATTTCATTCCTTTTGCTTATCACAATTAGATATTACAGCTACAATTTGTCAGGGAGTTAAAAGCATGACTGACTCAAAAGATATTCCTTAACTGAGAAGGAATGGTATTTCTTTTTTTCAGATAGGATCTCTTTAACCATGGGATAGCCACTGGGAAAATCAGCTTAGATTGTACTATGTTTTAACTAGTTAATAATGTCTTGAAAACAGATATCATAAGGGGCTACCTGACCCTGATCCCATTGATCTCACGATTGGAGTAGGTCCAAATGAGTTTCCCATTGCTGTACCTGGTGTCCACTGTTCTGACCAAATGTCACCACTCCCCTAAGCCTCCCATAGCCTTTTCTATGGACTTTCAGTTGTTATGCAAAGCATTTTTGTTGTCTTCTTTGTCATTTGTCCTTTGTTCTTGAAGAAGACCATACCATCAGGAAAGTGATGTCATGTCTTGTAAATGAATTGGATTGAAGTGAAGCAGGGCTGTGCAAAGTCACCAGATTCACTTTCTCCTACGGAGCCATCTGAGTCCAGTGGCCAAATATAGATAGATCAGAATGACTGGAGGTGACCCAGGATGCAGTGAGAAACCTTGGCCCTTTTAAGCTAACGTCTTTCCCAAGTCTCAGCCCATCCAGTGCTTAAGGCTAGGAAAGACATGAACAGCCTGCTGATTATGCTGTATAACTCAAGTCCCTCCCCACTAAAATCTATCCTCTATTCTGTTATCAAAGTGATCTTTCTAAAGTACATTCTGGTCATGTCACGCACCTACTCAATAAAATCAGTCTAGAAACATTTGAAATACCTACTATTGCCAGGGACTATGCTAAGTACTTAGGATACAGAGAAAAGTCCAGATAGTCCCTGTTCTGTAGACGCTAACAGGGGAGATGATATTTAAGCAATTATGTACAAGCAAGAATAAATTGGAGATAGTCAACTGAGGGAGGAAACCGGCATTATAAAGGAAAAGTTTCTTCTATAAGGTTAAATTTCAGCTGAGAATTGAAGAAAGCCAGGAGACAGAGATGAGGAAGGAAAACATTCTAGGGAAGGGGAACAGCCTTTGAAAATATCTGGAGTTGGGAGAAAAGCAAGAGGAAAAAAGTTGAGGAAAAGCAAGAAGGCCATGGTGACTGGATCCCAGCATGTATATGTGTGTGTGTGTGTGTGTGTGTGTGTGTGTGTGTGTGTGTGTGTGTGTGTGTTCACTGAGTGTAAAGATCAGGTAGGAGAGGGAGAGTAAATTTTGAATAGCTCTGAATGCCAAACAAAGGATTTTATATTTGATTCTAGAGGTGAGGATGTCACTGGAGTTATGCAAAACAATTTATGTAATAGATTCCCAAGGCTGTGATTTTCCTGAGATGCCCTCCCTGTTGCTATCGAAACCCTACTCCCTCGGCTCCTCTTGAGCATGCCCATACTTTGACATTGTGTGGGACTCAAAATTGCAATTCCCTCAATGCTTCAAGGAAAGACCCCAACTTTTGCTGCTCTGCTAATCCTCTTTCTTTCAGATTGTCAATATCTGTTATCAGAAGTGGGATTCAAAGACTCCTGCCCAGTTGGCCACTATTTTCAACCGTAGATACCGAGGACCAGCATGGATCCTTTTGTGTCTGGTCCAGATTGGTGGTTCAGCTTGGGTAAGTGATCTCTTGAATATTTGTGTTCTCTCTTTTAGTTGATTTCTTGGATCTTTGATTGAAGGTTTGATAAAGACCCACGGGCAATTTTGAGTTTTTCCAACAGGTGCCCTAAAGGGATGGCTGCCAGGTTCTGTTTTCAAATTATGGACATGTAAGTACTTGAATAATTGGCAGGATCTGTTATTTTCAGGAGCAATGACTGTGAGAATTGGACCATAAGGAAAGCACTGAAGAATCAATGATTTTTTAACTGTGTTGCTGGAGAAGACTTTTGAGAAAGATAAAATCAGTCAATCTTTAAAGAAATTATTCCAGGATCTTCACTGGATGGTCAAATACTGAAGCTGAAGTTTAAATACCTTGGTCCCATAATGAGAAGGGGCTCAATGATTGTGCACTTGTATAGACTTCAGGAGACAGTGGAAGGTAGAAGGGCTGGTTCATGGGGCCACGCGTCAGACACAACTGAACAACAACATGAGTTAACAGAAAGCAAAGGGTTCTTTCTGAGATTTTAAATGTTGCCATTAGTAAATTGCAAGGTTTAAAAATCCCAGGTTTGAATTGGATTTAAATGAATTTGATCAGCTACCTTAATGCTTAGAGTGATATGATGAATGATTTTCTGTTTAAGTTAATTAAACTGAATTGAGGTTACCTGACAGGAAATGAGTTTTGTTTCATGTTTCAAAACCATAATATTGTTTATGATATTGTGCAGATATGCTATTAGGAAAGCAGCTTTTCTTCTAATGGGGATGTTTCTAGATTATGAGTTAAAAAGTTAAAAGAAAGGAAAATAGTTGAAAATGGAATATTTTGAAATATTGTAACTTAAGAAACTGGAAACTCCCAAGTTTTCCTATAGTAAAAGAGGAAGCTTTATCTGAAATCACTTGGCTATCCCTTATAAAAATTGTTCAATTCTGTGAAAGAATTTGTGTTTTGTTTTACTTAGAAAATTGAATCTTCTCCCCCACTGCAAACATTCCTTGATGAGAAGGGGGAGTAAGTAGGAATTTGTTTATAGTATAGGATTGTTTATTGTGAATTATGAAGTTATATCTGGAATAGTCTGTACTGATGTTACATCTTTAACCAATTTAATTTTAACAGATTAGTCTTAGAAATATATTTTTATTTTAAAGGGTTAGTAAACTATAACATATTTGCTATCTATGTGAGCTTACAAAATGTGATTACTTTTTATTAAATTCTAATAACTGCTTTTTATAACAGGTTGAATTTTAAGCTATATTTGAGAAAAGGGGATATGAAAAGAAAAGAGTGCTATGTAAAATCTTTTAAACTATTTTTAGAAGGTTTGATAACTTTATTTATTAGCTAATTTATTGCAACCACTTGACAGTTGATAGCAATTTTATCCAACTTCACTTTGATTTGTGAGACTTTGCTGTCTGAGGCGAAACCTTTTGGGGCTGTGAATTTTCTTTTTGTGTTTCAATTTCAGGTTTGTTGTGTCCTTGAACTAATGTTTCACCACTTCAGGGAAGATGCCAACAACAGTTCAATGGGAATGCTGTCTGTAACCTATGATCTGTGGATATCTGTCCCTGGGAAAAAGGTCAGGAAGGCAACCTTGGGAAGGCTAACTTAGGATCTTCTTGACTCAGCTTCACATACAGCTTCCCACCTGCTTAATTCTGAGCCTGGCTGTGGTATCCTGTCATAGACATGGTTCCTTAGGCTCTTCTTACCTGTAATCTATTGGAACTAAGATTGTTTAGTCATTCTGTGCCCTTGTACTTTGCCTGGAGGATCAGTATTGATGCTGCTATAGCTGTCCCAACGTTTGTCTCTCTCTCTCAGCAAAACATCTATAATCAAGGCAAGTTCTTGCTTCATATAACTGTTGTTGCAATATCTTAGCACCTCCTGTTGTTTTTAGTCTGAGATTATAGTCATTTCCATACCCTGAACACTAAGTAAATGAGTATTTGGCCTTGCTATCTGCCTTGTTTATATCTATATCATCTATATCTATATATAATAAAATCAGAAACATCTTAGTCAAGAAAACATTGGTAAGTATATATATAATATACATATATAGAAAACCTTTATAGTATATATATATATATATATATATATATATATATATATATGTGTATGTGTATGTGTATGTGTGTGTGTGTGTGTGTGTGTGTGTGTGTGTGTGTGTGTGTGTGTGTGTATACTATAAGGGTTCATTCTTCAAGCCAGATCTTCATAGATTATTTTAAAGTAATTCTTCAGCTATGGTTGGCAGTGTTTGTATTCAGTACAGAGACTAGGAAAGATAGAAGTAACGATAAATTTTTAGGGACCTAAATTCTCTGAAGTTTCAACTGAACTATGGTTTCCATTTAATGTTTTTTTTTGATACGCTTCTATTGACAATTATTTCAGAACCACAAAGTTTTGAGCTGGGTTTAACTACTTATTGGAGCAGTAACGTTTAAGAGGTTGTGCTAACATGCATTGAGATTTGTTTTGTAAAAGATTTTAACAGGAACATCTAAGAATTTCTACAAGAAGCAAATCTACTACAGACAGAGAAGTTTACTTCAGAACTGCCCAGAGAGATGTTTCCAGAGACCAGATGACTACATGGGACATCTGAGATCCAAGATGAAATCTGACGATTAGAAGGATGTTGGGTGTGGGTCACTTTCAATCCCAAACCCCTTAGTGAAGAGATCTGGATTTTGGCATTCTTTCATGCAAGGTGGAGTTTGATCCTTGCTTTGCTAGGTGCACCTTTTTAATTGGTTTCCTTTTGGCCCTGGGGATGTTGTTTATCCTTTTTTTCAGGGATTATATGTTTTCCTTATCTGTACCTTGTTACTATTTTAGAGGGAATTAAATGTTGCCTACACATCCCTTCCCATTTTCAGGGTCCATGTTACTGATATTGTCATGATGCAGCAACTCACTGAATTCTTCAATGCCTCCCTTGGTCAGTGATGGAACTTGTCTTAACCAAAATGGGGGAATGTTAAATGCAGACATCAAAAGGGACTACTTCACCTTAATCCCGCTGACCCAATGGTTGGAGCAGTTTACAACCTGTTTCTCCATTGCTACACCTGGAGTCTGCTGTTCTGACCAGAAGTCAACACTCTCCCAAGCCTCACACAGCCTTCTTTATGGACTTTCAGTTAGTATGCAAAACTAATTAATTAGATTTCCAAGGCTGAGCCTTGAAACCCATCCCCTCTGTCTCTCTTGGGCACTTCAGTACTTTGATGTAACGTGGTATCCCAAAGTCCAATTCCTTTGCCTCAATTTTTGCTACTGTGGTAACTCCTTTATGTCAGGTTGACAAAAGTAAAGATGGAATATTTGACATCTGGAACTGCTCTATAATGGCTTTATTGAGATGAGACAGAGTTTTACTTTGGTTTAACAAGTAAAGGGAGGCATAGAGAAGTTAAAAAATTTTCCTCCAGACTGCATAAAAAGCTACCCAGAAAAACCAGGGTGCAAAGCTTTCTCATTATTCCTTGGTTACAAACATATAAAATCACTATGGTTTGAATATTATTCACATAATTAGAGCAACTCTCCAGATATTCTTGATTTTTATTTTGCCCATACCCATAGGACTGCAGCTTACTGAATGGGAAACCATATAATATTTTTGACTTGGTTTACTATGGCCCTTTTTAATGCTGGGAAAGTGGAAAGATGAATTTATTTCCTTCTCAACCCCTCTGATCTTCTGTGATGGCAAGCCATACCAAACTAAATTGATTATCTTGTATGATGGGGTTTGTAACCTGTTTTATATTTTTGTAAGTCCAAATTTGAACTAAACAGGCAGCTTCTGGGAAACTTGAGTATCCAGGGATATAGAGCCAGAGTTCCAAACCCTATTACCTTTCTTCTGTTTTCTCCCTTTGTTTGCAACATCCATCCCTCCATGCAATCTTTATAAGATTAATAGTGTGGGGGTGGAGGAGGATGAGGGTCATTATATTTTTTTACAGCTGTGATATGCACAGTTCCATTTTGAGTGATTCACTTGACTATATTTTAATAAACCATGTGGTCATTAAAGTTGTTTATTTGAGTCTATGAATGATATTGGTTGCCTGACAGCAAATGGTTTACCAAATTCATGGTGGTGGCAATTCAAATCTGGATTTTTCATGCCTCTTAGTATTTCAGAGTTATATTGCACTTATTTTCCCCTGGACAAAATTTTGATTCTAACAAACATGTACTTTGTTTGCTGTGAGCCCTGGGTTCCAGAGGGTAGGAGAAGAGAGTTGGTCAGAGCTTGCATCAGAGTGCCCTCTTGTGATCAGTGAGGATACAGTAGTCATTGAGAAAATATTTAAAGAAGTAATAGCTACTCTCTCAGAAAACCAACAGGGTGATTGTTTGGTGGTAAGGACACCAGGTGACCAAATTATATACTATATCCCTAGCTGTTTATTTAGTTAATGAAACAATAGGCTGCTGCTTTGTAGGCTGGAGAAAGCAGGTGACTGAGCGCAGTGTAGGTAGGTGTTACTACAGCAACACTGAGGCACACATCATGTACGCACCTAGTCCTTACCATCTGTTAAAAATCATCTCTGATGGCAAGCCAAAGCAAACTTGGCTGAAACACTCAAATACACCCATGCAAACATGCATACACACATAAGCACACATGTGCACATATATGTGCACATATGCCCACACTCACATATACATGTGTTTATGCTTGTGAGCATATATGAAATATACACATATGCATATGCACACACACATACACACTCTAGCTCCATTTAAATATTATTGAATGCAGCCACCATTTATATTTGGGAAAAGATCTGTAATCTATCTTCCACCAGAAAGAGAAAGGGAATGGGATGGGTAAGTAGGGATGAAACCAAGAGTTAAGTTCATTCTACTGAAAAAAAAACCAAAAACATACTTCCAAAGAAAGGAGACTAAAATAACTACATAAGACAACCCCATCCCCCAAAAAAGCTCACAATAGGTATATAAGTGAACAGAACTTCTCTCCACTGATAAAGAAAAAAAAACCAAACAGATCATTTGCAGATGAACAGATTTTTTTTTTTGTTTCTTAATTAGTTCCACTTCAATCCTAAACATTGGTCCTTGGTTCATTTTCACTGTGAAATATAATCATTTCAAATCAGGCATTGGAAAAAAATGCTTAGGTCTTCAGAAATGTGTCTAGTTCTCTAAGATGGTTTTCACGGCTTTGATTGTTCATTGTACAAACTATACTTCAATTCTTTGGCCAGTTCCCAGGTGTCTGGGAAGATGAGCACATTATGAAGTCACCATTCATCATAACAGTAGCTATTTTATGGTAACAAATTGATGATTAATAAATACTCCTGTAATGCTAGGAGTATGAATAGCACTGTAGAATGCAAATACCAATGAACTAATTTCTAACACACTAAAAATAAATCAAGGAAAGAAAGGAACTGTACAAGGTCCCAAGTTTGGCTCTCCCTGCTATATTGGGCCTGTTTAGGAAACTTGACAGGTAGCTTGGCTGCCAGGGATTTTGTTAATCAGTGGCTGAGTCAAGCCCCAGAGTCTGAGTGACAGTTAGGGGTAATTTACTTATTGATTGACACCCAACATGGAATTTTTGATGCAGAAGCGTCATTCTGTATGAGGTGCTAAAGTTAACCTACTTCTACAAATGGATAGCTTAATAAACCAAGTAGATAAATTGTAGATGAAGAGAAATAGAATTCCTTAGGCAAGTAAGGTGACTCACCTGCCATGATCCACAACGTGGTGAGAGAATGAGTAGTTTATATGAAAAGCTAGACTTGGAGGGAGGGGGAGGAAACCAATAAAAAAAACCCAAAATAAAGGAAAGTATTTTTGAAATGAGGGAGAATGGTAATTAAGAGAATATAAGTAAATTTTTACTGTATTTACCAAGAGGCAAAATGGCACGATGGGTAAAATGCTGGTCTTTAAAAGTTAGGCAGATCCAGGTTCTAATACTGTTCTGACCCTTGCTGGCTGTGCAACTGTGGACAAGACTCTTAACCTCTTTCATTTATGAGATGCAAATGACAATACTATTAGTATTGCTCACATTGTTGTTTTTAGGTTCAGATTGGGTATAGTACGTAAAATATCATGTAAATGTCATCTGTTATTGTTGAATATTCTGTGACATAAACTACAACTCAAAACAACAGTAGACTGATAATTATCTAGTAATTAAACATTACTTTGAGGACTTTACAGAAAGAGAATCATACACAAAGGCATTCCAAGGTAGACAGAAGGTTCTGGTCCATGAGGACAGGGTGAATTCCTAGGAGCCTTAGATTTCAGAACTGTTCTTTTCTCCAAGCCACATAAAGGCAGGGATGGTGTTTTGTCTGAACCTTGTGTACTTCCCCAGAACAGAGCACAATGCTTTGTACAGTCTAAGTGTTTAATAAATATCTAGCTGTTCTAGCTCCCCCCCATATAGTCCCCTGGGAAAGAAATACCTCTGACAGCTTTCAAGAACACGCTAAGGCTTTCTACTCTATGGGCACCAGGTTTAATTCAATTTGACTCTATACTGGTAAAGGTTTAACTATCAACTTTCTGGGGAAAAAGATACATGTAACACTTTTAAATTTAATGTTATTACTAATATTTTTGCATTATTTTTAAAAGTTTAAACAATCAACAAAACAATAAAACAAGCCCTGATTTGTAACATTTGCCAATTTTCAAGGTGTAAATGATTACATTGAAAATTTAAGAGACAGAGCTCACTCTCTAGTGAACTCTGGTTTATTAAAGAAGTCCTGATCTTTCAGTTTATTTCAGTCCTATGACCTTATGGGTCAAAAGGAAACTTCTTCTCTACCTTGTGGAATAATTCATTCCCTAATAGTACATATATACATTCATAACACACACATACATATGCACATATGCATGTACACAGACATATATACATATACACACATATACATACACATACATATATACATACATACATACTTCTTCCACAGGGACAAAAGGACAGAGATTTAGACAAGGATTGGGATGCCTCAACTCTCCTCTCTTATATTCTCCTTCCATTATCACCATAATTGTTCCAGGTGGAATATTGGAAAGGACACTGGATTTGGACCCCAGAATACTGGGGTTTAAATTCTGGCTCTTTAGAACTTATGTCACCATGAAAAAGCCACTGTCTCTCTCTAGGCATCAGTTTCTTCGTGAATAGGTTGTAAAAAGAAGTTACGGTAGATAGTCAGGTCTAAGTTAGTTGTCCTTTTCTTTCTGTCTAGAACTAGTTGTTGTTGAAAGGATGTCATAAAAAAATCATGCTAATTTTCATAGGAACAGGTTTCTAGCCTAGGTAGCCAAAATAGAATCACTTATTTTGCCCAGAACTAGGTCAATATGCCACTTTTTGGTCAGCTCCAAACCCTTGCTGTCACTAATTTGGCCATTCTTTTCATTCTCCTCCTCAAGAATTTATACTTTATCTTAGAGGAAATAGTCACTAAAGATTTTTGAGTAGGCTAGTGAGGTGATCTCATCTTTTGGTAACTGTGTGGAAGACAGATTGGAGAGGAAGAGAGAGTGTAGGTATAAAAACTAATTAGAAGGCTATTGTAATAATCCAGACAAGAGATGATTAAAGATGTTTTGGAGGTAGGATTGGCAAGACTTAATATTTGACTTGATATAGAGAATAAAGAGGAGGGAATTTTCAAGAAGGATTCTGGGACTGCAAACACTGAGAATGGGAAAGGTAGTGATGCATTTAACAGAGTGCAATTAATAGGAAGATAGATTGTATGGAAAACATAAAATCTTTTTTGGACATATTGAGTTTGAGGTGTCTATGAGACTTCTAGAAGAAACTGATCTTTATGTAGTTGCTGAGATCAGGGTAAGACCTTAGCTTAAAAAGGCCAAGGTTCCCCACTACACTGGGAGCCACCACCAGGCGCCTTGACTTATGCCTTGTCACTGGACTCTACAGGACAGAGTGAGGTTGATGACTTTGTACAGCCCTGCCTCACTTAAATATAATTCACTTGTGACTCAATGATGTCGTTGGTCCTCTTTTGAGAATGAAAGGCAAGCAACATCAAGAGCTCAGGGGAGAAATCAAGACAACACTAGACAGACAGATTTTTGAATCATTGAAATAAAGATAAGAATTGGACTCATGGGAGCTTGTGAAAGAACCAAGAAAGGCAAATGAGTGAGTCCAAGAGGGCTTTGGGGGAGACCCATAATTAGTAGACAGCAGAAGAATGGTGATATATTAAAGGTGACTGAGAAGTGGTCAGACAGGTAGGATGAGTACCAAGAGTGGTAAGAGTCATGGAAGTCAAGGAAAGAGAGTATCTGGGAGGAGAAAGGGTAAACAATGTCAAGAAGAGTGAGGGCTGAAAGCAAGCTATTGGATTTGGCAGTTAGGAGAGCATTGATAGCCATAGAATAAGAAAAAGATTCAGGTCAGTCATTTAGTGACAGTAAGGTATAACAGAAGGACAGCTTGTGGGCTTTACGGCTACTCATATAATGTTAAGATGTGTAGAAGAAAGTCTTCCAAATTTTGGAGAAAGCATCTGTGGACAATTTGTGGAAGGACTTGGATAAAAATGGCACAGGATGAGGAGTCAAGGATTAGCTATGATTTGTACCACTTGAAAGAGCATCCATTAATATTTTAAAATGATTTCTAAATGTTTCATTTCATCCTTACAATAGTCCTATTTGGAAGGTACCATTCATATCATTAAGTCAGTTTTAAAGATGAGGGAACTGAAGTTCAGAGAAATTTAAATGACTAACCCTGGTCACAAAGCTTCCACGTGTTAGGACTAAGACGGGAAAACTCTTCAATTTGAAATGGCTATAAGCCTTTCCACTGAAGTGGAAGGAATGTTGGTCCATGATTTTCTGTTTGCAGTGCTCTCCATGCAGCCTCTGAAGTTGAAATGCACCAAAATATAGGTTGATTATATGTTGCTTTTTCTAATTTTGACCTAAGAATTAACACCAAGAAAACACAAGTGCTCCATCAGCCACCACCATACCATCCATGCATGGAACCATTGGTTACATCAAATGGAGAAGTTTTGAATGCTGTGGATAAGTTCACTTACCTTGATACTGTACTTTCCAGGGATGTTCGCATTGATATTGAGGTTGTTACAGTTAGCTTCATAAAGCTCCAAATGAAAGTGTGGGAGAGAAGAAGCATTAGACAGTTTACCAAACTGAAGGTCTACAGAGCTGTTGTGCTGACCTCATTGTTGTATGCCTGTGGAACCTAAACAGTCTACCAGCCCCATGCCAAGAAAGTGAATTGCTTTCATTTGATTTGTCTTAAGAAGATTCTGAAGATCACCTGGCAGGATAACATACCGGACACTGAGGTCTTTTCTCAACTAAACTGCCAAACATTCAGACTTTACTGCAAAGAGTACAACTCTGATAGGCTGGCCATGTTGTTCGAATGCAAAATGTATGCTTGTCAAAAAGACTATTTTTATGGAGAACTATTTACAGCAAGCATTCACATGGTGGTCAAGAGAAGTGATACAAGGACACTCTCAAGATCTCTCTTAAGAACTTTTGAATTGATTGTGTGACATGGGAGACACTGGCACAGGACCGCTCAGCATAATGTACTCTCATCAGAGAAGGTACTGTACTCTATGAGTAAAGCAGAGTTGAAGAAGTCAAAAGAAATGCAAGATGCACATTGGGGTGGGGAGAACCCACCCTACATGTTCGCATGGACTATTGGTGCCCAACGTGTGACAGAACATTTCAAGCTCATATTCATCTGATCAGCCACATTTGGACACATTATAACTTGACTGTAGTATAGTGATATCATTTTGATTCAATTCAAGAAAGATAACCACCCAACCAAGATGAGATCCCAAGTCCTTCTTTGTCTAGTGATTTTTCCACTGCACTCTTCTATCTTCTTTTGTTGCATTTTTGTATAAATCCTAGTTTGAATATGCCTTATCCCAGTGTGAGGAGTTCCTTTCAATATTCCTGATTACTGAATGGCCTTCACAATTCTACCCCTGCTCAACTCTAGGCTGAAAATGTTTATAATGCAGCCATAAGGACTGTCTTCTAACTTCCCTCAAATGCAGCCTATTATTGACTTTATGGGACTTTATATTAGGGTTTTGTCTTGTGTGAAGTGACTTACATTCAAGTGCACAAGAGATCACATAATAGGTAACTCTTGCAATTAGGGCAATCCCATAGAAGCTAGGATCATAACACATCCTTCCTTCTTGCTACTTTAGGTATTCTTAAATTCCAGCTGACTGACTACCCTTCAGAAACAATAATGCAGAGTCATGAGGAAACTCTGGAGAAAGCTTTCTTAAGGGTAACAAATAAACAAGCTGTTGTCTTTGGGGGGTATGTGATACTGCACCCTTTACAAGTGTCATGGGGCATTCTTGTGTAATGACCATTGCCAAACCATCTTTTCCTCAGCACAGAACTGGCTGGCTGACAAAAACCATTCAAGGGCACAGAGACTTTTAACCAGTTCCATGAATGAATTCCGATTTTGCTGTTTGAAAACTCCAAGACCACAAATGATGCAGAGCCATTGTTGAGGATACATATTTGGTGAGGGTATAGTTGCAAATGCCAGAAGAGTAAATACTGATTATACTCTCTTGGACATGGGAGGTGTCCTATGTTATTGAGTTCATGGTTACAAGAATGAACGAATGAATGAATGAGGCAGACTTTTACTCATATCAAAGAAGAGAGACATAAGAAGTTGGCTTTCAGAGTGAATTTAGAAGATACAAAAGGACTTTTCCAGGTTAATCGTTGATGTCTATGCAATAACATGATAATTTGGCTATGGTAAATATAGACCTTTGATTAGCAGCTTGTCAAAGAAATTTATTTTTAACTCCTCTTTTTTTCTTAAAAGCACATCTGGAGGCTATTCTTAACCAAGCAATAATGCCAGCAACACTCTGTGATTTCCAAGTTGCTTCAGTCAATGAGAAACTTTCAAGTGTTAAGTTCTGGATTGGCTGAACATTACCATTAAAAATAGAAATGCTGTTTAAAGCAAAAAAAACCCCATCTAAACATTGCCTGCTTATTAACCAATTAAAAGGTACCTAATATGAAAGACTATGATTGGTAACAACTTATTATTATTAACAATAATATTACATGACTAGTTTTAAAAACAAATTCACAATATATGACTCTACATTAAGGCCCATCAGTAAGCAAGCATTTATTAAAGGGAGCCCTCTATGCTGCCAGACACTAACTATAATACGAATGTAATCAAAAGAATGAGACTGCACTGACTTTGGGCAGATTACAACTCTAGAAGGAAAAAATAGATGCCTAAGAACTGGATTTGTGACCACTAATATAGGGAGCTTCTAAATGAAGATATTCTCCTTTATCAAGGCATCTCAAGGCTTCTCTGCACCTTGAAGGCTTAGACAGTTACTTAAAGCATGGAGAGATTTTTGTTGTGTTCATCCTTCATTTTTCAAGAGGACCATGACATTAGAGAAGTGATGACATGACTTGCCCTTGACTTTGTTTGGAGTGAGGGAGGACTGTGCAGGTCACCAGCCTCACTTCTTCTCCTGAGTCTTCTGGATCCAATGACCAGATATTCATCAGGATGACTGGAGATGGCCCAGGATGCAATGGGAGACCTTGGCCTTTTAGGAGAGATTTAGCGACTTGCCTAGAGACACACAGCCAAAGTCAATCAGAGGTGTGACTTAAACCCAGACCTTCCTAGTTTTAGGCCAGATCTTTATCCACTTGTCATTGGAGTCATGGGGTATGGTAGGGGTAGGCACAGAAGACATAGTTGAGGAAGACTGAAAAAGTCTTTGTGTAGAGGGAGTTATTAGAGCTAAGCCTCGATCAAAAGCTAGGGATTCTAAGAGGTGGAGATGGGAAAAGGCCAGTATAATACTTGAAGGGAATAAAGACTAACACAGAAGAACAGAAATAGAGTTGCAAAGCTAAGGAGAGAGTATTGCAAATGGCTGTAGCTGGGCAATATTTGGGGAGAAGGAGAAAGATTCTTTGAAATCAAATTGCAGAGATGGTACCAATCTGCATTGCTAGATGGATTTTCCTCATCTAGGATTTATTATACTAATGAGATTCCAGGTCCATTCCCAAGGCTCATGCTTGTCCTGTACAGGAGATTTTCCAGGGATTTAGGAAGTCCTTGAACTGTAGGAATACTTGAAGGCTGAAATTTTGATATACCCATATGGATTGGGAATAGCTTGGATTTGGAGAAGACCTCACTGACCTCTCAGAATGGCAGCTGCCTTAGGGGCTCTGGAGACTCCTAGCTCCTGTCCCCTTTAGGCATACACAATCAGGAGCAGGTGCAGCTAAGGTGCCTTGAAATTATTGTTTAAGATTCAATGGGAGTTGCATATTATTGTGATAGAATATTATTATGGCATAAGAAATTATGAGCAGGATGCTCTCAGGAAAACCTGGAAAGACTTACATGAACTGATGCAAAGTGAAATGAGCAGAACCAGAATACTGTACACCGTAACAGCAATATTATACAATGATCTACTATGAATAATTGAGCTATTCTCAGCAATACAATGTCCTAGGATAAGTCTGAAGAATTCATGACAAAGGCTGCTTTCTCCAGAGAAAGAAATGGTGGAGCCTAAATGCAAATTTAAGGTAGTTTTTCTTTAGCTTTTTTTTTTTTTTTAACTTTTCTTGTTCGTTTATCTTTGTTTTCTTTCATAGCATGCCCTATATGGAAATGTGTTTTGCGTGGCTACATGCCAAATTGCTTGCCTTCTCAATGAAGGGGGTAAGCAAGAGAGGTAGAGAATTTGGAACTCAAAATTTGGAAAAAAGAATGGTAAAATTTTTTTACATGTAATTGGGAAAAATAAAATATTAAATTAAAAAATAAATCAATAAGAAAAGATTGAAAGGAAGTGGAAGGTTGTGACAAAGGGAGGGCTCTAAGCATGGATGTGAAGTCAATTTCCTTCTCTGTGAAATGGAGTTAATATGACTTATTCTGTCTCCATCAAGGAGGATAGCCTAAGGATCCAGTAAGACAATAGAAAAGGGTCATGTTTGCTTTTAGTGCCAGCTCATCCCTTCCATGTGAAACCAAACTCCTTCCCACAGTGTCCTTCCTTCACTTTGCCTAGAACACCCTAATTAGGACCCTGAAGCAGTTTAGCAAATACCCTCCTCTCGAGACAAAACATTCTCTTGATCATTTCTTTATCAAAGTAATTGTAATGTGTCTTCTTTTCCCAGTGGGTGGTAATTTGTTAATAAGACATAATCTTCTTTAATATGTTATTTAGCTAATGTTTTATAGATAACCTAATGCCTCAACAGAAAGAAAATGTATATGTATTCCTCTACAAGGCCCACAAGTAAGTAGGCCACTGGTAGGGATTTTATACTTGGTGGGAGAGGCTGATGATTTTTAATTTTTTAATGAGATAAGACCTCTGTGATCTCTTAAAGGGTATTATAAAGGCAGTCATTAAATCCACCTGTCTAAGCTGCTTTTTTTTCCCTGAGGATAATTTTTTGGTAAAATACTCACATGTGTATAGCTTAAAGTTCATCTTCCTTATTTACCAGCCATGACTAGGTAAATTATTTAAATGTCACGACCTTTAGTTTCTGCATTAATAAAATGGAAACAAAGACAGTAATGGCTAGTATTTCTGTAGGATCTACTATTCGCCAAGTGCTTTACAAATATGGTCTCATTTGGTCCTTACCATGGTACAGGGAGATAGGTACTATTACTGTCACAGTTTTTGCAGTTCAGAAAACTGAGGCAGAAGTTAGACGGCTTGTAAGTGTCGGGAGCTGGATTTGAACTCAGGTCTTTCTAAATCCAGGCCCATTGCTCTATCCACCTATCTCTAGAGGCTTTGTTTCCTCTGTATCAGAGGCTTATTATATGAAATAGTGCATGTAAGGTATTTTATAGACTTTATAACACTATGTAAATGCAGATTAGCATTATTTATTATTTTGTCCTTCATTCTCGAGGATGATGGTGACATTGGGGAAGGTGATGTCATGACTTACAAATGAATTGGATTTAAGTGAGGGAGGGCTGTGCAAGGTCACCAGCCTCACTCTCTCCTCTGGAGCCATCTGGGTCCGGAGGCAAGATAGAGATCAGGACTGGAATTGGTTCCAGATGCAGTGGGACACCTTGGCCTTTTTAAACTAAAGTCTTTCCCAGTTCTCAGTTTATCTGAGGCAACACCCATTCAGTGATTAAGACTTGATAAGAAAAGAGACAAAGAGTGACCTTTTTTACCTAATTAAAAAAAAAATCAATCTGGGAGGGGAAGACCTTCAGGGTTACTGACCAAAACAGAAACAATTTCTATTTACACTCACTCTGAGCCACCAGAACCCAAACCAGGACCAAGTGAGCCTTGGACTGGGATCTATTATTGACCAATCAATGAGAGCCAGAATGATTTGGGTTTAAGGCATGGTTCTTAAAAAAACTCTAGGACTTAAATCCCTATGATATTTTGTGAAGATAGATCAGACATTGATGGTTTACTCTGTGCCAGGCTTTGTACTAAGTGGGATTCAAATTTGTTGCTGTTTTTCAATTGTATCCAACTCTTCATGACCCAATTTGGGGTTTTCTTGGCAAAGATATTGGAGTGCTTTGCCATTTCCTTCTCTAGCTCATTTTACAGATCAGAAAACTGAGGCAGACAGGGTAAAGTGGCTTGCCTAGGGTCACACAGCTAGTGAGTGACTGAGGTCGGATTTGAATTCAGGAAAATGAATCTTTCTGACTCTAGGCCTGGCACTCTACCCACTGTGCAAATACAAAAAGCTCCAAATAAAGGCAAATAAAACAATCTCTTCTCTTAAGAAGATTACATCCCAGTGGGGAAAGACAGCATAAAAAGAGGTGCTGGAAAGTAGGGCAGTGGAAGGGCAGTGCAGGATATGCTGAAGAATTGAAGTGAGAAACTGAATCTGAGCAAGACAAGGTGAAATACTACTAACTAGAGACCAGGGAAATTTCAGAATATCAGGATTTAATTCCTTGTTGTGCTACCATGGGCAAAAATCACTTACATCCTCAGAGTTCTTAGGCAAACTCTCTAAGACTTCAAGCTGCTACTGATCAGGGGCAGCTCTGCATTGATGCAAAACACATCATTACTGAGAGTTCCCAGTGTTAATAAAATTATAAGGCTGGTCTAAAAACAGCAAAAAAGAGGTGACAGTGATTCTTTTTAGGTGTAATTAAGAAAGAGCTATACTATTTACTTACCTACAATCATACAGGATATGACCTTTGGGGGAGAGTTTAGGATTGGGCCAGTATAAAGTCAGCATAACAGAGACTGCTTAGAATAAAGTCACATAAACATCTCTATAGGGTACACTACAAATTTAAATAATTTAATCTCAGTTGGAAGGCAGCTAAGTGGTGTAGTGGATAGAGTGCTGGGCCTGGCGTCAGGAAGACTCATCTTCCTGAGTTTGAATCTAGCCTCAAGACACACTCACTAGCTTTATGACCCTGGGCAAGTCACTTAACCCTGTTTGCCTCAGTTTCCTCATCTGTAAAATGAGTTTGAGAAGGGAATAGCAAGCCACTTCAGTATCTTTACAAAGAAAACCTGAAATGGGATTATGAAGTCAGGAATGACTGAAAATGACTGAAAAAAATCTCAAGTGGAGATTCCTCAAAAGGAATTCCTTTTAGTTTTCAGGATTGACTTTATGTTGCATTGTCTTTGGTGAACTGTTTCAAACTTTTGGTTCTCAACTTCCTGTATACCTTTCACCACTTCCTGGCAGCTGAAGAAGGACCTTACTTCTTGCTTACCTGAGGAAAGAAAAGGCTATCTATCATGAATTTCTTCTCCTCTATTACATGTCTTAAATCCCATCCACACTATCATCCATTCTCTTCTCCTTTGCTCCAATTGTTGATGAGGAGATGGTAATTCTCCTACCAAAGCCGTATCTTCCCTTCATTTTCAGTTTCCTTTAGGAGTCTGATTCTGATTATATCTTCTTACTTTTTCATTTTTGATTCCTCATATATTGGCTTCATTCATTCATTTATTCATTTCATGCTGTGGATAAACATTCCCAGATATCTTTCACCTTACAAAACTTACTTGACCCTGGCTCTGTATATACCTTCTCTTGGTAATCTCACAAACTGTCTTGGATTCACTTACCATATTCATGGAGATAGCTTTTAAATCTATTTATCTGGTTCCAAATTCCTGAGTCCAGTCTTCTGGACATCTCCAATTTAGATGTTCTGTGGGCTCAACATATTTAAATAGAATTTATTATTCCCCTCTTACATATATTCCTCCAGATTTTCTGATTTCTAGAGAATATCTTTATACTTTGAGGCAACTAAAATTCATAATCTTTGTCACATCAAATTATTCCTTCTCCCTCATCCTCCATATCAAATCAGTTGCCAAGTCTTTTGACTTGTACAACATCTCTGCATACATCTATTCATTCACATGATCACCACCCAAGTTCAGGTCCTTCTTATCTCTTGTCTAAGCTATTACAATATCCCTCTAGTTGATCCACCTGCTTCTAGTCTCTCCTCTTCTCAATACAGCCTCCATTCAGCTACTAACAAATTTTATTCCTTCCAGGTCTGGTCATGTAACTTTTCATGAAGTCAAGAACTTTTCATGACTCCCTATTATTGATGTAAATCCTCACTGGAATTGGACTCTGCTTCAGGGTAACAACAGAGATTCTGATGCTTTTCCAGGATCTGATTGGCTGTTAAGATCATAAACTGTGTCAAAACTGCTGATATTGTTCATATAGTGTCCTGGGAGAGAGAAAGTAGAAATGGATGGAAGAGGAAGTCAAAACCCAGAAGTGGAAACTTGGGTCACTTTCATCTTGAGGCCATGTGTATTTCTGGAGAGTCAAATATTTAGAACTTGACTCTCCCCTTCAAAGACTCTGAAAGAAATAACCTTTACTAACCCAGTGACTGCAGTGGGTGAACAATGCAGCTGGTTGTGGTGGGGAGGTGGCAGAGTGAATGACTATGGCTTCCTTACCATTGCTTTGAGCCAGGGAGCCAGGGAGAAGACAGCTGTCGTTAATGGCCATACTCCTTCAGGGTTTATGCTTCACTTCTTTATGAGCAAAAGGAATTGTCAACAAAGCCCTGTTTCTTGTGGCAGCTGGTTGAACCTGGTCATCATCCACCCACAGAAATTCCCATTCCCTCCCCATCCCCGGAGATTTCCATATGTTCTTTTGCCCCCGTTTATTCTAGTGTTAAGTAAAAACGATTAATGGCTGATAACCTTTGTGTGTTTTGTGGGATTATGTGGTAGGCAACATGGTAGACTCATCCAGCAACAGCATGTGGGAAAAATGACAATGGAACCAGTCAGCGAATGGAGCCAGAGCAAGGGCTAAGTAAAAGACATGGAAGAGAGAGATTAGTTATCTAACTAGAGATGCTGTTATTTAGGGACAGTAATCTAGACTTTAGAGAGAAACGTTCTTTTCTTGAAACCCTCGGGGAGACATTCCCTATGGATTCCTTCGTTGGATTCCTTTCTTCTCTATACTTTCCCCCTAGGATTCATTATTACATTGATTAAATACGAACTTTCAGCTTGCCATTTAAAGTCCTCCACAATCTGGCTCTTATTCACCTACCTTTCAGGTTTATTTCATGTTACCTCCCATTTTATGTACCTTTATGTTCTAGAAAAATTATCCAACTAATTATTCCTCTCACATGTCATTTTATCTCCTACCTCCTTGCCTTTGCAGTGACTGTATCCCTAGCCAAGCCTTGAATATTCTCTCTGCTCAATTCCACCTCTTAGAACCCCTACTATCTTCAAGGTTCAACTTGGATGCAGACTCTAAAGGAAAGTCCTTCTCTATCCCCCTAATTCATAATGTTGTTGTTCTCTTTAAATTATCTTGTATTTATTCATTTCTGTACATATTTATATCACTTTTAAAATATGTTTCTTGAAAGCAAGGACCAAATTTATTGCAGCATAGCATAATGCCTGATCACAAATGAAGTTTATTAAATGATTCTTGTACTATCTGAATCGATTGTACATATTATACATACATAACTCTCAGATTAAACATTCAAATTCTTTGGATTTTGTAGTAGAAAAAGCAATCTTTCTGAAATAAGGTAAGGGAACACGAATCTATGTAATTTAATGAACTGTGCAATACAAAGGAATTGGGAGTACTTTCCCTGTGGCCATTTAAGTGAGTATTTCTGTGTGATATATAATACCTAAAACTTGCTTCAACTTTCAAGTTCTATGATTTTGTAAAATGAGGAAAATAAGAGCTCTATCTCACAGGGCTGTCCTTGTGAAAATCAAATGAGTTAACATATGTATATATGGTAGCAAATTTGTTACCTGTAGAGGAATTTAGCCACGATCTACATGACCACTTGTTTCAGAGAGGAAATCTATCCATGAGACTTGGACCAGATGACCTCGTGGGTCGCTTTCTATGATTTTATGATCTGGCTGGTCAAATCCTCTGAGTACCTTAGAGGAGATGTGGTCTTTTAGAACAGGTGTATGATTTGAAAACCCCTAAGATCTGCTCATCAGTATTGCCCTTTTCTTTCCCAGCAGGGCATGGCGACTCTGTGGGATAATTGACCTCATTGTTTCCCCTTATCTTTTTTGATTCTTTCTCTGTTGCTCCTTTACCACCTATTATGTCCTAATCAACATTAGATAGTCAGGTTCAAGGGAGAACTTACTTTTTTTCCAAAACAGATGCAACAGAGGGGCAATTGTTTGATTGATTTTGCTACTTCAGAATGAAATTCCCATAGAATCTCTCTGTGTATGCATGTATATATTTTTATGCAAGGGTTATACTGGAGGCTATGGGGAGTGTTGCAGAGTTTGGATGAATATGCTTGAGAAACAGAGCAAAGTACAAAGACTTCATAAGAAACGGAAGAGCTGAAAGGGAGTTCTTTTGAATGGGGCAAAAGAAGGAGACTAGAGGGTAGAAAATAGATTGGTTTTCAGGGGTCTGGTAGTAAAATGTGCAGCTATAACAGTTTCTGAAGGCAGGCATGGAATTATCTGGGGGTAGCAAACAGGCACAACTATTAGTAAAAAGATCTTTCATATTATACTGTACTTCTACTCAACAAATAAAAAAGCAATTAAATAGAAACACAATGGGGTTAATCTTTAGCATACTGAGTGGGTGGGAATCCCATTACTGTGAATAGATTAACCCACATAAGTCCAATGCATCCACAGGAGACTGTTTGCAAACAGTATGTGATGAACAATACTGATAAAACTAAAATCCTAGAGATGTTTATTCTGTGCATGTTAATGAAGTGTAGCTCTTTTCTTCACATCACTAATTCTATGATGAAATCTTATAGGCAGTCTGGCCAGTATAGTATAATTGGATTTGGTCCAGCTAACTAATCTCTGGTCTTCATTGTAACTTAAAAAAAATAGATTAAAAAATGTATAAGAACCAAAAATATAATCTTCAAGTACATATGATCATGATGGAATATTAAGGAATGAAGAGCTTGATGATTTTAGAAAAAACATGGATAGACTTGCACAAAATAATAAAGAGTGAAATGAGCAAACCAAGAGAATATTGTATATAATAACAGCAGCGTTAGAATTACTTTTGGTGAATAAGTCTTCTTGACTATTATAAGTACCCAAAATAACTACAAAGGATCTATGAAGGAAGATGCTATCTGCATCCAGAGAAAGAACTGATAAATAGAAGCATGTATTGAATGATTTTACATATAAATACCTATATGTGTCTAATAGTTGCTATGGGGGCAGAGGGAAGATAAAAAGAAAGTTACATGATAACTTCATTATATATTTAAAAGGTATTCCTTTTAAAGTATGTAATAGATTTGCAGTTTCATTTGCTATCATCTTTTTTTTCCTATTCTATTCTACATGGAAATGCTTGTTTTATTTCTGGTTATAGACATCTAAAAAAATTCCACCTTAAACTTTTCTGTGAATGATTCTCAAGACCATATTTAAATATCTTTGATAGGATCATCTAAGGCTATACAATAGGAAGAAAGGTTAGGTTGAAAACCCCGAGTACAGAGTGGGAGTGAGGGTGAAAAAGTGATGTCAAAAGAGATTGGGGTTTACTACTAAATTTATCATAATTTATTAAGAAAATTCAGATATGAGTATACAAAACATTCATGTTCTTTTGATTTTGTAGCACAAAAAGCAATCTTTTTGAAATAAGGGTGAGGGAACTTGAAATTATGTAATTTTTAATGAACTATTATGAATGCTTGTAATACTTTTTCTGGGGTATTTAAGTGAGGATATCTGTGTGATATAGGAAACTGAACCACATGACCTCTAAAATTCATTTCAATATTCATGTTCTCTGATTCTTCAAAATGGGGAAAATAATAGTGCCAGAGTTGTTGTGAAGATGAAACGAATTCACATAAATAAAAGGCTTTGCCATCCTGAAAGGCCTATGTAGATACTAGCTATATTTTCTATTCTGGATGTTAATTATCTTTGACATTACTATTCTGGTATAGATGCATACATCCATAACAGCTACAGTAAAGGAAGAAGTTAACCTTGTAAGCAACCATCCATTTTGTCATTGATACCCTATTCCCTGGACCAAGTTATACCATCTCTCTTTCAGATGGCTTTTTGTACACTAAGGGAGAAGCGCTCCATGTAAAGGTAAGGAAGCAAAGATGGCTGTTGGATCAGCCACCAAACAGTAGCATTCAATGTAACTTTAACCCCCATAGGCTAATGGCAAACCACTCCAGTATCTTTGCCAAGAAAATTCCAAATGGGGTCATGAGGAATTGGACATGATTGGAATGACTGAACAAAAACAACAGACTATGTTTAGTGATTGAGGAAGTCTTCTGGACTTCCAAGGCAAAGACCATTAGAATTTCTCTTTGCTCACAAGTATTCTCCTCTTTCATTTTGATGTATTGGAGAGTCTTAACTTGGATTTATAAACTTTTTTGGAGATGTAACAGAAATATGTTGGAGCTAACCCACACTGAGAGTCAATTGTTAAATTTTTGGTATGAACCATTTACACCTTGGAAATTGGTGAATATTGCATGTTAGGGCTTGATTTAGTATTTTACTCATTGTCTAGACCTAAAAAGATGATGGGGAAAATATTAATAATTCAGATTAAATTTAGAAGTGTGTCATTTTTTTGAGAGCCAATTGTTAAATATTTACCAGCATACTTTTAAAACATTTATTCTGCCTGAATTTAAAGTCAGCTGTTTTAATGAGATCAACACCTAGTTTAGAATACTTTCAATGAAGGGAAGTAGGATTGCGTATAAGAGGAGAGGCAAAGGGAGAGGAAATGGTAAAGAGAAAAAGAAGAAAGAAAAGGCAATAAATACGAACATGCTAGACTCTTACTTTTAAAGTTTAAGTTCTTAGTTGCATTAAAAGAAGAAAATAACATATATAGGAGTGACTGGGGAAAACAGGCAAATTACTGCAATATTGGTGGAGCTGTGAATTGGTGTAGTCATTCTGGAAAACAGAAGTGGAATTATGCCCCCAAACTCACTTAAATGTCCATATCCTTTGACCCAGCAATACCATCACTATTAAGCCTAGAATCCAAAGCGATCAAATAAAACTGAAAAGGAGCCAATGAGCGCTGAACTATTTGTTGTAGCTCTTTTCATGGTAGACCCAAACTGAAAACTAAAGGGATTCCCACCAAATTAAGAATGGTTAAAATAATGAAGTTATATGAATCTAATACAATGTTGTGATATAAGAAATGGAAAATGGCCAGTTTCAGAGGAAACTGGGAAGACCTCTATGAAGTGATTCAGAATAAAGTGAATAAATCAAAACAATTTATTCAGTGATAACAGAATTATAAAGAAAAAAAAACTTTGGGAAATCTTAGAACTCAGAATAATGACATGCCATGATTCTTTGGGATCAAAGATTAAATAAGTTACTTACCTTCTGACAGAGCAATAATGAACTCAAAATGAAGAACAAGGCATAATATTTTTGAACATAATCTATAAAGTAATATGTTTTGCTTCACTGTGCATATTTGTTTATGACAGATTTTAAAATTGTTGAATCGAAAAAGAGCTGGGATGGGAAAGAGGTGAAAAATACCTGCTAATTAATTTTAAAATTAATTTTAAAAAATTTTGATGTCAAATGATATGAAATGACAATGAATTATGATATAGACTAGCACTGCCTATCTGAATTATACCAGTTGCCTTGTTTCTGATATGGAGCCTTAGAGAAAGTTACCCATGTACAGTGGACATCAAAGCAATGTGATGAAGAGTTAAAAAGAGCCTAATCTGTACTCCGATTTTTAAAAACTCTCCTGTAACATAGCATTTGGTGATATCTTAGGAAAATAAATTAACTTCAATACATACAAATCACCAGTTTCTTCTGCTCAATCAAAGAGCATTTCTACCTCCATACACTGAATTATTTAACCATCTGATCTCATGAACAAGCTTGGCTATGGAAGCCTGTATTAACTATCACTTCCATGCAACTGGGAACACATTTTTATTTAAGTATATATACTTTACACTAGTGATAATCTGTTATTGGCTCAAAAAAATCTTTACACTATATACTTTACACTAGTGATAATCTGTTATTGGCTCAAAAAAATCTTTAGAGGTAACAAATAAAGATATGGACTTACTACTTCTATGACCTAAGAAGTACATTTCTCAATTTGTTTATCTGTAGAATGGTCACACTAACACAACAACAGAAAATGACTTTTGGGAATATTCAGGGCTCCCCTAAGGATATTTTTATAAACTTCTGATTTATTATTTATTGAAGAAAGACTTTGTATACTTCATTATTAGTAAATTGTTAAATTCTTTACTAATAAACAGGGGGAAAGCAGAGACTTTTTTATTTATTTTTTCCTGCTATGATTTTCTCTCATTGTATTGACATAGTTCAGCTTTCGAATTAGCCCAAATCTTACTTCACATGAAGAGATTTTCATGACAAATTCTTTATATTATGAATTATTTTTTAGAATTGCTAAAATGTAGGCTTCTTTTGTTTACCTGTAGGTTAATCATATTTTATTTGAGTATTTTCTTTTCCTTTATTTAAGTCTAGTCTATGTACCATGAAGCTTATGTTTAAAATACTATAAAATTGTTTTTGAATGTTTTAAAATTAACCATTGAAAGTCAAACTCAATAGTGATGTGAAATAGCTATTATTCAAATTTACAGTTTTATAAACGTATAAGGGAGGATTGCAGTAAGTTTCAAAACTTTTGTTAACGGTGGCCACCTTTCTTACGTGCTACGGGTCTAATTTAGTTTTATTATATAGTTATTCTGGTAAGTAATTTGCTTCACTGCTAGCTGGTAGGAAATCATCATTCTATAATTAATTGCATGTAATTAATGAATTAACAACCACTCATATAATTGATGAATTAATAATTAATTCTATAATTAAACCCTCATGTATTAATTCACAATATTGTTACAAAATAAGTCTCTCATTGTGATGGAGGGTAATAATGTCCATGTATGTACAAGATAGAAACACATGTATGGTAAGTAAAAGATTCAACCAGTCATTTGGCGTTTGATCCAAAATGTGCTGATTTTAGGGTTGGTGAGATTGTCATACTCCCATTTAAAGAATTTGAATGGAACCGGCTATTCATTGACCTTAAAGGGGTCATAGAAGATTGATTTCCCAGAATATCAAAGCTAAAAGGGACCTCTGAGAAGATCAGATCAACTTCCTCATTTTGCAGATGAGAAAACTGACATCCTAAAACACTGATTCATGTCTGGTCCCACAGTAAGAGATAGAGAAGGGATTGGAACCCATGTCTCTCTGCTGTAGTTCTAGCAATCTTTCTGTTATACACAGACCTCTAATTCAGTTCAGTTTTCTCCTCTTGAAAATACTCCATTCTAATTTGTAAGACCTGGGTGCTGACACTGGTACTTACCTTACTTTCTGTAACACCTCCACTTCATGAAATTGACCTCTATCTTCTAGTCAAATGACTCTAGATTCCAGCTAAATTGGCTAATCTACTATTCCTTATAACATAACAGACTATCTCTCATCTCTGTATTTTGTACAGGTTGTTCCTTATACCTAGAACACAATTTTTTTACTTTCACTTTTGCAGAATCTCTAGCTTCCTTTGAGGTTTGTTTTATGTCCCTACTAAATGAAGCTTATTCCAATTCTCTCATTTGCTAGGATTATGAGTTCTCTCTACTCTGCATCTAGTATTCTTCCTGGTTTCACCTCCACTGAAGAAAGTGCACCCCAAGGAAAAACTCATCACCTCCTCACCACGCTTCTACCTCCTCTTCTGCTGGAGGACAGAGTACCAAACTCCTCCCAAGACTTTCCTTTACAGAAAATAGGAATTGGGCTTTCAGTTCACTTTACTCTTTATCTGCTGCTTTGCTTGATTTCCGCTCCACTGAACAAGATACTCCCTGGTGTTTGCTCCCCTTCCACCCCAACTTTTCCTGCATCCTTTAGTGGATGGTCTCTTTCTACTAAATTGCAAGCCCTTTGACGGTAGTAACTGTCTTCCTTTTCTTCATTTGTATCCCCAGCATTTAGCACAGTGCTTGGCCTATATTTAGGTGTTTAATAAATACTTCTTGAATTGAATTGAATTGGATTGAACTGCTAGTCCTTCCCTTTGTGAATTAGTTTGCAGTCGTCCTTTTTTTCATGTTGCTTTGTTCTAGTAAGTTTCTGGAGGGAAAGGACCACTTATTTTTGTCTTTGTATATCCAGTTCCTAGCAAGGTGCGGGGCAAATATCATCATCACTTTTTGAATAGATAAAGAAACTAGGGTATACTTTATAGACATATACATGAAAGAGAATTACTTTCTGTATGGCAATAAAGTACCATTCATGGAGGGAATTAAAGCATGGCAAAGGGGAAAGAGCATTGGTTCTGGTATCAAAGGGTCTGCCTTGATGTTTTCTCTGTGACCTTGGGCAGTCAACTTCTCTGGGTTTCAATATTTTCATCCTTAAAATAAGGGGATTTTACCAAATGGTCTATGAAATCTCTGTCTCTCTTTCGTCTTATAATGTTTTTAATAGGAATGGGTCAAAAACTTTTTCTGAATTTTTTTTTTTACCATTTTTATTTAAAGTTTTGAGTTCCAAATTTTATCTTTCTCTCCTTTCCTCCCCTCTGAATTCCCTGAGATGCTAAGCAATCAGATATAGGTTATACATGTGCAATTATGTAAAACATTTCCATATTAGTCATTATGTACAAGAAGACTCGAATAAAAGAATGAAAATGAAAATATCAAGTCTCTTCTCACTCTAGGTCATTGAGATATAATGCATATAATTATGCAGCATACATGTATATGTAATACACTAATGAATTTTTAAAATTCTTTTAAATTATAGTGATTAGTTACAATTGACCAAAGAAAGTGACATAATGCATATACTGATGAGATATTATATATATGTATATATGCACTTTGAGTACTTTCCTGAACAATGAAACATGTTTACATTATATTATATTATGTCATATTATGTCAAATCATATCATATTAATGTGTATAGAATATTTCTCCAACTTTTCTTTCCTTGGAATTCTGGAATGTCTCACTAGCAAGCAAAAAATGAGGAAAGTCTTTACCTATACTCTTTGTGTATATTTAAATAATGAATAAATAAACCATGACAATGGGGAAGTATAAATGTGAATTTTCCATGAAATTAACCATCTTGAAAAGGTCAAATGATTGTCAAAAGTTATGTTTCACAAAGGCTTGTACCTGTATCCTTCAAGTTTTGCAGGATTCAAATCCACAGTGGAATGGGATGCATCTTGATGCACTGGATAAATGATAATTTATCCAAGTTAATTTTCTACTATGACCCTCTTTGAATATGATAAAAAGATCTTAGTGAAAAGTTCTGAATCTGCAGTTTTACCCTAAACATTTCATATAACTTTGTCTTTATTAAAGGTGTATCAGAGAATAATCTCGGAATGAATACTGGATATATCTTTATCATTTGTTTTGCACGCTGCTTAAAATAAATGCTGTGGCAATGATTTCTAATAATACCCATAATTAATGGTGCTTATAGCATATAGATCAATGCACGGTGATCAAAGGAAGTGACATCTCTTCTTTTATCTCAGTAGTTCAATATTCCATGTTCATCTCTTCAGTAATTGGGTTTTTTTTTTTGCTAAACTAGTAAGAAGTTGAGTGATTTTGATCAAACTTGTTATGCTCCTCAGGAGTATCAAAATATGATTTTCATTTGGTGATCAGGTCACTACAGCACAAGATGGTCTGATGATTGTTTTCAAATATAGTATCTTCTATAGTTCGTAAAGGTTTAGGGTGAATTTAGGATGTGCATAGAAATTACAGAGATAATTGTCTTCTGGAAATATATCAATGGTATATTGGCAAGTCCTTGGTTTGATACTTGGATTTGTGACTGAGAGACAGAATTAGAAACAGATACAGGGAGACAGACAGATAGAGATAAAGAGATAGAGTCGAGAGACAGAAATCAGAAGACAGATAAAAGTTTTGTCTTGCTCAAAGTAAGAATTTCACTAACTCTTACTTTTGGGCAATACTTTGTTTGATTGGCGATTCATCTATACAATAGTGTAGACAGAATGACCAACATCTCCAGATTTTTGTTGTCACTTTTGTAGATATCAACCATAGCTAATCAGCTGAATTGAAAGTTCCAATGAGTACATATTGGTATGGCTCAGTTGCTAGGCATGCCCAAGTCATAAAAATAGAAAAGGAACCAAATGGGACAAAGGATTTGTCTGGTGTTCCTATCAATGCTACAGATTCTTTTACCATGAGCTTTGTAGTAGCTTTATAACAGGTCTTCCCATTCCCTTTTTCTCTCACAATCTATCCTTTGTGCCACTACTTCCACTTTGCTCCCTCTGCTGAGCACTCAGGTGCCAAGACCCCATGGGGTATTCCTCCAACAGGAATTTCCTCCCTCCTTGCTTCCCTTAGCCCCTCATTCTATCAGGGCTTGTGAGGATTTCACAGGGAAGCCAGTTGGAATGGGTGACATGTCTACTTATACCACTGAGATAAGATGGGAGTTACCCATTCTGATCGTTTTGGTGAGTTGGAACAGCATCAGATCTTATTATTTGCCTTGCTGCTGTGCCTTCCCATTCCTTTGAGTCTGTCATCTTATCTACTGGTGCACCCTAAGGATTCCTGGGCTTTTCTATCAATCCTGTAGCTGATGGCTCTTTCATGTTTTTTTGCTGTTCAGTCATTTATTCAGTTGTGTATGACTCTTTGTAACCCCACGTGGACTTTGCTTGGCAGATATTGGAAAGGCTGGTCATTCCTTTCTCCAGGTCATTTTACAGATGAGGAATCTGAGGCAAACAGGGTTAAGTGACTTGACCAGGATCACATCGTTATTAATTGTCTGAGAACAAGTTTGAACTCAGGAGTATGAGTCTTCTTGACTCCAATTCCAGCACTCTATCCACTTAAGTGCTTAATAATTACTTTATTCATGCATTCATTCTAAAATCTCTACCAGCTCTAAAACTATGATTCTATGAATCCTTTTTAATTACTTTTTTTTTAGCTTTTTTATCTCCCTAAATTAGAAGGTGAACTCCTTGAAAATAACAACCAGCTCTTACTATTCCTGTTTGTATTTTCAGCAATTAACACAATTCTTGGCACATGTTAAGAGGTTAATAAATACTTTTCATTTATTCATTTATTGACCATTAGGATTATTTTCTGCCAAATTAATGAGTCATGTACTTCATTTGTCTAAAAATCTTAAGTCCCTCCCTCTTGCCTGTTGGGTAAAGTTCATACCCTTTTGTGTAACATTTCACCGCCATCTCCATCAAGTGTTATTTTTCATCATCCAATCTTATCTCACATACTGTATCCTTCAGCCAAACTGGACTATACTCATCCTTGAATGCACCCAAACTCTCTTTTGCTTACACTTTTCCCTATACTTGCATTGTCTTTCTTTCCCCTCTTTGCCCATTGAATTCCTACCCATCCTTTAAGGCCCAAATCAATGGCTACCTCCTTTTGGAAGCTTCTTCTGATTCTCTATACTAGAAATGATTGACTCCTTAGGACTTTACATATGTTTATTTATCTTTACCATTTACCAAGTGCTTACAAATAGGAGCTATGTATGTATCTTTTCTCCCAGGAGACTGTAACCTCCACAAAGGTAGAAATTATTTTATCCAGAGGCGTGTTGGTAAATATTTGAGAAGGGGGAGATATATGCACCATACACTTTTAAGTTTAATCTATAATTTTAACACTCTCTTAAGTCTAGAGAGTCAGTAGAACAGCAAGGTCTTATTTGTAGCCTTTGACAATTTCCAAAGTGTTAATGATCACACTGAAAATTTAACATATGCAGGTCCTAGTTGGCTTCAGCATATACCTGATTTTATCTCAACTTTTCATCTCTTTGACAGCTAATACACTTTCCTTCACACAGTGGACTTATTTTTGAGTCAAACTGAATATGCTGTTGTATTTAAATAAAAAATTAAAAAGATTTTCTAACATCCAAATCACAATTTTCATAGGGCACAGCTGGATGAAATTACATGTATTGTGGAAACCATGCTGACCTTGGAGTAAGGATTGGTTTGTGTTCAAATCCTGCATTTAACCTTTACTAGGATTGTGACCATGGGTAAATTCTTGAGCCTCAATTACTTCATGTGTTAAATGGGGCTACATTTCTACTGTATCTATTTGTGTAAAATGTTGAATAAAATCTAAAGGGCCATATAAATGTCAGCTATATTGTTTATTTAGTTTATTTTGGGGAAAACTTCTAGAATTTAAATAGTACACAACTTGCTAAATAAAGCCAGAGAAATAATTATTTCCTTTAAAAATCTGCATTTCTTAACTTCATGAGTAAGATCCTTTAACTGAACCAGTAAGTGAATGGAGGGGCCTCTTTAGGCTCACAGACAATTTAAGGGGATCTGGTAAGTACTAATTTGAGTTAGGAATCTATTCCTGAAGAACAGAGCTCATAATGATGCCTTCAGCTCTTTCGGATAAACTTTCTTATGACATGACTTTCTTTCATCAAGAAACTCCTAGGACTGCTATAGGTGGAAATGACCTTTTTTCCCCTCTATAATTTAACTGTAACATCAACATTATGAGAATAAACAATTTTGAGAGCTTTTACTGATGAAAAATGAACTGAGAGAACAAGATGTACAATAACAGTTAAAGACAAATATCTTTGAAGGCTGCAAGAACTACAGTCAGTGTGATTCATATTCGTGATTCCAGAGAACTGGCAATGGAACATGCCATCCATGACAAGAGGTGACAGTTTAGGGTACAAAACAATTAGGCAACAAAAAAGTGACATATACACATACCTACATTCACACATACATGTATATATGCATATATGCATAGAGGCAGATTGATGGCTCAGTGGATAGAGCACTGGACCTGGAGTCAGGAAACCTGATTTCAAATTTAGCCCCAGACACTCACTAACTATGTGACCCTGGGCAAGTCACTTAACTTCTGCTTGTCTTAATCCACTGGAGAAGGAAATGGCAAACCACTCCAGTATCTTTGCCAAGAAAACCTCATGCAGAGTTACAGAGTTGGACATAACCGAACCATAACAACATACTTATGTGTGTATATGTGTGTGTATACATACACACACACACACACACACACACACAACTGTTAAGGAAATTTGATCTGCCTGACTATATACTTACTACAAGAAATTTGCTTTTCATCTCTTTTTTTAAAGGGTGGGGGACAGGAGGAAGAGAAAATAGATTTGTTTTTTAATAGAGAGATGAGGTGATGCTATAGATGTAAAATATTGCATGAATTTTCAGGTAGGCTCACTGTATTTTTAGTTTTACTTAGTTGTTTTCCCTTGTTACAAGAGGCTCCTCACAGAGAGTAATCTATAAATGTTTGTAATATAAAAAGAAAATATATTAATTAAATGAAAAATGAAATGATCACATGGTTCATTGTTCTTTTCATACTCAAAGAAACCTCCTTGATTTGCCAGTAAGATAAAAAAATGAAACCTTTATATATCAGCAGGGCTTTTTATGGAAAGAGCTAAAAAATAAATCTATTAGAAATGATTTGGTCACTTCAGAAATCAAATGGAAGTGATTTCCTTTCTGATTTCTTCCTTTGGTGCTAGATATATGTGTATGGCATAAGACGTTAGAAGAAGTAACTTGTTCTTCATAGGTTAATGAAAAGCTAGAAGACTAACTCCTTTTTAGTTTCCCAACCTAGAATATCTGAAGGGCAGGAAGAGTGTCTCCTGAAACATTTCATGATGAAAAGAAGGGCTAGCAATGGAATAAGATATGATTCTGGCTTTTGCTGAACTTTTTAATTTGCTAACGCAGAAAACTCAAGTAGGCCTTGTGTAATCAATTTTTTCAAAATTCATTATCTAGGTAATAATGGATCCATCCCTTAAAAAGCCATAGGGAGCTAGCACAATTACATTGTTTGTTAAAAGAGTTGAACCAAGAGATAACAGCAAAAATGACACATTAAAATGAAAACTAGTCACAGTACCATGGTTATATACTTTACTACTGACTCTGGAGAAGTCAGTTTCAGATTATAGGTTCAATGTGTCATGTAGGAAGCCATTAGCAGAGGTGCCCTGGTTTAAATGCGATGCTGTAACTAAAGGGAATACATTTAATCTGGCTTCCTCTCTGCTCTATTGAAATTTCATTGTCAGAGGCCACTCGTGACTTCCTAAGTGTCAGAATGAATAGTCCTTCCTCAGTCCTTGCTTTCCTTGATCTCTTTTGCAGTATTTGGCATCACTTAACTAGCCTCTTCTTAATAATCTCTTCCGTGATAGTTTACTAATCCTGTTTGTCCTTTTAACTCTCTGATTTCTTTCTTGTTTATTTCCAGAGTTCTTCTCCTTTATTCTCAAGCTCTAATTCTTGGCTCTCTAATCTTCTCTCTGAGATAGCTATCCCCCAAACTTTAAATAGCATCACTATATTATTGATTTTCAAATTGGTACTTCTCTCTCTTGAGTTTTATTTCCATATTTCTGACTATCTAATGGAGATTCCTATTTTGATGATCTAGTACTCATCTCAAATTCAACTTCACACATTTTATTCTCCTATAGCAGCTTTTCCTCTTTATGTTCTGAATTTCTGCTAATAGCATAACTTTTCCTGAGTGATTCCATTTTCATGTGATGATAAGTCCATAGATCCAGAGTTGAAAAAGGACTCAGAGAGTCTATTGCAACTCTTTCATGTTACCGATGAGTAAATTGAGGGTCACGGTGGTTAAGTGGCTTGCTCAACATTGAATGGATGTTATCCATGAACCAGGATTCAAACCCAGGTGGTTTGACTAGCAATCTTTCCACAGGAACATACTGCCTCCAGACCCCATTGTCATCAGTCATCTCTCTTTCCCTTACCCATCCATTAACCATTTGGTGCCAAGAGTTGTCAATGCCTCCTTTTCAGTTCCTTTTCATCTTTCCATTACCACTGTCTATTACCACTGTCCATCATTCTAGCCCAGGCCCCTTTCACTTTACACCTGAATTCCCATTGCAATAACCTTCTCCCTGAAACAAAAACCCATCTTTTTAAAGCCTTCCTGTATTATATTACTATCATATAGAACTTTATATGTCCGAAGAATTGAAATGGAGGGTTCCCTGAACAGTAATGCAGAGACAAATGTTGACTATGTGTAGGTTAAAGCATGTTACAAACAAAGAATTATAAAGTAAAAACTAAGAATGACGGAAGAATTATGAGTGAGAAAAAGAACACAGACTGATTTGCTAATCTAATAACTTCTTCCTTTTTTCTATTTATTTCTGTGACTAGATTATCATTCATTTGCAGTATTTGTCCAAGCTACACATGCACACAGATGAACTACATAGGTCTCTCCATCTAATCCTAATATATTTGTTAATTTTTCTAGCTTTAACTTCCATTATCACTCCACATGAAATTCTATTATTTGTTAAAATTATCCACAATAGTATAAACAATGGACATTAAAAATCTAATTAATATTTCTTGTGTGTTAACTTTTGCCCATGGAGGGAACTGAAATGAAATAGAGTCCAATACATGAATTAAATGCATTTGTTGTCTGAGAAAAGTCTCATAGGCTAGAGAAGCTACTATAAAGGAGTAGAGAGGTAGAGAGAGTTCTTCAGGCACTCAAAGAGGGGAGGAAAGGATGAAATAATATAGTTTCTAGAGGTTTTTGAAGGGGTTTAAGGGAGAAGACATTTGTAGATATGATAAACCAGGGAGTAAAATGTTTGAAAAGTTCTGAGTCTGCAGTTATTACTCAAGGCCACCTCAAGCCATTTAAGGCTGATCTGGCCTCTGCTGTCATCTCCAACTTCACCCAGAGTTCTCTTCGCAAAGGATCACTGGTATGTCATACAGCTCTGAGCAGCAGAAATTCTTCTAATTGACCGGTGTTTGTGCAATTCCATTGTCCTGCTCCTCTGTGAAGAAGGGAAATTCTTATATATAGTATAGTCATTACAAACTATACCGACATTACAGAGCTCATGTCCACAAGAGTTAGGCCAAACTACCCATTGGAAAATAAAATACCCAATCAACTACAAAGTTTATCTATGCTATTCTAAATAACTAACTTGAACTTTTTCTTCTCCACTGAGTTGATTGATTAAAGAATTAAACTAAATACATTTGATCCATTAAATTAAATTATACTCTTAACAAATACTTATTAACCATCTCTATGCACTAGATGTTGGCAGAAGACAGAGAGATGAATAATATGTGGTTATTGTCCTCATATACATGGTCTATGAAGAAAAAAAGGAAAAAGAAATGAATAAACCTTAATGATTGCAAAAACAAAAAGATTTATTGAGTATTTACTTTGACTTAAACCTGTATAAAGTGCTGGGGATACAAATACAAAAGTCAGAGAGTCCTTGTTCTCAAGAAACTTATATTCTAATAAGGGAGACAATGCATAAGGTATAGGGAGCAGGGAGAGATATTTTGCTTTGGAAAGTTATATATATATATGCAATATGTGTGTATATGTGTGTATGTGTATATGTATATGAGTAAGGTGGAACAGTGATTTGGACTGGAGTTCAGGCCTAAAGTCAGAAAGATCTGAGTTTAAATTGACCCTCAGACCAACTGGACCCCCATGTGACCTTGGGCAAATCCCTTAAACTCTACCTTAGTTTTCTCAGCTTATAAAATGGGGATTAATAATAACACCTACTTCCAAGGGTTTATTGTAATCAAATGAGATAATATTTGTAAAATACTTAGTATGGTGCCTGACACAGACTTAGTTATATGTTTATGTCTATACACACATAAGTATCAGTGGTGTGCTTATATTTACTTAACAACTGGCTTTCTGAAAAAAATGCATGCAGACTATAGTTCTAAGTACAATTAAGTATAATCAATAAGTAGATTAATATGCTAATTACTATATGTATAATCTAATTAAATTTTAAGCATAAATGACATTTTCTCCACTCCTTTCTCTTATCTAGATAATTAACAAAATAATAAATAACATCCTGGTTTATGGCTTGCAGATTTCTAAGGTGTATGGGCTTATGCTGAAAATTTAACAATCGGCTCTCTGTAGCCAGCTGAAGCCGACTCCAATACATTTATATTATATTAAATGACTCCCCTAATTCTTCCTCAAATTGGCAGGTTGGTCCAGAAGGGTAGTGGGAGGGACTGTACTCCTTAAATAAGTACTGAGTCAGGCACAGAAAAGAAGTGTCTATAGTTATGCAATCCATTCCAATGAAGAAAACTAAGCAAGCTGATACTAAAGTGACTGATCAAAGATAATTTAAGAATATACTCTTCTCAGAGGGAAAAAAGTTCCATTAAAAAAGAGATCACGCAGCTTGCCTTGGCAATGTGTTGTAGTGTCTCTAACTCATCCCAGCTCCCAAATCCCTCCTAATCTCTAATTTAAATAGCTGGTAGAAACAAAGACTAGGGTTTCCAACTATATCTTCAAAATTTTAAAACTCCTCACTAATCTTTATTTCTGGTTACTCTGATTTCTGTAGTCTCTTAGCCCTAGTTCCCAGTTCTTTAATCACTTTCAATGGACCCCTCTGCCGAGATCTACTAGTTCTACGCAGTTTACTTAACATGCAACAGGGCTCCAAATTAGACCTTTAATTACATCTTAAAAAGTTGCATAACCTCATGGATTACCTCCCAGGACTTCCCTTGCTTTCTAAAGTACAGCCCTGTATTGCTTTTAACTAGGGGTCTATCATGACCCTAGGGCTGGTTATTTGTGATTGTGTATGACTCCACCTCATTAAAGTAATAAACTAATGGGCTTTTACACCATTTTAGAAATACTCCAACCTTAGCCTTTTCTGAGCCTAGTGCTCCCAAAGCACAAAGTAAGGCTGAAAATAGATTCCCCATACCAATAAATGACAAGAGTGAATTTGAACAGTCTTTCTTTCCCTTCCGCTGAGACTGTAAGGTCAGTTGGGTTTATTTATCCTTTCACTACATGAAGATGCTACTTGAGAGATTTCTTATTTAATTAGTGTCTAAAGTAAGAAAGACTTTTTTTTCAACAACTGTAGTTTTTTGATCTGTTTATAGATGACTCTCTCACACACACATGCACACATATGCACACACGCACACACATGCACACACGCACACACACACACACACACACACACTTTCTCTTTCTTTTGTTATTTCCTGACTGTCCTTCATACCCATCCTTCAAATAAAGCAGTCAAGGAATTTTTAAGGTTAAAACCTTCTACTTCTTTAATCGGAATAATCTGAGAAGGAAGCATGACTTTGAAAAGAAGGTACAAATTATTGCCTGGGAGTTCTTTGTTAAACTGTCTTGAGGGGTTCAGCTCTTGTCTTTTAATGATCACAGGCTATTGTTAGCTTTGCCAGATACATAGTCTGCTCTGAAAGGTCTAAACATTTTGATCAAGAAACAGAAATAAAAGACATACATAATAGGGAACACATACACTTCGGTCTTTCTGTCCTAAAGATGTACTTAAAGCCACTTATATATAAAAGTATTCTAAAGAAATATTTTGAATAGTTGAATAGGGAGTTTGAGGCTGTAAATTTTGGTTTCAAGTCATATACTGGTTGTAGATTTCTTACCAATACACATGCTAAGGAATAGAACTCAAGGACAAGACTTGTGAATTCAATAGTATGGAGAGAAAACTTCTTCTACCAATACAGGTTAGCATATTTTCTGCAACTTTATAGATTTAGAGAGCTGCCCACAACACTGAGAAGTTAAGTAATTTGCCTAAGGTCATATAACCAAGAAATACATGCCACATGCAGGACTTGAACACAGGACTTCTAGGCTAGCTTTCTACCATGATGCCAAGTTGCCTCTCTTTGAGGAAGAGACACATGCTTTTTTCTTTTCTTCCTCTTCTTTTCTTCATCTTTTAAAAATATATAATATTTTATTTCCCCCATTACATGTTAAGACAATTTTTTAACATTTTAAAAAAAGTTTTGAGTTTTAAATTCTATCGCTTCCTTCCTCCCTTCTTCACTCCCTGAGACGCTAAGCAATTTCATATATTTTATACATGAGACACATGCTTTTCCAATAGCTTCCTCATAGGTTGGTTGGATTTTTAATTTGTGTTATCTGAGTCTGGGAGAATTGAATAACTAGCTACTGGATCTTGGGCCAATCTCTTAACCTTAAAATTTCTTTATTTTTTGTTTGGTTTGCTTTGTTTGGAATGGCATTGTATTGGTTGAGATCAATTTGCAAAAGGAGGCAGTTGGTGGAGATGACCTCTAAGGCTTCTATCAACTCAAATGTCTACAATTTTTTGAATGAGTGGGCCAATCACAGACTATCCCAGAATTACAGGATGTTAGAGCTGAAAAAAACCTTTGAAGACATCCAGGCCAATCTCTTAATTTTACAAAGGAGGAAACTGAGGGAGAGATTAGAGTAGCTCATTCAAGGTCATATACTCTTTCTTGGTGCAACTGCAATATATTGTGGTTCTCTTGCAGAATTTAAATAGTAAAGCTAGAGTATAATAAATATGCAGTAGAAAATAGAAGGATGGCTTTGTTTCAGAATAAGGGAACAGCTGGGTGAAATTATGGAGAGATTTTGCACACAACTAGATTTGAATTCTGCTTCAATTGTTAATCACGTCTATTGATTCTGGATGTATTCTAATATATTAAAAACTAACTTCTAACCATCATCTGTGTTTGAACTTTCTCTTCTTCATTTTAAAGACCACTATTAAAGCTTGGCTGACTGACATCACTATATAGTTCCCACATCATATAGCAATATTTGCAATTATAATACTTTTTAGAGAAAAATTGCTATCTAAATCTGTGTAATTTAAGAATCAGTAAGTTAATGTTGTAAAACACGTTGCAAGTAGGAATATTTTTAGAAGGCAACACAAAGGACAATTTTAATAGGTGGCAAACTATGTTTTTGGTCAACTTTTTCAACTTACCCATGTCATATTTGCCCCATTTTCCTTAATGTAAAAACAATGTTTAGCATGAGAAAGTGACAAGGAGGATAGAGAGCTGACTTTAATGGATTAAACATTATAACTCTAATTAGGAAGGTAGGAAAAGTGGAGTTGAGATGGCTATGCACACTAGAAGGGCCCTGTGTATAACTAGGTATAACATTTTTGTGTTTACATGAAACAAGTCTGTGAAATTTGTGTCCCGCAGATATAAGTTCCTGCCTTTTGTCCCGCTATATTAAAAGGTGGTTTCTATTTCACTGATAAAGATGGAGAAGGAAGGAAACTCCAAACCAGATATGACTGGTGCACGAGGGAACAGCAATGGATTAATTTCTTTGTTGTCTTTTATTTTCCTACCTCCAAAAGTAAATAATCAACAAGGTGTTAAAATATACACATGTGGTAAAATTTAATTTTTGACTATGCATTCTTAAGTGAGAAACGCTGGGAAAATTGCAATAAATTTACCTCTGGTGAATTTGGTTTCTGTCGTATTTATCTTCTGATTACTGTCCTTCAGCATGGGGACCACAACAATCAATGACACTGTTATCTGACTCAAACATGTGGATAGTTCAGTGAATGACTTTAATTACTTTCTCATCAAAGCCATATTGGACAGTTTCAGAAATCCCTTCTTTACCTTCTAGGACATCTTAAAGGACAAATGATTCCCACCCTCACCACTCCACCTTCACATTGTATTCATCAGCGATGGCAGGAAATCATTCAGTTTGGTCAACTGAATCAAGTTCTTGAGAACTGTGGCTGCAAGCCTAGCATAGTGATGCCTGTATATCTACCTTAATGATAAGAGTCCTGACTGAACAAGTCTTCTGCATCCTTAACTGCTTGGAGCAGTTTTGAGACCAGATGTGAGGACAGCCTCCATCTCCTTATCCTAAATTAGATAGCTGAAGTGAGGGTACTTAATCAGCGTTGGATCTAATTATTCCAAAAATTTCCTACCAGATGGATACAAATATTGAAAGAAATGTCATTAGTGCCTCTGCTACAGCGCAGCACAGTAGAGGGGACAGTGCTCTAGGAATTCACAGAATTCATTATTTACAGCTGCAAGGGAGATTGGAGGATATCAACTTATTTTATAGATGAGGAAACTGAGGCACAGAGAAGTTAGGCAATTTGCCCAAGGTCACATAGCTAGTAAGTATATGAGGCAGGCTTTGAACTTAGGTCTGCCTGACTCCGTGTCCATTGATCTATCCACTGTATAACTTGCCCATTATGACTCCACAGAATTTGAGAGTTAAAAAGGGCATTAGAGACCTCCTAGTCCAACCCATAAAAGGAATCCTCCCTGTCACATACTGGTAAGTGCTTATCTAGCCTCTGGTTGAACGCAGGAGAGAGAACCCATAACCTCTTGAGGCAGTCTGTTTTATTTTTGGACATTTGTAAATGTTGGGAAGTTTTTACTGATATCAAGTCTAAATCTGCCATTGTGCACCTTGAATCCATTGTATCTAGTTCTGCTTTTTGAGGTCAAATAGAGCAAGTCTGATCTCCCTCAACATGGCAGATCTCCAAATAGTGGCAGACACTATCACGGCCTCTTAAGTGTGTTATTATCTAGACTAAATATGCCTAGTTTCCCATCACTTCATCCTGATCTGATTGGGCTGGCCTTGCTTATCCATTTATGACAGCTATATATAATTCATTTCTTGCCTTATATAACCTTTCACAAGACGCATTTACTCCTTCACAGTTGTCACTTTTCAAGTGACCAAAGTGGTATAGAGAAGAAGAAACATTTTGGGCATCAGAGACAAGTCACTGACCTAATTCACCTCTCCGTTTCATCCTTGGGCTAAACTAGAGAATCCAGCTTAGTTTTTTTAAACACTTCATGACATCTTTTACTTCCCTTTGACCATGTAGACTCAGGCTCCATGACCAATGTATGACTAATAAAGCTGATTTATTTATTTCCTAGACTTCCTTCTTATAAGCAGATAGGATTAAATTAGGTGTGATGTTTGTGGCAAGAGATTTTGGTGCACCATTCCTTAGTGGGCCAAAAAGATAATCCATGTAAAGCACTTTGTAAAATTTAAAGCTCTCTATAAATATCAGATTTCATTCAAATGAGCTATATTCTGCTCTGTTTTGCAAATTTTATGCAGGCACAGCTGGTCATATTTGCCTTCGTTTATGTGCCTTTGGATTCTTTCTCCACCTTTTTCTCCTCTTCCCTCTTCTTCTTGCTCATTTTGGTTCCTGTTTTTTCTCGTTCTTCTTATTGTTTTTCTTGTTATTTTCTTCTTCTAATCCTTCTTTTCTCCTTTCTCATCCCCTTCCTCTTCATCTTCCTCCTTTCCTTCCTCCTCCTCCTGCTCTTGCACCTGTTGTCAAGATGATGACATACAGTTGACCCATCTGTATGTATGTCTTGGATGTTGCAACTGGCCACTGTTATTAGCTCAGAGGTTAATAGGAGGGTGAAGGAAGTTGAGCAGCACTTTAATCAACTCAAGCTGCTCTCTGAAACCCAAACTCATCTTTTAAAAATGAACATCCATATCATATCACAGAACATGAAGAATTAAAATTCGAGTCATTCAAATGACAATGAAATGATACATCATTTGAAGTGATATGTAACTGGAATAAATAAATTGCAGCTTGATATCAATGCATGTATAAGAAGCAACATAGAAGACATCATCAAAGGAAGATGACTAGAGAAGGAAGTGGATCAACTATATGGTAAGAATGATAGATGAGAGATGAATAGCCAGGATTTTTCATGGATATCTTCATAAGGATAAGAGACTTGGAGAGTGATCCCAAATAGGTTAGATGGATACCTTACATATGATTTAGGGAAAGTCAAGGACATCAGAGGATGAGATGATGTGGATATATTGTGAACTGTCTCATGGATGGAAGATCCATGTTCACCCCATTAGGGAGACCACAAATCTACTGAATCACTAAATTGTAAATACATATACACATGTATACACATATTATATAGTACTTTGAAAACTGTAGTGATATATAAATATGAGTTGTAATTATATATGTAGTTATAGTGACTGTCCCCAAAGTCTTTATGAATAGGGACCAGACCTGTGATTTCACTGGGATAGGGAAGCACCAGATGAGAAAACTCCTTATACCAGTTCATGTTGATATCTTCTCTACAGCCATATATTATATATAAATAAGTGTATATTTTTCATAATATAAATGATAGCTTTAATTTTTTTAGTGTTCATAGTTGATATCATTGATATGTATGTATAGGTATATTATATATATATATATAGTAAATTTATTGTGTATACATATGTATACACATAATAAACTTTTGAGGCATACAGTATGGGAATTATTCTTTTCATTTTTAAACTCAGAAAAGGGTGTGTGTGAATAAATTGCTAATGGTTACATACCTCCACATGGTAGAACCAGTACATAGACCTAGGCTAAATCTAGGACACTTTCTACCATACCTCCTTACAACACTCCATGCTACTGCAGTGACAGAGAGGGAAATATGTATTCTCTTGAGGGTAGAGGAGAGGGGTTAAGGCAACCAAGGAAAGCACTGGGGGGAGCTGTATGTTTGGATTCTTTGTAAGTTGATAAAATACTTTGCATATAGTGTGTACTAGGTGTTGCCAACTGGCTGGTAGAGAATGAAAATCAAATATGACTCATTGCTTCTCAAACACAATCCAAGGACTGAAGAATCCTCTATAAATCTCATTTTTCCAAATGCTATATAGACAGATCTTTTTTCCTAACTTTTTTTTGGGGGTGGTGCCGGTTGTTATTCCTTTGAGGCCATTAGAATCTGCTGTGATGTCTCTGCATTGCTTCTAAATTTTATTATCTGGCTGGGCTTTCTCAAATGGGAGGGTCTTCATTAAAGGAAGTAGCTTACATTGGCTAGCAGGATCCTATGGGGCAGTCCTTTGTAGATGAAGATTTTCAATCCAGCTTTGGCCTAAGGGATCTGAACTCTTGTTGTCATTTGAAATTTCTAGCTGTGCAACATTGGCAGCCTAGTTGGAGGAACATCTTTTTAATATATCCAAGCTGAAAAAAGTAATTCTGACGGCTGATGGACAGCAACATGTTCAGGGAGAGAGTAGGAAAGTTTAAGCTTTCCAGTTTATCCCACAATACTTCCCTTCATGTAGAGGAGAGTGGGGTAGTAGAGTAGTCATAGACAGACTTTTGTCAGAAAGGCTTATATTTGAATTCTTCCTCAAATCCTTATTGGCTGTTCTCATCTGTAAAATGGGCATAAAGATATCATGTATCAGGGAGGGCTGTGGTGGAAACCAAAGCAAATCACAGTGTGCTATATAAATGTCACCTGTTATTAACAGTAGAATGCGTCCTTCCCCTCCTTCAGGCCTCTCAAATGACATTTCCTCTAGGAAGCCTCCTTCTCTCTCTTTTTTTGAAGTCTATATTAGCAGAATTTTTATTCCCCTGGGAAAACTGTCCAAGTGCTCTTACAGCCGTAACAACAGCAGTAATAATGTGATGATGATGATGATGAGATGCCTCCCATTTATACAGGACTTAAAGGCCTGCAGCGATTTTACAAATATTTCGTCATTTTATCCTCCCAACAGCCCTGGAAGGTAGATGCAACTGCCAACTCTGTTTTACAGATGAGAAAATAGAAACAGAGGGAGGTTAGGTAACTGACCAAGGGTTGCACCTCTCATAAGTGTCTGAAGCTGTATATGAACTCACATCTCTCTGTCTACTGTCACCTAGCTCATACTCATCAAGGATATTTGGCTTATGATACATATTTAGAGTAAGCTAGTCCATACTTCAGCTCTCCTTTTCCACTCACGATTAACTGAGGGGAGGAGAAAGTGAGAAGGGATTTTGTTGATGAACCCTCTCTTGAATATCACTGTCTTCCATCTTGAACATCATCCATCTCCCCAAGCAGTCTTTCTCCCTATTGAATTTCCTGTCACACCTTGTTTGCCTAGACTGATCCTTTGAATTTATTCTTTCTCTATTAAGAACAAGACTAACATTTATATAGTGTTTTAAGGTTTACAAAAGGCTTTACTTATATTATCCCCGATATCATAGTTGTTTATATATATAGTTTTTCTCCTCTATTCCAATATAAGTATTTTGAGAGCAAGGGTCTAAGCTGCCTAGATCCCTGCTTCAGTAGCATGTAGCACAGTGAGGTCACTAGCTATGTGGCCTTGGGCAAGCCACTTAATCTCAATTGCTTCATCCTGGGTCATCTCCAGTCATCCTGATGAATATCTGATCACTGGATTCAGATGGCTCTGGAGGAGAAGTGAGGCTGGTGACCTGCACAGCCCTCCCTCACTCAAAACAAAGTCAAGTGCAAGTCATGCCATAAGAGAGAAGACAACATATATTGGTTGAATAAATGAATGATTGATTTAATGAAAGCAGCTGTGATGGATTACTACCATTCTGTAAGAAATAATGAACTCAATGATCTTAAAAAGGCATAGAAAGGCTTACATGCACTGGTGACAAGCAATGTGAGCAGAACCAAGAGAATGTTGTGTAAAAGCAATATTGTTTTAAGAATGACTAAGTCATTTTTACAAATACACAAATTAAAAATAAAGGGCACACGAGGAAAGATGCTATCTGTATCCAGAGAAAGAATTGATAAATAGAAGTATTTATAGAATAATTTTTCATATATCTATACCTATATCTATTTTTTTGTGTCTCATGATAGCCACCTCTAGGGTGGAGAGGGAAGAAAAAAGAAGAGAGAGATTTATATGATAACTTTATTATATATTAAAAAAGAATAGCAGATTGTGCATAATAGATCTGCAGTTTCACATCTTTATTGTACTGTTGTATAAATATTTGTTTTATTCCATAGATTAAAAATTAAATAAATTTAACAAAAAGAAAATAAAGAAATATAACACCATTACAAATAGAGACTACTTTGGAAGCTAGATTAATGATTTATTGTCCCCTTTTTTTCTCCCACATCAATACTCGATAGGCTGAGAGGTCTTTCTACCAGATAAGCATAGAAACATCCCAGACACAAACCAATATTCAACTTGCTTTTTACATACTTGACTTAGGTCACTAGACTGACTTAACATGATCTATACCCTTCTTTTATTTCCTTGGCCTTAGAATGACCCAAACCATTTTCATCTGGAATTCATCTCTTTTTTTCAGAAAGGAAGATTGTTTTGACAGTTTTAACTCCTTCCTAGAAAGCTCTCATTTCCCCTACTTCCACTTAGAGCAATAACGGGTCCTCACAAGCCCTGGAAAAACATTAGTTATAGAGAAGAGGTAGAAACATTCAATCAATAAGGTTAAAGGTGGAAACACTCTTAATAATCAAAGCACTGAAGTGGTGCCTGCTTGCTACAACTGATTTTGCTTTCTTTTTCCCTCTGAAATCATCTTTTTCCCGCCCTCTGTGTTTTTTTGGCTGCTAGACCTCACTCTGTGAATCATATTTCTTCCCACAGAAATCTTTTTTTGGAGGTGCTAAGGTCACGTATTTTTACTATACTTAGTCTTTAAATGGTGCCTATCATCACACCTAAGCATCTGGGTGCTGTATTCCATTTTAATCATTTTAGTATGCCTCAGCACTCATTTCTATGAGGTGGTATATCCTCATTTCACAGGTGAGCAGAAAGAGGTCAAATAACTTCAAGTAATGTAACAAGAATCAGGCAGATTCAAAATTGAAAACTCATGATCTACCAATTTTTTTCTTTGTGCCAGGTAGTATGCCAAGCATTTTATAAATATTAGTTGATTTGAATCTCACTACAACAATATGAAGTAGATACTATTTTTATCTACATTTTATAGTTGTGGAAACTGAGGCAGATAAAGGGAATGTGACTTGCTAGCTTCACACAGTTGATGTCTGAGTGGATTTGAACTCATATCTACCAACTTCACGCCTAGTGCTTTATTTATTGTGCCAACTGACTGTCCATCTAACAAAATTTTAAGTACTATTAATTTTCTTCTTTATTTACTTTTTTCTTTATTTCAATGCATTAATTTTTTGTTAAGTTTGTGCATCCCCTTCTATAATATGATAGTCTAATGGAATGGCAGGATTTTTGGACCTGGTGTTCAGTGGCTTTCCAAGATGGCACTTCAAATATATTTATTCAATCTTTGCTTGTGAATTGTAAATGAGGGAGGAACCAATTATCTCCTGAGGAATCAGGTTCCATTTTTTTATAGCTTTAATTATTAGGAGCTTCTTCCTTGCGGCAAGTCTCAGTTTACCTTTTTGCCATTTCCACTCATCTCTCCTAGTTCTATGTTCTGCAGTCAAGTAGAATAAGTTGCTTCCTTCTTCTATGCAACAACCCTTCAGATCTTTAAGAGAATTATCATATACCCTCCTTATCTAAAGCCTTTCCTTTTGGGTTGGGTATCCCCTATTCCTTCAACCCAACCTTATACAGTGTAAATTTAGCCTGGTTATGCTCCTTTAAACATTTAACAAAGACCTTCCTAAAATGTTTTGGGATGTTCTCTAGATGTGATTTTACCAGACCAGAATACAGTAACTTGACCACCTCACTAACCCTGGATTATATTAGTTTCTTTGGCAGCTACATCACACTGTTGTCTCATTGATCTTGCAGCCTGCTAATATTCCCAAGCATTTTTTAGACATACTGTTGCTGAATTTTGTTTTGCCCTTTACCCCCTTTTCTATCTTTGAAGTTGAATTCTAAACTCAACTGAAAGACCTCATTTTATTCAGTATGTATCTCATCTCATTCAATTTGGTGTCGTGTTCTAGCTCTTTTTCAATCCTGATTCTGTCTTTACTGTATATAGGCTATCCTGCCTAATTTTGCATCATCTAAGAATCTGATAAAAATGCCCTCTATGCCTTTACTCAAGGCACTGATAAAACATGTTTAACAAAACAAGGCTGAGGACTTATCTATGTATGTCTCTACAGGAGAGCTTCTTCTAAGTCAATATCAGGTTTTGAATATCTCCTTTTCAGTCTGACCATTCATCCTATTCTGAACCCACTTAACTGAACTATCACCTATCCTACAACTTATATAGAAAAAGAGCATGAGCAGTCTCATAAAATCCAGGTAGAAGAGATCTAGAACTTTCTGATATCATTCTAGTAATTCTATTTTTTTAAAAAAGGAGTTGAGGTTGGCATGATCTGTTCCTGCTGAAGCTACTTATACCTTTTCTAGATATTTACTATTATTTTAAAATAGTCTAGAATTTTGCTGAGTAGAAGTCAAGCTTACTGGCCCATAGTTTACAATCTCCATTCTCTTATTTTTCAAAAATAAGTATAACAGAATAATGACATATCAAAAAATCAAAAGTAAATGCAAGGAAATTCTAAAGATCAAGTGGGACTTGAATGAAAAGATATGAGAAGACATTCCCAATCTACCCCTTTGTGGAGGTGGAAGGTCCAGAGACATCACACATTGTGTGCATGTTTGGACTTCTCAATTTATGGAGTAATTGGGTTATTTTTTGTTCTTTCTAAAAAGTACTATTTGTTATATGAGATAACCCTTTGGTAGGGGCAGGGAAGGATATTTGTGTTAACCATAGTAATATTAAACATGAAATATCAATAAAAACTTGTTTAGAAACAACAAAGAAAAAAATATGACATTTATCTTTCTCCAACCTCTTCCATTCACCATGATTTTTCAAGGATCATTAACAACATTTCAGTACCCACATCCTTCAGGTTATTCAGGACCTTACAATTTTGTTCATCTGGTCCAGGTGACTTGACCTATCATGCACATCTAGATCTTCCTTAACCTTCTTTTTGCTTACCAACTTTTGCTAGCTTTTTAAAGTTCTTTTTGATCCAAATACAATTCTTCTTGGCAGAGAAAACAAGAAAGTAAAGAATTCAGTAACCTTTCTGTCAGACATTATCGTCATTTCACCTGCCCTTTAAAGTGGTAATCCTATGTTTTTGATCCTTCCCTTTTCACTGATGGAGTTTTTAAATTTTTTTTGTTATCCTTAGCTTTCTTCTATAGTATTAGCACATTTTACTTTTACTTTACTATTTAGCTTTACTGTTACTGACATCATGATTTAGTACAGGAGGTGGGGAACCTACGAACCGGAGGACACTTGTGGCTTTCTATGTCTAGGGTGCCTAGGGAGCTCACAGAGAATTCTGTGAAGTTTGGATTCAAACTTAAGTTATGTACTTAAGGACCTAGAGAGGTACATATGACTTTGAGGCTGCAGGTTCCCCACTCCTGCTTTATCCTATTTGACCATGTCAAGACCATACCACATTTCTTTTTGTAGTTGTCCTGTAACCTGCCCTTGCCTCTGTTTTCTGTAGTCATCTTTCTAAAAATCTAGATTGGTTGGTTGGTTAAGTTTGTTGTGCACCATACTTCTCTCTTTAGAAAGTTTCCCTTATTCCTGGAAGAAAAATTTCTTTCCCAGACTTAGTCTTTTTCCCTTTCACCAAAAATGTCATGAATCATAGGATTATAGGCTTATAGTTAGAAAGGAACTCAAGTCCAATTCTCACCCAAATCATGATTCCCATCAACAACATCCCTAACAAGAGATCTCTAGATGAAACTCATTACCCATAGAATGATACTCAGTGACTGTAAGCTATTGTTACCAGTATTACCTCTGTTTTAAGTTAACAGGGTAGAAGAATGGAATGAAACTAACAAGAAAAAATAAACAGGGCAAATGTGAAAATCAGCACTTGGCATCAAAGACCAAGCTCTGAGTATAGAATGAAAGAAATATAGCTCAGAAAAGTTCACGTAAAAAAAAAAAAGACAAACATTCTAATGCATTGACAGGTTAGAATGGCTCAACAAGGAGAATGTGGCAGCCCCTGAAGTTTCATATGTTCTTCGATGGCATTCCTGAAAATCTAGTGTAGGGGAGCAAGGGTTATCTGGACATCTCATTCAATCAATCCACCCATCACTCAAGAGTATGGATTACCTGTAAACAAGGCCTCTCCATCTCTATTGAATCAAGCAATCGTTTGAAGACATGAACTAGATGTAAACAATTAATCAAAGGAAGACTAGAGTGTTTTTGAGCCAATGGATGAGGAAAAATAGCCCCTCATAGGAAATGTCTTGTTTTTGGTTCAGTCATACCCTTGGATAAAAACAGTCAGTCAGTTGAGAATCTGAAAATTTCTAATAGGAAACTAGCTGCTTGTTGGAGCAGCTTCAGCTTTAGCCATGACTGTGTTGAGAGGGATTCATTGGGGTGTGGGGTTGGAGGAGAGAGTCACTTTCTCCCTACCACCCTTGACCAGAGTATTACTTTGTGAAAACCAAAAGATCAGAAGTTTTGGAATTCCCAATGGCATCTGAGTAGGATTCTAAGAACAACAATGGTTGATAGCTGTATCTGCATTGAGAATGGAGGACAAACTAGACAGATGGTAAGAGGCAGTTTTAGAATTCTACAAGGAGCCTCAAAATCTATATCTAAAAAGAATTCCATAGGGACCTTAGGAAGAGGGGGAAAAGTACTTTTAGTTAATCAGGAGCTATGAATTATGCCTTTGCCACATGTGTTTTTTAAAATTGAATCCCCTTTGCTCTGCATATACTTGTGGGAGGGTGCATTGAAGATGATTTATACCAACCTAGTAAATTCCCTTAACTAAAACCCAAGTAAATCTTTCTGGTTTCTTGTCAGTCAACAGGGAGAATACTGGTAGAGAAATTACACGTAAGTCCTCAAAACTACTCCTAAAATTCTGAGGGGAAAAGTAGCTACCCTCTGGGGAACTAAATTTTCAGTGCCAGTGGGGATTAGTAGAGGGCAGCTAAATGGCATGTTAAATAGAATACCACGGCTGCAGTCAGGAAGACTCATTTTCCTGAGTTCAAATCTGGTCTCAGATACTTACTAGCTGTGTGACCCTGGGCAAGTCATTTCACCCTGGTTGCCTCCATTTCTTCATCTGTAAAATGAGCTGGAGAAGGAAATGGCAAATTACTCCAGTAACTTTGCCAAGAAAACCTCAAACATTCTCACAAAGGGTTAAATACAACTGAAAGAACTGAATAAGAACAGTGAAGCCATAGTCTGTATTATATAATACAAACAAGGGAAAAACATGAGAGACCATATGATTTAGTGGACAAAAGCGTTAGACACAGATTTAGGAAGATCTGGTTTTGCATGCTACCTCTGGCATTAGCTGTGTGACCTTGGGCAATTCACTTAATATGAGGCTATTGCCTCATCTGGCTATAGAATGAAGATGACATTGGTATATCTGCATTATAGATTTGCTTCGTAAATCTCCAATGAGATAATGTCTGTAAGTCATCATATTAAGCCACATCATGTCATTGCTTCATACTACTCCGCTAGGACCACCTCTTAAGTATGGTGCCCCTATGTAGGCTATAGTTTAGAAGGTACACAGACATACTGGGGCATTTTGGGTGGTGAGATAAATGAAAACTATGTCATAGGATGGTCAGTAAAGGGGTAGGAGTAATTTATCCAGAAGAAGAGAAGACCTAGGAATAAAATGGTAATTTTCTTCCATATTTGTCATATGGAGTCATATGTCAAAAGGAGTTAGGTGTGTTCTGCCTGTATCCAGAAAGCAGAATGAAGACTAATCGGTGAAAGCTACAGGGAAGGTGATCTTAGTTCAGCATAAAAAATAATCCTAATAATTAAAGCTATTTTTAAAAAAGCATGGGTTGTCATTGGGTGTAATAATAGTAACTAACATTTCCATGGCATTTTTTTATAACTTGTAGAGCATTTTTCTAAAACAAAATAAATCCCACCCCCTGAAACTTTGTTAGGTGGTAGAGGATAAAATTATCTGCATTGTTACAGATAAGGAAACTGAGTCTCAGGGAGATAAAGAGACTTGCCTAAAGTCACACAGCTAATAGGTGGTAATTCTTGATTTTCAACACAGGGTTCCTGATTCTAAAGTCTAGAAATCTTTCAACTACTGTATGTAGTAACTAGAATCAAAGAATTAATTTTAATGCAGCAAACTTTAGGGACTGATTCCATCTCTCTCTCTCTCTGTTATCAGATACTGTGCCAGGTGGTAAGGATACATAAACAAAAACAAAATAATCCTTGCCCTCAGCTTTTTCTCCATCATGTCTGGAGATTCATAAATTTACATTTCAGAATAGGGGACCATCTATTCAAAGAAATTGAGGAGGGAGATGGAATCCATCTATCGTTCTTACTTGACTAAAATGAAGAGTGTACAAAGGGGAGTGGGCAGGTAGGTGAAAGGCAGATTGTGGAGGTCTTTAAATGTCAGGCTGAACATTTAGCATTTTATCCTCAAGGTTATAGGGAGTCATTGAAGATTTTTGAGTTGTTGGGTAGGTAAGTGTTTCAGTGGATAGAGTATTGGGTTTGGAATCAGGAAGACTACTCTTTCTGAATTCAAATCTGACCTCAGACATTTATTATCTGTGGGATCCTGGGCAAGTCACTTAAAACCCTGTTTGTCTCATCTATAAAATGGGCTAGAGAAGGAAATTGCAAACCACTCCAGTATATTTGCCAAGAAAAACTCTAATGGGGTCATGAAGACTCAGATATGACTGAAATGACTGAACAAAGTGATATAGTCACATACTTTAGGAATATAAATTTGCCATCTGTGGTGAAAATGAAGTGGAAAAGGAAAATACTGGAAACATGTACATAAACTAGGAGACTAGAAAAAAGTCAAGGTGAGAATTGATGACTACCTGAGGTAGAATGTGTACCTGAGTGGAGATATTGATGGCAATTGTTTTGAAGGTAGAATTGAAAAGACTTTTCAAGATATGGAGTAAGCCTTGATAATATATGGGGGATAATGGAAAGAGAAGAATTAAAGATGACTCTCAGCTTGTGAATCTGGCTAGGCAGCTAGAAGGATGTAAAAATAGGGATATAAGGATGAACAAATACGGAACTTCATGCTTTTGAATGCCAATAATAAAGAGAAGTCATAAGTTTAACGTGAACTTGGAGGGCAGTCTCCAGTAGGAATATCAGGGATCAGTGCTTGACCTGTTCTGTTTAACATTTTTATCTGTGATTTAGATGAAAGTATAGATGACCCACTTATTAAATCTGAAGATAGGAAGTTGGGATGGAAAGTTCACACTGGGTGATGAGTAATAAAACACAAAGATATTGAAAGTTAGAATGATGGGATGGGGGGGAGCAAATCTAATAAGATGAAACTTACTGGTTATAAGAGTAAAGTCCTAGACTAGATTTTTAAAAAAATCAACTTTACAAATAGAGGATAAAGGAAGAGAGGCTAGAATATAATTCACATGAAAAAGATTTGGAAGTTTTAGTGGTTTATAAGCTCTGCCTTAAGTCTAGAGAGTGATATGGCCACTGAAAAAGCTAACACAATTTTAGCTTGCATTAAGAGAGACTGCAAAAAGAGGGATTTAAAAGGCTTGTTTTACTTTACCCTGGCAGTGTTGTGTGGTAGATAGGGCACTAGACCTGATGTTAGAAAGACCTGAGTTCACATCCTTCCTTAGACATTACCTATGTGACCTTAGGAAAGTTATGTAATCTCTGTGTTTTAGTTTCTCATCTGTAAAGTGTATGCATAATTGGTGCCCAGTTTTATTTTATTAGATTTGCCTCCTCCCTTTCCCTCCCTCCCCATCATTCTGGCTTTCAATATAGTTGGTGCTGAAAGATGGTGGAGTAGAAAGATACACCTTCTCTAGCTCTTTCCCCACAGTCCATAAAATACCTGTAAAAAATGACTCCAAACAAATTCTATAGCAACAGAAGCCACAAAACGACAGAGTGAAAAAGATTTCCAACCAAAGGCAGCCTGGAAGACCGATAGGAAAGGTCTATGGCACCAGGCTTGGAGAGCAACACAGCGCAGCCTTGGCCATGCAGCTCTGCACAGACAGGACCAGAGTGGACCTCGGGGACAGAATCCTCAGCAGCAGCTGCAGTTCTCAGTTCCCTCAACCCACAAATGCCAAAAGTAGCTTCAAAGGTCAGTGAGAAAGCTTTTTCATCTTGGTGAGAAGGGAGTAGGGTCCTCCCCTAGGTCCAGCTTTAGGCAGGGGCAGCAGCATCCATTTTTGAAGCCTTTGGCCTAAAGACCGGGGGAATTGAGCCCCTGATCTGGGTCTCAACCCTGAGTGACAGTTCTAGGGTGAGGAAGAGTGCTGGTGTGGTGGAGTTAGTGGAGTCTCTGGAAAGGGAATTCTAATTGCAGATCCTGGGCAGAAAAGCTTTGGTAGTTCCCAGATTAGTGCACAGGCCAAGAGAAGAGTAAACTTCTCTCTTTTGATTGTGTCACCTTGGAAGTACTGAGAACTTACAGGTCCCCAGAGTATACCCTCCTCTTGATCAAAAGTCAAGTAACTGACTGGGAAAATGCCCAAAAAAGGGGAAAAAAATAAGACTATAGAAGGTTACTTTCTTGGTGAACAGGTATTTTCTTCCATCCTTTCGGATGAGGAAGAATAATGCATACCATAAGAGAAAGACATAAAAGTCAAGGCTTCAGCATCCAAAACCTCCAAAATAGATATGCAATGGTTTCAGGCCATGGAAGAGCTCAAAAAGGATTTTGGAAATCAAGTAAGAGAGGTGGAGGAAAAATTGGAAAGAGAAATGAGAGTGATGCAAGAAAATCATGAAAAGTGAGTGAACAACTTTCTAAAGGAAACCCAAAAAAATACTGAAGAAAATAACACTTTTAAAAATAGACTAACTCAAATGGTAAAAGAGGCCCAAAAAGCCAATGAGGAGAAGAATACTTTAAAAAAGTATAATTAGCCAAATGGAAAAGGAGGATCAAAAGCTCACTGATGAAAACAGTTCTTTAAAAATTAGAATGGAGCAGATGAAAGCTAACGACTTTATGAGAAACCAAGAAATTACAAAACAAAACCAAAAGAATGAAAAAATAGAAGACAATTTGAATATCTCATTGAAAAAAACAACTGACCTGGAAAATAGAACCAAGAGAGACAATTTAAAAATTATGGGACTACCTGAAAGTCATGATCAAAAAAAGAGCCTAGACATCATCTTTCATGAAATTATCAAGGAAAAATGCCCTGATATTCTAGAACCCAAGGGTAAAATAAACATTGAAAGAATCCATCAATCACCTCCTGAAAGAGATCTGAAAAGAAAAACTCCTAGGAATATTGTAGCCAAATTCCAGAGTTCCCAGGTCAAGGAGAAAATATTGCAAGCAGAAAGAAACAATTTGAGTATTGTGGAAATACCATCAGGATAACACAAGATCTAGCAGCTTCTACATTAAGTAACTGAAGGGCTTGGAATATGATATTCCAGAAGTCAAAGGAACTAGGATTAAAACCAAGAATCACCTACCCAGCAAAACTGAGTATAATACTTCAGGGGAAAAAATGGTCATTCAATGAAAGAGAGGACTTTCAAACATTCTTGATGAAAAAACCAGAGCTGAATAGAAAATCTGACTTTCCAACACAAGAGTCAAAAGAAGCATGAAAAGGTAAACAGGAAAGAGAAATCATAAGTGACTTATTAACATTGAACTGTTTACATTCCTACATTGAAAGATAACATCTGTAAGTCTTGGAACTTTTGAAGCTTTTTCAATGGAAGGGAAAAGCGGGGAGATGAGAGGGAAAAAGTGAAGCTTACTCTCATCACATTTGGCTTAAGGAGGGAATAACATGCATACTGCATTTGGTATGAAAATCTATCTTACACTACAGGAAAGTAGGGGAGAAGGGGATAAGTAGGGTGGGGAGGAAGATAGAAGGGAGGGGAAATGGGAGGAAGTGGTAATTAGAAGTAAACACTTGAGGAAGGATAAGGTCTAAAAGGAGAATAGAATAAACAGGGGGCTGGGTAGGATAGAGGGAAATATAATTAGTCTTTCACAACATGACTATTATGGAAGTCTTTAGCAAAACTATACATAAATAGCCTATATTGAATTATTTGCCTTCTCAGTGGGGATGGATGGGGAGAGAGGAAGGGAGAGAAATTGGAACTCAAAGTTTAAGGAATAAATATTGAGAATTATTTTTGCATGCAACTGGGAAATGAGAAATACATGTAATGGGATATAAAAATCTATCTTGCCACATAAGAAAATAGAGGAGATGGGGATAAAGGAAGGGAGGCTTATAATAGAAGGAGGAGCAGATTGGGGGAAAGGGTAATGAGAATGCATGATGTTTGGGGTGGGGGAGGGGAGAGATGGGGAAAAAATTTGGAACTCAAAATTTTGTGGAAATGAATACTGACAACTAAAAATAAATAAATTTTAAAAAATATATATAGTGTTGCTGGTTACAAAAGGACTCAAAGATGTCTAATATTCCTTCCAATTTGAAATCTATGAATCTTTGAACATCTGGTCAATTGTGTTCAGCTCTAGGTACCTCATTTTAGGAAGTGCATTTTTCTAAGTTGTAGCATGTATAAATGAAGGTGACCAGGATAGTATGAAGCCTGGAAACCAAGCAATAAGAATACTGATTGAAGAGGACTGTGAATGTTTAGCCTTGAGAAGAGAAGATTTGAGGGGGTTGGGTACAATATGATAGCTGTCTTCAAATATTTGAAGGGCTGTCTTATAGGAGAGGAATTATAAATGCTCTGCTTGGTCCCAAATAACTGAACCAGGATCACTGAGTCAGAATCTGCAGAGGAAAATTTAGACTCAACGCCAGGAATAATTTCCTACCAATTATTTTTGTCCAAAAGCAGAATGGCTTGCATTGGGAAGTGATAGGTTCCCCAACTGCTTCTCAGAGATGGTGTAGATTTCTGTTCAGGTACAGGCCAGTATAGAATAGCTCTTTTCTGTGATTCTAGAATTATCCAAGGAGCTTTAACATGCTTTATATCATTTAATTATCAGCACAACTCTAAGTGTTAGTTAAGACAAATATCATCTCTGTTTTATAGCTAAGGAATCTGAGATTCAGAGGTCACAGAGACTAAAGTCTGTATCAGCAAGAACCCCAGCATACACAGGAGGGTCTGCTATACAGGTTCTTAGATCTGCTTTTCTGAAAGGAAAGCAACTTTTGAGGGGTCAACAATCTCCTTTAATCAAACACATATATCATTCACTTAGTTCAGGGGGAAAAGTCAGTACCCTGAACTTCAAAGAAAATACAGAGAAATAAAGACCAACAGACAGGGCATCCAACTGTCTGACCATAAGCAATACATATATCACAGATCAACAGACAAATCCAACTGTCTGACCATACATACATAGATACTACAGAGAAAAACACCAACATCTGGGTTTTCAGTGCCACTTTTCAAGGGCACTTTAGCAGCTGCCCAGAGTCTCATTTGACCAAACAAACACTTCCAATGAGTAAGCCCCAAAGCAAAACCTCATCTCAGAGTATTTATACACTTTTCCAAGAGAGGGCAAGACCCTTTGATCCAGTGCCTCAATAGAAATTCACAAAAGGTATTGAGGCCTATTAACCAGCAGGGAAGATCTTTAACTCTTTCTCCCACCCACCATTAACCTTATATTAACATTACAAAGTCACAGAGATAATAAGTGGTGATATCTTGAGTCAAACCCACACCTTTGGACTCCAAGTTCAGTATCTTTTCCCTGACCATGCTCCCTTTTCAGAACCCAAATCTGTCATCTGTTGTATTAGTCATTCCTCCCAACTTTGTGTCAAAACCTTATTTTGTGCTTTCTGCTTTGGCCAAATTCCTAACCTTGTCCACATCCTTAACTGATTCTGGGGGAGGACAGGGTGTGGGGCTACGGAACCAGTGATTTCTACCTCCAATTCCTTTCTTTCAACTTTCTTACCTATTCTTTGCCAGAGATGGTAGAGAGTTGAGAAAAATGAACTATGAACTACATTCAATTTAATTCACTAAGCATTTATAAGTCAAACAAAAATTTGCTTGGTGTGCAGGGGAATTCTTAAATTCGGATAATTTTTTTATCCATCTATTATAACAAATATAATCCCTGCCCCAAGGAGCTTACATTGTACCTCTTATTTAAAGAGTTAAAGAATTCTGAGGTAACTTAAGAAGGTAGAATAGTGCTAGGAAAGGCCGCCTAAGGGAAGCTGTGCCTGTTTTGAACACATGGGATGCTAAGTTTAGGGGACAGAAAGTAGGAGGGTTTATCTGGAAAGTAGAAACAGGAAAAAAAGAATGATATGAATTCAGCCTGCAGATGTAGACTGTTTCTAAGATGCTTTGAATGGTTTCAAACTATTCCTTTCCTCTGTCTATATCCTGCTTTAACCTTTCTCTTCATTTTCTCCATCTGAACTCTACTTCACACATTTCCTTAGTCTCTACTGAATGTAAGGAAGGAAATTAGCATTTATTAAGTGCCTGTCAGGAAGACACCTTCCTGAGTTCAAATGTGGTCTCAGACACTTATTAGCTGAGTGACCTTGAGCAAGTCACTTAACCCTGTTTGCCTCAGTTTCCTCTTCTGTAAAATGAACTGGAGAAGGAAATGGCAAACTCTTCCAAGCATCGTTGCCAAGCAAACCCCTCATGTGACTGAAAAACAACTGAACTATGTGCTGGTCATTATGCTAATTTGATCCTCACAACAAGCCTGTGAGGTAGGTCCTATTGCAGCCCCCATTTCACATTTGAGGAAATTGAAGTAGAGACTAATGACTTGACCAGGGTCACACAGCTACTAAGTGTCAGAAGCAGGAGTTAAATTCAGATGTTCCTGATATCCTCTGTGCCACCTAGCTGCCTCTAAGGAGCGTAATGTACTTGGATATTTAATAAATACCTAGTTAATTGGAATCAGTTGTCTCCAGTTTCAAGCTTCCCTAATATTTCGCTTCAACTTACACTATTTGCTCTTTTTGATTGTCATTTCCCTTTTTTACTTTTATAAATTGGACAAATCTCTTGTTTGCTTTCCCCTTTGCCTTCTGGGGTACCTTCATAAAATAACAAAGTCATTGTTTGAGGACTGGAAGGGACCTTAGAACACATGTCATCCATCCACCTCATTTTACAGCTAAGGAACTGAAGACTTACGTAGCTGAGCCAGGATTTGAAGCCACATCCTCTGACTCTAGATCTGGAATTCTTTCTACTCTATTACACCACTGCCCTTCCCTGCTCCTCTCAATTTCAGTTTGCCAAAATAACAGCATTTTAGAAACGAGTCAGGTTGCAGAGATCAACTGGCCCACACTTCTTAAAACTTTTTTTATTTGTATCCTGGACTCCCTGGATAGTCTGATGAAGACTATCAGGGACCTCAAAAGAAGAGTTTTAAATGCATAAAATAAAATCTGTAGGATGACAAAGGAAATCAATTATATTGAAAAACAGCCATCAAAATATTTTTATAAATAAGTTCATGGATCTTAGGTTAAGAATGCATGATCAGTTACAAACTCATTATTTTAAGAGATAGATGTTAGAACTGATTTAAGGAACATCTGGGTGAGAGAAGTCCCTATAACCAGACCAACTCCTCAGAGAGTTGTCTAAAACAGGGATAAGTTAAGAGATTTGTCTAGGGTCATTCAGTCACTCTGCTGAAGGTGGTACCTGAATACAGGGGCATTTATGTGGTGCAGTGGATAGAACGCCAGTGCAGGAGTCAGGAGGACTTGAGTTCAAATCTCACCTCAGACACTTGACCCTCACTAGCTGTGTGACCTTAGGCAAGTCACTTAACTCCAATTACCTCATTCTGGGTCATCTCCAGTCATCCTGATGAATATCTGGTCATTGGATTCAGATGGCTCTGGAGGAGAAGTGAGGCTGGTGACCTGCACAACCCTCCCTCACTCAAAACAAAGTCAGGTGCAAGTCATGTCATTATTTCTCTGATGGCATAGTCTTCTTCAGCAACAAAAGACGAACACACCTGAATACAGGTCTTTCTAGCTTTGAGGCTGGCTTCTCTCTTATGTCAAGGATTTAAAAACAAAACAAAATCCTGAGGTTCACCAAAGTTAACTGATTTATCCAAAGTTATCAAGCAAGTTAACTTTAGAATATAGACTGAAACATTTCTCTTGACTCTCAGGCTAGTATCCTTTACATCATTCCAGGTTGCCTCTCTTCATTCTATAAAATTAATTTTCAGAGATATTTCTTTTTTCAGAAATGTCTACTTATACCACTCCAAACAATAATAAAAAATTCCAAAATTATGCTCTTGCACTAAATTGAATAATACAGTATTTTAGTTACATGATCTCATTTGGTAATAGCAGTAGTGATGACTCACATTTCATTAAAGGTTTCCAAAGCACTTTTTTCTGAACTACCTTGTGATGTATTTAACATAAATAGTATTGTTCTCCTGGGCATCTAGATGATGCAGTGGGTAGAGTGCCAGACTGGAGACAGGAAGACCTGAGTTCAAATCTGGCCTTAGACACTTATTAGTTATGTGACTCTGGGCAAGTCACTTAACCCTGTTTGCCTCAGTATCCTCATGTGTAAAATGAGCTGGGGAAGAAAATGGCAAGCCCCTCCAGCCAAGGAAAATCCTGAATGGAATCACAAAGAGCTGGACAAGATCGAGACAAATGAACAAAATTGTTCCTCTGTCTACAAATAAGGGCACTGCAACTCAGAGAATTAAACTGATCTGAGGTCATATAGTCAATAAATGAGGTAGCCTTGTCTGACAGATCTAAAAAAAGGAAGGAGTGCTCCATTTCCCTAGAAAGAAGACCCATAAACTCAAACCCTCAAAAGAAACAGGGAAATGAGAAGAGGGTGGATTGATAGAAAGACAGTTCTCTTTTGGAAAATGAGTTTAAGATAAGGAAATTCAGTCTGAAATATCCAGTAAGCAGTTTATGTTACTGGGCCTAGAGCTTAGGAGAAAAACTAGGACTGCATACATAGACCTGGGAGTCATCAGCCTAGAAATGGTATTTAAATCCAAGTGAGAGTGTATAAAGACAGTAGAGAAGAAGGCTCTGGATGGAGCCTTTGGGCACATTCGCCGTTACCGGCTAAGTTCAAGGATGACTGCACTTCCATACGTAGGGTCCCTGAAATTCCCACCCTCAGTGTGTCTTCCAGTGATGTTAGTATTTTAATAGGCCCTCATTACAGGCTGAGAGATGGTGAATTTCAGAAAGTTCTTTTAACTCAACAATTGGTTAACTTTGCTCCAACTAAAGTTTGGAAATACCAATTTCTAGAGGCCAGCTCTCCCCTGTACAAGTCAACTTGGATGATAGATGTCAACAACCAGAAGATTTTATAACCATTGTTTGGGCATCCATAATGTTAGTGTGTGGTAGGCACCTTAAAGCAGAAATGCCTCTCAATGGCTTCCCTGGAGTTCTCCCAGAAGGAGCTGGTGTGTGGAAGAGGGATTAGATTTACTCTGGATCCAGAGGGTAAGAACATAATATGGAAATTGCACAGAAGCAAAGGACAGTTTGATATCCAGGGAATTTTCTTAACAACTAGGGCTATTCAAAAGTGGAGTAGGCTGTATCAGAATATTGTTATTTTTGTTGTTCCAGTTACGCCTGACTCTTCATGAGAATATTTGGGGTTTTCTTGGCAAAGATACTAAAGTGATTTGCCATTTCCTTCTCCAGTTCATTTTACAGATGAAGAAATTGAGGCATACATGGTTAAGTCACTTGCCCAGGGTGTCAGGTCAGATTTGAACTCAGGAAGGTAAATCTTCTTGATTTCAAGTCCAGTGGTCTAACCACTGTTTCACTCAGCTCTGACCTTTGGCCTGCATCATTGAAGGTCTTTGAGTAGAGGCTGAATGATCCATTTGTCAAGTATTCTTGCCCAAGTATAGGTTGGACTAGATCGCCTGAATTTACTTCCACCTCTGGTGTTCTAGGATCCTGTGATGCTCAGAACCATGATGCTTTGGTATGCGTTAGAAGAGACAGCCAAACTTTCCTTCTGCTACTTCTGATATGCTATCACCCTGCAATGGTGAGTGCTGTGATTCCTGAATGCTTTCTCGCCAAAATCTCCTTTGATTATTGGTAAAACATATGGTAGCCAAAAGATGCCTCTAATGTTACTCTCAGATTCTATGATTATACTTCTTTTGTCATTAATGATTAACTTGTTAAATCAGCTAATTAACATTGTTGAGTACTTAGAAGTTTCTTGACATAGAATAAATTTTTCTAGTATCATCAGTTGCTGGCCCAGATCAGAAGGGGATAAAAATGAAGTCACTGTTTCTTGTGACTGGAACTCTACTCACAAGTCAAAGCTAAGTGTCTCTATTTTCTTTCCTAAATGTAGTACTATTTGCTTATTTATTTTTACTTCAAAATGGTAAAACCACTTGAATCTGGAAGTTTAACTCCTAATGGCCATGACCCACCTAGATAATTTATGTCTCCAGACCAGTGAAGGAAAATTCAAGATCCATTTCCTTGGGTCTTGGCTTCCTTGGCTTATGGACAGACAGGGTAGGAGTCCTATAAAGGCCACCGAACTACGCACAGAGGGCACAGAGGGCTGTATTTTATTTTTACATCCAATAACAGTCCAGGTGTTGGACCTGAGGCAAGTCACTTAACCAGTCCCCAACTCAACCTATCCATTTATAAATTAAGGGAGTTATCCCAGATGATCCCATTTGTAAGGAGGATATGGAACTGGGAGAGATCTACAGCTCAGACCCCTTTTCTCCCTTTCTCCAAGGACAGATAAGGATACTGAGACCCAGAAAAAAGAAGCAACTTGACCAAGGTGGTTAGTAGTAGAAAAGGATTCCGAGTTAAATTTTCTGATTTCAAATTCAATGCCCTATCACATCAAAACTTTAGATGATTCTGTACTGAACTGATACTAAATCAGTTGAAACTGTAACTCTTCTATGCATTTGAAATATAGTTCAATATCCCATAATGTTCATTGACTTACTCAGGTCAAGTATAATGTTTGAAATTCAAGACATTTGGGAACAAGAGAGCATCTTAGGTGATTTAAAAAAAAAACAGATTATTTTTTATCATATAATTGTGGCTTCTCAGAAATGGGAAAGAAATTGGAGATAATCGACTCCTACCTATATCCAAATTTCCCTGCTTGAAGCCTTCTAGTGAGGAAGATCTAAGAGTTTCTGGAGGAAGTCCATTCTACTTAGACACAACTTAATTATGTTAAAAAAAATCTTTTCTAAAGACTAATGCCACCCAAATGGTAAATAATCATCCTTTCATAAACTTATAGAAATACAGCTGTATGGCTAAAGGTATACCACTTTCTCGCCAACAGGTTAGAGAGGTACTTGTGTTTATCAAGCTCTCTCATCTCAGCTGGTGGAAATTTCTGAATTCCAGCAAACAAAAAGAAATGATCATCATGTTTGACTGATGACATCCACAGGAAGAATTGGAAGTTCTCACTTTTCAGTGAGTGAATCTTCATGTGAGAAATGGCTTCACTGTCTACAGCAATGAGAAGCCTTGGCTTTCCCCTGAAGCCCTCTGTCAACTAGTCTGTCCATGCTGTCAGGCTTAATTCCCCTGAACATGTTTCCAATATTGCTTCATCTGGAAATGGATGACTTAACTTCAAAAAAGCCAAGGGGGCTCTTCCAAGGCCTAGAAAGAGTTAAGAGAACCAGACTCTGGTATCTCAGTCACACAGTTCTTTTAGACTCATGGAGCAATGAGCTACTTTAAAGAAATGTCTAAATCACAGAGGATATTCAGGCATCAGGTTCCTGTCCAAATAGGGAAAGACATTTATTTTTTTTTTATTTATGAAAAGACAGAGGTTTTGAAAAGATGTCAAACTGTATAAAACTGCAATATTACAGACTTTTAAAGACATTTATCTGTAGTTGTTTTTAAAAAAGGTATAACTTCTGGAGGCAAAAAGGAAAGTACAGATTTATGTAATAATATACTCTGTGAATAGACAAGTACACAGTGTTTTTGTCTCTTGTGACAGGCAGATAAATGTCCTGATAAATTATTAGGACCTTTCTTGCCCTAGTTATCTGCTTTCTCCCCTCATCTCTTACAAAGCAGCCAGACACCAGACAAATCAATCATTGTACACATTATGAGATTTGGTCAAATTTTTACCAGAAAAAATAGAGAATGCTTTGTTTGGGCAGATTCATTAAAGTTAATGTTAGTCTCATTATATCTTGATCATAGCAGAATGGTATTAAGGACAGAAAGGAAAAAAAAACTGGTTTGATGTGGGTTGGAGTCTTGGCTTGTAATATTTGCTTTGTTATTGTTCAGTTATATCTGACTCTTCCTGACCCTGTGAACCAGAGTACACCAACGTTGTACATGGAATTTTATTGGCATAGATACTGGAGTTGTTTGCCATTTCCTTCTCCAGAGGATTAAGGCAGACAGAGGTTAAGTGACTTGCTCAGGGTCACACAGCTAGTCAGTATCTGAGGCTGGTTTTGAATTCAGGTCTTCCTGACTCCTCTTCCAGTGCTCTACCAATTGAGTCAACTAACCACTCTACAAGATTTACTAGTGGCTATTTAATCTTTCTGAGTCTCAGTTTCCTCATCTATAATTGGGGATAACTCATTCATTTATTAATTTAAACATTTAATGAACTCCTTTTGTATATAGAACATTATGCTAGGTGCCGAGGAAAATACAAGGTTAAGATCAGACATATTTATTGTTTCTCATAAACCTTACAATCTACTGTGGAAGCAGTTTTCAAAGTTTTTTTTAATCTTGGACTCCTTTAGACTCTTAAAAATTATTGAGGAGTCAAAAGACATTTTATTTATGCTGCTTCTATCTAGCAAAATGTTAGGTGATGAAAAACCAACTTGATTCTTGGGAATGACATGCATTTGAAATCTTGTAGTCAGTGAGATTGCTGTCAAAGATTCATTGCAACTCCTGTCCATTCATTTATTGTTCATTCATTTGAATTATAAATGTTAGACACTAAAATACCTTAGTATTCTTAGGGAATAGTTTTGAGCTTGTGGACCCTATGAAAGAGTCTTGGGGATTTGTGGATAAGTGACTACACTTTGAGAATCAATTTAAGCCACAAACATAGATAACTGTACCATAAAATATTAAATTACAAGCATATTAATGGGTATGAAACAAATTACTATGTGAAATCTGACAAAAAGAGTCTTATCTAGTTAGGGAGAGGATTTTGGAGGCTTCATGGAATAAGTGGCATTTAAATTTTGTATAGGAATCCAGCAGCTAAAGACACAGGAAAGAACATTTTGAACATTGAAAACAGCATAAACAAATCATGGAGATAGAAAAACATAGAGAATGTTTTGAGGGAAGAGAACAGTCCAGCTAATTAGAAGGTAAAATATATGAAGAGAAGTAATATGGAAGAAAGTTAGAAAGGGAGGTGCCAGATTGTGGGTGGCTTTGAATGTCAGGCAAAAGAGTCTGAACTTTATTTCTGAGGCAATAGAGAGCTGTGGAAGATTTTTGAGCATAGGAGTGACATGACCAGATGTTTATTTACTTTGCAGAGTTGCTAGGGGGAAGAACTTTGCATATCCTAAATCATCATGTGTCAGTTATCGTTAAGACAGATTGGAGGAATAAATATTCAATTCAATTCAATTTAATAAGCATTTATTTACTAAGTGCCTATTTTAAGCATGACATCATTCTAGGTGGTGGTGATATAAAGGTAAAAAACCCAACAGCAACAGGTTCTACCTGTCAAAAATAACAGAATCTAACAGGATGATAAGGATGGTAGAAGGTGGAACTTGATAGATGAAAAATCCGAGGAGGGAGAAGGTCATGTTCAGCCAGACATACCAGGAAGACCTCATAGAGGGCGTGGCAAAAAAGCTCTTCCTTGAAGGAAAAGAAAGATTTGTGTATTTAGCTGGTGTGTCTATGGGTACAAGTAGATTTCCTTGACTCCTCTTTAAATTAGAAGCCCTTTTAGGGCAAGATTTCTTTACCTTTTCTAATATCCCCATAGACACTACCATAGCACAACAGGTCAAATGGATTCAATAGTATCTTTCTGGTAATGATAACTAATGACTAAGAGTGACTTAAGGCAAGTCATTTAAATTCTCAATATCTCCGTTTTCTCATTTATTTAAATACAAGAGCTAAATTTTTTAGCTCCCTTCCAACTCTTAAAAATCCATAATTCCAAGTTTCATTGAATATAACCAGAGAGTTGCACCATTGGCTTCTTTCTTCTTGGCAAAGTTCTGCAGTCCCCCTCCCCTTCTACCACCTTTCCTAGGCAAAGGATTAACAACAACTTTTTAAGATTCCCTCAATTATCCTATGACTCCGGGGCTATCATTACCTATTTCTACTTGGCAGTTGAGGAGCCTGGGGCTAGAGGAGGTGACTTCTCCAGGATGACACAGGGTGTGAGGCCTGATTCAGACTGGGGTCTTGACACTAAGTTAAATGTTCTATCTATTAATCTACCTCGCTTCCTGAACCAGGGAACCAAGCTTTGGGAATAGTGACAGGTCATGAATGGAGAACAGTTCTGGAAAGATCATGGAGCACATATTTAGAACTGGAAGGCACCAAGGTGATCAACTTCTTTTAAAGATGGGGAAACTGAGGCTGAAAAAGGTTAAGTGATTTGCCCAGGGTCACAAAGCTATTGTCTGAGGCAGGAATAATATAGAAAATTGACCAGAAAACTTTCTGAGGTCGTACCCTGGTGGAACTACATTTGGAAATACGGGATTTTTTTTTTGTTGTTGTTGAAATCAGGCAATCAGTTGATAAATGTTTGTTTTCCCATCTGTAAAATGTGGAAAATGTGGATAAAAATCACACCTAACTTCCCAGGACTGTTGTGAGGATCTAAGGAGATAGTAATTCTAAAGTATTTAGCAAAGTGCCTGTTGAATAGTAAATGCTATATAAATGTTAGCTCTTATTAGTATTAAATGAAAAAATTCGTAAATGAGTGACAGAGGTTGGAATGATTTTTTGACAACCATTTTGATTGACTACAAGATTGCAAATGTTCCCAAGAACCAAGATTTGTTTTAAAATACGGAGCATTGTACTTTGCACATAGTAGATAGTAAATGTTTGAATTATTTTTTATAGTGCTAAAATTTTGACTGAAGGCTTACTCACCACTCTCATGCTACCATCCTAAGGGATAAAGGTTGTCTTCTAGGATTAGAATGGTGTTTGTTTCTATTTCAGACAAATCTATTTGTTTTTGGACGTGTTCTTTCTGGTCAATAGACAACCAGGCATAATTTTTAACAAGATCTGTTTAATTCCAAACATCCTAAGGACTATAGATTTTTTACCCCTCCTCTGTCAATGGTTCAGTTTCAAAGTGAGGAGCTATAAAAATGAGAAAGGTATTTAATGCCTTAAAATGCATGCAATCAAGTAAGAACTCACAGTTTGGCAATGACAGTAAAATTGGCAAAGTTAGAGAAGTAAAGAAAAATCCAAAAGTTACAAAGATTTTTAAAATGTGCAAAATTTGCAAGGAAAAGCAATTTAAAACTAGCAGAATTCAGTTCTGGCTGTTCACCTGAATTATCTAGTAGCATTAACAATAAACAAGTATAAAGAAGCACAGAGTGCCCCATTAGAGAAATAGAATTAAAAAATGGAAATCGTGTCATATAAAAATGTAGCAAGGAGGTGGATAGAGAGAGTGTTCCATTTGGATTTGAAGTCAATAATATTTCAATCCTGTGTTTGACACTGATGAGTTATGTAACCACAAGCACAGGTCACTTAACATCTCTGGACTCGGTCAATTTTCTTAGACCGAACTCCAAAGAAATAGGGATATAGATAGGACCTGTGATTTCCTTGGTATAGAGAATTTCCAGGCAAGGAAACTCATGTTAGTAAGGCAGGTTGGCCCCTTTTCTTCGAGAGCTTATATAGTCTTGGAGACTTGTCTAAAGCAAAGATGTCAAACTCAAATACTGATGGGGGCCATTAATTCCTATTCAACAATTCTTTTGGGTGTTATATTGATTTAGTTTTAAAATGTAATATTATCCAGATTTTAATGGGTTTAAAAATATGTTGCTAAATATTTCCTAATTAAATTTTAATCTGGTTCTGGTGCGGTCAGGAGTGTTGTATGGGGTGTTTGATGTCTCTCGTCTAAAGAACTAAGAGGTTAAGAAGTACATATCCATTGGTTTCGTTGGTTGTTCTTCATGCTGGAATAGGACCAAAATGACATTCCTATGTTGGTGTCAGGCTACAGTGCATCCAACTGTGGCTGATCAGACCAGTGTCAAGACTGCCACAGCTCAGGCACAAATAGTCTATACGAACATTTGTAGTGGAGATGTCTCTAAATTTGTGCATCTCACTTTTGGGCTACTGCAATTCTGCTTCACTCACAGAGCACAGCACCTCCTTTGATGAGGACAAGCTTAAGGAATGAACCTCAGAAGCCATATAGTCCAACTCATATTACAGGTGAGAGAGCTGAGACCTAGAAAGGCTAAATCCTTGTCCTAGGTCATATAGACAGTAAAGGGCAGAGGAGGAATTTGAATCCAAATCGTATGACTCTAGAACCAACATTATTTTTAATATACCATGTTCTCTCCTTTCTTGATAGTCTTTAATGTGTCCTTCAAGGCCACTTATGCAAACCAAACTGAGCTATTCCATCAGGGATGTCTCAAAACTGATTTCCTTAAAGAGAGACATTGCTGCGATATAAGAAATGATGAGCTCAGTGATCTTAGAAAGGCATGGAAAGACTTGCATGACATGATGAAAACAGAGAGAGCAGAACCAGGAGAAAATTGTATACAGTAGTTGGTAATATTGTTTTAAGAATGACTTTCAGCAACTGAGTCATTCTGATTATTATAGATAAAAAAAATTAAAAATAAAGAACATATGAAGATATTATTTGTACTCTGAGAAAAAATTGATAAAATAGAAATAGGTATAGAATAATTTTATATATGTACATACATACATACATACATACACACATATAAATGCATAAATGTATAAATGTAGTGTGTATGTATGTATATACCTATTTGTGTCATTAGACATCTCGAGGAATGGCAGGGTTTATATAACAACTTGGTTGACTATATGGAGGAAATAGCAAGTTGCACATGGCAGATTTGCTATTGTGCCATCATTTTTTTATTTTAATGTGTTATAGAAATGTTTGTTTTATTCTGTAAATTGAAATGAGATAAATTTTTAAAAAAGAGAGAGAGGTTGCTGGGACCCACTTTCCAGTTCAGGGCCAGTAGACATTAAAAGAGGTGCCACCTCTTGCTGGGAAATGATATTTGGTTATATTAATTGAATACAGTGGATCTCCATAAGGTCTATTTTAATTGAACTTGTAATCACTGGAGATTTATTATACTGGTCACCTAGACTGGATATTGGTATTGAGAGGGATTGAACTTACGATTTCAATGGCATAGTCTCCTTATCCATGTAGATCAACTCCTTTGCCAAAACTTATCTTTTGAGTATTGCCCAACACATCAAGACTTTCCCAGGACCACAAGTGACTTTCCTAGAACCACAATTTATCTCACAATTTATCAGCAGTGAGACTTGAAATTTGGTCTTCCTAACTTTGGAGACAGATCTCTATCCATTATGAAGCATAATTCATATTTCTCTGATCTTGTCTCAGCTGAAAGCTGTCTGAGGAGTCCTAGAGTTAAAAAACATTTCAGTTGGAAGGGGTCTTATAGAGCAGGAATTCTTAACTTTTCTCTGTGTGTCCTAGACCCCTCTGGCAATCTGATGGAGCCTGTGGACCCCTTCTCGGAAGAATGTTTATGGCCTACATTTATATTTGAAAATGCTAAATTTCAGTAAGCAATTTAAAAGTTCAATTCCAACTTAAAGATTTTCAATTGCACTTCAGTTGAAATTTCCAATTTTAATTTGAAAATCTGAATTCAGTTTTAATTTTTAAGTGTATTTTCCCACTCATGTTCATAGACTCTATTTAAGAACCATTGTTGTAGAATAACTATATCTGTATTCTCATTTTAATCATGAGGAAACTGAGACCCGAGGAGAGGAAGTGATTTTCCTAACATGACACAATGTTGGAAATGGGATTCTGACCCAGGACTCCTGACTCCCAGCCCAGGGCTCTTTTCATTATATCAAAGAGTTGTATGGATTCCTCTTCTGAGGACTGGGGATGTGGGGGTGAAGTAGCTTGATAATGATGGATTCCTTTGCTTCCCCTCTCCATTCTTAGAATCTCACAATGATTATGATTCCCTGTATATGCTACTGACAGATAGCATTGGATAGTTTCCTCATCTGTAAAATGGGGGTGATGATAGCACCTATCTCACAGGGTTGTTGTTGGGACAAAATGAGATAATATCTATAAATTATTTTACAAGGCTTATGATGCTATGTAAATGCTAGTTATCATAGTATTATTAATAATTATATAAGTAGTATAAATACAATATCATCATGATGGTATTTCTATAATTATTGACATTAATAATCATATTTTACTCAGAAAGGCATTCATTTTTGTGGAAAATTATGAGCTAGTTTAGAAATTATTGTTTTCATTCTTTTTCACACTTAGGAAATGAAGAATAAAGAATCTGAATGGCATATGCAAAGTCATAAAAAGGCTTCATTCTTTCATCAAATGTTTATTAAGTCTATCCTCCGCAGCTGGTGGCATAGTATATAGAGTGCTGGGCCTTAAGTCAGGAAGACCTGAGTTTAAATACAGCATCAGACACTTACTAGATGTGTGACCCTGGGCAAGTCACATAACCCTATCTGCCACAGTTTCCTTAACTGTAAAATGGAGGTAGTAACTGCATTTACCTCACAGGGGTTTTTTTTTTTTTTAGAATCAAATGGGATAGTATTTGTAAAGAGCTTAACATAATATATTATATAAATGCCTTTTCTCTTTCTACTCTACATCCCCTAATATATATCAGGCTAGAGGGAGTGTGTCAAGATCTGGGTTCAAGTTCTGACTCTGTTACAGATTGGCTATGAACAAAATCTTTCAATGTTCCAGGAAACCTTAAGACTATTAGAATCTGAATAGGTTTGATGGACCTTTCACTTCATTGGTATAGAGAACTTCCTATCAATGCAGAATAGCAAGTGCTCTGAAATTTAAAGGCTTAGAACATTACTTGGTAGCAATGAGTTTAAATGACTGCTCCAGGGTCACACAGCTAGTATGTGCCAGAGTTGGGACTTGAAACCAGCTCATCCTTACTCCATGGCCAGTTCTATCTACCATACCGGGCTGCCAATGGAGTAGATTTTCATAGTTTAACCAATTAACATATGCTTGTGGAATAAATGAATGACAATTGGAAATGCACTGGAATTAAAGTGGTTTGCAAAATATCTCCAAAAATAATTTTCCAATCAGATGCTTGTCAAGGTTTGAGAAGTAATTTAATTTCATACTTAATATACAACTTTTGATAATTCTGAAGTAGATCCATGCAGCTGGAACTTCAGTGAGAAATTCAGCTTGACTTTCAATCATCTCTATCTTTTTGCTATGACCCTATATCATTTTGTTATGTGTCCCTTTTTTTTGTCCTTACTATCTTTCCTCCCTTTGTGCCCACCCTTATTCCTGGTTTCTGTCTTATTCCTGCATCCTTACCTGGCTCCATCTCCTTTCTAGAGTCTACACACTTGTTCTTCCACAACACTTACTCTTCCAGAATAAGAAGGTAGAAATATAGAGCTCAAATTTGTCATTTTCTCATCTGCGAAATGAACTGATTGAACTTGATGAACTTGAAAGTTCCCTTAAGTTGTAAATTTTATGATACTATTGCATGACCTAAATTTGTTTTTCTTCTTAATTGTGTGTGTGTGTGTGTGTGTGTGTGTGTGTGTGTGTGTGTGTGTGTGTGTAAATGTGTAATCAGATCTTCCTACTCCATGTACGTTAAAAGTACTGGAGGCCTTATCATTGCAGAGTGTCATTTCAGACTTTTTATTGCCATGGGTAAACCCAGAGGTTTTCCTGGACCCCGGCTTTCATTGTGCCAGATCTGGTCACTCCACTTTAACTCTGCTGTCCTGCCTGATTTCAACTACACAAAATAAAATGTTCCCCTCCCTCCCCCGCCACTTTCCAGGATAAACTCATCACTTCCAAACCTGCCAGCATGTTGCTAATTCAAGCGCTGATTGATATCCCTGCCTCAGTCTCTTTTCCCATCTTATTGGAGGGCTGCAGGGTGAGTACCGAACTCTTCTCTGTGTCTTCCTTAATTGAGGGCAACATTGAACTTTCAGGTGACTTCACTGTCCATCTGCAGCTCTGCTTGGTTTCCACTCCACGGAACAAAGTATTCCTTGGCTGGATGCCCCTGGTATTCTGTCCTATGCTTACCTCCCCGAATTTTCTCTTTCCTTTTGAGTGTTGTCTCCCCATTTAGATTGTAAGTTCTTTAAGGGGAAGGACTCTTTTTCTTTTTATTAATTGTATTCCTAGCTCCTAGCATGTATCAATCTCTTAATTGTTTTCTGGATTGAATAGGAATTTGATTTGCTATAAGAGTAAAGAATACAAAGATTTTGTGCTCCTTGTTGAACTCTGTATCTTAACATGCAAACAAAAGAAAACCTTGGAAAAATGCAAAGGAAAGAATGTGGGATTTGGAGTCTTTGGAGACCTTTGGTAGAATTCTGGCTATGTGTGCAACCTTGGGCAAGTCACTTATTCTCTCCATGCCTCAGTTTCTTCATATGGCTAAATGATGAGTTGGAAGTAGATGGCTTTGTAAGCCCCATGTCTCTCTAAATCTATGACTCTATAACCACATGTTATTGTGAAGAAAGAATATTTGCAAATCACAAAGCACCCTAGTAATATATACATATATATATATATATATATATATATATATATATATATATAATATTTGTCTTATTCTCATTTTATTGATAGGGTTCAGATAGAAATGGTCCAGCGACAAGTCACTCCTATATTTACCGTTCTGAGGACTGTTCAGGTAGATACGATCACAGAAGCTTGTGACTGAATGATAGTCGTAATCAATATTCATGTAACGATTTAAGATTTGCAAAATGCTTTACAAATATTAATTCATTTTTTCCTTACAAGAACCCTGGGAAGTAGGTACTATTATAACCACTATTTTATAGAAGAGAAAACTGAGGCAGACTGCGGTAAAGTGATTCACTTAGCTGTCAAATGTCAGAGGTTGGATCCGAGATCAAATCTTCCTGACTCCTGGTTAGTGCCCTACCTACATTAGCACCTCATTGCCAAGAGTATTGGGATGTAAGTTCACCTTTGGCACACGTTGATAACCTCTATGGGACAAAACCAGTAGCCAACATTGTCATCACCATCATCATCGTCATCGTTGTCACAATCCACACTATAATTACTGCTGCCATTGCTACTGCTATTGAAAATAATCCATCAGGACACGTCAGAAGAAAAGAAAATCTCAGTTTACCAAGGCTAACCATTTCTATAGTACTTGAATTTACGTGTCACATCATGCAGAATTGTGCAAAGCTTGCAGTTTTCAAGGACAATGAGGTTATACATGTGGATTTCTGTGCATGAGCCTTCTCATAATTTCTTCTAAGATTTCAGGGTCTAGCACACTTATATATCTATATTGTGTGAGTAGTGATGGGAATAGGAACATGCTTTTAAGATGACAGATAGAGGCAGAGAAGGAGGATTAGGGCTTGTGGAAATCAGGATTATAGGCTACATGCTGCTCACATAGTGAACATGTAACTTATGAGCTGTCACTGGAAGGAGTTAACTTACAAACCCATCCTTTAGCTACTGGCTTATTCCAGAAAAGACAGCCATAAATGCCGCTCGTTCCTCAGGCTGAATTATACTCTTTTCCCTTTGGTCCTCTCTGCCTTCTTTCGTGGTGCACATTCATCTTTGCACAGATATGTACAATAATGGGCCCAGGAAAATGCTAGCCTTGTGTACTTTGCCCTCACTACACTTTGCTACTGTTAGAACAAAGAATGTGAAAAAAATTCAAACTACAGAATCCATGGCAGGGGATGTCTTGCCAATTTCAAAAAGAATAAATGTCCTATCCTTGAGGTAAACCTAGGAAAACAACAACTTTCTTAGGATCCTGTTACTAATTCAAGCGCATCTTTGTTGGCAGCAGATGGAGGTTGGAGTGGGGAAAATAGTACTCTGCTGTTGCTCTGTGTACTAAAATATTGCAATGATGAATACTAAAAATATTGAAAAGGAAATATATTATAACAAAATGGATCTTTATCCCTAAGCAGAAATGCATCATATGTTCAAAATTATGAAAAAATATAATCTCTATGGAATTCAAAATATACATAGAGCATGTTTCAGTTTCCTTAGTATTGCATTTCAGTGATAACATAAAATAGAATAACTTTATTAATTAATACATAGGTTTAGAAATGTCAGACCTCAAAGAACCCTTAGAGCTGTAACCACCTTATTCAATGTATCAGGAAACTGAGGCCCATAGAGTGACTTTTCCAAGGTCACACATGCAGTTGGTGGCCAGATCCAGACCTATGCTAGAATACAATTCTCAGGACTCCCAGAGAAAAGTGCCTTGCAAATCTTAAAAGCACTACATAAATATAAAATGGCCATCATGATTATTTCTTCTAAACTGTTCTATCTCTTCCAAAGACCTTTTTAATGTTCATTATAAATGTGAACAGAAGCTCCAGTTTCATTTTTATGCACCATAAGCCAATAAACTACATTTGATCATTTCTACTAGCTTAGACAATCACTTTCTTAAACCACAAAATCATGCTGTGGAATGATAGCAGGGAGAAGTTTTAAGAGGTCATCTGCATAATTTTCTCTGCCTGTAGGTCTAGGATAATTCCAGTCCAGAGGTATACTGGCAAATGTTAAATGACCAGATCGCCAAAACCTGGAAACACTTTGAAGTTTCAGTTACATTATTAACATATTCTTCCTCATTTTCTTAAGTCTAGACAATCCACAAAACGATAAATCAATACTGATTTGTACCATTAACCAATTTCTGAGGCATATCTGCTCATACTGAATCTTTAACAATCACCTCTCAAGCTTTTAAGAGTTGATTCCAGCACACCCCTTTGCATCTCTACCAGGGATCTATAAAAATTTGTTGATGACATGTTAAGTCATCATTTATTCATACCATTATAAGAATTAGGAGTAGTGTAGATCTTGGGGGGAGGCTCTTGAAAGGGTGAGCTGGGTAAGATATAGCAACCTTCTGAAGGGCTTCATCTCTTGCTCTTTTCTGATCCTTGCCCCGAAACCACTATCATATAAGGGATTCTACTGAAAGGCAGTTGATGAAACAGGCATTGATAAAGGAGAAAATTAGGATAGATAGAAGACATGAGAGGGCATTCAAATTGAGAACACGTCACTTGGTTATATCTTCATTTACTAGCTTGTGGCATTGTATAAATCTCTTTAGCTTTTTGAATTTCCATGACCTCATGTGCAAGATGAGAGTAGTGCTAACATTACCCTCCTCCCAGGGGCTTTGTGGGGACCAAATGAAATAAAGCATTGTTTGCTTTATTGTATTAAATGTAAAGCAACATATACATATAACTGTAAAATGAAATGTAGATGAGTTTCTATAGTTCCCTCAACTTATGAATTTAACCATAGGCTGAGCCTCTACCAGCATCTACAGGTGCCAAAGATTTCCTGCTAATAATGGCTAATAATTGGTTAAGTTAAATAGTCTGTGATGCTCACTTGTGTGAACAAACAGACCACCAAATTCAGCAAGATGAAAATTTCATGTTTTTTATTTTGTTTTGTTTTGAACAGCTAGCAGTTTTAGAGAGAATGCATTATAATGTGGCAGCAAGGACAATGATGAGAGACCTTGAATAATAAAATTTTTATTTTTGTATGTGCAAAGTGAAATAAAGAATTGCTGTTAGGAATGCAGGTAATAAAGATATTAAAAATAATTGGGTCAGAAATTTCCAAAAAATATGAGCTAATTCTATCTCTCTCTCCCTCTCTCTCTCTCTCTCTCTCTCTCTCTCTCTCTCTCTTTCTCTTTATCTCTATCTCTCTGTTTCTGGGTCCTCACCATTCCTTCTATCTCTCTCTCTCTCTCTCTCTCTCTCTCTCTCTCTCTCTCTCTCTCTCTTCATACACACATACATACATACATACATACATACACACACAAACAAAATACATAAGTTAGGCAATGCAGTGGGTAGAGTGCTAGGTCTAGAGTCAGGAAGACTCATATCCCTGAGTTCAAATCTGGTCATTTACTAGTGGTGTGACTCTGGACAAGTCACTTACCCCTGTTTGCCTCAGTTCCTCATCTATAAAAGAAATGAGCAGGAGGAAGAAATGGCAAAGCACTCCACTATCTTTACAAAGAAAACCCCAAATGGGATCATGAAAAGTCAAACAAGACTGAAACTGAACAGCCACAACAAAATACAATACATATGTATACATATAGTATATACAACATGAGTGTATGCGTGTGTGTATAGATCTTTTTCAGATTTTGTTTTTCAGTTAGTCTATTTTATAAGGTAGCATGGAAACTGTTATAATTCTGTAAGTGATGATAGGGTGACAATGATAGTATTAATATTTGCTATCCATACTCTGTACCCTTTCCTAGGCCATGGTACCTAATTGAACTTCTTAAAGGATTAAACAAACAAACAAAAACATTTACAACAAAATAATTAAGCAGGAAGAAAAATTAATTTTCCAGGTAGACACAACTACCAAAATTTGGTACAATCTCCACCAAAGGCTCACTCTTATTATAAAAGGGAGGTAATCTTTCTGGTAGGTGCTACCTAGATGAAAAAGCTTTAAGAATGGGGCTTAGTAAATGACTGTGCTCCTGTCATCCAAGAACCAGCCTATCTAAATTAGGAGAGTCTCATCCTCAAGTTGGCCATAGCATTATGGATCTTTTAGGTCACAACAACTCTTGAAGATCATATATCATCCAGTGTCTCTCCTAAAAACCATAATTTTTTCTGCTTCACAGAATCACATGATCAGAAACTTAGAAGGAACTTTAGCTACCAGTAATCTGGATCCAACCTATATCCTAAATAGAATCTCTACTATAACTATAAAACTCCGGATAAATGGTCCTCTAACCTCTGCTTGAAAGCTTCAAACGGATGAGTTCTAACTTAATCCCCAAAGCATTCCTTATCTTTTTTGAACAAGTCAAATTGCTAGGAGGTCCTTTTTCCCTCTTGCCATCAGGCTAAATTTGCTTCTCTGCAATCTCCACCCCACTGCTCCTGCTTTTGCCCTCTGTTGTAAAATAGACCAACTCTATTCCCTCTTGAACTAGAAAGCTCTTTAAATATTTGAACACATCTGTTTTGTCCCTCACTTCGTCTTCCTTTCTCTATGCTAAATAAATCCAGTTCCTTTAACCTATTCTCATGTGGCATGAATGTAAGTCCATTCAGCATCTGGTTGCCCTTCTCTAGTATCTCTCCAGTTGTTAGTGTTCTTGTTAAACTGTTAGGCTCAGAACCAAATACGATAATCTCAATGTGGTCTGATCAGGGCAGAATACAAGGGGGCTATCATTTCCTTTTTCCTGGAACCCTTGTCCCCAATAGAACACAAGATTACATGGCTTCTTTTATGCTGCCACATCACACTTCTACCTCATATTGAGAATCCAGTTCATTTAAACATCTAGTTCTTGTTTTCAGATAAAAAGCTATCTCTCTATGCCTGTCTTTTCCTGTACTCATGAAGTTGATTTTCTGAAACCTGTGTCAGATTTTACATTTCTGCCTGAATGAATACACACGCACACACATTCTGTCATACATGATTCCGTCCAAAGTTCTAGCTCACCAGGTTCAATAACCTGATTATTACCCATTGGTAATAATTGGTAATTGGCCATACACTTACCTATGTCATCTGTAGATTTGATTTTTTTTAAACTGTGTTTCTCTATGTCATCACACAGCCACTCATAGGTAAAATCCTCCTGTCAATCAGCAGGGCAGTTTTGACTTTTTCTGTTCTGATCTGGGCTGGTCGTACCTCTTTTGACAGCTAGTGGCGAGGGGGACCTCTGTTCTTGGGAGCTCACTTGGTATTGGATTTTGGCTGATTCCTTTAAACTATAAACAGATATAAATCTGACCTCAGTTTGAGTTCTACACAGAAGGATAGAGTTTTTTTTTTGATATTTTATCCAGTTTTGTGTGGCTAATATTTATAAATTAACCCCCACCCAAAACCAAATCATAAAACACTTTCCTCATCTTCTTCAGCTTCTAAAGCTATTTAAAAGAAGTTACTTCAAAAATTTCCAAACTACTTGTATATAGATTTTAGTGTATGTAAGGTGAATTTCTGTTATAGTTTAGTTTCCCAGGATCCATGGCCATAACAATCTCTATTTTCCAGGCTCATGACTTGTAAACTTCTCTTCCATTATGTAATGGTAAATAATATAATTATATTTTTAAAATAATATGAACATTTGTGTTTAAATTGTAAATATCCACTGCAATTGAGCAATGAGATATAATGGTGAGATAATATAAACTTGTGAGGCTCTTCCTGGCAAAATACCTTCTTTGTCTGTTGCCCTATAAAGCAGGTAGGCACTGGTCAGTGAATGGGGAACCTTTAGGGCTGAATGCACAAGCTGGAATGCTATATGTGGTTTGGTTGGCCCTCATCAAGCTTGAGGGGAATCTGTGTTTGCCTCAATGGACTTGAGGCTTGAGGGGACTAAGGGGACAAACTGAGTTTATCTTGACTGACTCCATTGGGATGTAGGGGTACTTGCCCCGCCCCCTTCTCACCAGCCCCTGCAAGAAGGGTGATTAGGGAATGCCATAGGAGTTGGTGCTTCCAGTATCAACAAACCTTTAGAGAAGGCTAGACTGGAATAAAGTAAGAGTATTAATCCCTTGGAAGTTGTCTTCCTGTCCCTCCTATCTGACCAGATCAAGAGTGAACCTATGCTAGCAGCCCTCCTATGTGTTTGCCTGTTTTACACTACTTAATTGTTTTTCTTTTTCTTTTTTAGAGTACTGACAAAATGCTTTTAGGAAAAAGATATAGACATATATGCATATGTATCCTTGTAATGTTAATTAAAGGTTCATGGTGGATATGGAGAAGAGTTAAAGATCTTTCCTGCCCATTGATAGGCCTCCATAAATGTTGTTAATTTCTATTGAGGCAGTGGGTCAGAGAGTCATGCCTTTCTTCTGAAAAATATACAAATACTCTAAGGTGAGGTTTTACTTTGGGGCTCACTCATTGGCAGGGTTTATTTGGCCATATGATACTCTGGGTAACAGCTAAGGAGCCTCCCCCACCCCCAGCTTTGAAAACACAGATGTTGGTGCTTCTCTCTCTGGTAAGTATGTACATATGCAGTGGTCAGACAGTTGGATCTGTCTGTTGATCTGTGATGTATGTATTACTTGTGGTCAGACAATTGGAAGCCCTATCTGTTGGTCTTTATTTCTCTGTTTGTATTTTCTCTGAAGTTCAGTATGCTGACTTTTCTCCCTGAACTAAGTGAATGACATATGTGCTTGATTAAAGTGATTGTTGACCCCTCAAAAGTTGCTTTCCTTTTAGAAAAGCAGATCTAAGAACCTGTACAGCAGACCCTCCTGTGTATGCCAGGGTCCTTGGTGTTACAATCTTGTCTATTACTTATATTATGTGTGAAATGACTACATAACTAGTTATCAGAAATCTGCTGAGTCAGCTGTATGAGGGAGAGGAAAGCACAATTTATGCAACTTTTTCTGTTAACCACAAAAAAGACCATTTAAAAAGATTTTTTCAGTGGTCTACAAATTTGGGGAAAGTACATTTCTTTTTCAATTCCCCAAAATTGGTGATGGGGACAAACATGAATTAGAGGTATACAAGTAATTTTTCTCTTATTATGCTAGACACTCACAGAAAACCCTGGAGCTCTCACTGGCATTGGGCAATAAAAGAAGTCAAGCTTTAGACAAAACAGGATGATAGTGACACCCAAAGTGACTTAGTAAAGGCGAGAATCCCTGGGGAGGCAATAGGTACATATAGCCCTTGACTGAGATTTAGGGAGAGTTATAAGGTGAGATAAGAATGACAGATCAAAGGGAAAGCAGCACAACTTTTGGTAAGTCAGTATTAGAGGAACTGATTTCACAGCCACTCACCTGTGTACACTCAAGGAGCAGCATGGGATTACAGCATGATTATAGTTGAATTGTTTACAAATGTGCAGCATAGGTTTCAGGAGTGGGAGAAAACTCTCAAGGCTTGATTTTTCTGAAGCTTTCATTACTATAGAATACTGGAGAGTGGGAAAAAGGAGTCATGAATGTGGACTTAGAAAGTCCTGGAATCAGTGCAGTATACAGCTTTATTGATAGAAAAATTCTCTGCACATTTCATAAATAACTCTTAAGAGTCCTCTTCAAAACTCTTTAGTGTGAAAGTAAGTTGTACAGGACAATATAAATAATTTCTTTTTCATATTAAAATTGTATTCATTATTAAATGTTTTTATAGCTAATGGCTTACTTTGAATGGGAACTGACACATTATACTATTGACCTAATTTTTCAGTGTATTGATATATTGCACAAAAATGTCACTGAAATCTCTAAGAATCTAAGAAACTGTGTTAGTTGAATATGACTTTACACACACACACACACACACACACACACATACATACACACACTCACACATAAACATACATTTTTTTATATCCACAGATAAATTTCTCTCCAAGCTCACAGTATCTGTTGCCTTGATCTCTCAAACTCATAAATCTTCGGACTGGAAATAGAAACTCCCCTTGGCCAGTTTTCAACCTCTGTTGATCAGAATTTAACTCTTGTCTTCAGCATCACTCCTTGTTGCTAAGGATCACTGCAGACACCTCTATAATACTTGTCCACAACCAATTAGAATGGTGAGTCTTTCTACTCCGCCATCTTGGCTCCGCCCCTACCAATTAGAATGGTAAAATGAGCCCTTGGCAGAACTTGGGCAGAGAGTCTCAAGTTTGGGTGAAAGAACAGAGAAGTATTAGATTGGGAGATGGTGCCAGGATCCTAAGGATGCAAATTTATTTCCAGCTCAGGACCATTTGTACTGGCAAGTACAGTAGCAATGAATTTGAAACAAGTGAGACCAGGCTTCAGGCAACATAAAGGTAAGTCTCTATACTTCATAACACTGGAAAACTCTTTCTCCACTCAGGGTTACTTAAGTTCTGTCTTTATCTCTAGTTTCTTTATTCAATGTACATTTTTGAAATTTCATGCCCAAATAGATCTTGGAACTCTTCCAGTAAACATTCTGGCTGATTCTAATAGTCAAGTAGTACCTATTAGCCATTACATCTGCTTATCAAGCTTCTAAGAATCATGTCAAATTGTATGCTAAATTCTGACACAAAACCATGATATATAGTGAAACACTGATTGACACCATTGAACAATTCTTTCATTCACCAGTTCCTAAGCACCTACTATGTGCAGGACATTGTGCTAGGCACCAGGAAAGTGGTACAGAATTTTAAAAAGACATACATGATTGGAGGGAGTCATTTCATTGCTGCCATGTTTATGGGTATAATCCCAGACAGATGGTATACCTCATCTGAAGGGATAGCATCCAACAAAAATGTAGAGTAGAGATGGACCAACTGTCATCTCATTGCCTAGCAAGACCAACATGGTCAATGAAGTGGTCAAATCAGGAAATCAGATTTTTGAAAAGTAACTTAAGGGTTAACAAAAGCTTCCAAAGATAATGTCCTGGCATCACAGTCTAGGGCACAGATGGAAGAAAATAAATAGATGGTATGATATCTTCTCTAAGGATGCTTATGATTTCCCCAGGACAGGGGAGGGGGTAAATAACAGTAAAGAGCTATAAAAGGTTTCCAAATAACATGTCAGGAAATCTATCTACATCCTCCACATAATTTCTGAAGTAATCTTCCTATAGTTTTGATTATGTTGTGCCAATTTCTCAATAAACCCCAGCAGTTCCCTATGTCTATGACCAAATGGGACTTCTTCAGTTTGGTATTTTCTGCTCTACAACATGGCTCCTTTCTATCTTTGTAATCATTTTATACATTACTCCCCTCCACATGATCTAACATGACAAGCTGACCTATAGTGGCTGCTGTTCCTCACACATGAAGCTCCTTTCCCATCTCTCTTCCTTTGCACTGACTATCCCCTAGGCCTGGGAATTCCTCCTTACATCTGCCTTTTAGAATTCCTGGCTTCCTTCAAGACTCAGCTCAAGCATCTTCTTCAGGAGACCTTTTCTCGTCTCCCAGTTGTCAGTATCTTTCTCTCAAATGAATTTTTCCTGGAATAATTAGGTATGAGCAAAGTCTGAAAGAAGATGATAAGCATGGATTTTCATGAATTTTTTAAATGAGAAAAGTAGTAAAATCAAAGTTAGGGAGGAGAAGTTAGCAAGACATTTGCTGGGATACTTGGAAAAGAGCTTTTTTTTTTGGTGGGTGGTACTGTAAAGATTCATGGCCAATACTCTCAGATACTACTGCCCATAGAATATCAAGTCATCAGGAAAAGACTGTAAGTCCCCAGAGCAAGTAACTAGATACTACTTGTTCTCCTAAGTCATAACTGGTCTTTTTCCCAGGGAAATTCCTGTTCTCTAGACCTAGATAAAACAGGATACAAAGCAGAGGCCCTACCTACTCTTTAATGTTCAAGACCAGTTCACATGGTCCTACTACCTACTCCACAAGACTCCCAACCTGTGAATATTTTTAATAAATTCTGTGCTTCACTTGCAACTTGTTCTCCTCTCTGCATGTTTTAATTTCTTTCTTGCTCCCAAAGGCACATGAATGCTGCATCAGGAAACCTATTCTCAAGGTCATTAGCATTCCTAGGCCTGGTGGACCTTCCCAGCATCTACTTCTTAAGATCATCTTATAAATTATAGAACTCAATGATTAGGAAGGCACTATTCTTGACCCAGTGATGGGAGTGCCTTACCTCTTCCATCTGGGGATCTTCCCCCTAAAGCCATGCTCCTAGGTCTCCCCAATCCTCAATGATATAAGAAGCAAAGTAAGGATACTTCCTAATTGCAGAAAGAGAGAAGAGGCTATGGATGAATAGTTTAGTAAGACAACTAACGGATGGTACTGAATGTTATGCAGAAAGTTTTGGATTTAAATCATCAGGGAACGAGGAAGTCTTGAGAATAGCTGGTTTTTTTTTTTATATACTTTACCTCACTTTAAGTTTTGCAATGTACTTTGCATCATTATCTCATGTTGTTTAAGAACCAATTTTATGAAGTACCAAGAGCAAGTATTATTATATGTAATTAACAGATGAGGAAACCAGGAATATTAAATCATTTGATTAGCCTTCACACAAGTAGTAAAGACAGTTCTCAAACCCTAGCTTTCTGACTCCAAGACCAATGCCCTTTGTAATATATGCAATGCATGATTCTTGTCTACACAGGGTGGAGCCGAACAAGAAAATGGTGGGAAGGAGATTACCTTAAATATCATTTCAGTGTTTTAGGTGGTAGATAATGAGGACCTAGTCCAGGGGTAGGGAACCACATGTGGCCTTCTAAATCTTTAAGTGTGTGGTCTTTTGAGGGAATCTAAATTTTATAGAACAAAATAAAGTGGATTCTGTCAAAAGGTCACACTTAGGGATTTAGAAGGCCACATTTGACCTTCAGGCTGCGGGTTCCCCACTCATGATCTAGTCTCTGAAAATAGAAAAGAATTCATTGAATCTGGGAACTATCTTAGAGGACACATCTGTATTTCTCTGTAATTGATTGAATGTGGAATAAAGAAGGGCAAATAATCCACAATAATTCAAAGTTTTCAATTCTGAGGGTCTGGGTAAATAGTTTTTCTATTCACAAAAAATGGAAATACTGATGAGAAAGAACAGGATGATTTTATAGGGTGTGTGTGTAGGAAGGGAATTGATTTCATCATTTTTCTCATTCCAGAAATACAGTTACACCACCCTGCAACAGAAAGTTCACTTGTAATAGCATGGTTTCATCTTATATACAAACATCTTCCATACAAGCTAATGATTTAATTTGTGGGCAGTTAGGTGGCTGCAGTGGATAGAGCATCTACCCTGGAATCAGGAGGATCTGAGTTCAAATCTGGCCTAAGACACTTCCTAGCTGTGTGACCCTGGGTAAGTCACTTCATTCTGCCTCAGTTTCCTCATCGGCAAAATCAGCTGGAGAAGGAAATAGCCAACCACTCCAGCATCTTTGCCAAGAAAACTCCAAAGAGGATCAAGAAGAGTGGGAAACACCTGCAAAGACTCAACAACAATAACATTATCAGGTGCCACCTCACTCACCGTCATGTCAGTCACCAACGTCTGACTCCTAGCAAGCTCCAAGTGGGCCTGGAATGCTTGCTGGTTACATGCAAATAAGTGGGTTTAATTCCCAACACAAAAGGCAACTTTGGAGACCAGGTGTACCTCTCTACATACAACTTAGCATTTTCAGAACTGGATGTGAACTTGGCCAAGTCAGAGGATCACAGAGGATGTCCAATTCAACCTCCCCTCTCTCTTTTTTAACTGAAGCTGAATAAACAAGTTAATTAAATTGTTTAAGGTTACAAGGATATAGCAGGGCCAGGATTTGAACTTGAACTTTGATTCCAGATCCAGTATACGATTATCTCTCTAAAACTCAGATTGCTCATGGAGATTAGGTAAGCTTGAACTAGAGGCACCATGAGGAGGTGGAAAGTGCACTCAATCTAGTCAGCAGAGGGCTGGCTTTGAATCCAAGCTGACACTCACTAGCTGTCCCCTGGAGGGCAGCAGGCTATAGTGGAAAGATCTGGTTTTGGAGTCAGAGAGGCCTTGGACTCATTCAAATACTGCCTCCTACACTTATTACCTGTGTAATCTTCAGCAAGTCACTTAATTTCCCTGGGTCCCAGTTTCTTCATCTGTAAAATGAGGTCACTGGACTGAAGTCCCTTCCAGCCTTAGATCTACAATCCTATGAAACCTGCACAGGTCAGAAATTGGTCTGAGACCATTTTCCTCCTCTAAAGAGTGAGAGAGTTTATTAGAGGAGCACTTTGTAAACTTTTAAGTGCTATAAGAATGTTGGCTACTGTTATAGCGATGCCTACATCCCAGGGCTGTTGTAAAGACAATCCTTTATAAATGGTAAAGTGCTACATAAAAGCAAGCTATTATTATTGAACTTAGGTCAAATAACTGAAAAATCCAAACCAAAACCTACCAACTTTACCCTGAACCCGAAAGAACCCGTCTATATCATGAACAAAAAGTTATGTCTTAGAATTACAGGGATCTAAACAGAAGAGAGAATGACTGATTCCCTCCATGCAACATTTTTATGTGCACAATTAGGCACTCAACAATGCCTTTTAGTAATGACAACTGGAGAAATGTTTGTACGTTAGCAAAACACAAGACGCCTCTACCTTCTAGGATGTTTCAGATTATAAACCTCAGGATTTCATGAGAAAATCCTTAAACTAATCCACCCTAGCCTCAATCTAGAGAACATTTTTAAGTTGTTAGGGTTAAAATCTTGGGATGAAGTTTCTACTGTTATCCAAATGAAATTGGAAAAAAAAGCAAAGTAAAAAGCCATAATCTAACTTTCATATATAACATTCCACCAGCAACAAGGAAAATCTTGCAGTGATAGGTGTGAACTCTTAAGAACATAAAGAGATTTATCTTCTATATTTGGAGAAGGTGTAAGCTTTCCTCATCTGACTCCCCAACCACAGATGTTAATGGTTCTTTGCTCTAAAAATAGGGTTGTATAGTACAATTTTAGGTCTTACTATTTGTAGGCATTTTTATGTAAGGCATGAGTGAGATGGAAGAGAAGCCTTGAATAATACAAAGGAGAATTTGTTGCATGTTAGCTCAGAAAAAAGAGGGGGCATTGAAATCTTCTGGGTTAAACCTAGACATTTTTGTTCTTTAAGACTGTTTAAATGTGTGATATTATGTTGCTTACAACTGCAAGAGCTAGAGATATTAATAGCTGCCAAAATGGAGATGTGAACTTTTTTGTTTTGGAGGCTGGATGCAATTGGTGGGGATGGCATATAATACAAATGGTAAGGAAGTTTCTGCACAGGAAAAAGTCAAATTTTCCTTTAAAAACTTAAAAACATTAACCCAGTTGCTTTGGTTAAAATGGGAATGAAATCAACTTAAAACAAGGAGTTTCAATTGCTTTCATCTCTATATCCTCCATTTTTTCAATGCAGTGATTCAACAAACATTTCTTATGTGTTTACTCTGATATTTAGGGCACTGTATTAGTTTTTTGGGAAGCTTTAAATATAAGACAGGTTTCATTTACATAATACTCCACAGTTTGCAAAGACTCATGGCAGCCTTCTAAGGTAAACAGTATCCTCTTCCCCTCCCTTCAAAACAAGTAGCAAAGTCAGAAGTTGAACTCAAGACATTTTACCATACCACATGGTCTCAAAGGTGGGGAACTTGAGGCCATATGGGGCCCTCTAGGTCCTCAAGTATGGTCCTTTGACTGAATCCAATGCACTTGAGGACCCCACATGTGGCCTTGAGGCTGCAGGTTCCCCATCCCTGGTCTAAGTACTCTAAAAGTTTAGTGCCTGCCCTCAAGGCACCAACATATTATGTTAAGCCTGACCAACTGGAAGACTGAAACCATATTTCCACAGAGTCAAGAGGAACAGAAATACATTCATTTATTTCAAGATATGTAGGAATAGTTAGGACTTTAACAAGAGTGAAAGAAAGAACTTATTGAATCACCAATTAGGGTAGTGGGATCACAGATTACCCAGATGTCAATCTGTCTGAACATTATTGGAATGAATGTCTTTTCAGTTCAGCTGTATCTAGCCCATTAGATGATAGAATAGGATTTTGAAAAAAAATTCCTTTAATCAGTGCTTTGTGAGGTGTGTTAATTAGCTACTAGAGACCAGCAGACACAATGAAAGATTCTTGGTCAGAGCTCCCTTTACTAGGACTATTGAACTCCTTTCCACTAATCACATGTGTGTCAAGCATTGAGCCAGAGCTGGGGGCAATCTTCAAGTGGTGCTTAGTAGACTGTGTAATGAGGGAGTGATGCAATACATTTCCCTGCTCCTGGTAATGCATCCCTGAAGATTTGGATGCCGCTAAATCTGACATGGTGAAGTGCTTTTTACTAGTATTGGTGATTATTGACTTTTACTGGGTCCTATAAAACACATAACAATTTTGATGTCTTGACATTTCATCATGCATGGTCTTCCTTTAGCATAGACAGGATAATTCTACTACTACAGAAAGCACTGACTCCTTTCTTTAGAGGCTGTTTGGTAAAGAATGACTCACTTAAAATATCTTAGCAATGTTTTAAATTTGGAATACTTGCAATAGAGACTTGAAAAGGACCTTGAGGCATAGAAATAGATATGTTTGTAGTCTGTTCAGTCCAGTTTCCCATATCTCTGTGCCCCTATGCTGCTATTTTGTTGAATCAATCAAAGAATATTTCATAAGAACCTACCATGTATCAGGCACTATGCTAACTGTAAGGTATATAGAGACAAAAGAAAACTGAAACATCCACTCCCTTTAAGGAGCTTACAATCTCCTCCCTCTCTCTCTCTCTCTCTCTCTGAAGGCACTTCTGGCATGGCATACAGACTATACAAAGACAAGAGCTGACAGATGAAAATTGCACAGGGTCAGCAAGGTAACCAAGTTGACTGGACTTAGAGGGAATGTTGTCGTTCAGTTGTTGATCTGTCCTGTCTGACTCTTTATGACCCCCATTTGGGGTTTTCTTGGGAGAGATAACATAGTGGTTTGCCATTTTCTTCTCCAACTCATTTTACAGATGAGGAAACTGAGGCAAGCAGGCTTAAGTGAATTGCCCAGGATCACATAACTAGTAAGTATCTGGGGCCAGATTTGATCTTAGGAAGATGAATCTTCCTAACTCAAGACCCACCACTCTATCCACTGTACCACTTAGCTGCCCTAGAAAGTATAGAAAAAAACAGAATTTAATAAGGTTGGAAAATTAAGCTGAAAAAAAGATATAAGGAGCTTTAAATTTCAGAAGAGTTTGTATTTAATCCTATGATCCAGGCAATAGAGAACCACTGGAACTTTTTTGAAGGGAAACAAGGGAGTCAAAAGTAGGCTTTAGGAACATTAATTTGGAATCAGGGGAAGGACTGATTGGTGACAGAAGAAATTTAATGTAGAGTCTAATTAGTGGGCTGTTGTATTAGCCCAGGCAAGAGGTGATGAAGGGCCTAAGCTAGGGTGGAGATCATGTGAGTAGGGAGAAAAGGATGGATACAAGAGATGGTGTAGGGGTAGAATGCATCAAACTTAACTGACTAGATATGTGGAGTGATGGATAATGGGTCAAAGATGACTGAGGTTGTGAACATGGGTTACTGGAAGGGTAGTGATGCCCTGGGCAGAAACAAGGAAGTCAGGAGGAGGGATGAAGGGATGAATTGGCAGAAAGATAATAAGTTCTATTTTGAAGACTTTGAGTTTGATATACCTATGAGGCACGAAGTTGGATACATGGGAATATTTTTAGCCATGGATGAAATTGGCAAAAATCTAAATAGAAAAGAATAATCTAGTTGGTTTAACTTCAATTCTACCAGCATCAGGGGAAATCTTATGCAGTGATAAGGTACATTGTTGGAATAAATATAATAGCCTCCCAAGGTGACTGCTTAGAGCCTTGTATATTGTTAGAAGCGAAAAAGACTCTTTTAGAGAGAATAACAATCATTTAGAGGTATATACATTTAAGTCACAGATCAAGATTTTTAGAGCTAGAAAATGCTTTTAAAACCACCAAGATCCACTCCCTCATGTATAGATGAGGAAATAAAGCACACATACAGAGAAGTTAAATGTCCCAGATCATAGCTAGTTTGTAGAAAAATTAGAATTAGAAGGGAAGGGAATGAACAGGTATATGGGCTATTACTATGGACTGGGCACTATGCTAAGCCCTTTAAAAGTATTATCTCATTTGGTCTTTATGATAATGCTGGGAAGTAGGTATTATTAGAATTCCCATCCTACAGTTGAGGAAACTGAGGCATGCAGAGGTGAAGTAACTTGCTCAAAGTCACACAGCCAGTAAGTGTCTACAACTCATGTTTCTTTTGACCCTCATTGCAAAACAAGTTCTAGTATTTTTTTTTCAGTCTTGTTATTGCAGTCACACTCTGCATGTGCTTTCAAATGGTTTCAGGCATATCTTAAGGTCATCCACTATTACTGGGTTTATTTTAACAATATTTATTTCTCATTTGTTCATTCTGTTTTTAGTCCATAGAAAGATATTTTCATCCTCCATCATTTTCAGGATTATTTTTTGTTTATTAAGAATAAATATAAATCTTTTAAAAATTCTTCCCTTCTGGACAGGGTCAAAGGAGAGAATAGAATAAATGGAGGGTGGGGGTAGGATAATGGGAAATATAGTTAGTCTTTAACAACATGATTATTATGGAAGTGTTTTGCATGACTACACATGTGTATAACCTATATCAAGGGTGGATGGGGAGGGAGGAAGAGAGAGAATGTGAAACTCAAAATTTAAATAATAAATGTTAAAATTGTTTTTGCATGCAACTGGGAAATAAGATATACAGGCAATGAGGTATAGAAATCTATCTTGCCCTACAGGAAAATTGAAAGGAAGGGGATAAGAGAAGAGGGTGCTGTAGAAGGGAGGGCAGACTGGGGGAAGAGGTAATTAGAATGTCCACTTTTTTGGGGTGGGAAGAGGGAAGAGATAGGGAGAAAAATGGAATTCAAAATCTTGTGGATGTGAATGTTGAAAACTAAAAACAAATTAATTAATAATAATTGTTTAAAAAATACAAAAAGTCTTCCTTTCCAAAGAGTCATTGAAGAAAAAAAACCAAAAAGCCCCTTGGAAAGAAATCCAGGCTAACCAGACTTAACCCAACCCAGTTTACCTTTCTACTCCTACCTTGTGGCTATAACATTCCCCTGCCATGTAAAGGTGAAGAATGGTAAGGAGATTGTTTGAGATGGAGTTCAAACATCAAGCAACAATATTACAATTTCCAGAAATATTTTTCTCAGTGCCTGCAGCCAATGCTACTTGAACTGTGACCTCACAGCTTAAACACTGTCAATAGTAATAGAAAAGCAGAATAGTAAAGAAAAAAATACACCGTTTGTGCACAGATATTTTCTCCCCTGAACATTCACTCTCCCCTGGCCCAAAGGGAGGGGTTAGGAGGATGGAAGTCAAGAAAAACATTTTCTTGATCTTGTTCTTGGGAGATTAAAGATACAAGTTAGCACTCACTCCTATATCTGTCTTTCAGTCCTATCTCTCCATCTCCATCTCTCTTCCACCTTTTCTCACTTTGAATTTCAGAGTTGTCAGGACCCTTTCACCACGAGGTATACTGATAAATGTTTAATACATGATTCTCCAGGGGGAAAAATGAAAGTACAACACACATTAATCTGAATTATTAACATTTTCTCCATCACTTTTCTTAAGTCTAGACAATCAACAAAATAATCAATCGGTTTGTAGCATTTTCTGAGTTCCAAGGTGTAAATGCACACTCTGGAAATTTAACAATCAGCTCTCAGAGCCAGTTGAGCTGGATGAAGCACATCCCTGACTATTCCCCACTCCACCCCACGTCGTTTAACCACCACAGGAGAAATAATTTGGGTGTGCCATAATTGCCAGGACCATCTTCACCTGTAATCAGACATGCTTAAGTCACATTGCTATACTGAAAAGGAAAGGAAATCTTTCACTTGTATATCAGTTCCCATTTTTAGAAACTTACGTGAGCTGTAAAGTCCTACTAGTATGTACACGCATGTGCGTGTGTGTATATGTGTGTGTGTGTGTCTATTGGCTCAGTATAGTATAGTTGAAGAAACATTGGAATGGGAGTCAGAAGACGTAGGTTCTCCTTGCAGAACTCATTGAATTCTAGAGCTAAAAGAGTACTTTAGCATCATCTGGGTTATGAATCATGTGGTTTAACCTCACTATTGACCCATGAGAAAAAGAAGGATGAGAAACATGATATGATCCAGGATACTCTTCTAGCAAATGGCCAGGACAATTTGATTCAATTTAACAAGCATTTACAGGGGGTCTAACATGTAGAAGAACCTATTCTATGTGCTGGGGATACAAAGAGGCAAATGAAATAGTTTCTGCCCTTATGAAGGTTCAATTATATGGTAAGGAGGTAATGTGCTCACAGATAAAGAAAAGTAAAATAAAAATAATTTCAGGCAGAGAGGGAGGCGTAGAAAAGGATCTAGGTGGCGCAGTAAACAGAACACAGGATCCAGAGTCAAGGAGACCTGAGTTCAAATGTGACCTCTGACACTTCCTAGCTATGTGACCCTGGTCAAGTCACTTAACTTGTGCTTGCCTCAATCTCCTCCTCTGTAAAATGGAGATAATAGTATCAATTACCTCTCAGGGCTGTTGTGAAGGTTTTGCTTGACAAAGATTCTGGAGTGGTTTGCCATTTCCTTGTTTTATAGATGAAGAAACCGCGTTAAGTGACTTGCCCTAGATCACACAGCTAGTAAGTGTCTTAGGTCAGATTTGAACTCAGGAAGACAGGCTTGGCAGTCTATCCATTGTGCTACATAGCTGACCCCAAGAGTGAAATAACTAGATGTGGAACTCAAAGAAAGATAGGAATTCCAAGACATGGTGAGGAAGGAAATAGGGGACAGTGTGTTTAAAAACACAGAAATAGGAGGAGGAAAGCAATGCATAGGGAACAGCAAATCAGCTAGTTTGCAATGTAATGTGAATAGGGAAAGTAATGTGTAATCAGTCTAATGAACCGAATACAGATTGTGAAGAGGTTTGAATGAAAAAAGATGTTTGTGCCTTATTCTAAGGGCAATAGTGAATCAGTGAAATTTTTTAAGCAGGGTAGGCTTAAGCTGGGAAACATCTGGAATGAACAGACGTGTTGTAGGAATATCAATTTGGTAGTTATGTAGAGGATGAATTGGAGACAGAAAAGACAGAGATAAATGAGGAAGCTTTTTCAAGAGTCCTGACAGAGGTGATGAGGGCCTGGCTCAGGGAGAGAAAAGGGGACACCTGAGAGATATTGGAGAGTAGCTAAGACTTGATCACTGTCTAAATATGAGAGATGAGTGAAACTGAAGGACTGAGAGTGTAAACCTGGATGCTTTGCTGAATGATGTTACCCTTCACATAAATAAAAAAATTAGGAAGGGGTGTCAGTTCAGGGGGAAAGATAATGTTTTAGGGCATTCTGTGTGTTAAATGCCTATTGTTCATGTGGGTGGATATAGCTGGCTGGTAGTTAGTGACAGAAGACTGGAGTTTAGGAGAGAAAACAAGGGTGATTATCAGAGGCAGCAAGGTGAAATAGTGGATAGAGTACTGGACCTGAAGTCAGAAAAGACCTGAGTTCAGATTCAGCCTTAAACACTTAGTAGCCATGTGACTGGGTAAATCATTCAACCTTTCTTGGCTTTACTTTCCTTAACTATAAAAGTAGGGATGATATTTTTTTGTTGTTAGTTGTTTCAGATTCTTTGCAACTCCCATTTGGGGTTTTCTTGGCAAAGATACTGGCGTGGTTTGCCATTTCCTTCTCCTGCTCATTTTACAGATGAGGAAACTGAAGGCAAACAGAGTTAAGTGACACACCCAGGACCACACAGCTAATAAATTATCTGAGGTCAGATTTGAACTCAGGGCTTCCTGACCCCAACCCTAGTGCTCTAATCTACTATACCACCCTAGTTGCCCTAGGTGCTGTCGTAAAGATAAAATGAGACAAAATTTATAAAGTGTTTTCTAGAGTTTAAAGCATTATTTTAATATTAATGGTTATAATTATCATATAAATATTTGGAAGTCAGTGGCATAGAGAGGATAGTTCAGCCCATGAATGTTGAGGAGATCACCAGGCAGAATGAACTGAGAGAAGAGGGCCAAAGAAAGAGCTTTTTGGGTACACACACACCTGGGGACATAGAGTCCTTGTTACTCAAAGTTCGAATTTCATTCCACTATTACATATTCCACCACCAAACTTGAGCTTTTGTTCACTTATCAATAACATAGAGGTCATAATTGCCCAGACTATGTCACAGAATCAAAAAGGAGATTATGTGTGTGTAGTGTGTGTGTGTGAATGTTCTTTGAAAACTGCAACAGTATGAACAAATAAATGCAAGGCACTTTTACTATTCTAAAAGGAAGGGAAATTTTTAGGAAACCTAGATTTTGATTCATTTTTCTCAGTGATCAACATTTTCATAGATCTTAATAAAAGGCAGCTGAGAATCTCAAGAACTGATGAAGATTGCTGAAATTTACAGCAGAGCAAGACTCAGAGGACTGTGTGATTCTCATTCTACTCCTGTTCTCTCCAGTTTCATGGCAGAAAATGTCAGGGGAAAGAGAAGATTTTGTTAGTGACTATGATGCACTATATAAATATATAGCATCTCAGTGCCTTTCCAATTTCATGCCACATCAGAAAATGATTATTATAATATTAATTTACCCTTTATGAATATTAGTCATGGAGAATTCCCCCCCCCCCCATGTTCCCTTCTTCATCCTATATGTGGAATCTGGAAACTTGAGAGATGAAAATGGGGGTTTCCTTTAGTGGTAACTTTCATTCTACCTTCTTTGTAAAATGAACCCCTTTGCTTTATTGAAATGGTTGCTATAACCTAAGATATTACATTCATGGTGTAGTAGACCGTAGGATCATACATTTGGATATGGAAGGAAATTCAACATCCTCATTTTATAGATGAAGAAATGGAAGCCTAGAGATTAGATTGCCCAAAGTCTCATATCTAGTAAAACTAGTAAGTATCTGAAGAAGCATTGGACCTTGGTCTTCCTGACACAAAATCCAGTACCCTCTCCACTCCAATGTTGCCTCATGTTATTAAGCTTAAATTCGAGTACGGATTCTGCCATTTATTAGTGTGGTGAGTCTCAGTTTCTTCACCTGTAAAATGGAGATAATAGTAGAAGTACTGTATCCCTCACAAGATTGTGGGTCATTGGATTTAAAGTTGAAAGAGACACAATCCTGGTTTCATCCTGCAACCATTTTGCAGATGAGGGTTTGTGATGCGAAGTTACCTACTTGCCCAAGGCCACAACTGCAAGTAACAGAACTGAAATTGGAATCTAGGTTCACTGACACTAAGTGCTGTTTGTTTTCTACTACACCACCCTGTATCTCACTGGAGTCAAGCAAGGGGATGTGTATGTGAATGTGCTTTTTTACTGGAATTCTCTACCTATCTGCCAGGTCCTATATCAACACTAACACTAACAACCAAACAAACACAACGATTCTGTTCCAGAGCCTTGAGACTGGCAAAATGACCAGTCATATATTAAAAGAAATAATAGTTCTCTCAGAGTTTTCTATTAGCCACTTACAATTCATTCATTCAACACATATTTTTCAAGTGCCTCCTATGTGTAAGCCTCTGTAGGAAACAATAAATTCCTCAGACATACTATATACTACAGTGTGTCAACACCAAAGATGTAATTCACCATGGTGCTGCACAGACACTCTCAGTTCAGTTTATACACACACATTTACATACATACATGTCCATGTGTATGTATATACACTATGTGTATATACATACACATACACACATATATACATATATACACATATACCTTCCCACACACATATATATGTAAATACACTGAACTGATAATTTTGTTTTGTCATTACAACTATAATAGCTGTTATGTGTACATATATATTTAATGTAGGGATAATTTTTTAAATTTTGTCATTACAGTTATAAATGTGTTCCACTTCAGTAAACCCTAGAAAATCCATTATTAATAATGGAGCTGATGTAGGGCTCTTTGTTTATTAGCTGTTCTCAGCAGCAGGAGGCCAGGTGGAGGAGCAGTTCAATCTTGCCCTGACTAATTGCAGGTTCTCTCTCCCTTCTCAGACATAATGACCTATTCTTTTAGTTCCCTGAAGCAGGTCCTTTGTACCAGTCCCAGATGATTCCCTTCCTCTAAAAGACTGTCTCTTGGGGAAGGTTATATTTCTAAAAATCATAGCACATGGATGCTAAACTGAATGGTAGACTCAACTTTTCCCCAAGACACCAATAAATCCACTCCTAAAGAGAACAAGGGACCTATCAAATCTGCCATCTTCTTATATTCAGAACTATCAAGTTTTTATATAATCCTATCCATAAATTAAAAAATTATATTCCCTGACATGAGCATTTTTAACACTGGACAAGCTACTAGAAGGGATCAACCTATGTTATGGATACAGAAGAGGACAGGTAAAAAGTCATCTTTTCATGTGCCAAACATTCAATAAGCAACTTGTACCACCACCACACCAAGAGAACTAAAACTTGACTCACTTGTCACTTTGGTTCTTATCAGAATTCCCTCTTTTCTTTGGGCTGGGTTTTCCAGTTCTTTGCAACTCACTTCAAGTCAAGAAACATTTATTAAGTGCCAAACATTGGCATAAGCATTGACTATACAGAGAAAGACAAAACCAATCTCTTTCCCCAAGGAATTCACAGTCTAAAATGGGAGACAACACGCAAATAACGATGCACAAAAAAGATAGGCACAGGATTAATTGGAGATAGCCTCAGAGGGAAGTTATAAGCATTAAAGGGAGTAAGAAAGGCTTCTTGAGGAAGATGGGGTTTTACCTAAGATCTGAAGAAAACCAGGGGAGCTAGAGGGCAGTAGATAGACTGCTTGGTCTGGAGTCAGAAGACTGTTCTTCCTGAGTTCAAATCTGACCTCGGGCACATACTAGGTGTGTGATCTTGGCAAATCACTCAATGCTATTGGACTCAGTTTCATTATCTGTAAAATCGACTGGAAAAGAAAATGGGAAAATGCTCCAGTATCTCTTCCAAGAAAACCCCAAATGGGCTCAGACATGATTGAACAAGGGAAGTTAAAATGAGGAGAGTATTCTATACATGAGGGACAACCTACCTATCCTCAAAGAAGAAAACGTAGGTTTCCTTTTTTTTTAAACTCTGTTCTGTGAAAACAGCTTATAACCCTTCTTAGCTTTCCTTCTTTTTTCCTTTCCTTTCCTTTCCTTTCCTTTCCTTTCCTTTCCTTTCCTTTCCTTTCTTTCCATTAAAATAAAAAATTAAGAATGAATGTTAGAATTGCCAGACGTCTGATTAATTCATTTAAGACCAATCTGCAGACTCTGGGAAATGAGACCCTTTTTTGTGCAGGATCACACAGCTAGAAAGGGACTAAGGTCAAATTTAACACAGAAAGGTGAGTCTTCCGGACCTCAAACTAGGCACTCACGCCTATGGGAAATAAGGCCCTACTTTTTCTCAATTTCCTCTTTCTTGAAAAAGAAATCCTTCTTCCAGTTATTCTCTGGAATAGAGGTTCAGTTGATATTATCATAGAATGAAAGAGCTGGAAAAGATCTCTGAGGTCCTCTTATCTCACCTAAACATGATACGGATGTGCTCACCAACAGGACTGTCATAGGACTGTCAAAACTTCCTGTTGGTTGTTGTCCGTCTTCCCAGAGGAACAAAATGATGTCATCGTAAAGTGAAATTTCAGTGTGTCCAACTGTGGCTGATCAGGTCAATATGAGCTCAGAATGCTCTACCACATGTTGGGCACAGATAGTCCATTTGACTATTTGGGGTGGATATCCCCAATTTGTGCATCCTGTGTTTACTTTGTGCTGTCTCAATTCTGCTTTGCTCAAAGATCACAGCACCTTTTCTGATGTGGGTACGCCATGCTGAGAAGTCCTGTGCTAGTGTCTCCCATGTTGCACAGTCAAATCCAAAGTTCTTGAGAGAGACCTTGACAGTGTCCTTGTATCATTTCTTCTGGCCACCATGTGATTGCCTGCCCCATGAAAGTTCTCCATGAAATAGTCTTTTTGGCAAGGGTACATTTTGCATTTGAACAACGTGGCCAGCCCATCAGAACTGCACTCTCTGAAGCATAGCTTGAATACTTGGCAGTTCAGCTCAAGCAAGGACTTCAGTGTCTGGTACTTTATCCTGCCAGGTGATCCTCAGAATCTTCCTAAGACAGTTCAACTGGAAGCAATTCCATTTCCTGGCATAGCGCTGGTAGACTGTCCATGTTTCACAGGCATATAACAATGAGGTCAGCACAATGGCTCTGTAGACCTTCAGTCTGGTAGTCAGTCTAATATCTCTTCTCTCCCAGACCTTTCTTTGGAGCCTCCCAAACACTGAGCTAGCTGCATCAACTTCATTGAATGTGTATGTACATCCTCGGAAAGTATACTACCAACATATGTGAACTTATCCATAGCATTCAAAACTTCTCCATTTGTTGTAACCAATGGTTCCATGTCTGGATAGGAATGTGCTCAACAACAAAACTGTCAAAACTTCCTATAGCCTTTCCATAAAGCACTTCATTTCTAGAGAATTCCCTAATTCCTGAAAGAAGCCTTTCTACTCTGGATATTTTGAATTGTTAGAAAGTCTTACCTTATATTAGCCCAGATCGGTTTCTCTGAAATTTCTACCTGCTTTTCCCAGTTTCCCCTCTGGGGAAAATATGAAAAAGTCAAGTCTTTCTTCTCATGAGAGTAATTTAAATTCCTGAAGAGAGCTGTTATGCCCCCCTCAAATCTTCTGTTCTCAGTGATAAACATCCCTGCTTCCTTTAAATTTTCTTCTGTGGAATGATTTCTGTTCCTTCACCATTCTGATTGTATTCCTCTAGATTTGCTAATGTCCTCTCTTTGGCATCTATTACTGATTATGATAGTGTAGGAATGGTCCAACTTAGTAAAAGTAGACCAGAAATGTCATTTCTCTTGTTCTTGAACACTATTTTCTGCTAACAGTCACATTAATTTGTTTTGGCTGCCTCCTCACACTATTGACCTAAATTGACATGCTGAGGTATTTATCACATGAATTATTTTCTACTCACATCTCCCATAACCCATGCTGGTGCCGTTGATTAGAAGAAATTTTATATAAATATATGTTATATACAAATATATAAATAAATACATATATTTATACATTATATGTTTATTTAAATATATATTTATATATTATACATAAATTTTACATGTCTTAAGTATAAGAAAATTTTTAACTATTAAATTTGTGTTAGCAGATTCCATACATTATTTAAGCATATCAAGACCAATTTTGACTTCAGTTTCTAGTGTCTAGCATGTTACCTATTTCTCTGAACTTTGTAGACTCCATAAATTTATGAGCTTTTTATCTCTTCCTTTCTTAAAGTCACTGATAAAAGAGGTTTTAACCCTCAGAATTGGCAGCAATCTATTGACCAACAATTTTGAGTCCAACTACTTAATCAATTCCAAATTCACTTGAATTATGCTATCATACAGCCTAAATCTCTCCATCTTCTCCAGAAAATTGTCTTGAGAGACTTTCTAAATGCTTCTCTGAAATCTAAATATACTGGGTCTATGTCATGTCCTTGATCTAGTCACCCTGACAGAAAAGAAAATGAATTCAGATTGTCATGGTTTGCTATTGATGGGTTCATCCATATTAACTTGTCTGGATCCTTGCCTCTCTTTTCAACTGTTTGCAAACAGTTCCTCTAACAAGACTGCCTAGAATTTTGTCTCCCGGAAAGCTTACTCTGACTCCATTGCACAGTGTGGACCTGAACCTGGGTCCTGGGCAAGTTCTGATATATTTTACAAGCTGAAAAACTTCCAGTATAGCCCAAGATGGAAGCTATTTCTACTTCTTTAGGACTAACCTAGTTTATAGCCCAGATGTTAGTCACAAGGTCATAAAATTTTTGGACGTGACAACTGATAAATCAGCTAAAAATACAGAAAATGCTCTTAGTCCCATAGAAATTAATTCCGGTCCTAAAGTGACAGTGTTAGAATAGAAGTGTTAAGAATCAGACAGTTTTTAGACCATCCAAAGCACTGATTTAATTATTGGTCCTTGTAACATGGAATATTTGTCCAATAATCAAGAGGCTAATATACTACTATAGAGGGTAGCTAGGTGGTGCCATGGATAGAGCACTAGTGCAGGAGTCAGGAGGCCTGAACTCAAATCTCACCTCAGACACTTGACACTCACTAGCTGTGTGACCTTGGGCAAGTCACTTAACCCCAATTGCCTCATCCTGGGTCATCTCCAGTCATTCTGATGAATATCTGGTCACTGGATTCAGATGGCTCTGGAGGAGAAGTGAGGCTGGTGACCTGCACAGCCCTCCCTCACTGAAAACAAAGTCAAATGCAAGTCATTTCATCATTTCTCTGATGACGTAGTCTTCTTTGGCAATGAAGGACAAACATACACACATACACACACACACACACACACACACACACTACAGAACTGAATTGCATACATATCAAATTCATATTTACATTTGCAATTTAATTGAAACTAGAAGAGAGTGGTAGCTAACTGGTACTGGGGAAATACATGAACCATACATAGATTTTCCTTAAAGAATTTAATAAAATTAACAGAATTAATCTTACTATATGCACATAGGGAAGAAGCATCATTTAATGGAAACTTTGCTTTGCCTTGAAGCACTCACAGTAAACAGAAGTGAACTAACTATCATGGATATAGTTGTAGCTCTTTTCTCAGCTCTTTTTTTCTCTTTCAGAAATAAAGTAGGAAAATGTTTATGAAGACTCTAAAGGATCCAAATTAAGCCAGCACATATCTTGGTCATAGTGAATTTGAGACAAAGATGGGCACAGGAGCAGAATGGTGAACACAGATCAGAATGACCTGATCATGGTAGAGACATGCCCCAGGACTTCCACTTAAGAAGTGGGGCTCAGCACGGTCCTCTTCCCATTTCCCACCAGCTGAAATGCTTTTAGACTTCTTTGGAATTCTTTATTCCCCTGTTCCTCAGTTTTTCAGCTTCCTGTCGTGTGTCACCTTTCTCCACTAGATTGTAAACTCCTTGAGGTCAGTGACTATTACTATTTTTATTTTTATTCATATCTACACTGCTTAGTATACTGCTTGGCATATAGTAGGTGCTTAAAACTTTTTTATTTACTATTGACAATTACTAAGTTAAAGGTGAGAAAACTCAATAGATAATCAACTCAATTAAAATAAGTTCGAACAATCAACAAATTAAAATGGATAAAGCCTCAGCCACTCTCCACATTTGGCCTACCTCTAGTCACATTTTACTTCATTTCCAGGGCATCTTCTTATTTCCCAACATCCAACTAGGTGGTACAGCAGATAAAGTGCCAGCCCTGAAGTCAGGAAGACTCATCTTTTTGAGTTCAACTCTAGCTTCAGACACCTAGCTATATGACCCTGGGCAAGTCACTTAAACCTGTCTGCCTCAGTTTCTCATTTGTAAAATGAGCTGGAGAAGGAAATGGAGATCACTCCAGGATGGGGTCATGGAAAGTCAGGCATGACTGAACAACACCACCATTCAGACTTTATCCCTCTCCCTCATCCTCCTTTCCGGTTCTGGAACAGCAATCTAATTAACGTCTTTACTCTGAGAAGGTGCCAGCTTATTCCCTTAGAGCTCAGCTCACAGGCCTAGTAACTTTCCAGACCAAAATACCTCTGTCTAGCCACCACTTCCCTAAATGTAGAACGTAAATCCCCTGAGAGCACATGCTGCCTACACTTATGTATTAGTTTTCCAATCAATCAGCATTAAGTGCCTACCAACTGGGCACTCTGCTAAGTGCTGGGCATACAAAGAGAGGCAAAAAACAGTCCAATCCCTACCCTCATGGAATTCACAATCTAATTGGGGAGACAATATGATAATAGCTATATTCAAGCTATACACAGGATGAATAGAAAATAATTATGAAAGAGAAGGCACTAAATGAAGAAAGTTAGGAAAAGGATTCATGTAAAAAATAGGATTTTAGTTGGGATTTGAAGGAAGCTAGGGAAGTCAGTAGGTGGAGTTAGAGAGGGAAAGCTTTCCAGGTATAGGGGATAGCCAAAGAAAATATCTGGAGCCTGGAAATGCAATGCTTTGTTAATGGAATAGCAAGAAAGACATTGTCACTGGATTGGAGTATGTTTCAGGGAATAAGGTATAAGAAGACAGGAAGGGTAGGAAGTTAGGTTATAACAGGTTTTGAATCATAAACAGAGGATTTTGTGTTTGATCCTGGAGTCATTGAAGTTTACTGAGTAGGGGCAGAAGAGGGTGACATGGTCAGACCGGTGCTTTAGGAAAATCAATTTGGAGGCTGAATGGAGGATGGATCAGCATGGGGAAAGACTTGAGAAAGGCAGACTTACCTTTAAGCTATTGCGATAGTCCAGGCATGAAGTGATGAGAACTTTCACTGGAATGGTGGTAGTGTAGGAGGAGAGAAGGAGGCATATTAGAGAGATGTTAGAAAGATGAAATCCATAGGCCATGGCAATAGCCTGGATGTGATGAGGTGAGAGAGAGTGAAGAGTTGAGGATGATTCCTAGGTTATGAGCCTGAGGGACTGGGAGGATGATTTTGTCTTCTACAATAGTAGGAAAAGTGTGGGGCAGGCAGAGGGTTAGGAAAAAAGTAATGAATTCTGTATTGAACATGTTTGTTTAAGATACAAATTGGACATCCAGTTCAAGATGTCTAGTTGCAATAGGATGTTAGTGCAAGATGTAGTGCAATAGTAGGTTAGCAGAGAGGTTGGAGCAGAACAGGTACATTTGAGAATCCTCAGCATGGAGCAGGTAGGTAGCATAGTGAGTAAATTGTTGAACCTGGAGTCAAGAAGACTCATCTGAAATAATCTGGCCTCAGACTCTTACTAGTGTCTGTGTGTGATCCCGGGCAAGTCACTTAACACTGTTTGCTTCAGTTTCATGAGCTAGGGAAGGAAATGGCAAACCAATCCAGTATCTTATCCAAGAAAACCCCAAAAGGGGTCATGAAGAGTCAGACATGGAAAAAATGACTGAACAACAAATATAGGGATAGTAATTAAGACCATGGGAGCTAATGAGATCAAGTGAATAGTATAGAAAAAGAAGAGAAAAGGGCCCAGGACAGAACCCTGAGGGACTCCTGTGGTTGGATGGCATGATCTAAATGAAGATCTAGCAAAGGATACTGAAAAGATATGCTTTGCTAGTAGGAAGAAAAATAGGAGAAAGTAGTTTTCCTGAAAACCTAGAGAGGTGTCAAGGAGGAGAGAGAGATCAATTGTATGATAGGGCACAAAGAGGTCAAGGGGAATGAAAATTGAGAAAAGCCATTGAAATTGGCAGCCAAGACATCATTGGTAGATTTGAAGACAGCAGTTTGGTGGAATGATAAGGTCAGAAGCTGGATTGCAAGAGGTTAAGAAGAGATCAAAAGAGAGAAAATGGAGATACCTATCACAGATTTCATTTTAAAAGAGTTTAGCTGCAAAGGGCAGAACAGGTAGAGGATGATAGACGGTAAAGATGGAAGTATCAAGTGAATTATTTCAGGATGGGGAAGATGTGGTCACATTTGCAGTTCATAGGGTCATATACACTAGAGGTAGAGACTGGATATGAATTATAGAGTGAAGATGACAGAGGGTCAATTTTTTGGAGATGGGATGGAATGAGATAGCTTGGGTAGGTAGAGAAGTTGGCCTTGGAAAGGAGCCAGTCCATTTCATCATGTGAAGGAGAAGATAGCATTAGAAGGCATCTGAGTGATAGGAGATGAGAATAAGGGGAGAAGAGAGTGCATGGGTTCAATTTTTTTCTATAAAAGATGAGACAAGGTTCTCCCCTGAGAGAGTAGGGGGAGGGAGAGCTGTGGGCAGTTTGATGAGGGATGAAAAGGTTTAGAAGAACCCTAGTCATAATGACTTAAAATACTTAATAATTCATTCACTTGGTAAAATCAGAAAAAGGAAATTCATCATATATTTAAAAGGTGTCATTGAGTTATTTCAGTTGCATCCAACTCTTCAAGACCCCATTTGTGGTTTTCTAGGCAGATACTGAAATATGTTCACTACTTCCTTCTCCAGCTCATTTTACAGATGAAGAAACTGAGGCAAAGAGGGTCAAATGCGTTGCTTAAGGTCACACAGGTAATAAATGTCTGAGACTGAATTTACACTCAAGAAGATGAGTCTTCCTGACTTCAGGTCTGGCACTCTATCCACTGTGCCACCCAGCTGCCCCCATATTAACAAATAGGAAACAACAAGCTTTTGAGTCAGCAACTGAAGAGCCAAAGGAGTCTATATCCTCCCTCTTCTAGGCCTGCTTTCTGTTACACAACTTTGGGATGCTCAGTTTAGCTGTCTACTCACTCTCCTGTGCTGTTATTGTAGCTGCTGCTCTTGGCTATGATCATCAACAAACCATTCTCATCCATCCTGGGGCTGCTGCATGTCTTTCACTCCAACTCCTCTTCCTTAGAGTAGTCACTTCAGAATCCGCTGCCAGTACATAGTCATACCATCTGCCCTTAGAGCAAAGTTCCAAATCCATGCCAAATGAGGAAAAAGGATACAGGTGAGAAGAAACTGTGTAAAGTGTAACACTTCTAGCTCAATTAAATAAAAATGAAAGCTGAACTATCCTTTTCTTAGTAAAGAGATGGTGTACTATGACTCAGAAATATTTCATATGCTGTCACATACAGTCACTTTTTGGATTTTTTTAAATGAATTGGCTATTTTTTGTCATAAGGGAATATTAATTGGGGGGTATATGTCAGGAAATGATGTCTAAATAATAAATGAAGCTTTAAAAGTTTTATGCTTGGAAAAAATTGGAAATGGAAAAAAAGGAAACATTTTGACCATCCCTAATTCTCGGAGGTGTTTAACTAATGCAAAAGAATTGTCATAATGAGGAAGTAAAAAAAGCTTAGACTGTTTCTGCCAAAAAACACTCTCCTTGCCAAGTGGAGACATGATACCCAAGGACAAGACCATATATGACGCCGTCATTTGCAACACATGACAAAGGAGTACATGTTCGTTATTTGGGTTTTACATGCAAGCGGGTTCAGATAAATTTCTGTGTAGGCAAGGAAAAAAGTGAAAGCTGACTATGAGTGCTATAGCACTGTAGTCTTGGACAGACATTTTCTTCTCATTCATGAAGGAACTGAGACTCCGTTTAGCTTTGAGTTAGGGGCGGAGGACCCTCTGGGATTTGCCATAGAGAAGAAGGGTTCAGAAGGTGGTTGTGGAGGGGCAGAGAGAAACCTCTTCAGGAGTTTTGTGATGGAATTCTTGAGACTAAAGACTGGACATTGTTGGATGGGCTCCAATAGCCAAGCCTCTGTTCATGAGAAAAAATCTCTGTTAGGTTACAGGTCAACAGATTGATACTTTTGACCAAAATTCTCCCTTTAGAAAACTGTAAAATACCTCTAATTACTCTGGGTGTGGGTGAGGTTAGGAGAACCCCTTTTGTACTAGGCTTGACTCAATGTATTTCTAGCTCTTTTACCAAAGCATGAAGAATTATCTTGGATGAAAATAATTTCCAGAACCTTCTCTCCTGGAAATAAATATTCCTGCTTCTGAGAAAATTTATGTTAACATTACACAATCTATCATATGTAAAGGCGAGAGTCCCTGTTTTATTAGTTATCCAAGTGAAAAAAAGATATGAAAATGATTTAAAAATTAAAACGCATTGTGCAAATATAAGGTGTGATTAATATGAATATCCAATAAAGACTGTGTCAGTGAGACACCTATTCAGAACAGAACTACCCTCACTGTAATCAAATAATTTACATGTTATACTGACATAACTGTTTCCTTCAATGTAGCCACTCTGTGTGGAAGAAAATATCTAAGTTAGCACAGTATCCCCTGACTTCTCAGAAACGAGGAGGTTGGAGGAGATACTTGTCTGACCCTTGCCAATGCTAAAACCTTTTTAATATTCTTTGAGTTTTTCCAGGCCAACTCATTTCATATGTGAGTTATGAAAACTCTTTTGAGTTCTATAGAAAAAAAGCCACTATAAACCCTAAGTATTAATACACTGAACTCATTTCCAAAAGTATAATGTGGAATAGATTGGCAGTGGTTAGGCAGTCCCTCAACATCTCGTGTAATAAAGCAATCCTTTACAAACTCATTTTCTCTCTTTACTTTTATGTTATTGTCAACCCAATCAATACCTAAGTAATTGAAATCTTCCCCAATCAACTCTCTGACCTTCCAGCTGTCCTCTTATCTCCTCCCTCCTAATGGCTCTACTACAGTTCTGTCCACAGCGTTACAGATCACCTGGTTACCTCTACTGCTATGAACTCTTTGGCAAAAAGCCTCAGGTCTGTCAAGCAAATGACATCACCCCTTAGCAAACTCAAAAGACTCCTTCAAAATCTTTTTATTCATTAGATTCAACAAGATTCATTAAGCACCTGTTATGTTCCCCAGGCTCTGCCTTAGGTCCTCAACAAAGACAGAAATGAATACAGTTTTTGTCCTTGAGGAACTTATATTTCATGGAGGAAACAACATGTATACAGAGAAGTAAAAGTCAGTCAGCAAGCATTGATTAAGCATTAAGTATAGTTCTAGGCACTGCGTTTGGTGGAGATACAAAGGAAGGCAAAAGAGGATCCCTGCTGTGGGAAGTAAGAACATTCTGTTGTCTACATTCCCAGGTGATAAGGATTGTGACCTAGCTTGGACAGGTAGAGGTCAGAAACTAATGTGCAGGCCCAAGGAGCTGTGTGAGGAAGGGCCTATCAGAGAGGAGATCATGGAGTCACATGGCCAGGTATCTTGGGAGATCCAAAGCAAGGAAAACAGGAAAACAGTATAAGAATCCCTGTTTTCTGCACGTTGTTGTAGTCATCCTGTAACCTTACTGGGGAGGCTACCCATCCATTCACGGGGAAAGGGCGTAAAGGTTAATAAAAGCTTTCCTGATTTCACAACAGGTATTGTTCTCTGTTTAAGGTGAGCATATTTCTCACTGTTAGGGGCTTGTTAGACAGGCTCACTTCTAGCACTGTCCTTGAGGAGCTTACAACCTAGAGATGCAGGGTTGTTGTTGTTCAGTCATTTCAGTCTTGTCTGACTCTCTGTGACCCTATTTGGGATTTTCTTGGCAAAAGTATGGGAGAGGTTTGTCATTTCCTTCTCTAGTGAGAAAACAGAAAAATGGAGTTAAGTGACTTGAACAGGGTCACACAGCTAGCTAGTAAGTGTCTGAGAACAGATCTGAACTCAGAAAGATGAGTTCCTCATCTTTGTTCCTAGTTCTAAGCCCAGCGCTCTAGCCACACTGCACCACCTAGTTGCCCCCAAAGGGGAAGACAATGTTTAAATAACTATGTACAACATGCCACATACAGTGTAAAATACAAGGTCATTTTCAGAAGGAGTGAAAGGAAGGTGATAAGGAAGGCACCATGGAAGGCCTTACATAGGAAGGGAGAGTTTAAGGGAGAAAAACCATTCAGGGCATGGCAGGAAGCAAAAGAATGCTGGGTACTAGGTATGGCAAGGATATATATACACACATGTGTGTAGGTATATATATATGTATATATATATACACACACATATCTATACATACATGCATACATTTATGTACACACACATATGACTGGACAAAAGTTTTGACACTTCAGTGTCTATAAAATGAGGCAGTTGGACTAGATGATTTCTAAGCTCCATTCTACTGCCAAGAATCTGATTCTAATTCGGAAAGAAGGTTGCTCAGCAATATAAAATGACTCAGACCTCACAATTATCCTTACAGGGAGGACAAACTATGCACTTTCCCATAAGTTCTTGCTCTGAATAAAATAAAACATATGAATAAATATATGAATAAAACATCCTCTAAATAAAAATATGAAATGCTACCAGAAATAAACTGAAATTGAAAAAATACTTTAATATAGGAAAAAACAGAGTTCAAAATATTTGCCTTTATTTATAACTAGATCTTTGCATTAGCAGAATGCTGCACAACTCAGACTTAATTTCCTGTGAGTTTTTCTCCTTATTCTAATCTTAAGGATTAATAAGAATTTTCTGATATTTTGATTAGGATAAGAAGAGTTTGTATTCCTATGAAGGATAGCTGAGACATTTGGCAGTCTTTGAAAAATACTATTCCCCAGTCAAAAAAATAAAAATAGATAAGGTTGGTTCAATAAAATTTATTTCATGAAATTGTAAGATTCATAGGTGGACCTCAGAGGACATGTGATCCAACATTCTCATTTTACAGATAAGGCCCAGAAAGATGAATGACTTGCTCTTGGTCATTTAGTTAGGTAACAATGCCAGAATTTGAATGCAGGATTCTTTCCACTGCAAATTTCAGTTTAATTTCACAAATATTCAAGCATATGTTATACACAGGGTTGGTCACTTTAGATATGGCTCCTAGGGCCTGGTCCCTTTAGAAATGGTGTCCTTTCTTCATGAAATTTCCAGTCTTACAGGAGGATACAACAAATACACAGACATTGTAATATACTATAATAGATGGTATCTACAAAAGAGAAACAAATCAAATAGGAAGGTAATGTCTGAGGTATGAAAGCTCATTACCAACTGGAAGAGCAGAGAGGAGAGGGCACTTAAATTTGGTCATAAAGGAAAGGCAGGAATCCAAATGAAGAAAATGGTGAGGGACCAACCACTAGGAGCTGCCACAATCACCAGCCATCATGTCAAGGAGCCAGGGGTGCTGCCCTCTGATGCCTCCAACTACCAACGAGCAGCCCTATCTATCAGTGCCACAGAGGGAAGTCTTTTCTTCCATTTGACTCAATCCTTATTACCTCATGGCTCAGATTTTAACAGGCATAGGAGGTCACCAATTTCCTGAATGCAGAGTCCCTACCCAGCATCTCCCAGCTGTTTGCCGACACACACACACACACACACACACACACACACACACTTACACACACATGCATGCACACACACACGCCCTCCTCATTTCTGCCTTCAAATTTTAGCTAAAATTTCACTTTCTATAAGAAGGCTTTCTCAATCCTCCTCCCCTTCTCTCTGTTAATTATTTCCTATTTATCCTGTTAATAGCTTATTCATATACAGTACATTTGTTGAGATGTTGTTTCTCTTGTTAGACTGTGAGTTCCTTTAGAGCCTGGGCCATCTTTTGTCTCTCGTAACTTACCCATTGTTTAGCATAGTGACCAGCACATAGTCTCTCTTATGTGCTTAATAAATGTTTATTGAATGATGAGTTGACATCCCCATGGCTGCTAGATGTCCCAGAGCCCCAGTCTACTCTGACCTCTATATTCACTATCCTCTTAATTGGTGACCTTCGGTCCTACCATTGCTTCCCAATGTCTTCAGATCCTTGACAACTCCCCTTTTTTCTTTCCTTACCAGAACCCAAATACTATCTGGCTTTTCCATCAGCCACCAACCAAACAGGAACATGGACCTTATTATATGTGGTTTAGCCATGATTAAAATGAGGTATTTGTATACCATTTGGAGAATAGTAAGTGTTCAACAGATGCTTTTCCATTCCATTTCAGACATAGGTAATAGTATGAGTAAAGGCATGGAGGTTGAAACGTAGTGTACGTAGCAGTATAATGAATATTCCTTTTTGTCTAATACCTAATTAATGAAACGGAATGCTATGAAACAAGACTAGAAATATAGGGTAGCCTCTATTTGTGGAAGATCTTCAATGCAAGACCAGGAAGTTGTGAATTTTCTAATCAAATCACTCAGAACCTCTTAGTTTGTTTCACTCTCAATTGATGCTTTTGGAGCCCATAGTACTATGATGAATGTATACAGTATCTGGTACATAAAAACCCAGCTGGATAAATGCTGGTTTACTTGGCACATAGCAAGTTGTCTTGTCTCTAGACTGTGTTTACATTCTAATGAACAAATCAATAGCTTGGAAATATTAAGACTCTTAGAGGACTCATCTAGTCCAATCATCTCATTGTATCTATAAGGACATTCAGGTCCTGAGAAACAAAATTACTTGCCTCAGATCACGGAGCTAGTTCATGACTGAGCTAGCCCTAGATCAGTAGATCTCCTGACACTCTAACATTCTTTCTAACTTGACAAAGAAGAGGATGTTAGTTTACACTCTTAGAAATTATTTGTAAACATTCTACAAAAATTTTTTCCTAGACCTAGAAAGCCCTAAGAGATAACTTCTTTGAGACAATTCTTAGAGATGCAGTGCCCAAACTTTCCTCGGGAATCATAGTTGTATGCTTCATCTAGGAGGAGTTGGGGGGCTTCGTTGACAGAGTTCTGGACTTGGAGTCAGAATTACAAAATGCACCAGAACAAAATAAATTCAGTTAAGGGACAAGGAGTAAAGACAAAGGGAGGGAACCTCAGGACACAGGGCCCTGTAGTTGGTAGAAATATACCCTCAGAGAGGAACAGTTAGGTGGTGCAATGGATAGAACACAGTGCAGGAGTCAGGAGGACCTGAGTTCAAATCTCACCTCAGACACTTGACACTCACTAGCTGTGTGACCTTGGGCAAGTCACTTAATTCCAATTGCCTCATCCTAGGTCATCTCCAGACATCCTGATGAATATCTGGTCACTGGATTCAGATAGCTCTGGAGGAGAAGTGAGGCTGGTGACCTGCACAGCCCTCTCCCAATCAAGAAAAAGTTAAATGCAAGTCATGTCATTATTTCTCTGATGGCATAGTCTTCAGCAATGAAAGACAAACACGCACTCTCTGAGAGATTTCTAATTGTTTTTGCCAAGCTTAGTTGTTTCTGCCTGTTCAAGGTATATATCCAAGTGTTGTCCATGTCCTACAAAACCTTGCATCCACTTATTTGATGATCTCAAAGCATTTGTAGTGTTTTATTCTTTTTTGGGGGAGGGGGGTGAGGATTAATACTCACAGAGCATTTGACTATATTTCTCTTTCTAAGATAACCAAGACATTAAATACACTTCTCCGAAACATGTTCAATATTGGGTCAAATCTTGCCAAGTGGGAGAAGCACATTTGTTCAGTGCGAGCCCTCCAGAGCTCAAAGAAAACCAGAACCAACCTGTGCCTTACAGTGCAAGTGGAGCCCAAGTGTCTGTGTGTAGGGCATGAGAAGTTGATTTCTCAAAATACATGCAATGAATGACTTGTCTAAATTAGTTCTAGGGTGTTCTAGATTACAACATTGTTCTTCAGGCTCTAGTGGCCAAGCTGCCCATGGTATTAAATTCTGACTTCTTTGTCAAATGAGAATAACATTGCTTGGAATAAGATTCTCCATTTCCTTCTAGGTTTCAAACTGTCCACTTTCAACAAAGTTTTAATTATATTTCAAGAGTCCCAAAAGAACTTCACTGTAATAGTCATAGCACATTTTATGGTTATTCCTCATGGTAAATGCCAAATAATAAAACTGAACATGAATAATAGCTATCATTTATGCAGGGCATCAAGGTTTGCAAAGTGCTTTATATGCATAACCTCAGTTACAAATCCTACCTTTTAATAAAATATGCCATTATCCAAGTTTTATAGATGAGGAAACTGAGGCTGAGAGAAGTTAAGTGACTTGCCCAGGGTCACACATATAGTAAATGTCTTGAGTCAAGATTCAAATTTCTTGTCCCTGAACTAAATTTATTTTATAATTTTTGCATTTTGTAATTCTGACCCAGGGGCTAGATTTCTTAGCTATGGCTCTGGCAGTGATGATACCCAGAGAAATAGAAAATGTCACCTTTGACTCAAAAATTGGAATCCAAAATTCCTTCTTTCAAAATATTACAGATGCTATGTTTTATTTTGAAATATCTTGCTGACCAGGCATGCCTGGTGGCAGTGAATGCTATTTATAAGGTGTCAACTGGAGGGAACAAAGTTTACCCTGAGAGCCATGACCGATGTGGGAAAGCAGCTGTGTTGCCAATGGCAATGAGAGCCTTTATTTTTTTTCTCCATCATGACCAATTCTGCAGTACTTGAATTGTAATTCCTAGATTTAGAATGTTGGAATTGGAAGGACCTCAGAGATAATTAACTCCAAACTTCTCTTTCAAAGTTGAGGAAGATGGGGCACAGCAAGGTGAAGTGTTTCATCCAAAGTAAAGTACACACATCTTAGAGTTAGAAGGAACCTTAGAGGTCACATGCTACAAGCCATATTTCATCAGGAACATCTGGTGTAACATCTCTGATGAGGGATCATCCAATCTGGGATTAAAGACCCTTACTGAGAGGAAAACCACTACCCCCTATTGCACTTTGGGAGAATTCTAATTCTTTGGAAGTTTTTTTTCTTATATCACACATAAATTAGCCTCTTTGTAACTTCTATCCATTGCTCTTAACTCTGCCTTCTAGAGTTGACTCTAAGGAAAAAAACTTATTTTCTCTTTCACATTATAGTCCTTTAAGAATCTAAACACAGAAACCACGTCCCCATTAAGTCTTATTTTGTCTAGCCTAATTATACCTGGTTCCTTTAAATCAGTATTCATATGGCATGATCTCCGGGTCCTTTGCCATTCTGGTCACTTTCCTTTAGATATTATCCAGTTTATGAATTATTTTCCCCCCAAAATGTGACTTATAGAATTCTTTATGTAGCTTAATCAGACCAGTCCTATTAAGATTTCATAGAAGAGGAAGTATCAGAGCTAGTCCTTGCTGGAAGAGCCAGGGTTAAATGTCTGAGAGGTGAAGGGGTGACTTCTAAGGCATGAGAGACTGCCTTTCCAGAACGAGGAGAGTGGAAGACAAATGTAGTTTTTACAACGATAGTAATAGTGAATATACAGTGCTTCAAAGTCGGCGAATCAATTTACACATATGTGTAAATGTATGTGTGTATGTGTATACATACATATATATATACACATATATGTGCTATATCATATGATGGTCACAACAACCCTGTGAGGCACGTACTATTATTATTCACATTTACAGGTAAAGAAATTGAGTCTGAGAAAAGTTATGTGATTTGCTTAGGGTCACACAGTTAGTAAGTGACTGTGGCAGGATTCAAACTCAGGGTTTTCAGACTGTAAGAATGTATGAAGCAAAATAAAGGCAAATAAGGTTGACAAGTTAGGTTGTAGCTAGATTGTGGAGTGTCAAATATGGTAGGTGAAGGAACTTGTAATTTATCATCTAGGTCAGAGGTATCAAAACTGCAGAGGAATCCAATTAAAATGTACTTGGAAAATACTTAACAAAACAAAAATACAATAGAACATAAATAATCCTAATATGTAGCTTTCTAAAATATATAACCCTCAGGGTTGCATATTGCACGGATTCTGTATGGATTTATTGTTCAGGTATTTTTCACTCAAGTCCAACTCTCTGTGACCCCATTTGGGGTTTTCTTGGCAAAGATACTGGAGTTGTTTGCTATTTCCTTCTTTAGCTCATTTTGTAGCTAAGGAAATTGAGGCAAACAGGGTTAAATGACTTGCCCAGGATTGCACAGCTAGTATCTGAGGTCATATTTGAACTCAGGTCTTCCTGACTCTAGGCCTGTCACTCTATCCACTGAGCCACCTGGATGCCCCATGTATAGATTAGTGTGGCCTGTTTCTATTTGAGTTTGTCTCTGTAGATCTAGGTACCAGGAGGTACTAGATGTTTTTGCTCAGGGAGTTGAATAATTGGACTTAGGCATTAGGAAGATTGATTTGACAGAAGTGTGAAGGGTTTGGAAAGATTGGAAAGGAAGAGGCTAGAAGCAGGGATACTCTGAGAGAGGTTATTACAGAAATCAATTTGAAAGATGATGTAAATTTGAAATAGGGTAGTAACAATGTAAATAGAGAGAAGAAAACAGATGTAAGATTTATTCTCAAGGGGAAAAAACTGAGAGGGTTTAGCAATTGACTGGATGTGGAAGGCAAAGGAGAAGAAAGAATCCAAGAAGATTCTGAAATTATGAGACTGACTGACTGGGATGATGATGGTGATTTCACAGAGAAGAGAGAATTCAAAAGGAGGGAGAGGATTTTTGGCGAGAAGGAATTTGGTGTTGTCCATGTTGAGTTAAATGCTAGTAATGCATCCAAGTGGAGGGAAACAGCAAGAAATAGAGTGTGTCAGTGTGCTCAAGGCACCGATTGAGGTTGGACATGTAGGTTCCTATGTCATTTACACAAAGTTGATGGTTGAAGTCAGATGAGTGAATAAGATTGCTAAGGGTAAGGGACAGTGTGTAGAGAGAGGAGAAGTCAAGAACAGACTTGATATAGGTCCATACTCAAAGAGCAAAGAGAGGAACAGGGATCCATAAAGAAAGCATACAGTATGTTTAGGTAGAAGAAGAAAACTGTCCTGAAAGCCAGAAGAGGAGAAATTTTCAGTGAGAAGGTGCTCAATGGTATCAACTGCTTTGATAACAATCCCATATGGCCATAAAGTGATACTTTAGGGATCTTTAATTTTTTTCCCTTTAAACTCATACTGATTTATTAATTTTTTTAAAATAGAAGTACAGAATCTAAGAGCTAAAAGAGACTTCCAGTGCTAGTTAGTCCTACCTGGACCTGATCAAAAGTCCCCTTCCCATCATTCCTGACAAGATTTTCAGGCTCTTCAGTTAGGAGGAGTTAATTACTGTCTGAGATAAGTCTTTTCTTCTTTTGGGCAGCTCAGAGTTTTTCCCCATATCAGGCTGAAATCTACCTCCTTACCATTTCTATGCATTGCTCCTAGTTCTGCTCTATGGGACAAATCAGAACAAGTCCGATTCATTTTCCATTTAGTATTCCTTCAGAAACATGAATACAGCTGAATGTCACAAGCTAATAGTTTCTTCCCCCACTCCCTAGGACTGAGTCTTTTCTCCAAGCTAAATATCCCCAGTTTCTTTGATTCTTATATGACATGGTTCTGAGTCCTTGTCACCACCTTGGATGCTCTTTTCTGTATATATTGTGGCTTGTCAACATCTTTCATGAAATGTGGACCCCAGCACTGAACACATGCTCCAAATATAGTGTGATCAAGGGCAGAACTCAGCATGGCAGAACTATCACAGCCCCTTACTGGACAACATGATTCCATAAATAAAATAACAGTGGCTCTGCTGGCTTCCTCTGTGTGAAATGCTTGGCGATCTCTAATACCTGATGCAATTGTTAAGGATAATGATGAGGATGGCAATGTCACAGTGCTGACTGATATTGAACTGGTAGTTCACTAAACTCTGCTCCCTCAGTGCCCACCCCTCCCCTGCAGCAAGACTTCTCCCACCCATACCTGTCATTGTTTCAAAGCAAGAATACAGAAAAAAGGAAACCATAAACTCTTCTCTGCCAAGCACTAATGTTGTACCCTGGCACAAACAAGTGTTTTCAGTTTTAGTTTTGATTCTCTGAGGTAGAGAGAATCTGATTAGTGTCAGGATAAGTTGTAGCAGGAGCACGACACAAGCACTGGTGTTGCATTTACTTTCTTACATATGCACGTGAATCCTCTTTCAGATGTGTGAGGAGAGGCCTGATCCTCTCTCTAGAGATGCTCATCCCATTGAACCCCCCAAAAGGCTAAGAAAAACAAAATTAATTCAGCAGGGAGTTCCTCCCTCATATCTGACAAAATCTTATTCCCATCACTCCATCTCTCTTTCCATGTCTTTCTGTCTCCTCTTTTCTTTCTTTTTGCTCTCATTGGGCTCAGTGCTAACATAGTACTTAGGCATGTTGACAAGTATAGGAGCAGGGGAGAATTGGGACAGCCATATGAATAATCCAAGAGAAAAATCATCTTGTTCAGTTATTTAGATAGTTTAGCTCAAGGATTTTCTTCTTTCCTCCTCATTTTTTCTCCCTGCCTCCCTTCTTCTTTCCCTCTCTCCTTCCTTTTTTCTCTTTCCTTCCCTCTCTTCTTCTCTTCCTTCCATCTTCCCTTCCTCTTCCTTCTTCTCTTTCTCCTCTTTCTTCTCCTTCTCCTTCTCCTCCTCCTCCTCCTCCTTCTCTTCCTCCTCCTCCTCCTCCTCCTCCTCCTCCTCCTCCTTCTTCTTCTTCTTCTTCTTCTTCTTCTTCTTCTTCTTCTTCTTCTTCTTCTTCTTCTTCTTCTTCTTCTTCTTCTTCTTCTTCTTCTTCTTTTCTCTCTCATCAAGTGGTAGAATGAGAGAGAGAAAGAAATTACCTAAGCAGTTTCATTTCATTTCAATTCAACAAATATTTATATTTTTAACTTAATATTTGACTTAATATATGGCTTAATATTTGTCAGGCACTAGGGGATACCTCCAAAATCAAAACTACAACTAAACAGTACCTCTATGAAGTCAGCCTCTTATCCTCCAACTGTTTTCCCTATATACCATTGTAACAGAGACGAATTGCTTTCCCTAGGCCAACCTACAAAGCTGGATGTTAATGTCATTTCACTTTCTCTGGAGCTCTGTCTTTCCAAGAATGGTGATTTTTCCAACATGATTTTATGGAGGGAGGACATTGTGTGTGTGTGTGTGTGTGTGTGTGTGTGTGTGCATACGTGTGTATTAGAGCACTGAAATGTGTTTTGTTATTCTGCATTAACAACTTAATGCACTGATTACGTATACTGTTGCTAGAATGGTACCAAGGAGATGCTGACATTCACTCACCGAGTTCTCATCCCTCTCAGTAATGTGCCCCCAATTTTAGCACCTATTCTGTTGGCACTAATGTGCTGTGGGATACTTCTAACATTGTGTTGAAAATTAAATGGTTACCACGGCCCTTTCAGAAGATTTAAAGATGTTTTCACCATCTTTTATTATTGCCAACTAAAAAGATCTTCTAAAAGGCTAATTACGATACACAAACACATCCAGCTAAGATCTGGAGTGTTATTGAAGTGTCTTAAAAGGAGAAATGTAAAACACTGACCTCAAAAGCTTGTATTCTACCCAAAACCCAGGGCTAGGAGTCCTTAATGCTTAAAATGTAGGTCACTGTGCAAAGTAGTGCCAGTCGGGCTTATTAAAAGATTTTTGAGGTCTCACAGACCTCTGGGGAACTGTGAGCTCTGGGAGAAGCAATCATACATTATAAAGCCTGTTCAGTGGCTCCTGGGAGGCATGCCTGATCTAAGGCTAGCTGAGAAAATGCCTCTCAAAGGAAACAGAGTTGATGTTTAAATTTAAGAATGTATAATCAGTTAAAAAAAAAAAGAACAAAAACAAAAAAACGACTGCTCTCTTTGCCTCTTGAGTTACATCCCTCACTGATACCTTTCCAAATATGTTAGAATAGGACATCAATCATATCCAGTGCACTCTTTTGGTCTTGGTTAAACTGCAGTTGAATTATTGCAAACCTTAGTCTTATCAACCAGTTTTCATTACTACATTCCTTACACTGTTAAAAATTGTTACTCAGATCTGTGATTTCATCAGTGTGGATATTTCCTCCAACAATGCAGACTGCAACCCCTCTGTGCCTGCCCATTCGTTCACAGACATTTGTCCAAGTCCCACCATGTTCAACTGAGGGAATCCATTAGGTAAGCTGGTATCATTCCTCGTTTTCTTTTGATATTGTGAGGATACTAATGGAGCCATCAATTATTGATTGCTCTCGCTATTTAACCAGTCTGTCTCATTTCTTGCTTGTATATTTCTTTAATGGTATTATTTACAATGCTTCTCCTTTGTAATTCAGAACTATATGTAACATTCTCTTATATAGCAATATTCTAGCTATTTCTATACATAACTCCCTCGTGTGTGTGTGTATATACATACATACATACATATATTATATATATATATAGAGAGAGAGAGAGAGAGAGAGAGAGAGAGAGAGAGGCAGAGATTATGTCTCGTGCATTATCTCCCTGGCACAGTAAGTTGGATATAATAAGCACTTATTTAATGTTTGATCAATGAATGTTGCTGATAAATTGTGAGACACAAATTCTTAAACAAATTCAGATTTGTAAGGATAGACGACCTTGTTAGCTTCTTAATCTGAATTTTTGTATAATTTCTCTAGTGTGTGGAGGTAACTGGACTCAATCCATTCAAGGAGAGAGTAATGTCAATGACAATTTCTTTTTATTCTTCATTGTTCTTGGTGCACAGTAAGTACTTAAAATACCTTTTCATTCATTCACTCATTCATTAAATTCTGTGAGAAATGGAAGAATGACATATACATACACACACAAAACTATATATATATATATATATATATATATATACACACACACACACACACAAAACTATATATATATATACACACAACTATATATACATACACACACAAAAAACCAATATATATATATATATATACCATACATGCATATATAACATATTTTTATAACTTCTCTCCACATCCATCTCTTTATGATTCTCTGATTTCTTTATCATTCTTCCTATTTATCTTCTAATATTTTTGTTTTTAATGTCCCATTTACTCTCCCTATCTTTTCTTTTCTCTCATTCTTATTTTCCATTTTTTAACACTACCAACTCTACCCTCTATTTTATATGTACTTTCCAAATCAATAATTTAGGTACCTATTTAGCAAAGGAGACATGACTGTATGGAAAACTCTCAGAGGCACAGATAACTGCAGGGGTAGAGGAATACTTCTCTTTTGTCAGTGGTTAATCATCATCCATTTAGTTTTTCCTGAGTAGATGATTTATCCCAATTCTTTTGAGTGATTATGAAAATTCACTTAGGAAGCCCTATAGTGTTTTAGAAATGGAAATATCTAGAGGAGATTATCATCTACTAGGAATTCCTTTCATCTTGAATTCTGCAATCATAGGGGAGATCACAGGGATATTCTAGGATAAATTACATAAAAGTTTTAAAAACTTTGCCTTTTACTTCATGAAAGCTCAGAATTGCTTACAGTGTAGATTGAGAAGTAGAAAATCCACTTATAAATGCTAAACTATATATGTGTGAGAAAATTCCATGCCCAGTAAAACATGCCTAACTGTGGGAATTGATGCTTTTGGGAAAGGATTTTTTTTGAAGTTCTGTGTTTTTGAGACTCTTTTTAGTTTCTTAGAATATCAAGCTGTTTACACAGCTGAGTTATGAGTCTTTGAAATGAAGTATTCACAATAAAAATGCTGACAAAACCCTAGCTATGGTGGTGTTTTAGCAGAGCCCTTAGTTCTGTAATCAGCTATATATTCTAAGAGCCTGTATTGTGAATCTTTCTCTGATTTTATCATAATAAATGTTTACATTCCAATTAAATCAGTTCATTCTTCCTTTCTTGCTACTCCCTTCTGGCTTTGATGCTAAGCTTTCTCTTTGCTTCTCCCTATATGTACCCAGAGATATCCTCTGATGTTTGAGCACTATATGGAAAACCTCTCCTGAATCTATCAACAGGAAATGATCTCTGTTCTTGTTTTCCTCCTGCTGAATTATCAGAGAGGGTTGGCTTTTACTTCTGGGAGAGCTTTCAAAACTCAACTGACTCCCATCATATGAACAAATGCAAAATAAACTTCTGAAGTAAAAAGCATAATTCCTAAAGGGAAACATTACTCTAGAAGAAAATAATTTACACAATAAACTGAGCAGGTGGGGGAATATGTATGTGATCACAATCAAAAATAATTCTATTAAATTTTCAGAATTCAGAAAATTCTTGTCACATGTTGTAAATGTGGCTTGCCGAACTGCTACAATGTAAGAAAATCCCATGGTAAGTCATCGATTATTTGCAATTAATTTGTGACCTACCCTCCCCACCACCATTTTCTTTCTCCTTGTCTCAGTTCAGAGAAAATCACTGTTACTTCTCAAGCTAATTATTTTTAACATTTGACAGTAATAAGGATGGTCAGTCTGCAACATTCAGTTAGAGAAAATACCAGCCTTCTCTAGGGCCATTGGTTGTTGAAAGGTCAAGTGGATGGAAATATATATGGAATTTTATTTTCTTTTGTGTGTGCGTGTGCGTGTGTGTGTGAGTGTGTGTGTGTGTGTGTGTTGCCTTTTGTTCTCAGCATCGCTTCTAATATTAAAGCTCTAATCTGGAGATCGGTAGCACCTTTCAATATTATAGGGGAGAAAGGAAAGGAAAGAAAGATGTTCAAGAGATAGAAATATAAGAGCATTAGGCAGTGTTCATGTGTGTCCACTGAACAAAGGTCATTTCTGATAAAATACTCATCTGGGAGTATGTGGCTGTGTTTGTTTCTTTGCAGCATAGCATAGGGTGTATTCCTATTGTAGCTAACTTGTCCTCACCAAATCAGGGCAAAAGAAGTAATAGATTCAAATACTCAAAATCCTCTAAAAAAGCCTTTCTACCCCTTATGTAATTCTTAAACTCATAATAAACAACTATTTACAAAAGCATTCATTATGTGGAAGGCATTGACTTGGTGATCAGTCCAGAGCTTGAAATATTTGTACTGTACCGTTCTCTTAGATACTCTAATTCGTCATCCTTTGTATTTCTTTTCAGACAAAGTCCTATATACACAATTATGTATACATTCATTTGTCCATTTAATCTCTCAACACCCTACACTGTTTTCAGTTTGTGTGCATGTGGGAAGATACACACTGAAAGTGTGCATGTGTGTGTGTGTGTGTGTGTGTGTGTGTGTGTGTGAAAATGAGAGAGACACATAGAGACAGAGATGAGAGAGAGAGAGAAAGAGAAAGAAAGAGAGAGAGAGAGAGGGAGGGAGGGAGGGAGGGAGGAAGGGAGGGAGAGAGAGAGAGAGAAGGAGAGGGAGAGGGAGAACATAGCACCAGAATTTCTATTTTATTATTGGAGATTTCTAAGTATAACCTAAAAATAGTCAGCACCCTTATTTCAGAGTCTATGTTCAAGATCATTAAAATTCAAAAGTACTCACAGCTGTGGGAGAGAATAATCCCACCATAGTTGACATCAAACGTTTGATCAAATATAAAGGGTCGAAACTGTTTGCTGTCCCTCTTAGAATTACTTGGAGTAACATAGTGACTCAGAAATTATTAAATATAATAGCAAGAAAATCAACAGTAACATTATTTACAAGTAACCTTTTTAGAACAATTGAACAAAATAACCAGGCAATTATGTAAACCTTGCTAGACTCTCCTCATTTTAGTGGAAAAGTTATTAGCATTTGCTCTTTTAAACTGCATTCCACATTGAGTGAATAGATGAAAAGTTTACTACTTAACTTGATTATTTACAACCACAGCCACACATAGGGAAGACAGTGTGGTATGGTAGGAGCTCTGGATGTGGAGACAGAGGATATGGGTCTGAATCCTGGATCTTCTCGTTATTACCTATGTAAACTTTGAGCCCCCCTGGCCCTTGTTTTCCTCATATAAAATCAATGATAGCAACAGCCATTACAAGAGAATGCTAGCTAGCATTTATAGCCCTTCAAAGTCTACAAAGCTCTTATGTTATCTCATTGTCTGAACAAAAGTTGTTTGGGCCAAAGATCTAGTTCCAATGCTACCCTGACTCATAGTGAGTTTATAGTCTACTAAGATCCCTAGGTTTTTTAATGATTGGTTGCCCAGTCACACTTTCCCATTCTAATACTAATCCACATCTCCATTCTACTAATAATATACCTCTTCATTCTTATACAAATACAATTGATTTATTAAATCCAAGGATAGAAGTTTTCATTATTCTTATTACATTTCATCCGAGAGTTGATCCTTCATTCCAGCCTATTAATTTTCCTTCCCAGATTTATGTCCTTGGTAAATGTGGAAAACATGACATTTATTATAGTCATTGACAGATATTGAACAGCACACAGTTGAGGATGCTACCTATCCTTTCTTTGAAAACCCTTTGAAACTTCCTCTCCTAAAATCTAGGATTGTTTTTAGTCTAGGCTGACTTTCTTTACCTTCTTCTCCATCATGATTTCTAAAACAAGATGGTCAGCTCTCTTCAGAGTTGACATGATTTTTACTCAGTTCCTCCAATCTAGTTCAGTCATAGTCAGAATAACATTTCCTTTTGTTGCTTCATTAATATTTTGAAGAATGAAGTTATTAAGTCAATAATTTATCAGTTGCCCAGCTCTTAGGTGAAAGAATACTTTAGCAAATGTCTGGAGAGTTGGTCTCTAGCATCTCGGCCTCCAATTTTAGTTTCCTTTCAGCTCTAAATTTACAGTCCTGTCATACATATATAAATATGCATGCAAAACACACACGTATACATGGACATATGTGTGCACGTACATACGTCTATGTATATATATGAAAAAGTTCATGTATTCATGTATATCATCTTAATACATACACACATTTATATGCATATATATATACAAGCATATGAGTAAATATATATGTACATACACAATACTTTATTGAAGAAAAATCCTCATATATTCATTTTCAGTTAAATTTTTTCTTCACAATCCACAAAAACACAGCCGGGTGTTTTCTATAGCCCTCAGTCAATTGTGTGATTATGAGGATGTGTTCTGATGTAGAAAATTATTTGTGGAAGTCTGCCTATTTTCTTCTTATATTTTCATACAGGGGATCCTCAATTCATGTGTAAATTATTAGCAAAATGATTTTATGTAGATGTGAACAAAGATTAATTGGTTGGCATTTAGTGCTGTCCTTTCAGTCTTTCTTTTAGGGAATCTGTGATTTCCCTCCCAATTTTGTTAATATGGTTCCATGTTAAGACATCATGAGAATTATTCCACAGCTTTCAACACTATGTCACCTGTAACATATATTTCATTTTTGTATACTCAGCTTGGCCCAACTACTTTTCCCAACTTCAACTTTATCAGTGATATTTCATTTTTCTCATATAAAGTATGGTGTATAAAGTATTTTTGTCATATAAAGTATGGTGGACAGTAAAGTATTTGAATCTAAATATGATAACTACTTTCGTCCATTTTAAAATGCTGACAATTTACAATTTTCCATTAGTTTTTGCCATAGTATTTTGGGAGTTTCTATTCTCCATATAAATCTGGAGGAAGGTTGCAATTTCTTCTGTTGAACAGGGACAGAATTTCACTTCATCATCAGTAATTAATCACTGCTTAATGGAACAGATTTCATAAAGTTCATAAAGGTACAGATAAAAAAGTAACAGGAGAGAATATTGGAAAGTGATTGGAATAATGTCTTTCATATTAAATGTAGCACGTTGACATATTTTCTAATCTCAGAACACTGATGCTTGACTTTCAGTGCTTGTCACATTTACTGTGTGTGCTGTCTGGTCAAAGCAATTGGAATTTTGTATGCATTTTGATTAGAAGCTTCAGAGACTGTTATCCCAACAAGAAAGGATAAATAAAAATAACCAAAAATGTATAATTTTTAGAATGTATTTTAATATTTCCTCCATTAAGGTGCTGTTGGGCTGCTCTATTGTGACAGAGAGGTGACCCAGGGTCTCAAGGGCTAATCTAGTAGAGAATAAGCACTGGTCAATTCTTCCAAGGTAGAATGGTTTAATGTAGGGGCCCAAGACCTAGCCTATATCACCATGGAGACACCTGACATCAGAAGGAGGGGGGGCTTCCAGGTCATAAATTGTTTTGACTACAGTCACCCACACACAGGTCAACTAAGCCCAAAGAATAAATGACTGGTTGATTCACTGAATAAATGAAAAAGCATTTGTTACAAGCTTACTATGTGCTAAACAATGGATACTAAGTTAGAGAAGTATAGCTGTATTCCTGCTCCCAAGCAGCTCAAATTCTAACAGGGAAGACAATGTGTAAATTATTAGATACATACAAGAAATATACAGAGCAGACAGAAGGTAGTCCCAGAGGGAAAAATACTAACAGGGAGATTCATAGTTGTTTGAGTAAGCACACCCAAGAGAGTTGATTAATATATAAATGTCATTCCAGAGCAGGCATTAGCAAACTATGATTGTATTTTAAAATGTAAATATCATTCTTAGCTTCCAGGCCATACAAAAGTAGGCAGCAGGTAACATGGCCCTTGGGCCAGACTTTGCAAACCCCTACTCTCAAGGGATGCCTCTAGTGATGAACCATAGACCCTTTACTTTTTAATACTTTTAACTATGACTAGAATACACACAGCAAAATTGCAGGTGACACAAAGATGGAAAAAGTAGTAAATATTTTGTATAATAAAATCAAACTCATCAGTGTCATCTGTGATCTCAACTAGTTGAGATGCTGGGCCAAAATTAGAACACAATTTGTTAGTCATTCTGATGAGCATCATTGTAGTAATGGACACTAGGTTTATCACATTTAGGATGAGGATAAACCTTTTCAACATGTGAAGAAACTGAGCCTTAGAGAAGTAACTTTTGCAAAGTTAACAGAGGTAATAAATAATTTGAACTGTGGTCTTCTGACTTCAAACTAGAAATGGAAGAATGTCCTCAGGGGCTTTTGAGATCCCTATGACTATATTTATCCTACATTAAATGGCCAGATACATTCTTTTATAATCCGTGGGTCTGCTTTTTATAGCTTTTGCATTTTCTTTTTTTTTCTTTTAGGCTGTCAGATGGCACCTCTTGGAGCTGTCAGTATGCTTATATTCAGATTCCAGAAAAACCAACTGCACAAATACAGGATAGGAAATGCCTCCCATAAGCACCTCAAATTCAACATGTCCCAAACTGAACTCTTCATTTCCTTCCTCAGCCCACCAAAAAAAATTCCCTTCTACTTAAGCTTCTTTATTTTAGTGAGGATACCACTATGCTTCCATCATCTAGGTTTGCCAACATTCCTTTCTTCTCATACATTCCCCTATGTAATCAGTTGCCAAATGTGGTCAGCTCAGCCTTCACAGTGGCCCTTGTAGTTTTCCACTCTTCTCCTTTTGTTGGAGCCTTTATCATATCACTCCCTGATCCCAGAAGCTTCAGAGATTCCCTTTTTCCTCTAAAATAAAATGCACAATCTGCTGCTTGGCATTTAGGACTCTTCTTCCTCTGGCTTGCCTTTTCAGGTGATTTATACATTCTTCTTCACACATTCTACATTCCAGACTTAATGGATTGCTATTTCCTTTCCATGATATGACTTCTTCTACCAGTATGTCCTGTAAAGGCTATGCCCCGTGCCTGCCATGTTCTCTTTCCTACCTTCACCTCCAACCCTTAGCTCTCTTCAGGTCTCAGCTTAAATGCCACCTCATAGAGACCTTTCCTAATTTTCCCAGTTGTTTGTGCCCTGCTCAGAGTTATTTTAGATTTGTGATAGTATCTACTCATCTATGGGCATGTTGTACCCCCCTTCAGTACTCTCATTTGAGTAAATGTTGGTCTTTGTATTCCCATTTCATAGTTTAGTCTTGGCCACATAGCAAAGACTTTGAGGATTGAATTGAATTGATAGTGATTCATTTGAAAAACACCTTGGAGACCTTAGCTGACCTTAGAAAGTCATACAAACTTAGAGATATAGGACGCCTTTGAGATCATTTAATTCGACTCCCTCATTTTACAGATGAAACTAAGCAAAATTAAACACCAACTAGAGGCATGGACAATGGTAGCAGCAAGAAACATGATGACTTGAAAATGAGATGGGGTACGTGAAAAGTTCGAAACCCTGACACAATCTTAAAAAAACACAAGCATACTTGGGTTATTTAGGGTAGGGAGAGTCCAAAGTCACATAGTCAACAAGGGACAAAGTCAGAAATAAAACCCAAGTCTCCTGACTCCTAAACTAGTACACCTTCCCTTCCTACCACTTTCTCCACTATGAACTTAGCATAAGCCACCAGGGTGATGTACAACTTCAAAAAGTATAAAAAACCAATTTTGTCTGCATTAATAGGAATTTAATGCTAAAATCAAGAGTGGATATAATCCCATTGTATACTGCTCTGCTTAAATCACATTTGGGACAATGTAGTTGGTCTGGCTGCAGTACTTTAGAGGGGCTTGGACAAGAGAATCCTGATGAGGCTGAGCTGGATGATGAAGTCTCAGTCTCATCATTTCAGGCTTTTCTTACATGCAATAGACATTGCATATACCACAGGCCCTTACTGACTGTGGATTAATTGAATAAACCACCCCCCCCAAACAGATAATACTTAGAACTGAAATTAAAGCCATGGCCACTCACCCATAGAATCTGGGATTCACATCCTTGTGATAAACATATAAGTTTAAGGCCAAATGGAAATTAGAGTACAGTCGTGAGGGATGCTGTAAGATAGTAGGCAGTTAATTGACAAACTGGATAGAGCACTGTGCCTGGAATCAGGAGGACCCTAGCTAAGATCTGGCATCAGATGTACCCTAGCTGTATCACCTTCAGTTAGACACTAACCTTTTATGCCTCAGTTTCCTCGATTGTAAAATAGCAATAAGTGCACTTAACTCCCAGAGTTGTGAGCATCAAATGAGATAGTAATTTGTAAAGTGCTAAGCATAGTGCCCTGTGCATAGTAGGCATTTCTCTCTTCCTGTTTGGAATGAAGGCACTTAGGATACAGGGATGATTTGGTGTTTTTCTTGCAAAGCAAGTAGTCAAAATGGCAGGTGTATTAGTTGGCTAGCTTGAAAATCAAGTTCTTTGTGATACAGAGAAATCATAAAAAATAAGGAAAAGAGGTGACTTTTGTAATAAATAAATTCTGGCCAATCATGGTTGTTAGGTGACAGGGTCTGATTATTGTCCATGGGACCATCCCTTAACTTTTTATTGCTGGTCGGTCCTCTTTGAGAATGAAGGATGAACAACTGGTACTTTTTATTGCTGGTATTTTCTGTACCAGAAGTCACAAGTGAACCAGATGAGCCAGCGATGACAAGGAAAACTAGGATGGCAGTGGGTAGTCTTTGGAGAAAGATAGGACAGTGCTCATATATATATTCATTTCTCTTCATTAACATTGCCACAGTCCCAGATCAGTCCCTCATTGCTTTTCACATGAACTATTGCAAATAACCACCTAATTTATCCTTCTACTCCAGTCTGTTCCCCTTTCCAATCTAAAAGCCGCACAGTTGTCAAAATGATCTTCCTAAAGTGCAGGTCAAACCATATCATTCCCCTTTTCAAAAAGCTTTAGCACTTATCCATTGCTTCTAGGATAAAGTGCAACCCCCGACATTGGTATTTCAAACTAATAATAGTCTGGCTATATTGACTTATTTTACACCATTTTTCCTATATTCCAGCCACACTAATCTATTTGCTGTGTGTTGAACTGATCATTCGATCTTTCTTAAGGCCTTTCTCTAGACTGACCCCTATGCCTGAAATGTCCTCCCTCTTCATCTCTAAGTCTTAGGCTTCTTATCTTCCTTTAAGATTCAGCTCATGTACCATATTCCATAGGAAGTCTTTCTTAACCCTCCCAGGAAATAGTCTTCTCTCTTTTTTCAAATTACATTGTATTTACTTATCTGTTGAGATAGTGTGCTGTGAAAGTTGGACGTAAGCTTCTTAAGAATAGATTATATTTTGTTTTTCTTTATATGTATAACATCCAGTATGACACTTTGTACATCACAAATGATTAATACAAGCTTATTGAACTGAACTGAATTGAATAAAGCAGGTTTCTTCTCCTTTTTGCTTCCCTTTATCTCTCTTTCTCAACTTATACTCAGGCTATGTCTATTCCAAAATGGACTATGAAGGAGATGGAAGTAGTCATCTCTTCTATATCAAAGAAGCTTAGCTGGAGACAAACCCCAGAATTATTGGCCATGTGTATACATGGGATACAGTATCACCTTGAGTGTTGTATTTCACATCAGAAGACCTTGTTTCAAAGTTCTAATTCCTAGTTATAGTTATTCGAATGTCACTTTACTGGGACTCTGTAAAATGAGGGAGCAGACTAGATAAACTCCAAGGTCCCTTCCAGCTCTGAATCTAAGGATTCATCATCCTTTCCTTTTCAGAATCCTTTGGTTTATTGACCTACTCATAAGGTAAGTGTCTTGAAGTTGTGTAATGAGATTTCCTTTTCCTAGTAATTATAATTAAATATGAAAATTGGAAATGCAGAGATAAGATTATTTGGAGACATGGAGCTACATTTATCACAACCTTCATTTGGCTCCTTGATACACTAACAGCTGGGTGAATGCCTAATCATTCTAGACCTAAACAATTCTTGTGTGAGAGAGAATTATCCCTTGCATAATGTCTCCAGTGTACCAGTAATCAACACACCTCCCTTCAGTGCCCAGCACCTGTCCAAACTTCAGTCTGAGTTGAGGAATATCCATACTAATTGTGACAATGACAAGGTGCTCTGTGATCCTACACAACGTCCTCTGTGCTGCTCTCTGGAGCATGCCCTTTGACAGCAGGCAGCAAGTGGAGCATTAAGCTAGAGGAATGCTAGCTACCCAGGAAATGCCATTCAGCAACAGAATCATGTATAAATAAATTAGGAAATATATTCGCAGCTCACCGTGAAAGATGACTGTGTCTATACAACCCAAGAAAAGCAGTGAGCATTCAGGGACAAACATAGGGCCTCTTACAAATAATTCAGACTTTTCTGAAAACCATCTACTTTCCACAGAGTCATCCAACCAATCTACTTGATTTCAAAATTTTCAGAAGTAGATACATTGTCCCAACTGGCTGTGGCAGATGTGTGTGTCTAGCAACTGCCTGGGTCACTCCATGGAGATGTCCTGCCATTACCATAAATTCAATATGTCTAAAGCTGAAATCATTCTCTTTCCCTCCAAAAAATCATTTTCCCATCCTAGCTTTTCTATTTCTGTTCATCACACTCAGAGTTGTTCTTAGAATAAGGATAAATGGGGGATTAAGAGGACTGCATAGCTCTTTATTTGTTTTCTCATCATCAGTGCATGGTTCAAGACAAAGATAGCCACGTGAATTTATCTCAGTTATGTTCATCGGAATAGCAATCTGAGAGATGGAGAGAGAGAAACAGAGACAGAGAGGGAAAGAGGTAGAGACAGAGACAGAGAGAGAAACAGAGACAGAGAGGGAAAGAGGTAGAGACAGAGACGAGAGAGAAACAGAGACAGAGAGGGAAAGAGGTAGAGACAGAGACAGAGAGAGAAACAGAGACAGAGAGAGACAGAGAGAGAGACAGAGAAAGAGACAGAAGTGTGGAATAAAAGGAAAATATCACTTAGAAGTTAAAGTTTTTCAAGTATAAAGTTCTTTTTAACTTTTAAAACTCTTTGTAACCTTTCCCTAAACCTACATTTTGACTGTCATTGAATGGTAATTTGTGTACTTCATGATCCAATGAAACTGAACTTTTTTTGTTTCTCACACTCAGCACTGTTCTCTATGCTGGGAATGTATTCTTTCCTCACTTCTACTTCATAGAATTCCCTCTCCTTCCAAGGAATTTCTCAAGCACCATGTCCTCCCTAACATTCCTAAGTGATATTGTCCTTCCTGCCAACATATCATGTACTTGGTTATTTTATATTCACTTAATTTATAAATCTGTTTATTCTACACACACACACACACACACACACACACACACACACACACACACGCACATACGCACACACGCACACACACATGTCATTTTTATTTCTCCCATTAGAATGCAAGTTCCTTGAGAGCAAAGATTGTTTCATTCATTGTTTTTATATCTCTAGCAACTACCGTAATGCTTGGTGTATAGTAGGTGCTAAATAAATGTTTATTGATTGATTTACTGTTTTGCCCCCAACCCTTAGACATTGCAGGGCTTATGCTTCCTTCCCTGGAGCACGTACTTCCTCCTCCTCATTCTTGCTAGATCTGTGCCACATATCATATCCTTCTCTGGCTTGTGCCACTGTGTGCCATAGATGCTCAGGGCTTCTAACCTCAGAATTCCTTTGCCATATATAATTCACCTCTCTGAGGCTGCTTCCTCTCCTTGAACCCTGTAGAGGTGAGAGCATGGATGCATCCTTAGTGTATATAAAGCTGAACTTCTTCTCTCTCTCTCCAAAAATCATCTTCCCATCTTTTCCTTCAAAAATCATCTTGCCACCCTGACCTGCCCCTCACCTAGTGAATACTCCTTTGTATCACTTGCCCCTCTGCTCCTTATGCCCCTCCTCCAACTGTCTTTAAATCTGATAAAATAATTCCCATTCCCAGTTCTGATAGTACTGCCTCTCTCCCTGCGGGGCTCAAAAGCTCATTCATTTTTGATTCCTCTCTCTTCTTTGTATCTTATCCAATTATTCCCCAAGGTCTAATAATTCTTCCTTTCTCTCAATTATGCCTTTCTCTTCATTCTCACTGACACCATCCTAGTTCATGTCCTTATCACCTCTAACCTGAATTACTTTAATAGTCTGCTAATTGGTATCCCTATCTCTCTCCTTCCTCCTCCTTCTTTCCCCTCTCTTTTCCCCTTTCCCTTCCTCTCTCTCTACCCCTTACAAAATTTTTTCTTTAATATATTCATCTCGAACTTGCCACTCATATCATCTTCCCCAAATACCTCTTTCATTAGAGTGTTCACTCCTGCTCCAAAACCTTCAACAGCTTTCTGGTGCTTACAAAATGTTCAATCTCATAGCCTGGGGCTAGTCCCAACTTGCATTTCTAGCCTCTTTGTGCACTAATCCCTTATATCAAACTAGTCATCCTGGTCTGTAGAACGAATGTACTTGTTTTCTTAAAACAAATTTCTTGAAAAGAAATTCTAGTGGTTGTCAAAATTTGGAGAAGGCAATAAAACCTCGCTTCCAAGTAGTGACTAGCACCATGCTTTGTAATATATTGGATTCTCAATGAATATGTGTTGATTAATGGTGGGCTATAAAGTTATGAATACCAGTTTGTAGTGATCACAGTAGCTGTGGGAGCTGAGTTTTATAGGCTATCTGAGTGTGTTCCACCTGAAGCTCTTTCTGACATAGAATACTGTCATAAACTATTGTAGAAAGAATCTACTTTAGGGGATTGAGGGGACTTCAAAAAAAAGGTATTGATTCTCTTTGGTAGTTTCTTTCCCAGGTATGACACACAGGAAAAATAGAAGTAACATCCTTACTTTCTCCTGTCAAGTGTTGGCACAGTGAATAGAGCCCTGGGCCTGAAATCAGGAAGAACTGAGTTCAAATCCAGACTCAGACACTTAATAACTGTGTGATCTTGAGTAAGTCACTAAAGATTTGTCTCAGTTTCCTTAACTGTAAAGTGGGGATAAAAGTACTGATCTCACAGAGTTGTTGTGAGAATCAGATGAGATAATATTTGTTAAAAAATATTTAGCAAAATACCTGGTATAGAGTAAATGTTATATAAATGCTTATTTCCTTTCCTCTATAGAAAGAAAATTTTAGGAGTGGTAAATTAGAATATAAAATTTAAAATAAGTGTCTGGAAAGACTCATGGAAAATATTTTAATTTCTATCATGACCTTTCAAGGAATCAGATAATAAATTCATTCAAAGTAAAATAGGCAAAATTTCCAGGTATAGAGCTAAACTTCATTCATCTGTCTTTGCTGATCCAATTCAGAGACATTCTATTCATTAAACAAAATCTTCTCAGTATCTTCAAACACTCTACTGATGTCTCTTCAGTTCTTGCAAAATGATCTTGACCTAGAACATGACCTAGAATCATTTTCCTAAATAGCAGATATGATCTGATCGTATTCCAACCACTGCTCCCATCCCTACTCAACAGAACCCTATTGCCTCTGGGATCAAATATAAAATTCTCTTCACAATCTGGGCCCTTCTTACATTTTCAGTCTTCTTGCATTTTACCCCTCTCCTCACACTCTAACTCTGTATTAAACCTCCTTGCTACAACTCACGTTCAATACTCCTCCCAGTTCCATGCCTTTGTGTTAACTATTGTCTTTGCCTGCAATGCACTGTTTCCTCCTCCATATCTTTTGAGGTCCCTGGTTTCCTCCAAGATTCAGTTCAGGTGCCACCTTCTCCATGAAACATTCCCTGGTTCTCGGGATGCTTAGGTCTGTCCTACACAAACTGCCTTGTATTCATTTTGCCTTTACTCTGTATTTACTCATATGTGTGCATGATGACTCCATCACTGGAAGATAAACTCCTTGAATCAGGGGCTGTTTCATTTTTATCTTTTTGTGTATAGTAAACACTTTTAAATGCTTTTTTTTATTGATTTGTTGACTTGAACTCAAGTCTTCTGGTTACAAGAATCATGAATATTTTAATTGAACAACATGGTTATTTATAGATCTTAATTTATTCTCTCACTGCTAATGAATGATTCAAAATGAATGTAGCCAGGTCATTCTAGCTCCGTTTTGCCCATCATGGTAAGCTTTCTGGAATCTTACAAAGTGTCTTCCATGCTCATTCTGCCATGGAAGAGATGAGGGCTGAGGATACGTATGAAAGCCTAAACTCACAGGATGGGGTCCCTGGTCCTACCGCTGATCACAGTCCACGCAGCTGCCCTGTTATGGTTGTGTGAGATTTCCAATTCTGTGAGGCGCCCTTGCAAAAAACTATTCTTCCTTTATGTGGTTCTACTGTGAGCCTGTCAGCCTGCAACACAAGGAGACATCTTAAACATATTTATTCAATAAGCAAAGAGAGCTGAGGAAGTATTTTTGCAGCTGGCAGTGTGTATGTACTTCATCAGCTTCCATCAGAGTGAGGCAATTTTTAGATTGAGTTTGAAAATGTCATATTCTCTGTTTAATTTCCTTTCTGTCTTAAAGGTGGTATTCCTCTCTACAGCGGGGGACTGGATTGAAAAAAAATGCAATTGTCTGGCACTCCTGAAATGTTGTCTCTAGATAGGATCGCGTCCCTTCAATTCTAGACAGAGAACTGTCTGTCACATGTGGGAATGACTTGCAGACTGCAAGGCCTTGCTCTGCCTGTTAAATTGAAACATTTCAGATATTTTAATTAGCAACTATTTGCAAAGTACTTCACAGGTTCAATGCCTACTCATAATTCATATTAATAACAGACAGCTCTATTATTACACAAACATGAGTGGGATCCTTCAGTATTAGCCATTTACAAAACCACATGTTTCGGCACTTATTGAGTACTAGTATAGCTGGATCCCTTTTTCACATTTCTCTTTTTTCCTTTTCAAGAGGGGGAGAGAGGTCCCTGCTCCTTTAAAACCACATCAATTGAATTCTTGTCTTGGAGTAATGTCATGTTCCTAGGTTCATCTGTAAGTAGAGCTCATTTCTAACCAGAGGGCTCTGTTTGGTCTTTCTCTCCCTGAAGATAGATGATTTTCTTCTAAGCACAGACAAAGCAGGTAAAGCTGCCTCAGTTGTTCTGCTGTTATTTGCTAGAGGTTTGAATTTATCTAACCTTTGGTATTTTAGTGTGACTGACTCTCTGCCTACCCCATAAACAAATAAACAAACTCCAGATCTAGCAGGCTTATCAATGTCTGCATCACTGCTCCTTACATCAATGTTAAAGGTTTTTGCATCTGTCTTTGCATCAGCCTAGGAAAGGAGTCCAGGGAGATTTATATGGTGGTGGTGGTTTTGGTGGTAGAATGATATGCAGCCAATTTTTCCCCATGGTCTCTCAGAATTTCATATGAGCCTTTTTAGGAACTGCTTCAGAGATCATCTCATCTAGTCCCCTCATTTTGTAGATGAAAACAATGAGATTCAGAGGGCCATTCCCCAGAGAAATAAATGACTTAACTATGGTCATTATAGTGAGGATTGGAACTGATTTATTTTGTTTCCAAATCCAGCCTGATTTCTGTCACACCATAGCTCCATATCTAAGGAAAAGGCTGAAGACCAGGAGTGGCACTATGAGTCATAATACATCCATGCTTAGGGGAGAAGTTTTAAGATTAGGGGATACTATTGAATAGTCAGGTAGGGAGGGAGTGGGCATAACTTTTCAAAACCTGAGATTCCTGATACATCCGTGTGTCACTACTTAGAGGATCTGAGTAACCTAATAAACACATAAGACATATTTATTTCCTACTAACACTATTTTTAAGGAAAAGCAATCAACACAGTCACACCAGGTGGGAAAAGAAATTTCCTTCCCAATTCTCTCAACGTGGTTTTGAAAACTCAAGCTTTTGCAGGCTTGAGAAGCCTGTTGGGAGAAGCCACCTGGTTTGTCCAACCCCCTGGACTTTGTCTCTGCCAATGACAGCAGCTATAATAGAAAATAGACTGATCTGTCATTGGGTTATTGTTTCTTAATTTCTCTTGTCTCCCATGGTCCTATGAATGTAGACACAACAATGACTCATGATTTTCCTTTAAGAATGAAGACTGCATTTTGGGATAGCATTCTCCTTTGAACTAATCTTTTCATTTTATGAGAATGATTATTGTTCAACTGTTTTTCAGTCATGACTGACTCTTCATGATCCAATTTGGGGTTTTCCTGGAAGATGCTGGAGTGGCTTGCCATTTCCTTTCCCAGCTCATTTTACAGATGAGGAAACTGAGGCAAACAGGGTTAAATGACTTGCCCAGGTTCACACAGCTAATAAGTGTCTGAGGCCAGATTTGAACTCAGAAAGATGAGTCTTCCTGACTCCAGACCCAGTACTCTACCCACTGTGCCACCTAGATGTCCTGGTGAATGTTACTGGAAATTCTTTGGATGAGAATAATTATTTGTAAACAATTTCCCATATGATATACTAGGACCAATCTTTTAAATCATTTATAAAATGGTAGAAAGTACCTTAGTGACAATCTATTCCAACTTCCTTATTTTAATGAGTCAGAAACTGAATTCCAGGGAAAGAGATAGGGCAGAGTCTCAACTAAAACTAGAACCACAAGTAGTATAGTGTGATTGTAGCTTGATGGCAGTGTGCTGACATCCTGGAGGAAGTGTTTCCTCCTTGCACCAAACACCATCCCCTATTCTCCTTACCACCACAATATATTTCATCTCTTGATCCTCTAGCCCATGCATGGCCCAGCTACCCTTAGCTACCAGCTGTTGGTGCACTATCCCTCTCCATGAGCCCATTTTCCCCTGACTTCTGTGGGAGCAAGGGCCAGATTTTCTGTGAGACAGACTTTACACACTCAACACAATTACACGGTTGGTAGGACTATTTTCTGTACTAATTGGTGTTTTCCTATCCCTCAACAGAAATTTGCCCCAGGTACAGTTATGGCTATTTACAGCTTTGATGAAAACCTGTTTTTGTTTGTTTGTTTGCTTTTTTACCAGACAGACTCCTCAAATTAGATTTTAATATGATTTTCCTCATTTCTGGTTTGTTCTCTCTCTTAGTTCTGTTCTTTCTCCACTCCCTAATTTTTCCTAACTCTTGGATGATTTGTTTGCTTTCTATGTTCATAGGTGCTCTTAAGTGGCATTTTAAAAGTTTCATTAAGTTCTGACTTTGATGCCCTAGATTAAATGTTGGTCAAGAATTCTTGCTTGCTTAGACCAAAATTTCTTTTGGGTCTTCTAGTAGAGAGCAATGGTGTCAGATTCAAATGGAAATAGATGCCTGAGGGTGGTATATTGACATAGAAAACCATAGATTAGCATTTATTTATTGTGTTAAACATTTTACAATTACATTTTAATCTGGTTCAGGCTGCATTTGAGAGTTTTGCATGCTGCATGTGGCCACTGATTGGTTAGTTTGACACTCTGGTCTAGACTTACTGGGTACCCTACAGAAAGGCTCAAATGGAAGCTACCCACAAGGGTGACTTCAGAAGGATACTATACTTTTGTCAGTATGGGAAAATGATGTAAAGGGAGGAAAGTCACAGCATGGCATGAATGAAAGTTTAAGAATTATGGTAGGATCAAAAGTCTTTACTCTTTACACACATCGCTGTGTCCCTATAATGCTTAGGTACAAGGGAAATCTGGATTGAGAAAATGACTTGGCATTTATGTTAACAACTGAAAAGTCTTATCGTTTCCACTATCAAAAAGAACAAGAACAACAAAAGGCTGGGAGGATGAGATTTAAGCAGGAATCTAGAAATGGCATTTTTTTGGGAAAATGTCATGGCACATAAACAACAATGACCATGCCCTTTTCTTCTCTTCAATCTCATGTCAACACTTCTTTCACTTCATGATGAGGGCAGCTCTAGCTGCTACTTTTTGGCATAAACTCCAGTGAATATACCCATAGATCTATTGTAACCTTTGAGCATTATACCATCATAAACATCAGAGACACTGTTGGCTCTAATCCCCTAAGTCTACTGTTAGCCAAGTGGAAAATAACAAAAAAACTTTTTTCTTTTCTTTTGATGAAGAGGTCGGTGTAAGGGCAAAAGAGAACTGTCTGTCCATGAGTCAGCCATGACATACAAGAGTGAAGAAAATATCACAAATCATTCACACACTAAAGTATAATCATAGCAGTCTATACATTTCACTGGGGGTTGCTTGGCCTGAGTTTTGATAGAAAGGCACTAGAACAATCAGTGGAGGTTTTAAATAAGCAGTCATTCAGAATCTTTCCCACAAATCCCCAAACCCATGGTGGCGAGCCCTTACCTTGGAGGGCCTGTAATGTATGAGTCTGAACGACAATGCAGAGTTGCAGGACCAGTTGCGGGGCACTCTCCAGAAAGGTGGCTAGCAAGTGCAGCATACTCACATCTGCATACTCATACACCATCTTCCAGTAGAAACGCCATCTGTCATTCTCCCCACTCCGGCGGCTTCGAATACCTAAGTATATGGTGTGGAAATATCTAGAAACAAAACAGAGAGAATGAAAATGAAGTAAATGATGATTTGTCATCTAAACACTTTCACTTTTCTTCCCAGTATTCAGGCACCATGAACAAATATGTAAAAATGCTTATTTTAGTTTTTTTATAGCGTGCAACTGAAAGAAGAGTTTGCTATCCTTTGAAGATCATTTTAGGCTATAGTGACTTAAGTCTGCATTTCTTAAGATAGTGCAGAATCAGGAGAAATGCCAAGGGAAATTCTTAGGATGTCAGTATTGGGTACTGATGCCGTATTTGCTATTGAATTGGGTTTTTATCCACTAGATGGGTTTTTGTCCACTCATAAGACTCCACTAATAACTTAGTCATCTCTGGACCATCAGGGCAGCCTCAGTTGTTAGGGGTGAGACTGTCAATAAATTTAATGACATGATACATGCTCATTTATCTCTTGCAGAGGTCTGCTGGTTTATGGATACTCTTAGGCTTCACCAGTATTCTAGCCTTATGTTATGAGAGCATTGGTAAGTGTGTAATCTCTGATGAGTCTTGGTTCACAACATGATCCAGAGAGAAAGGTAAGGGAGGGGTAAAATGACTTGTGCTGCTGGGCACCACCGCTGAGAAGAGTTCCTGTTTCTATCTCCAAGAGAGATTTCTGTGTAAGTTCAAATAGTCTGTAATAAACCCCTCTTGTTCCATCTCCCTTTCTTCCATCTGGCATCATGTCTACATTTCTGAGCCTTAGGACCACACAGAAAGTGAAGACTGCTGACTCACCCTCTCCAAATTTAAGGAGGCTTCCAACAGAGGTCAAAGTTAGAGAAGTAGTATATAGGTATGAAAAACAAAGTAACATATCTTGAAAGAGCTTGATGTCAAAAGAAAAGGAAGGCTCACACACATACAAAAATGGATGAATTTCCTAGAGTAATTATAACCTTGAAAAAGGAGGTCTTCATAATCAACACTGGAAAGCACTGTTTGGGGGGGGGACAATAACTATGGAGTCCGGGTATCCTTGAAGCAGAAACTACATCCAACAAGTGATCATCCATTTTTTCCCAGAGAACTTCCAATAAATGACAAATTCATAAGGCAATATATCCCAATTTTCTTCAGCTATGTTTGTTCTTTTTCTCATGTGTAGATGATACACTTTCTAAGAATTAGAACTGGCCAAAAGTGAAATGGCTTGTCTCAAAAGACAGTGGGTTCTCCTTACTTGGTGGTCTTTAAATACAGACTGGGTGACAACTCATTGTGTATGTTATAGTAAGGACTTCTTTTGTTTTAGGAGTTGGACTAGATGGCTCTTGAGGTCTATTCCTACTTTCCAGTTCTGTGAACCTATAGCATTTATCCATTGATCTCTCGCGCCAAGAAGAACAAGTCTAAAGTCTCTTCCAAATATGAACCCTTTAAATACTTGAAGATAATCATGTCTCCAATAAATCTTTTTATCTCTTGGGAAACAGCCTCTTCCTCAATTACAGTTTTTTCAGGGTTGACTACTAAAAACCCCTCAGATATTCAAATGGATCTGTCTTCTCATCCCTAAAAAGATCATGCTAGGTGACCCACAAGTTCACCATCAGGGGCCTGCCTAATATACTAGAAGCTTTCTTTGATTTTTCTAATATCCCAAAGATATCAGTAGAATACATCAGCTACTACTTATATTTTGTTCCTGCCATATGACCAACCATTTACTTTTCTTATTATGCACTTCTCAAATGAGAGATTATAATACTCTTTTTTATCGTGACTTATTTGTTGTTTCACATTCTGCTTACATCTACTATGTCTCTTTCAATAGTCAATTACATAGCATCCACATAGCTAATGAAGTGAGCATTACTCAATGAGATATTACATATTTTTCTCCTCAATGAAACTCATATCTATGCCAGCAGAAACAATTGGTTTTTTATCTATTCCCCAAATAGTAGATGTTTCACATTTCCTTTGGATATTTTTAAGTAAGAGAGTCTTGTGTCTTCTCTGAATATTTTTGAAATATAAGCTCCCCATGTAGTGATTTATTATGTACTCTATGTACATAATTTTTGTATTTATTTTTTTAGTTTCTCTCTCTCTCTCTCAGTATATGCACCTGAGTTTGTTTACATATTTAGTGTACTCAGTAATAATATAAGTTATATGAGAACAGGGACAATTATCATCTACTTTTATTTCCTGTAACTCCCAAATATCTGTTATAGTCTGTTGTTATACTCAATAGGTATTTGAGAGATGCTTGCTGAATGAATAAATGAATAAATGATAACTTTATTTTCATTGAACTATCATGGAAGTCTGACATCAAAGATTCTCCTAGAATTAAATCCAAGGAAAATAAACCCCCTACAAATGCTACCTTCAGCTATTTTATTTCTAGGTTTTCCCTGTGGTGAAGATTATGAGTCTTCTCAGCTTTATTCTGCCACCAGCTAAGAAAGTTTAAATGGTTCCCCCAGGTCTATGGCTCATAGAGGCTCAAACTCTTCTAGGTATAATAGAAACAACTGCTATTGCAAACAGCTTGAGATCAGAGTAACCGGGTGTTAACAACAGGTTTCTTCCTATGTAGCAAAACAACAAGTATTTGGCCACTGGTTTACCTCATGTAGTTTCATGCAATAAGATGCAACATCAACTCTTTCTGTGCTATATGGGCCCACAATCCAAATGACAAATGAAAAGAGAAGGAAGCTATTCCTGTGGAGATTTTATAAGTCTCCGAACTTTTGTTCAGGAGGAAAGTCCGGAGTATATGAAAGTTCTAATTCACAAGATACCTGCCCCACTGGCTCTCCAAACCTTCCTTAAAGGGGAGAGCTGAAACAACAGAATTAGTTCTTATAATGTACATTGTCATAGATCATAGATTTACAGCTGGAAGGGACTTTAGAAATCATCAAGCTCCACCCTTTCCATTTTCCAGATGAGATAGCTGAGGAACAGAGAGGTTAATTGACTTTTCCAGGGATATAGTCAATCATGATCTGAGCCAGGGTTTACACCCATGTCTTTCTGACTCCCAGTGAAGCACTCTCTTCACTATAAGGACTAAGAAGTACCAAAAAAGTACCAAGGGGTTTGGAAAGGTAGCTAGGTGACACAATGGATAGAACGCTAGGCTTTGGAATCAGGAAAATTCATCAACTCCAGCCACAGACATATACTAGCTAAGTGACCTTGGGCAAGTCATTTAACCCTATTTATCTCATTTCCTCATTTCTATAATGAACTGGAGAAAGATATGGCCAACCACTTCAGTATCTTTGCCAAGAAAATCCCCAAAAGTGGTTACAAAGAGTTTGGCACGACTGAAATGACTCAACAACAAGAGGTTTGAAGCAGTAAGAAGACAGATGATTGTGGTTATAGCATCAAAATTTTGGAGATGAAATAGTTTTAGATGATAGCAAAATCCATGTACGACCACTCTTCTCAGTGGCTGAGTCGAGGTCAAGATGAAAGTTCAATTAACAAATGGAATTAAATTCAATGAAGAATAATACAAAGTCAAGCCATTATGTTAGGAGCTGAGGAGGACACAAAAATGTATAAAAATATGATGGGCTTTGCTTTCATGGAGCTTACAACATGATTACATTTTAAAATCATATAATTACCAAATCTCTACTTCATTTTTTACTTCACAAACAGCTTCAGGTTCTTTACCAATGCCCCAAAATGATGTGGAGGTTGCTAAATTTTGTTTTTTCTTCTGATTGCTTTTCTACATTTAGACCCTAAAGCATTCTATTCCTTTAAAGCAAGGTTTTTAAAATTATGTTTAACATAATCTTGTTGTTTCACAGTACTTGACTGGAAGTTCAGTGAGAACTTTATGATTCTAACATTATTTCCTCTCTAAAACATTAAATATGAAATTATGAATGTATGGATATTATGGTCTGATGGATAACCTATACATTTTCGGCTTAGGGGAGAGGAAACTACAAGCACTACTTCTTAAAGAGTAAATGTATTTGATAGAACTTGGTACCAGAAGTTGAACTTGAACTCCAATGAGCTTACAAGATTATCATGGGCCACTTTATTAAACACTTTTTGATCTTATTTGTCAAAATGGTCCATGCATCAAAGAAGTCACCCTTATCTCTCATATGATAGGATGACATCTGCAATAGATCAGGCAAATTCTCAAATTTGTCAGTTAGTCCAATTAGAGAGAGCAATGGATTTGGAGTTAGACAGGATTTGAATTCTAGCTCTGTTACTTACTATCTGTGTGATCATGGACAAGGCATATTACCTCTCTGGTATTCAGTGTCTTCACTTTGAAAAAGAAAGGATTGAATTAGATGATCTCTAACCTATCTTCTAGGTAGAGCATTCTACGATCTTGTGACTTATAGCTCGCGTTTGTATGTTACTCTATGGTTCACAGAGAACTTTCCTCACAACAGCCCTGTGTGGCAAGTTTTTCAATCACAATTTACTTTCTTACCTTGTTGCCATATGGTGGTTGTCTGACATTTCAATCACATGCTATACCTCTCCTGTCTGCAGGTTTTCTAGTAATTCATGAGAAGGATTTAGATTGCACAGTGCCCTGCCAACAATTACTCTGTTCAGTCATGCAATCATTTCTGGGAAAGTTGATCTGATAAGCATTTTTCAATTGTGACTTCAGGATTCCTGTACTTAGCCTCTGAAAGAACAGCACAAATCTCTATCCCTGTATATATTTTGAATGCCACCATAAGAATGTCAATTCCATTCCTTCATATTACTTGGAGAGAGTCTGTTTCAATAGAAACCTATGTATATTCACACTCACATTTCAGATTCTGCCAATGTGACAGAAACATCTCTTTGTCTTGACCTATGATCATGTAATGATGACCACACATTAAAGATATCCTGGCTATCTATACTTTCAAGATGAGAAAAATTACTACTGATGCAAAAGAGAGAAAATAGCTAATATGATTTGTTATTCATACTACTTATGGGTATAAAACATTAATAGGGTCAAATGCACTATAATAGCTATACCCTATAACTAGTATATTGCATGGGAAAGGTGGAGTAAATGGAATTGATTATGCCAGAGACGTGAAAAAAAATGGAAAGGACAAGGAAGTTCTGGACCTTTGGTCCCATGGAAAAGTTGTTTTACCATGGAGTTATGAGTAAAATTGAAGTTTATCTTTCTATGAATGAAGATTTTCTTAAGATAGCAAAAGGTCAAAAGCTCTGAAGCTTTTTCCATTTTTTTTAGTTTTTCTTGGACACTAGTTAGGTTAGGAAGAGAAGCCTTCTTTTGGTGAAGAAACTGTTGTCTCTTGGATGAGTCAATATTTTATGTACAACAGATAACACTTTCCACTTGGGGAACAAATGAGGTAAGTATGACCCATGAGGGGAACATGGAAGATCTAAGACAGAAGGGACCTTGACCTCTAGGTCTGGCTCTATGTCTTGCCATAAGGAAAGACCACATCTTAATTATCACAAACAGAATTACAGGATTTTTCTTGGAGTGGATGAGATTATAATATCTGACAACAGAAAGAAGACAGAGATGCTCAATTCTTTTACTTGTTTCTTTTTCCTCTTCTGAGAAGAAAGGCCATTGCAGTAGAAACAACAGAACAAAAAATGACTAGTAGGGAGTTAATACAAGTAAGGTGATAGGAGAGAACTTAGCTGCCCTTGAGGAACTTAAGTCGTCTGACCTAGAAAAACCACAGCCTTAACTAGTGAAAGGATTACCACATGTAACTGAGGAGCTGTTGTCATTGACATTTGAAAGTGTGGAGAATAGGAAAAGTATTATAGGACTGATGAAGGGAAAATGCTGTCTGGATCTTCAGAAAAGGGACGAGGATAGAATCGGCAACATGCTTGTCTGTACTACTGATAAAATTCTAGAATGGATCATTAAAAGAGATCTTCAGTGAATAATTAGAAGAGGAAATATTGATTCCAAACAGCCCATAAGATTTCATAAATAACAGGTAATGTTTCTCTTTGGGGCACAGTGACCAAGGTGACACATCAGGGGACCGCCAAAGATAGAATCTACTTAGATTATTTAATTGGTTTTCTATTTATTTATTTATCTATTTATTTATTTATTCATTCATTTATGGATTTGCTTAGATTTTAGTAAAGCATTTGATCAAAATATTTCATATTTCATGTTATTCTATTGGCAAAAGTGGTGAGATATAGACCAGCTGATAAAGCAGTAAAGTGATTTTGGGAGTGATTGGATGACTAACTTTCAAAACATAATTATTAATGGTTTATTATCAGTTTGGCAGGAATTCTTCAATTGTGTGCTCAAAGGATTGGTACTTGTTCTGTGCTATTTAACATTTCTGTTGATGACCTTGACAAAGCCATGAGTTCCATATTTATACAGTTTCCTAATGCTGCAAAACTAGAAGGGATCAGGAAAGTCCAGGAGTCATCTCATCCTGGTTCACTAGAGTCAATCATGAATTTTCAGTGCAAACATTTACATCTCAGAAGGCAGCAAACTACATATCAGGGCTTGATGCATTGTTTTTGTTGATTGTCTAGACTTAAGAAAGTTATGGGAACAAAGTTCATAATGTAAATTGAGCTTAAAAGTATGGCCTGCATACTTTAGATAGCTGGTTGTTAAATATTTATCTGGAGAGATAGTTAACACAGAATCAAAAAAGAACTTGACAGTAAAGAATTGGACCAAAACTAAAATAATGAAATTCTATAAACATAAAATATTACATGGGTACAAAGATGTGAACTTTACAGGGGAGGTGAAGTGATATAGTCATTTGTCTGAAAAAGACCTGGAGATATTAGTGGACTGCAAGTTAAAGATGAATCAATGGTATGATATGGTAGTCCAAAAGGTGGATACATGAAGAGAGGCAGAGTTATCAGGAATAAGGAGGTGACAGGTATTCTGTCCTAGTCATATCACATTCAGAATACTTTTAATTTTTATATAAATTATATCTATCTTTATCTTCGTATGTGTATCAATATTTCTCAATGAGTGCTACTGGCAGATGTTCTTGATAAATGTCAAACTGAGTATCAGTGTGTTCTGGATTTCTACCTGATATCAATGAATTTAAAAGGTAGTAACCATGAGAGCTGAAGTATTAGTATCACTGTATTGTATAGATGAGGAAGTAGATTCAACAAACTTCACAACACTAAACAGCCACAAAAGAAAGACCGGAATGTAGGTGTTCTTATTGTAAGACCGTGACCCTCACCATCCATTTTGTACAGCAGTCTTCTCTAAGCTACATGATTTGAGTCCTTTGGGTCTTTTTTCCCGTGTCAATAGTTAGTGCTGAATAATTTCCAAAATGCCAAGGTTTCCAATAAGTTGTATCCCTGATGATAATTCGAAATAACTGATTTCTTTGACTACCTGCTAATATGTGCAGTGCCATTCTTGCCATGTTACTATCTCTTACACCATTTTTCTTTTTCTTAAGAGTTTAAGATTATTTTTCTGAATTCTCCTAAATATATTTTATCTATTTTATTCTAGGATGAATTTTTATAACACAAAATTAAAGTGGGTCATAAGGCAATTATTGCCCTTTAATCCACCTGGGAACATGAAGGACATTAACACCTCTCCTACAGAACCAGAGGATTTCAAGGATTCCTGGATGCGGAGGGAGCTCTGCAGGTCACTAGGGCCCTTTTCTGAAGCAAAGTGGGATTCTGAGAAAGTAGTAAAAATATCTCCTAATGAGGACTTAAGAAAAGCTATTAATACTCTCTTAGAATCATTTATTTTTATTTTCTAGGTTAAATGTTTTAATAAAAACTAAACACCAATTTTCAACATGAACAACTAAATTGCCCAATAACTATTTCCATGAAATTAACTTCAATGTATAAATTAAAACTGCATTTCCCCCCTGAAATTCCCTTTTAGCAACTTCAGAGATCATCTGTTTTATATGCATTTAACAAAACTGAGGAAGATGGAGGGAAGTTGAGTGACTTGACCAAGGTTACACAGAATAAGTGGAAAACACCAGACTCAAATTCAGCCCCTTTGACTCTAAAAACAATGCTCTTTCCAGCATCAGAGTTGGAGTCAGGAAGACCAGAGTTTGAATCTGGCCTCAAATATACTTAGGAATATAACCTTAGGCAAGTCACTTAACCGCAATCATCTTCAGTTTCCTCATCTGCAATATGTTGGTTACAATAGCAACTATCCCACAGAATTGTAAAGATCAACGGAGACAACATATGTAAATTTCCTTGTAAAATTTAATGTGCTCTATAAATCCTATCATCGTCCCCATCGCTATCACCATCATCATCATCACTTTCAGCTTCATCATCCACAGATTTAGAGATTTAAGGGAATTCAGATGCCATGGAGTCCAGCCCCACTCATTTTCCAGATGAAGAAAGTTGAGGTTCATAGAGGATGAGAGAGTTCTCCAGTTTTACACAGCTAGTAAGCATCTGCGGCAGGATTCAAACTCACGTCTTCATGACTCCAAGTTCAGTACTCTCCCCATTATATTACATTGCATTCGGCTTTTTTCTACTGTGAAAACTTGAGCCCCTACTCTTAATACGTTTATGCTTAACTAGAAAAACACACAGGTTTCATTGCTTTGCTACTTGGGAACATAGCATTGTCAAGTGAAGTGTTTATTAATCTCTTACTATGTTTCAGGCACTGTGCTAAGCACCGGGATTACAGAAAAAGGCAAAGACAGTCCTTGCTCTCAAAGAGCTCATAGTTTTACGGGGAAGACAGCAAGTAACAATTATGTTAAACAAACAAGATTAACGCAAGATAAATTAGAGATAAGTAACAGAGGGAAGGGACTAACATTACAGGGGATTGGGAAAGACTTCATTGTAGTAGGTGGGATTTTAGCTGTGATTTGAAGGAATCCAAGGAAACTGGAAGGTGGAGGGTAGAAAGGAGAGGGGAGCAGCCAATGAAAATGCCTACAAGCTTGTGATAGAGTGTCTTGTTGTGACGAATAGCAAGATGGCTGGTATCATTGGATCCCACAGTATGTGGTGAGAAGTGAGATGAAAGGAGGCAAGAAATGTAGAAAGGGGTTGGGGGTTGAGAAATGTAGGAAGGGTTTTGAATGCCACAGAGGCTTTTGTGTTTGATCCTAGGAGCGATAGAGAACCACTAGGGTTTATTGTGGCACAATTTTTTATTTATCTGCACATCAGAATTAATTTGACATTTGCGTGGAAGAATGCAAGCATGAGGGTGCTGATGGCTTGCACTGGGCTGGTGGCAGTGTCAGAGGAGAGAAGGTGATGTATGCAGAAGAGGTGTTAAGAAGGTAAACAACAAAAATCCACAAGGGATCGGATATGGGAGATGAGAAAAAGAGAGTAAAGAGTTTAGGATGATACCAAAGCTCAGAATGAGCCTGGGTAAATGGGAGATTGGTGTCCTTGAAAGCAACAGGAAAATTAGAAAGATAGGAAGGTTTGGGAGGAAAGCTGATGAGAGCAGTTTTTGACAAGCAGAACTGAAGACATCCATTCTGAGATGTACAGCAGACAACTGGGTTGAGGGGGATGGAAACAAGCGAGCAGACAGAGAACAGAAAACAGGATTTGAATAATGACAATTGGGTGCTCAGAATTACTGGAATGGGGTTGAGAAGGATGGGATGGGAGCTTGTGAATTACTGAGGACTGAGTTTAGGAAATTGTCAACTTCAGGTCAGTTTCAGCAGGGAGTACGCTCAGGGTTTACGTGGCTCAGAAATGGTGTTTTTCCCTTTAGTCTGAAGGCAGGAAAAGGGAGATTGTCCACCATTACCACCAGGAAAGGTGTTCTCCCCTTCTCCCAAAGGACAGAGACAGGTCTGTGATGGAACGCTTTTTGAACATTACGTATACAACTCCCAAAGAGGACCATGCCATGAGAGAAATGACATGACTTGCACTTGACTTTGTTTTGGGGGACGGAGGGCTGTGCAGGTCACCAGCCTCACTTCTCCTCCAGAGCCATCTGAATCCAGTGACCAGGTATTCATCAGGATGACTGGAGATGACCCAGGATGCACTGGGAGACCTTGGGCCCTTTAGGCCAAGGTCTTTGCAGGTATTCACTTAGGGTGAGGCAATGTCCATTCATCGAATAACCCTGTTCAAGAAGTAGCCAAGACACGGCCCGTTAATGAAGGAACACAATCTTGTGAGTAGATGTAGCTCACTGAATGGGGACCCAGCTAGCTGAGTAACTCAACTCCTCCTTTCCTGTCTGCCTCCCCCTACCCTTCCTTCTCCTCTCCAAAGGATGGTAAATTTGAATGGCCAAAAGATACCCAGTTGACTTGGGCTTTACTGGACTCTTTCTTTTCCTTGCCTTCCCTTCCCTTTCTCCTGTTCTGTCCTGTCCTGTCCTCTTCCAAAACCTTAAACCTGCTGAACTCTGAAACTGGGATGCCAGTGGGCCCCTGCCTAAGGGCTCCTCTGGACCCTCCCAGCTTTAGAGTGATCACTAATAGTAACTATTGCTGTTTTCCATCCAGTCTGATGTCTTTCTTTTTCTTGGTCTCATTAAAGGGGCCATGCTCTGGCCACTTCTTAAACAATCCCAATGAATGGCCGTTGCTCACCCAAAGTGAATACCTGTAAAGACTTTGATCTAAAGGGCTCAAGGTCTCCTAGCGCATCCTGGGTCATCTCCAGTCATCCTGATGAATATCTGGTCACTGGATGCAGATAGCTCTGGAGGAGAAGTGAGGCTGGTGACCTGCATAGCCCTCCCTCATTCAAAACAAAGTCAAGTGCAAGTCATGTCATCATTGCTCTGATGGCATGGTCTTCTTCGGCAACGAAGGATAAACACACACACACACTCACATACACAAATACAACTCCCATTAGTGTTAATAGATGTTTCTGAAAACAATTCAAGTTAACATGCTTGTGCATTCTGGCTTTCCACCTGGTATCAGTGCATCTAGAAGAAGCTTGTCCATTCCCCTCTCCCTCCATCCCCTATCCCCTGTGATTGGATAGCATGGCACAATGAAAAGAGTTTCGGATCTAAAGGTAGAAGGGGTAAGTGTGAATCTTGTCTCTACCACTCACACTACCTATGAATGTTGGTCAAGTCACTTAACTTCTTTGAACCTCAGTTTCCCCATATGTAAAACAAGGCACTTGGACTACAGGACTTTAAAGTAGATTTCAACTCTAAGTGCATGATCCATTTCTTATGAGCCTGTGTTGCTGTTTCCTTTCTCAGGGAAGCAAAATGAATGAAATCTGTTCTCATCAGTCTTTTTTTTTTTTTTTCAGGGAGGAGTTTGGCTACATAACAGAGTTTTCAATATTGACCAGTCTCTTGACTTTGAAGTCCTCCCCCTCCCCCAGCATGAAGGAATTAATGAATAAAAGAGCATTTAAGTGCTTTTTACATGCTTGGCACCCTGTTAAGTGCTGAGTATAAAAACACAAGCAAACAAGATTGTCAATCTCTGAAGACAGAATTGGAAGGGGAGGGCAGACAGTTTGGCAAGAGAGATATACATACACACATACAAATGTGAAAACATGCATACTTTCATATAAGTGGCACATAGAAAAAGGGATATGTTTTCAGAAATTAAAAAAGAGAAAGAAATTAAACACTGAGCTCATTTCATCCTTATTTTGCAAAGAGCAACCAGGCATAAAGCCAGTTACCCCACAGCCTCTGGTCTTTGTACTATAGATCTCAACATAATGAAGCTATCTATCGGTCTCATGTCAGAAGTTGCTGCCTTGGAAATAAGCCTGCAGTTTGAATGTATCTCATAGCATCTTGCTAGCGTGTGCTCAATCTTACAAGCCTTTAGGAAGTTACACTTGACTGCGGAAACACTCTCATTCTTTGGGAAAACGTAAAGTATGGATTTCATGGCTCATTGAGTCCATATTTATGACAATTGTCTAAGTCAGTGGAGGACATTTGATTAAATGTTACATGATTTACTGAAGCATTCACGACTAGACCCCAAATCATTAATGGCTGCTTGTGGGGGAAGTCAACATGTTTATTCTAATATTTAATTTGCCTTCTCTAGCCATGAGCACATTAAGCAATTTCTGCCATAAGCAGTTGCTCTCTTCTCTGTGAGATATGCTGAGTAAAATCCATACAGAAACAGCATAATAAACAGCAATTCTGGTAAGTGGTATTTTCTTCTGTTGCCTAGCTACATGCAAAAACTTTACAGTATTTTTTACCTCAACAGTACATGCTGTTAAGTAACAAAATTGTTCTATTTGGCATCTCAAGAAGCTCTTTATTGGATATATTATTTTTTTAAAGAAGTTAAAACAAAAACACTGTCTTATTTTCTTACTTGGCTCCTAGGTTTCTGACATCTTAAGGGTTGTTTTTTTTCTGAATAAGAAGAAGGATAACTGATTATTCTGCCTGGGGTTTCTAGAGAGGAAAGCTTTTCTGGTTGCTCTTGTCTCTATATTAGAGTCTATTTTTCATTCTTCTTCAAAAGAAAAAAGTGATATGTAGAAGAAAGACAAACATGATAAAGTAAGACATAAAAACACCAGGGAAGGGAAACTCACATTCCCTAGTTAGGGAGAAGAAATGGTCCTAAGAGAATATCCTCACTTGTATATTATCACATCACCTTGAACTCAAGAGGGCTTCCTATCTATGATCTGAAGTTTCATCATTGTATTACCTTACTGATTCACTTATTTCAGAGAGTTCACAGTGCTTCTATTATTGACAATAAAGGAGTGCCATAGGAGGCTAGCAAGAATCCCACAACAAGTCCAAGAATTAGACCAGGGCTTGCACCCAGATCTCCTAGTTGGTTGCTTTTTTTTATAATGGACAAAATTTTTTGGTCTTGCTCCATACCTAGGATTGTCAGTGTGGGGGATTCCTGCTATGGAACTACCTCCACCAGTGAAGATCTTGGTTGCCTTGATATGGAGCTGGAATAGACCTTGGGCCTCATCTATTCAAACCTCTTCATTTTATAGATGAGGAAACTGAGGCCTAGATAGGTTAAGAGAGCAGCCTAGTCTAAAACAAATTTTAACTTGGGTGTTCTGACTCCACATAAAGCAATTTTTTATATTCTTTGATTAAAGGTCCAATATCAGTTTGAAAGTAGAGGGGAGGAAGGGAGATCAGGAGAGATTTCCTTTGGATTTGATTCCATTGTGGTGGAGAAATGACTCCATCATGGAAGAACTGCAAGTCATCATTTTGCCTCTCGGAATGTTACCAAGAAGGTAGATGATTTATTCATGGCCACAACACTAATATGTATTAGATGTAGGAGTCGAGTCTTGGTTTTCCTTATTCTGAGGTTGGCTCTCCATCCAATGTGCCACACAGCCTCCCTCTAAACATAATTCTGTCTCTCAAATTGGCCTTTGAATTCCATTGAATACATTTGGTCAATAAACTATTTTTAATCATCTCTTCGTTACTGCTGTTCAGTCATTTCATTTGTGTCTGACTCTATACAACTCCATTTGGGCTTTTCTTGGCAAAGAAGGGAATAATTTGTCATTTCCTCCTCCACCTCATTTTATAGATGAGAAATCCCTGAGCCAAACAGGGTTAAGTGATTTTCCCTGGGTTATATGGCTAGTAAGTATCTGAGGCCAGATTTGAACTCATGTCTTCCTAACTCCAGGCTTGGCACTCTGTCCATTGCACCGCCTATCTATCCTCAATCATTTTTACCTTTCTGTAACGATAACAGGGGCTCACATTCCAATGTGGGGGATAACACACAAAGAAAACTTAGCTTCCGAAGGAAGAGACTAGTGATCCTTAGAGTGTAATGGTAAAACAAATGGTAATACATCCTCTTTAATGCCATCTCCATTAATAAAACTAAATTTATTTCTGATACTGAGCTATTGAAGATAACAAGGGCTTTGGTGGTGAGAAGCTAGATGAAAAATACCAAGGGGAGATGCTGTGGAGTGATAATCCATAGACTTTCTTTTTTCCCCCACAGAGAACTAAGGGGTGGTAGTCAGATAGCATCTTAAGACAATGATATTTTATGGATGCCCTTTGTCTTTGTATCACAGTCTTTTAAACCCTTTCCCCTCAAATTGATTTTTGTCACAAATAAAAATGATTAAGAAAAAAATTCAATATAGTGACAGACACAGACATGTATAGAATAGTCAGTCCTGTCTCCTGCTGCTTCTCACTATGAAGGAAGAAGTATAGTTTATTATTTATTCCCAAAAGATGTCTTTTTTTTTCAATTACTCAGATTTCATGGTCTTTTTTAGGTGACTTCTTTGTGACACTTTGTTGCAGTCATTGTATATATTATTCCCACAGTTCTAATTAATTCCCTCTGAATCAGTTTGTACATATTCTCCCATGTTTCTCTGAGTTCCTCATATTCATGATTTCTTATAGTATGTCAATATATTATTCCTTTCATATTCTATACCTATACAAGGTTTCCAGTCTTTGTTCCCGTAAAAGAAGGCTGATCTGAATCTTTTGTTATAAATTATGTCTGCCTTTGACTATCTTAGGAGTATATCCTTACTAGTGGAGTTTCTCAATCACTGAAGAAAAGGACTGTTTAGTCATTTTTCTGGCATAATTCCAAATTGATATCCAGAACAGATGAATCACTTAACAGCCCACCAAAAGTTTATTAGAGTACCTTTCTACATATAAGGTTTAACACTGATCATTTCTATCTCTTGTTTTCTTTACCAGTTTTTATAGTTAGACTTGAAACTTTAGAACTGTTTTAATATGCATTTTGATTCCTCTTAGTAATTTGAAGAATGTTTCCTAGTGGTTATTTATAGTTTGAAATTCTCCTTTTGAAAACTGTTCATATATTTGGACTGTCTATCTATTGGGAAATGTCTCTTAGAATTATATATAAATGTCTCCTATAGAAATGTATATTTGTATTGCTACATAGTCAAGATAATCCATTTTATTTCTATGATCTCCTATAGCTGTCATTTAGTTAAGAATGCTTCTTATGTTAGTATTTTTGAAAAGTATCCAATCTTCTTTTTCTACTTTTTTCTTTTTCTGGTGTGACCTTCCATTTTGACTTATAATGGTATGGTATTATGGTATATGGTTATGATGCAACCGGTTGGCATAAACCTAATCTCTCCCAAACAAGTTTTCAATATTCAATTTTTTCAGTCACTTTTCAAGGAGTGTTCTTTCCCTCAGACATATAGGCAGGTAGATAGATAAATAGATAGATATATACATATATACATATATATATATATATATATATATATACATACACACATATATACATACACACATATATACTACACACACACACACACACACACACACACACACACACACATATATATATATATATATATATATATATATATATACACATATATAATTAACTACCGGGCTGTTATTTTTTGCTTACTTCTGTTTTTTGCTTACCAAAGTTGTCTACTTTTAAAATACACCTTTAAATCAGTTCCAGATAGTTTTGGTGACTATTGCTTTATAATATATTTCAAAGTTAGGTCATGCTGTGCCCCTTTCATTTGTATTTTTCTCTCATTCTTTCCCTTATGATTCTAGACACTTTATCCTTCCAAGTGAATTTTGTCATTATTTTATCCAGCTTTATGAAGTATTTCTTTCATAATTTGATTTTATCTAATATCTTTAAGGAACCACCACATGAGAAGCTAGGGTCCTTACATTCTTTCACTCGCGCTTGAGTATCCAGGTGACAACTGCAGAAATTCTCTGATTCTTATAGGACATCTGACTGGAAATGTATCCACTCTGGGACAATCAGCTTCTCAGACCCTGTGAGTTTATTTAGGTCTTTGAACATCCCTCCTCCAAACCATCCTAGTTATGAAAGACAATGACTATGAAAGTATTTTAAAACTATTGTTTCTTGTAAACTATAAAGCTATATTAAACTATTACATGTAAATTTTTCAGAAAGGAAGCTACTTTCTTCCACTAGCTGTAATCAAGATTTGGATACATTGCAAGTAAACCAAAAAGGAATATAATTTTACATAGTAGTGATATGAAACTTTTTACCAATGTATTTCAAAGACGTGATCATAGATTTAGAATTGGGAAGCCTGAGTTCCACTCCCTTCAACCCTGGGCAATCAATCAATCTACAAAAGACTTAATAGGGATTATCTGTTTCCTGTTCTGAAAAATGAGGAAAAATGAGAAACATGATCTTGAAAGTCACATACTCTAAGACCATAACAGTATCAAGTATTCATTTTTCCAATGAAAAAGCTATGTCCACCCCCATCACAACCTTCTGTCTGGTTGGAGGACAGGGCCATGAACTCTAAACTTCCGTTTAAAGAGAGACCTCAGCTCAGAAATCTTTTCATTTCTCACCTTGCTTCACCACTTTGGGATTTCTCTGACTGTTTTGTCCACCACAATTCCAAATTGGACACCTCAGGGCCCCGCCCCTCCAAGTCCCTTTTTTGTTTCTTGTATGCTCTTTGAGGAGAGGGATTCCTTTTAACTTGTTTTTTTATTTGTATCCTCAGCATTTAGCACAATGCCTGGCACAAAGTGGGTGCTTAATAAATATTATTGACTATTGATTATGACAAGGTTTATAAACTTGTCAGTGAGTGGTGGAAAAGCCCCAAACAGAACATGATTCTTCTCTTTACTATGTCCTATGCATGTGATTTTTCTCTTCCTTAAGGAAAGTTTCTGTCCTTCTGTCTGTGAATATAAGAATCAGTTTGTTCATTCAGTTAAGGTAATTTAACCTTCTAATAAGACTATAGACAATTATATTGGTAGTTTACATTTGTATAACACTGTGGTCACTGTGGTTGCAAAATATTTTATATGTTTATTGGATTCTTACAATAATCTTGGAGTAGGTGGTGCATGAATTCTTAGTCTGTTTTCCCTGATGAGGAAACAGCCTGAGAGAGGTTAAGCAACAATGATGATGACGATAAGCATTTATATACCCCTAGAAGGTTTCCAAAGTACCTGCCAAATATTGCATCATTTTATGCTTCGAATGAGGTTGGGAGATAGGTGCTCTGATTATCTTCATTTTACAGATGAGGAAACTGAGGGAGACAAAGGTTTTCAGCTTGTCCAGGGTCATATAGCTAGTGTCTGAGGCAGGATATGAAGGCTGTTTTTCCAGATTCCAGATTCAGTTCTCTGTCTACTGCAGCTCCTAAGCTGCCCAAGTGACTCACCCAAGGTCACTAAGGAGACCCAAGCCTTGAATTCATCTTGTGACACGAGGCTCTTTCTACTCCACCTTGTTACTTCTTTAGTGGGGTTCTTAACTTCCGGTAAACTTGCTTTAAAATATTTTGATAAGTATATTTCAATTTGATTGATGTTTTTTTATTTTATGCATTTAAAAACATTAACCGGAGAAAAGTCTGGTTTCGCCAGACTGTCAAAGGGGTCTGTGAAACAAAAAATAAATCAAAAAACAGCCTTTGAGGTTGTTTCAGCTGTATCTGACTCCTCCTAACTCCATTTGGCGTTTTCTTGGCAAAAGTACAAGAGTGGTTTGACATTTCTTTCTCCAATTTATTTTACAGATGAGGAAATAGAGGCAAACAGGGTGAAGTGATTTGCCCAGGGTCATACGGTTAGTAAGTGTCTGAGGGCAGATTTGATCAGTAAGATGGAGTCTCCCTGATTCCAGGTCCAGCACTCTACCTGCCCTAACTGTGGAATCACTAAACTTGAGATATGGCTATGGTTCTCAGACACTGGCTGTCTATTTTCAGTATTCAAATTAATCTGTTACCATTTATAGTATTAATGAACTTTTAATGAAATCTGAGAAATCTGTAGCATGGGGGCATTCTTCAATGCTCCTGGCTAGTCCCAAGGGGGAGATGGGGAATGCCAGTATCCCATCTGCCCTACTGCAGTGAGTTTTCATTTTCTCTGTAGAGAGTATGGCAGTGACAAACTGCTACCACCACACAGCAAACTGATATATTTGTCAAATATCCTTCAGCATCTGGGTGTTCTTTGCTCCCAAATGTCATCATCTGTCCCTCTTTTTATTTTAGGAATTATTAGAATGCACTAATGAGTCCATGGAGAGACAGAGAGAATGAAACTGCTTCTAAAACAGTTTTGGTAATGCTATATAACTCAAAATGTAGAATTTGTGGGAAGATGCAGGAAAATATCTCAGGTTTGAATTGGATATATTTTGGAATATGAGTCTTGTTTGTGGACATGCAATTCTTTTTTTTTTCACAGAATCTACAATTTGTACTCTGTGGAGAGAGATGCTGATCTAGATAACCCTATGAGATACTAGAAAACATAGGCTTATTTTTTCAATTAATAACAATTTATTTTCTCTCTTCTCAACTAACATTCCAATACCCTTGAAAAAGAAAAAGTCATATGCATGTGGAAAATAATAGCAGAGTCAAACAAAGCAAGCTCCCACATTGGTATCCAGAGATGTGTGTCTCCTTCTACAAAGTGAGTCCATTTCTCCTCTTTCAGGAGTGGGGGGAACATAGTTTATCACTGACCATGAGGAATTGTGGCTTGTTATTGCATTAATCAGAGTACTTAAATATTTCCAGGTTTTTCATGATTATGATGTTAGTGTATAAAGTCTTCTAGTTCACTCACTTCCGTCTGCATCAATTCATATACATCTTCCCGGGTATCTCTGAGACCATACCTTTCATCATTTCTTTTGGCACTTCTACTCTCGTCACTATTTATAGTAATAACTGATATTTGTATAGTGCTTTAAGTTTTGCAAAACACTTTACATATATTATTTTAATTTGATCCTCATCACAAACCTGGGAGTTTGTGAAAAGCACAGTAACATCTCCTATAGCATGTGTGTGCCCGGCACTTTATAATTACTATCTCATTTAATTCTCACAATGACAAGATAATTATTATTTGTATAATTAATGGGAGCTACTTTCTCCCATTCGCCGGAATCAAGAGTTGGATACATTGCAAACAAACCAAAAAGGTTTACTTATTATTATTTTTCCTATTTTACAGTTGAGGAAACTGAAGCAGAGGTTAAGTGACTTGACCAGAGTCACACAGCGAGTGTCTGAGTTGAACTCAGGTCTTGCTGTCTTTAGGCTCAGCACTATATGCACCTATGGCTGCATCTAGCTGTCAATATTATTCATAGAATACATTTTCTTCTACAAATCTTTCTCTAGGCCTCTCATCCAAAATCCTACTGAAACACCCCACAGTATTTAATTTCACAAAGTGGGTAGAGGAAAGGCTTGACATACCCAAGTTATAAAAGGTCCTAATATCAGCATGGCTGCCAAGAAGCCACTAAAAACTTAGCGTGTTGCCTGTGTGTTGTCATCCATGATGGAAATATGGTATAGACACAACTGACTTCTACATAATGCAGTAGAAAAGAGTGCAGGAAAGCGAAATAGAGGGTAGGGAAAGGCTCTTTCACAGTATTATGGAAATAATTATTCCCTTTATTCTATTTGTGCAGCAATCTGTGTTTTCAACTGTTTTTTAGTTCCTCAGGGAAAATTGTCATACAACAATTTGCTGTGCGAATTTGGTAAATGGAATGTGAAAAGTGATGCGCTAAACTTAGCAGGGGGCTGTTGCTCCATCCAAATAGTCTAACTTCTTGCAGAGCAGAGCGTAGGTGTAGACCACAGAGCCCTTCTCAGCAGGGTTAGAGACTAGCTTCTGTAGTCACCCACCAACCCACTCTCTAGATGGGGTTTCATAGAAATAGACTTCAAAATTCTTCATCTTTGGAATCTCCCAGAAATGCTCACATAGAATAAATGGATGTTTTTTGGCCTCACACATTGAGTACCATGGGAACTCCAGTTTTGCCCCTTCACAGTCCAGAAAGGACTCGGCAGGAATGTATCACTTAGAACGCTACTTTAGAAACCTCACTATGAGTGTTTGATGCCTGTAGAGACAGACCTACATACCTCAGAAGGCAGAATGCCACCCAGATATAAAGCTTTGTTCTTGATTTTGAATGACAGATGGGAGGTAGCAAATCCTGTTAATTTATTCCACTTAGTGTTGATAGTAAGGCTGAGAAGACTATAGAAACCAGACTAGGAAAGGGAGGAATATCTTTTCCATTTATCTATGGTCTGATGAAAGCTCATACTTCATGGTTTGTTTATTTGTTTGTTTTTTACCTGCAGGAGTTTTTCAGTGCGGTCTCTGCTACTGCCCTCCATAGACAAGTTGGTGCATTCAGCTCACAGGGTGCTAAGCATGTTTGTGCAGAGTTAGTTTATACTTCTCACATGTCTGGCATAAATATGTGTTACCTCCTTCCTGAGTCAGGTGGAATCTCAGATATAAAAGATACCTCAAAAATCATCTGGTCCAAACCCTTGCTTTAAATGAAGGGGTTAATCATCCATGTTTAGTTGTCCTTTGCCCTACACTGTAGAGTTTTAGGATTGACTTGTTTTTTGTGACTCTGCTAGCAAGCGTTCCTACAGATTTAGTGCTAGTCTTAGAGTCAAAGATTTAGAGCTAGAAAAAGCTCCTGAGATCTTTGAACCCAGCCCTCTTGTTTTACAAAAACCTGGGCTTAAAAAAGTTAGGTGATTTTTCCCAGTACTATACAACTAGTGAGTATCTAAGGTGAAATTTGAAACCAGATTTTCCTGACTCAGTCTCCTATCCAATACATCAAACTGCTTCTTTCGGAAAGATTTTGGTTTGAATACTGCCTCAGACTTTGTGATGCTACTGTGTGATGCTGCACATATCATTTAACCTCTACTAGCCTCAGTTTCCCCATCTGTAAAATAGGAATGACATATTGAATACAATATATTATATAAATAACATTATATTATATATAATAATAATAGAATCTAAGTAGAGTTGTTATAAGAACCAAATTGTATATAAAGTGCCTTACAAACCTTAAAGTACCATTGTATTATTCTTAACAATGCTATAATTTTCAATTACTACCTCAATTACATTCGAGATAATTTGGTGGTTGTGTGTAATAATGCACCCCTGATACACTTGGCTGCCATCACAATATTCTTGCAAAACATGTGAGTGGACTGAGAAAGAAGCTTTTCTTGTTGTTGTTAACAAGGTTGGACTTTCACAGCTCAGAACTGACCTGTCTCCTTAAGAAGCAGGCACAGCAGTAATGGGCTGCTTGTCTCTTGGCCTCCCTCTGGGAGGTCGGGTGGCCTCATGTCAAGGGATGCCTAACCCGCTGTGTACAGGTATTGATTTTCAATCTAATTCTACCTTTTCTTCAGGAATGCTTGTGAGTGTCTATCTTTGGGGATATTGTTAAGAATATCATTAGTAATCATATTCTCAACTTATAGAAGCCATTTTTGATAGCTCAATATTTCCTGAAAAGCTTCACTTGTTTTACAAGTATTAATTAAACATTTCTTTTCCTCCCTCTTTTAAGGAAAGTTATCTGCCTGTTGATTGGGGTTCAGTCTAATATAGTGCTCTTTCAGTCATTTGCTTCAGAATACCATGAGAGGCTAGCAAGGGGGAGTCAGGAGTTACCTGTGCCATGAAATGTTTTCTCAAAGCAATGCTGTTTAACTATTCCCTCTTTTAGGAGGGAGATCTAATGACTATCCAGTACCATGAGCTTAGGGTAATTCTTCAAATGCAGCTCTTAGGTTAAGGGCAAGTTTTATTCCACTTTAGAGATACTGATTCAATGCCAATTTCAAGTGGTCATTTGATAAATAGTATTGGAGGACTTCTCATAACATTGTCTATTTTTTTTAAGTTTTTTTTGTGTATTCTTGTCATATGGGATGAAATACGCTTGTATATGTTGATAATTATTTTTCAAATAAATCTTAAATATGGATCTTAGAAATATTAAAAATATTCAATAACCAACACCTGGGATTGGTTGATAAGATGAGACAACCAGACTCCAGGCACAGATGACATTCTCCTATGTGACATCATTCCACACAGAAATGAGAAGGAATTTAAAGCTTAATTTCCCCCATTAGGAGGCATTAGGGTATGATACCACAACAGATGCCTAAATTAAAAATCCAGTTTTGAACACAAAATGTGGGAGAGCAATTAGCATACACACAAAATAGGTTTTGGAACATCTTTTTAGAAAGCGGAAACTCATCCATATGATTCTTGCAAATTTCATTCAAACTTAATTTAATATAGAATATGCCAATCAGATGTGTGTATATGTGTGTATGTGTATAAAATCAGCTTTTTTCTCTCCCAGACAGCTTAGAGGTAAAAGGCAATATAAAAAATGTGTTATTAATCTACAAAACAAAATCTACATATTGAGTATCGCAAATAGGCAAATAAAATGTCAAATGCTGGACTTTCTTACTGTACAATGAAGAAAATATTCTGTATTTTCTGTCAGTGTTAAAAAATCCTTTTTTTTTTTGAGGGACCCTCAGAGGATTCAGATTTCAGGGAAAAAAATCACATCACAATGTTTTCATTCTGTTACCTTTAAATCAATGCTGTTTCTGTCTGTTGCATCTGTCAAGTTCCTAGGACACAAAAGCTGGGTGGCACAGTACATAGGGTACGAAGCTTGGTTAGGAAAACCTGAGTGCGAGTTTCATCTCATACTTCCTAGCTGTGCACCCTTCAACAATTCTCTTACACTTTGTCTGCCTCAGCTTCCTCACCTGTGAAATGGAGATAACTCCTAGCATTGTTCTGAGTTACAAAAAAGATATTTACAAAGTACTTTGCAAACTTTAAAGTGCTATAAAAATGTTAGCTATTATTATTAATAGGTTGACCTGTGTATAATATACTGATTTTTCCTTCTATGGGAAATCTATTATTCCAGGATTCTTAAGGAAATTTTTTATTACTGATTGACTTTTTGAGCAATGGTGGTGATACTGCCTATCTAGATGATGTTTTCAACCATGTTACTGCTCTTTTTTTATATAGAAACAAATAGGATTTGCCTGGTGTATTAGATATGGTCATAAATGTTATAATTCAGTCATATGTGTCTGTTAGTCTTTGTGTGTAGTAGAGGGGTAGAACCAGTATCTGCTTTGATGTTTCTACAGAAATGTTTTATGTCTACATAAAGGACACACTATTTTCAACTTGTACACTTGAGAAATCAAGATTCCTAACTAAAAAATGTCAAGTTCTATGTGGTATGATCTGGTTATTAATACTGAAAAGAAATATTTGATATACATTGTCTGATATAATAGACTCATTTATGAAAAGTATGTAAATTAAGTCAATTTGCATACTCACTAGGGAAGTTTTCTATTTTAAAAAGAGCCCTGAAGAGAATCCTCTTAGAAGTAAACAATATTTTTATTATGTAAATGGAACCACAATATTTATCATAGGTTTTTTTTTTGGTTTTGACTTTTCATTTTTAAGTTTTCTTTTAAAGGGGGTAATCTGCATTCACATCAATGCTGCGTTATCAGAATAAAAAGTGACGATCACTATATGTTCCCAAGTGAACAAGTAGCAAGATGACTTGTTCCAGATCCACTAAAATCTGGAATTCAACAATACAATACTGGTTCATGAGCACAACTTACAATAATTAGTTGCTCACACTACGAATCAGCAGCAACATAGGATACTCATCCAGTAGGCATGATAACTAGGGTTGTCTCATAAATCTCACATGATAGTTCCTATCTCGGATTAGCATTTCAAACTGGACACTGGTTCTATACTTCTCCTCTACCTGAAGATGCAGACTCTAGAAAAGTTATACAATCCACAAAGCCACCAAGTGGCCACAGATGGCCATGAAGACCTACAATGGTTTATTCATAGGACCTTCTCCTTCAAGATATTTCCGTTCAAGTCCTATGCTTATGACTCCTTCTGGGATGGAGGCCACTGAGCATGGATTCTTGAGGAACAAGATGAGAGGACTATAGACTCCTTCCTCCCTCCCTCCCTTCTTTTATTCCTTTCTTCTCTTCCTCTCTTTCTCTTTCCCTTTTCTGTCCTTCTATTCCCTTTTCTCTGTCTCCCTCCTGAACTTCCTTTTTTCTTCCTTCTTTCCTATTTCCTTCCCTTCTTTTCCATTCTTCCCTTCCCTTCCTTTTCCTTCTTTTTCCTTTCCTCTTTCCTTTCTCTTCTCTTCCTTCTTTTCCTCTCTCCCTCCCTCCTTTTTCTCCTTCCTTTTATTTCTTATTTCCTTCCTTTTTTCCTTCATTGGACAAGGTGGCAGGAAGACAAATAATTACTTAATAATTTTTTTAAAAAATAATTTTAAAAGGTATGGTGTTCCAATTTGAAGTGGCACAGGCAGAACACTACACAAGTGAATCGCTAAAATTAAGTTCTTTGGAGGCAAGGGATCTTTTGATTTTGTCCTTGTATTCTCAGCTCAAAGTACAGTGCCTGGCAAATAAGTACTTAACAAATGTTTATTGAATTGGAACGAAGATGGTTCATGGATTTATTCTTAGCCATGAACTGCCCAATTGAAAATATTTGGAAATTTTGTAGACACAGGTTGAGGGGGACCATTTATCATCTGTATTAAGGGGAGGAATGGCTAGGAGATTCAGAATTATAGATTTACAATGGATTCAGGAAAACTTGGGTACAGATAAAGAATGAGGCTCAGCACAGTAGGACCTCATAAACTTCTGATTGAATGGACTAAACGTACCCAGAGAGCACCCTGTAATATGATGGTTAAATAATAACTCAAACATATTTGGCTTATGGCAGCACATGTATCTATATCCCAACTGGTTATTTCATGTAGATTAATAAACCCTTAAGATTTATAATCTTAGGCTATCCTACAAGAAAATAGAGGTAATCAATGCACAATGTCTTGGGGTGAGCAGTGGGTAGAGATGGGGAGAAAATTTGGAACTCAAAATCTTGTGGAAGTGAATGTTGAAAACTATAAATTAATTAATTTATTAATAAAAAATAAAGTATTTGAATCCTCAATGCCTAGCAGAGTGCCGGACACATAGTAAGCACTTAATAAATGCTCATTTTTATTGGTTGAAAAAAATAATCTTGGGCTATTAACTCTTCCCAATCAGTCATCAATTCTCAAGTAATGCCTCCATTTCTACCGTTTTAAGTAAAAGCTGGTTGCTGTTGTCTGAGAGGCAAGGTAAAATAAAAATAATGTCTGTGAGCTAGATTAAAAAGCCAGATAAAAGTGACCTAGTAGACAAATATTTGATAAGCCAACAATCATTGATCCATCAAACAAAAACTTTTGGTTCTTGAGCCTTTGCCCTGAGAGAAGGGACTAAATGAAGACTTTATTTTTAAAGAATGTTATAGATCTAACTAAAGGATAAAAATGCTAAAATGTATACTTTTGAGAGATCAAAACTTCTAATGATGATATCAGTCCAAAGAGGGAACAAAAATTAATAATATAGTGGGATGGATTTAGAACTGATTGGAAAGCTGGATTCAAAGAATAGTTGTTTATATTGCAATGTTAATGAGGCAGAAGATATCTAGTGGAGAACTGTATGGATTTTGCTTGGCCTTATACTATTTAACATTTTTGTCAATAACTTGGATAGAAGCACAGAAAGAGGGCTCACCAAATTTACAGATGACACAGAGTCATCAGGAATAATTAATACATTGGATTATAGAGTTGGGCTCTTGAGAAACTAGAATATTGGACAAGATCTAAGAAGATGTAGTTCAATAGAGATATAGTCTTATACTTAGGTAGAAAAACTTAACTTGACAAGTACAGTATGGAAGAAGCTATGGTTAAGCAGCAGTCTGAGAAGGATCTGGGGCTGTTGGTTTACTGAAACTCAACATGAGTCAGTAATGATGAGGAAGTCAAAGAAACTAATGTTTTGATACATAAGTGGGGCATAGCTTCCAAGAGTAAAGTGATAAAAGTTCCAATGTAGTCTCCTCTAGTCAGACATGTTTTGGAGTGTTGCCTTCAGCTCTGTCATTAGAGATCAAAAAGGTTATTGATAAGTTCCCAAAGGAATTCTTAAACTTTTTCTACTCAGAACTCATTTTCAAATCTCAATAGTGTTTGTTGTCATTGCAAGGCATGGCAGCATGTGCAATGCAAACTATGCATCCTTTGTGTTTTAGAACTAAGCTTCCATTAAGTTGCACAATGCAACAAGAACAACTTGGATTCATTAGGCTTTTGATTTTGAATTAAATTTTGGTTGATGTACTTTCAGAAACCTTTTACTGTTGCCAAATTTTTCCTGACCCCATATGGTATCACAATCTACAGTTTAAGGGAGCACTGAAATAGAGCATGTTCAGAGCAGAGCAACTAAGATGATGGAGTATTTTAAAGTTTGGTTGCAAGAATGGGAAATGTTCAGCCCAGAGAAGAGAAAACTCAGGGATATGACAGTTATGTTCAAGCATTTGAAGGACTGTCACATGGAGGAAAGGGTTTACTTGTTTTGTTTTACCTTAGAAGATAGAAACAGAAGAAACTGGTGGAAGAGGTAAATTTAGGTATGATGTTAATAGGAGTTTTCTAGTAATCAGAATTGTTCTAAAGTGGAAGTGGAAGTGGGCCTTGTGATATGATGGGTTGCCTCTTTGCAGAGATTTCCAATAGATGCTGGATGCACTTATCATCAGGTATATTATACATATTCCTTTCAAATATGGGGTGAGTTTTATAGCTAATAGCATTGCTTGTTATCTTCTCTGTTTACTTTGTCTCTAAGTATAATAAATATGGTTAATGACTGGTTCATTAAGCTATGTGTGTCACTTTGCAAAATAGCAGAGCCAATAGTAGGGGCTACCCAAGAAGAAATAGAAAAAGATTTTACATTGGTGGTATGTATTTGATACAGAAAAAACCATATTGGTGTCGGAATTAAGAGATTTAAGTCTAAATCCTGTCTAATGCTTATTAACTGTGTGACCTTGGACAAGTTACTTAATCATCATGGACCTCAGTTTCCTTATCTCTAAAATGAGAAAGTTGGGCAAGATGAATCCAGGAATTTCTCCCAGCTTTCAGTCTGAGATCCTATTATTCTATTTTGTCAGAGAAATCTCTGGCTCATGGCTAAAGATATAGAAAGAGAATTATTGATTTTTTTTTTTTACCATTTCTCAGACAACAAAAAAGTTAGATATGGATATTTCTAGACAAATGTTTTGGCTGGGTAAGGTTGTGATGAACTGACCAACATTGGGAGTCAAGGCCTTGATTTTTTTCCCTTCTATTATTTTCCTATGACCAGTTGGAAAGGAAAACCACTCCTCTAGACTAATGAAAACAAGGAAGGGAGTTACTAGGAGAAAGTAGCCTGACTCACAGGAAGGTAAGCACTACAGAGAATGACTCCATGGTAGCCTCATTCACCAATCCAGACTTGCGCACCACCACCACTGCTAGCAGATAAGGTCACTACAGTGTTCATTCAATTGGACCTAGAGATCCCTTATAAAAGAAATCAAAGACAAAAAAGAAGCATCTCATTTGCATCAAAATCCTCATAGCAACCCCTTTAGTTAGAGCAAAAGCTGGAAACAACAAATATGGGATGGATGAACAAAGTGTGGGATCTAAATGTGATGGAAGATTATTACATTATAAAAACCAAATATAAGAAATTCAGACAGGAAAAGCTTGTATGAACTTACGCAGAACAAGAATAATAAAATCACTATAATAGTTTAAACTAAATTATTAAAACAATTATCACATTTTATTATACAACATAATAATTATAATAAATAATTTAATAATTAAGATTATTAAACTAAATCATTAAAAAGTACATGATCTAAGGTCGCATCACATTTTAGGAAGAATATTGATAACCCAGAACACAGCCAGATGAGTGAGAAGGTAGAAGACTCCTTCTTTACCATACTCAATCTTCTGTCTGTAAGACTAAGGTTCTTTTCACTTCAATGACTTGTTGTCATCAAGGTTACAAAGCATTTTAGTGGCAGAGCTAAAATTAGAACTCTAATCCTCTAGATTAGGGGTGTCAAATATGTCACTGGCATCGCATTATACTCTGAACCCGATTAAAATGTAGTTAGGGAATATTTATTAAAAATATATAGAACATAGATAATGTTACTATATAATTTTCTAAGTCAATATGCTAACTCGATGGATCCTTACATATGGATTAGTGGTTCTGTCTCTAAATCTGATACCACTGCTCTTGAGCAGTCATTTTCCCATCATACGATGCTTCCTCCAAGCTGGAATGGGTAAATTGCATCTATCTAGGTTTCATTACCAATTGTATTGCAAGAGGTGAGTTGGGCATTTAGAGTGAGGACACATTCTCTCCTGGAAGTCAAAGGGTTGGCTATGGAAAATATACTTTTGGAAAAAAGAAACTATCACAGAGATGGTAATGAGTCTTCTAGGAAACAAGCATATTGCTCCCAATTGGAAAAACAAGGTTACAGATGCCTTTTCTGAATGAATTTTTCTATGCTGTATATGATCCATTTTCTTTATCTCCAGCTACTGCTCCTATCCATCTCAGACCAAATGCCATTTCTCTTTGTTCATTCCACATACTGTCTTCTCATCTATAAAATGAGGATACTAGGGTTGTTCAATATGTCAAGCAAGATGGTTATGAGTTTTACACACATATATACATATAACATATATAAGTACTCTTTTACATTCTTCTACTCCTAACCCTCCTTCCCATACCCCTGAAGAATTGAGATGGATAGGAGAGAGGAATTCTTAAGTGAAACAGTGTTTGGAAACAGCATACTTAGGAGAGGCAATGTATAATTGTGGCTAGAGAGTCAGGAAGTTCTGGGTTCAAATTCTACCCACGATACAGGCTGACTGTGAGATTCTAGGCAATTTAACTTCACCAGGGCTTCAAGGAAGCTTAATGCTGTATCAAGTGAGTTCCCATAATGTACTGTACCTAAAACACTGTAGGCATCTATATAAAGGCTAGATAATAAAAGGTACCCAAAACAATTTAAAGATGTAGCTCCATCTCATACACTGTGGGCATCGCTAGAGATCACCAGTCATTATCTAAAGCTGCATCCCATTTTCAGCTGTTTTAGGTAGCTATCTGAGTTCAGCAATTCACATCGCATTCATTCTGGCTGAAAGGTCAGCCAGAAGTATTTTTCTCTATCTAAAATGTCACCAAAGTCAAAGTTATTATAAAGAATGTTTGTTTTCTATCCAGATCTTTTGCTGACTCCTCCATCAAATAAGGTCTTTTATGACTAAAGAATGTTAATTAAGTTTGAAGCAATCGTTTTGGAAAAAAAAACATTAGACTACATTTATATTTAATAAAAAAGGGGAACAGAGGATTTGATTGCAATCTTGTTCAAGGATGGCTTGAGTAAAGTATAACCTTGTAGCCATCTGAATCCATGATGATTTTAATTACCATTCAGGGGAGATGCTTATGTAAACTCTGCTTTGACCTACATGTCATCATCCACCACGAAAAGAACTCTGGGTCATTAGCGAGCCTCCAACTGAAGGACGGTTATAGTTTTACCTGCTTCCAAAAGAATAGGTCCTGCTTTGATGAGTTCACTTATGGCCTCTATTGGTACCTGCTCTTCTTTGCCCTCTGGATTTGAGGACTGAAGAAAGAGAAAGCCACAGAGCAAGAGGTAGATGATCAGCAAATTTCAGAAACATCCCATTTATAGAGGCAGAAAAGACGCAGCAGAGATCTCACAGACATATAGGTTTAACAGAAGGCCAGTCCTAGATAGAATGCAGAAATGAGCAGAGTTTATTTTTGGTCTGCTCACCTTTCATCTCTTTCACACTCTCTTTAGAATCCTCTGTCCTTTTAGGGACCAAGGGGAAAATTATGATTTCTTTTTACTCCTACTCTGCTCTTATCAAAATAGCCTCTGGAAAGGATCAGATATCAATCATTTCATCTTGGCATGAATGTGTCAGTATGCTACCTCTCCTATAGATATGTTTCTTCTAAGCCTTCTCCTTAATTGTGCTTTTGACCTATTAAAAAAATTTCAGACATCATATAGTTTGAGGTACATTGTCTGGTAAAGGGTACTTGCCAATGAAATCTAAACTGATACCCTTTAGGTGGCCAACTATTCCATCTCTGACTTAAACCAACCATGCTCAACATTCTTTTCTCATAGCCCTCTAAATGCTCATATTATTTTAGTCTTGGAAAAAACCTCAACTGCATTGAGTTTAATCCTTTTCTTGAAGCAAGACCGCCTTATCTAGCATTCCCAACAAGTGCTACCTGGATTCAGTTTGAATATTTCTAATGACAGGGAACTACCTACCAAAGTAGGTCATTCACTTTTTGTAAGGTTCTATTATTAAGAAGTTTATCCTATGACAGGTTTTGGGGGAAAAGGTGGAGGTAGTTGGTCAGTACACCATTGACCAATTGTCCCCCCCCCTACCCCTGACCTCCACATATACAATCTAGTTGATAAAATTCATGTGTTAATGTAATGCAAAGACCTCTATGCCCTATTACTGTTTCACAAAATGTGAAGTGGTTTTCCTTGGGGGAATTGTATTTTAGCATTGATTGGCTGAAGATTCATCACATGCCTAGTAACTTTTAAAAATCTAGTATGCCAATTCTGGAGTCAGAGAATGAGAGGATTGAGAGAAAGAAAGAGCCAGAGGAGGCAGCTCTAAGGAGTATGATCACTTGGCAGCAGAGAAGAGAGCCAATCAAAAATTCAAGAAATAATTAGTACTGACAGTTGTGGGAGTCAAGCTTTGGAAAGAAAACTGGATCAGGGAGCCCAGCAGAGACAGTACACTCTGACAATGCTTAAATAACACTAGAAGAGGAAAGACACTGAAGTCCTTGTGAGCCACATTTACCCCCTACACTTGTGGCTCACAACCAGTGCCAACTGATGCACTGTATGTTTATGAGAAAGTATTCTGCAAGCTTATGAATGAGTTAAAAAGTGTTTATTAGGTGTTTACTTTGAACCAGGCACTGGGCTAAGCACTTACGATTCAAATACAAGCAAGAATAGTGCCTGCCTTTGAGGAACTACTATTCTAACAGAGGAAGACACACTACCCAACACTACCAGTAACAACAGTTACTGATGGAAAGCAAAGGAAAAGAGAGAAGGCAGTGTTCTGGAGGTGGTTGGAGGGTGATGTAATAGACTCCAAGAGTCCATATTTCAGTGAGAGGAGGAGGAGTGTCCAAGGGCTGGTGCCATGGTTTGAAACTAGGTGAGAAGTGTGAGGAATGCTTTGTTGTGAGTGGCTAATGAGTTTTTAGTCTTAGAGCGTTCACCCACATAGTGCCTTTGAACAGATGATAACAGTTATCTCCCTGGAGGATCCAACTTATGGATGCTAGCTGGCTGGGTAGGGCATTCTACACACAGCAAGTAAAAAAAAAATTCTCCCTCTCTAACTTTTTCTGGTGGGTCTTTTATCTATGAAGCCAAAAAGAACACATTCACACCTGAAATATTCTTCAGACAGTTGAAGATAGTAACAATGTTCTCCTCAAGTCTTCTCTTGAGAAAGTAATCTTAGGTTCATTCAATCAATTATCACATGACATGGTTTTGAATTTCCTCATTATCATTGTTCCCTTTTCTTAGAATCTGAACTCTGTTGATGTTCCTTTTAAAATATACTGCCCAGAAATGAATATGGAACTCAAGACATAGCTATATAGGAATATGGCACACATCTTTTGAGTTCCGCCAATTACTGAGTGTTAAAGGGTGCCCTGGGCCAAATCATGTAATTTTGATGTTAACATTGAATCTAAGGAAGTCCTAAGTGTCAGTTATCCTGACAACAAAAGGTCTAAGATTAGGTAAGGGAATGGTTATCCTTCAAAGATGGGGCAGTAATTTCCTCAGTCTTCCTTCCCTAGTCCTTGTGAATGTGTATGCCCAAATGGAATGTTATAAATAGGTCTGGCTTAATCTGCTTTTTGGAAAGTCAGTTTTTTCTCCACCCAAAATGGGAACTGAGAAATGGGACACTAACAATAATAGAATTACATGGTACTTGATATGTGCCAGGCACTGTGCCAAGTGCTTGACTCATTTCCTTTTCACAATAACTGGTAGGTGTTAGTATTACCCCATTTTACAGATGAGGAAACTGAGGCAAACAGTTAAATGACTTGCCCAAGATTATATAGTTAGTAAGGCATAGACACAGAGTGGATGAGGCTGAATTGAACTCCGGTCTTCCTGACTCTAGGTCCAAAACTCTAACTATTGTGCCACCTAACTGTCTTATGAAGAATATAAAATATATACACTACAGAATTTATAGAAACTAATAAGGGGGAAGTACCTCCCTTTTAGAACTAGACCTTGAAATATCAAAGTATGCCATTGGGTACGTTTTTATGACATTAGGTAGAATGCATGAACTTATATATATCTCTTTTAAAGGCCTAAGAGTTCATTATATTTTCATTACTTGTAATAAATAAATATAATATTATATGTATTACATCTTAATCTATCTTCATTTTATGGGATGTCATAGCAAGATATTTAACTATCAACTGCCCAGAGACGTTGATGGATTGTGACCCATATCTCTGAAGGGTGTATCCATGCTGATGAGATGATACAGCAATTAAAGTATCAAATGGAGTCAAGATGGCTATGGAGTAACTGAGGTTTTGGTTCCCCATGCCAACAATGTCAGGGTAGGGTATAAGAAGACAGACAACAAGTATTTATTAAGGACTAGTATGTGCCAATCACCATGCTAAACACTAGGGATATCAGTACCAACAAAAAAGAAAAACAGTTCTGTTCTCAAATGACTTAAAGTACACTGTCTAATAAAGAAAGGCCACAAGGGGGGAGGGCAGTGCATACTTCTCCTTCCCCTGCTTAACTCAGTTGAGCAGCAAATACCTGAGCTGTCTGGTCTTTTTTTCAGGCTTCCAGGACACCATCCCTCAGTGTCCTGTAGTGTCCATATCCCTCCTTTCCCCTTTCATTAAGGAAGACTGCCAGGGAGTGCACTAAATAGAGTGCTGAGCCTGGAGACAGAAAAACCTGAGTTCAAATCTGGTCTTAGATATGTAATACCTGTAAGACCTTGAACAAATCACTTAACCTCTGTTTACTTTGATTTCTTTATCTATAAAATGGAAATACTAGTACTCACCTTGTAAGGTTGTTAAGGTAACACACATGTCACCATCAAGAATAGAGAACAGCCCTAGCCCATATCCTCTCTGAAGCCCATATCCTCCTTAGATTTTCCATTTCTGGAGTACCCACTGGAATCCTTCTCTATTTGTAATAAATCACTCTTAATCTTAGATTTATTCTTTTTATATATTTTTTATATTCTGGTATTTGCTGAAACCATGTTAATGCGCTCTCTCAGACTGTCTACTTCTACCAACATGGACCTTGACATTTAGAGTTCACTTTATACCATGTAGATTCTTGTCACTGTCATCAAGTCCGTCACTTGGTTTTCCCTTCCCAATAAGTTGATTAGGTGCTCCATGATTTTCTTCCCCAAGCCTCTGCTGTTTATCATTTTTGTTTTATTTATGTTTTAGTATTTAATGTGGCCTCCTACTTCTCCAACTTCCCTATTTTCCTCCTCCTTTGGTCTTTCTCTCTAGTCTACCTCAACCAAGCATATGAATGGTAAAATCTTAAAGATTTATTCTATATTATGTATTCAAGTTTCTACAAGAGAGAAATTATTAGGAGTTCATGGAAGAGATGTGACGTATAATGAACAATGATTTTGTTAAGTCAATAATATGAGAAAAGGGTTTCCAGGGAGAGGGAAGAGAATTTATAGAACCTTGAAATAGGATAAATATGAAACTTGAGGGACTATGATGAGTTAATCATGTATGGGATAGAGGTTGTGTCATAAGAGTTACAAGTTGCATGTGAAGGCCTTGAATTCCAGGCAGAAGAGCATGAACTTTCTCTTGCAGTCAATAAAGAATCACTGACTGTGTTTGAGTAGGAGCCTGACACGATGGAGCTAAATGATGAAAGTTACGGTCTTAAATGGGCATACCAAAGACTAATGCCCAACTACATTATACCATGTAAGTAAGAAGATAATTAGTAACCATCATCTCCAGTCAAAACATGGACACAAGCAACGGCATTTGGCCATTATATTTTGAAAAGAGGTCGAATGTTGGTTTTGCTGCCCTGGAGACTTAGCTATTATATTGAAGCCTAACATTCCTTCCTATGTTCTCATAGTCTAGGAACTCAACAAATCCTTAGATTTGTTATGCCAAACATAGAGTGGATGAGGACAGAGGTGTTGAGAAGTAGAATTGAAGGTTAGGAGAAAGTGAAAATTCTAACCCAAATCAAGCAACATTGTTATCTCTTCAAAATGGGTTGTTCTTGCATAAGCAGTGATGCTGACACTGAAAAAGGAAGTCAAAGAATTTCATGAAATCCCAGAAGGCAAGCAGGAGAGGAGGAGACCACAATACACAAAATGCATGGAAGGAGATTATGTGCCTAAATGAAATTGCATTGAAATTTCAAAGGGGAAAATGTGAATTTTTCAAATTAAACTACAACCAAAATATTCCTTCTCTTATGAAAAGCTTTCCCAAACTTTAGTAGCTTTTAGAACTTGATGGTCCTTTTACTGAGAGCAGAGTTTTTTTCTACTACTCTCTTTTCCTTGCAAAACAAACAAATTCTCTGCAGACAGCTGCTGAACAAAAATATCTTTGTGAAGGTCTGGAGCTTGTTGACTATTTGTTGATGTCATAGTAACTATTGACTTAATTGATAGAGAACTTTAATCTCTGTATTTTCTAAGTCATTTCCTGGTAGTAATTTAGGAGCTAGGAAGGTATATGAACTCCTATATGTCACTAGTGTATGATTCAGGTTACCCTACATCACATATTACTGACCTTGTGGAGCTTTCTGTGGAAAGCACTTTATAAACTTTTGAGTTATACGGAAATATTAGTTATTGTTTACCATCATCATCATCATTGTCCTCATTACTGTCATTCAGTGCGGTTATTTTTCTGTCATGTGGAGCTCTTCATGACTCCATTTGAGTTTGTTTTTATTTTTGTGGTTATTTTGGCAAAGGTACTGGAGTAGTTTGCTATTTTCTTCTTCAGTTCATTTTACAGATGTGGAAACTGAGGCAAACAGGGTTAACTGACTTGTTAGGATCACATGACTAGTAAGTGTCTGAAGCCAGATTTGAACTGAGGTCTTTCTGACTTCAGGCCAAGAATTCTATCTGTGCCATTTAGCTGCCTCATTTGTTATCATAGAATAGCTATAAGGAACTCCCCCACATCTAGTCCACTGGTTCCCTCACTGCGTATTGTATATCCTGTGGACTAGAGGGTGAGGTCAGTTCTGTAAGAGTTATGACAAAGGGTCCAAGAATCCAAATGTGCACCAAGTACTGACATTTTGAGCTTTCTTTAGTTCATACAAAATGGTCAAGGTGACAGTTTAATAAATAAACAAGTCTTTTATAGGCCAAATAAGGCTGTCTTACAATATTTGTATTCTAATTTTTCAAATTCATGTAGATGCTGTGATATAAAATTCAAATTCATTAAAAATAAAAATACAAATTCATTTAAAACATTACTGAACTTATGAGTATAGAAATTAGGGGGTAGGAATTAGACGTATGATTTCATCAATTAAAGGAATTATCAGGTGAAAAATCTTCTTCTATTAATAAAAGTAGACACCTTCTCTGTAATAGAGTCATCTTGGAGCTGTGTAAAGCACTGAGAGTCATAAAATCCATTACTGATGTATCAGAGGCAGGATTTCAGTCCAGAATTTTCCTAGCTTTTCCTCTGTCCTCTAAATCTCTCATATTAGCTTTTTGTTAGCAAGCTATTTTCTCACTTGATGGATATTAATGGTATAACTACTACCAAGAGGGTGCCTGTGAAAAAAATTTTGACATCAAAAAAGGCTCTCTTTACTCGAAATTATAAGAACCATTGACTGTTATTTGACAGATGGGAGAACGGAAGCCCTTGTGTGATTGATCCAAGGTTGCATAGCTAGTAAGTGCTATGCTGCATTCACACAGTCTTCAGATTTCCAAATTTAATACATTGTCAGCCATACCATTTTCCCTCTGTCATCATCACAATTATTGACAACATCATTGTCCTCATCTTAGAGTTCACAATTGTCAAGAAAATTCATCCTAAACTATGAGAAAGATTTCAAAAAGTTTAAATGACTGACACATGAACTTTGAGGGTCTAAGACTCTCTAAGTTAAAAAGGGGTGGGAGAGTCTCAAAAATGAAATTTTGACAATTAAAATTGAAAAACAATAATAAAGAAAATAGGGATGTGCTAAAAGCAACATGGTGACACAAAGAACTCTTTGAAGACCCTAGAAAGTAATAGTTGGCATAGCAGATAGAGAGATGACAATATTTCAGTGCTCCAAGAAATACTCCAAGACTATAGATCTTGACCTCCATTGTTGCATGGAATTTCCTCATCTGGGCATTCCCTATGCTACTGGAATCACAGTCAAGCCCCTACCCTTGGACTATATATGTGTATATATATAAATATAAATATATATTTATACACATATATACATATATGTATGTACATACATATGTATCTATGTATGTATGTTCTCAAAAGGCAGAAAGGAGGCAGATAACCAGAGATAAGTATTAAAGAATAACATAGACCTGCTAGAATAACAGCAACCTCAATGAGCTGAAGCTTTATAAAAAGGCTAAGGTTAATTAACAATTACCTTTAAAAAGCTTTATTCAGAACTAGAAGAATAATGACGGCATGGGAACACTCTTAATATTTTATTGTTAACAGATGATAGAAGGAAAGCAGAACTATGTTACTCCTATTTTACTTCTTATCATTTATAAGAAGAATGATACTCAATTATATGCCACAAAAGTCCACTTAATGTTTGTGATGTACTAGGCACTGAGCTGGGTGCAGGGCATACAAAAGTTAAACAGGACATATTCCTTGCTCGCATGGAGGAATTTAATAGGGAAAATGATATCTATACACAAATAACTACAATGAAAGGCATGATGTTAGTTGTATATAGAAAAAGGACAAAAAAGTTGCAAAGTCCATAAGAAGTCTAAGGGAACTTAATGTGCTATGAATTTAGAAAGGTTGTTGGGTGCAGTCTTCCTGGATAAGGTCATGGCTGAATTAAGGCTTGGTGGATGGGAAGAACTTCAAATGTAAAGTTTTGTTGATTTTTGTTTTTTTTGCAGTATTGGGGAGAGATACAAGGGAGCATTGCTCCAGTTGTGTTATAGAGTGTGCTAAAAGATACGGAAATGGAAGAGGATACAGTAAGAATTGATTGGTGCATAATCCAATTTGGTTGACATGAAGAACATGTGAAGTAGTACGAAAAGAAACTGCCAAGGGGTCATATAATGGAGAGCCTTTGATGCTGGATGAGGTGTCTCATATGAATAGAATGATGCACTGGTGAGGTAACATGGGTAGAACCATGAAGGAAAGGTCGGCTCAGGGATAAACCAGAAGCAGAATGACAAAATAGGACACTTTTATAATTGTCTCAGAGATCACTGATAAAGTCCTATAATCATAGGGTTTGTAGTAGAAATCAAAGGAAGGCAATAGATGGAAAAGATACTTATGAAGTCCAAACTTACAGACTTTCACATTTGATTGTACGTTTAATGTGAGGGAAGGAGGACTTCAGGATAACTCTAAGATTGGGAAGTCGGGTGGTTCCGAGGACAGTGGTACCATCAACAGAAATAGAGAAATCACAGGCTGTGTGCCCCTAGACAAATCATTTTACCTCTCTGGACTTTATATTCTTTATTTATAAACAAGACATACTATTTTCACCATTTCACTGAATTTTGGAAGAAACAAGTTAGATAATGAATATGAAAGTACTTGATAATTATGAAGTCATATGAAGCCATTGAAGCTGTATAGGGAAAGGTAGTATTATGTAACTGGATTTCAGTAAGGCATTTGATAAAAATTCCCTTGAAATGCTTGTGGAAAAGATGAAGAAATATGGGTTTAGTGATAATATTTTTTAAAGTTTTTTCTAATTTATTATTTATTTTTAGTTTTCAGCATTCATTTCCACAAAATTTTGAGTTCCAAATTTTCTCCTCATCTCTTCCCTCTGTCCATCCAGGACAACATGCATTTTGATTACCCCTTTCCCACAATTTACTCTCCCTTTTATCACACCTCTCCCTTCTCTTATCCCCATCCCCTCTATTTTCTTGGAGGGCAAGATAGATTTCTACACCCCATTGCCTATATACCTTGTTTCCCAGTTGCATGTAAAAACAATTTTTAACATTCATTTTTAAAACTTTGAGTTGAACTTCCCTCCCTTCTTCCCTCCTCACCCATCCTCACTGAGAAGGCAATCATTTCAACATAGGTTGTACATGTGTAATCATGTAAAACACTTCCATAACAGTCATGTTGTGAAAGAGTAACTATATTTCTCTCCATCCTATCCTGCCCCCACTTATTCTATTCTATCTTTTGATCCTATCCCTCCTCAAAATTATTTATTTCTAATGACACTCTCTCCCATTTGCTCTCCCTCTATCATCCTCCCAACCCCTGCTTATCCTTACTTTCCTGTAGTGTAAGATAGATTTTCATAGCAAATGGAGTTTGCATGTTATTCCCTCTTTAAGCCAAATATTATGAGAGTAAGCTTCACTTTTTCCCTCTCACTTCCCCTCTCTTTCCTTCCATTGAAAAAGCTTTTTCTTTTATGTGAGAGATAATTTGCCCCATTCTATATTCCCTTTCTCCTCCGAATATGATCCTCTCTCACCCCTTAATTTTGATTTTTTAGATATCATCCCTTCCTATTCAACTCACCCTGTTCCCTCTGTCTATATGTATATAATCTCTCCAATTACCCTAGTACTGAGAAAAGTCTCAAGACTTATAAATAGTATCTTTGCATGTAGGAAGGTAAACAATTCAACTTTAGTAAGTCCTTTATAATTTCTCTTTCCTGTTTACTTTTGCATACTACTCTTGATTCTTGTGTTTGAAAATCAAATTTTCTATTCAGCTCTGGCCTTTTCATCAAGAATGCTTGAAAGTCCTCTATTTCATTGAATGACAATTTTTTCCCCTGAAGTACTATACTCAGTTTTGCTGGGTAGATGCTTCTTGATTTTAATCCTAGTTCCTTTCACTTCTGGAATATCATATTCCAAGTCCTTTGATCCCTTAATGTAGAAGCTGCTAGATCTTGCACTATCCTGATTGTATTTCCACAATACTCAGATTGTTTCTTTCTGGCTGCTTGCAATATTTTCTCCCTGACCTGAGAGCTCTGGAATTTGGATACAATATTTCTAAGAGTTTTCCTTTTGGGATCTCTTTCAGGAGGTGATCAGTGGGTTTTTTCAATACTTATTTTACCCTCTAGTTCTAGAATATCAGAGCAGTTTTCCTTGATAATTTCTTGAAAGAAATTTCTATGCTCTTTTTTTGATCATGGCTTTCAGGTACTCCCATAATTTTTAAATTGTCTGTTGGATCTATTTTCCAGGTCAATGGTTTTTCCAATATTGGATCTATTTTTCCAGGTCAATGGTTTTTCCAATGAGATGTCCACATTGTCTGCTATTTTTTTCATTCCTTTCATTCCTTTATAATTTCTTGATTTTTCACAAAGTCATTAGCTTACATCTGCTCCATTCTAATCTTTAAGGAATTATTTTCTTCAGTGAGCTTTTGGACCTTCTTTTCCATCTGTCCAATTCTACTTTCTAGGTAATTTTTCTCTTCATTGGTTTTTTGGACCTCTTTTACATTTGGGTTAGTCTATTTTTTACAGTGTTCTTTTCTTCAGCATTTTTCACATCTCCTTTAGCAAGCAGTTGACTTGTTTATCATAATTTTCTTTCATCACTCTCATTTCTCTTCCCAATTTTTGCTTTACTTCTCTTGATTTTCAAAATCCTTTTTGAGCTCTTCCATGTCCTGACATCAATTCATGCTTTTTCTTGGAGGATTTGGATCGAGGATCTTTGACTTTCTTGTCTTTCTTTGCATATTTTTGTCTTCCTTGTCACCAAAGTATAATTCTATAGTTTGATTCTTGTTTTTTTTTTGGTTTTTGCTTATTCCCCAGCCATTTATTTGACTTTTGAGCTCTTTGTCAAGGTAGATCTCTGCTTTCATTGGGGGTGTACTGTCAGCCACTTGATTCTCCCACAATCTGTGAGCCTAGAGCTCCAGAAACAGTTACTGTCTCTGCCCTGCTTCTGCTGTGACTGCTGGGAGTTCCTCTGCCCCTTTGCCCCTCTGCTGCCTTGGGGCTGAACCACTCCACTCTCCCACACTGGTCTTTTTTTTCCACTGACCTTCCAGTTTGTCCTGAAGCATTTTGGGGCCCTAAAGTCTAGAAACTGCCAAGATGCAAGAGATTCAGTCTTCCCAAGGCCTGCTCAGGTCTTGTCTGTGCCAGTGCAGCCCACGCTGAACTGTGTTCTGCTCCCAGTGTGACCCAATAGAGATATTTCCTAGCAACCTTCTAGGCTGTCTTGGGCTGATGATTTATTCACTCCATCATTCTGTGAGTTTTGTAGCTCCAGAGTTTGTTTAGAGCAATTTTTTTGCATGTATTTGGCTGGGTTTAGGGGTAGAGCTCTAGAAAGTCCATGCTGTTATTCCGCCACCTTGGCTTGCCCCCCCGCCAGCAATAATATTCTTCATAGAATGATTGATGGTTAGATAACCAAAACCCAATAGTGTTGAACACTTGCATTGTCCAAGTGTGCCATATTAGTGGTTAAAAAAATCATTCTCCTTTTCAATGATAAAGTCATTTAAAAGGACACTAGACCTAGGCTGTCAAAGAACGTCAAACGTACTAGTAGATTCTTAGGACTGAGTTGAAATTCTAATTCTTTCTACTTTATTTTTGGAAACTTGGAAAAATAGCACCAAAAATAGGAAGAAAAGGTTCCTTTGATCTAGCTTTTTCTCTTTTTTTTTGGTGGGGGGGTGTGTCATATTTTTCCCAATGAATTTCTAATACATTTTCCTAAAATACCTCCATACTATATATCTTGAAAGTAGAGAGTAAGGAGGATCTTATAGTTTTCCATAGAAAAATTAAGTGATGATAAAAGGATATAGAAGGAGAGGAATGAAGGGAGATTGGAAGAAGGAAAGGGGAAGAGCAGGAAATGAAAGGACGGAAGACAAAAAAAAGAGAAGAAAAGTATAAAAAGAGAAAATGGATCGACATACCTAGAAAAAAATTGAAAGAAATAAAAAAGGATTTACAAGAATTTTTAGATTTCCTTCAAATTAGCTTAATAATTCCTTAATAATCTATGTTCTAGCTTTAACATGTACTGTCCTAGATTTTTCCTTATTTTATTTTTCCATTTCTAACATCACTACTATGTTGACTTAAAACTGAGTATGTTAAACCTCATTACTGAAAATCTTCCTCTATTCTTAAAACATGGGAAGGGATTGCCTTTGTCCATAATGGAGCTCAAAGCTCTGAGTATTAATTAAAGGGTCTAGGAGTAGACACCAGAATCCCACAGGGCTTACCCCAGGAGGCTCAAACTTGGAAAAAAAGATGAAAGAAAGCAGAAGGGAAGTCATGATATTTTCCTTAGCAACCATTGTCAGAGAGACAACCTGGAGGCATCTGATGTCATGTGAGATCCACATCACATGGAAGGAAGTGGTACCCTAGAGCCCGAGTAGGTGAATTCAGCCTCTATTGGTCACAGAGAACATACTAAGAGGCAGTTGGAGATCTTTACCTTGTTTCCCATATTCAGAAGAGATAGTTTTCACTGGAAGATTTTCCTTCATTTACTCCCTAAAAAGTTGAGGAGTCTGAACCCACTGTAGTTCCTCTATAGGGGATTGAGAGTAACCCTTTCACTTCATTAGTCCTGTCTTTATGACTTTATTTTCTTTGCTGTAGAAATTAAATGCTTTTCTATTGGTTTTGTGGCTTTTATATGATTAGCATTGCACCGATAGAAACTTGACCTGGGCTTTACGTAGTTAATTATTGAAAACACCTCCAAGACAAAAGCTGGAAAAAGTCGTAATGGTCTAAGACCAGACTTGTCAGGGGAATTTCAAGGAACTCATTACATTTTGTGTAGATCTATGCATAATTATGCGTTGGTTCGGGCTAGTTATAGAACAGCGAGTTAAAAGAAGGCTACCTGCTTTGCATTGCAATGGCCCATTAAATATGGTTTTCATAGGCTATCTGTATATTTTAAAGTGTAAATTGCTTATCTTAGCCTCACCAGCATACAGTGAGTATCCCATCTATATTACTAGCCTCAATGTCAGCAAATCATATCGAATATTTTTCCTTTTTTTCTTCTTTCAAAGAGTAGATTGTAATTTGGCAGTATTTTCTTTAATCTATCCTATGCGATATCTCTAAATAGGCTAGCCAAGTTGAATCCAATTACTCATGTATCATTGTATGTTGGAGTATAATTGCAGTTTTTGTTTGATGTTGAAGTGCACTGTATAATTGTGTGTGCTAAAGTGACATAATTGGCCTGCTATTGTACATGTCACACATCCTAGACCAGAGGTTCCCAAACTTATTTGGCTTACCACACCCTTTCCAGAAAAATTACTCAGTAACTCCTGGAAATCTACTTCCTTTAACTTTTTTGACTTTTTTTTTTGAAATTTCCATCATTTCAAAAAATATAATGTATATATTTAAATAATGCATCTGAAATTTAATAATTTATTGTAAATTTGTGGGATTTTTCCTGCATTGAAATTTTGATGATGCAATATTGCAATATGTAACCATATAGCATCATATTGTAAACAAGGTATTATATGTACTTATTCCCACTGATGCACGTTGGATTTCCAGACAATGTGTGACACTTGCCTGACAACACTTGCTTGTTAAGATCTGTTGGAGGACTTGACCACTGATCTGTTATAAATTGCATTTTGTGTGTTTATTTGGAAAATAATGTAATCACTATGATTTTAACTCGGTTATACAATAGATGAAACAAGTTTGAATGTTTTTTTCAAATTTTTCTTCTCTTCTTACCTATGCTTCCACCACCACCTTATTTTATTCAAAGCCCCCTCTATTGCCCCCTCTATTGCAAGGCTACTACTGCTCCCGTGGATCATTTTACCACTCCCAGGGGGCTAATTTGCCACTTTGGGAGCCTATGTGTTGGACTGAATAGTCATCATGTTTATTTAGTCATTGAAAAATTAGAGTAGTAGAACTTGATTCTCATTGAAAACAGTTGGATTTGAATGATTCCTCACTTCCATGGTGGGAAAAGATGAGGAAGTATGTGTCAATTATACAAGAGAACTAAGGTGAAATAGTACACCATGACACAAAGTTCAAGATGTCATGAACTATCTGCTAGGCAGTCAATGGTTTTTTGTGTTGGGCCTGAAGTGTAGGATCCCTATGACAGAAGAAGATAAGGCAAAGTTGACCTTCCTTTACTCAGTGGGATTCTATCATGACTATATGCCTCAAGTGATTGCTGGGGCCACTTCTATTTTTCAGCACCCCATCAGAAATAGAAGCTGGAGACTTGAACCACATGGAGGCATTGCCTTATCTAGATGATCACTTCATGTTGTGGTAGATGCTGGAAGAGAATGAGAAAAGGTTATCGAGAGTTGATCCACTGATTTAAAGCTGAAAACTAGTGTCAGTGTTTTTTTCCAATCCTCTGTCAAGTAGAAAGGTCACTTGGGACTCAGTAGTTTGTGAGCACTGGCCTTGAGAAGGTAAAGCACACAGTATGTGGTCACATCTGACAAATTTTTGAGAGCAGAAGACTTTTCTAGGATTTGGTGACTACAACTGGAAATTTGTGAATATATATTTAGAGGTGGGGAACCTGCACCTCAAGACCACATGTGGCTTTCTAGGTCCTCAAGGGTGGTCATTCGACTGAATCCAGACTTCAAATATTCTTAAGTTTGAACAAAGTCAAAGGATTGCACTTGAGGACCTAGAAGACCACATGTGGCCTCAGATACCCTACCCCTAAATTCTATGCCATGATTTCTCAATGTTTTCACTCATGGGAAAAATAGGAACAATTTGACCTGAACCTTTTGGTAGCTTTTGGATATTGTTGGTACAAGAAATGTTGAGCAGATCTAACATAGACCAATTCATAGGATCATTGCTACAGAACTGAAAAAGCTTTAAAAGTCAACTAGTCTTACTACCTAATTTCATTGATAATGGAAATGAGATTCAGGGAGGTTAAGTATGTTTTTCAAAGTTACAAGGGTAGTAAGGAACAGGGTTAGGATTAAATTCAGGTCCAGGGTCTCCACATTTAGAACATTGTCTATTGTACGATTGTGTTTCTTAACTATGTCTTGTATGTCCAGGTTTAATAGTTGTAGACACTAATGATCTCTTTGCATGACATATTGATTCCAGCCCTAATCAAGGCTGCAGTAAAGAGCATAAGTCAATCGGGTTTCGTTTTTCATGAAATTGTATTCTTGACAAGACAAAAGAAAAAGCACTGGCCTATAGAGTTATATCTATACACTGAAAGGATTCAAAATCACAAACTGCACCCCAGCATTTCTCATCTTAATACACATTCTCTGCATTGATATAGCAAAGAAGCACTTTTAGAAACTCAGGTTTTTTTCATATCTCATGCTGAATTCCTCCCAACAGAACCGGTTGGGGATGAAATGAGCGTTTATCAACCTAGTGCAGTGTCAGGCACTTGGCAAGAGCTTAATGAATACTTATAGAATTGGACCAAATCAGCCTTTCACACTGACCTCACTCAAGGTTCTAGATTAAGAAAAAAATGACAACAAAGAAAAAGCTGCCAAGTAATTTTAGTTTAGAAAAGTGATGGCTAACTATTGATTTTATTTATTTTTGTTTGCCTGTTTATCTTTATTCAGTAATTTTTATTAGATTGGACACAAAACTGCCAAACTATCTCATTTGTCTAGAAGTTGGTTCAACCTTCTTTTTGATTTGATCAACTGCCATGGCACTGACTGAAATAATGCTCGAGTTATAAAGTCTAGAAATTCAGGAAAATATTTGAATTGAGCTCTTATAGCTTGCCCCAAAGATGAGCAAGGCAACCAGAAAAAAAAGATATAATCAATGTTAATCAATTTCTCCCAGGTCTTAAGTCTTTAACAGCTTATATTTGAGAAAGATCTAGTATACTAATATAAAAGCAAGTATAAAAATATATTATTATTTTATCATTTTAGTAGCAGGAAGAATCAGTTGGGAAGGGTGAATGGAATACCTGAAATAGAATATATTCACTATATTCCTTGTATTGTAGATTGGTATCTCCATGCCCTCACCTCAAATCTTAGTTGTATAAAACTTGGTTGTTATCTATAACTGATGTTATTTTTCCCATGTACAACACATACACATTATATTACATATGTACATATGGAGGGAAAGAAAGGGGAAGGAGGGTGGGTGAGAGAAAGATGGCAGGGGAAGGAAGGAGAGAAGATGGTCTTTTTTAGAATAATATAGTAACTGCTCTATTTTTCAGGTGTTGGCATTTTTTTCTTTTTAAATCCTGTTTTCTATATGTTCAGGTTCAACTCAATGATCATACATGTAGCAGTCATTTTGCTAAGTGCTGGGGACACAAAGACAATCCTTAAGGAGTTTATATTCTATTGACATTATTACACATCTTATAAATACAGGAAAGCTACTTTATTTTTTCAAGTAAGGCAACCTGGTCAATGAAATAATCCTTATAATTAAAATTTGATTTCAGAGCTGAAAATGTCTTTAATGATATCTCGTAGAACCCTTTCATTTTATGTATTCTTTTAATTCTTATTAGTTCTTTTAATTCAATAAACATTTATTAAACTCTTTCCTTTGCAATGCTATTTACTATGTTGGTACAGAGGAAGATAAAAAGTATAAATAAAGCATGGTCCCAGACTTTATGGAAACTTAGATTAAAGAAAATAGTATTTGAATCAGACTTTAGGGGAGGTACAATCTTGAAGGAATGAATAGCTATCCTTTAAACATAGCAAACTTGATTACAAATATACAATTTAAAGAATAAGAGACCTCAGAATTGTCAGGTTTCTCTACTTGAACCCATACCTTGAGACTTTCCTCCACAGCAATGCTATCCAACCTGTGTTTGAAAAGTCCCTCTAGGTATTCTATCACATTTTTGGATAGTTCTCATTGTTATTTTATATTAAGCTGAAACCTGTTTTTTTTGCAACTTCTACCCATTGCCCCTAGTTGGGGACAAGCAGGACAAAGTTAATTCCCCCTCTACATGACAGTCCTTCAAATATTTAAAGAAGGAATTTAAGCTTCCTGCAACCCACTAAGTTTTCTCTTCTCCAAATGAATGATCCTCAGTTCCTTTAACCTATTTTCTCACCAAGACCCTTATTGACTTGGTTCACTCTTCTGTGAATTCTCTACAATGTGTCAATGTTCTTAACATCTGATATATAGAACTTAAGATGATACTACAGGAGTGATCTAACTAGGAAGGCTTGCAGAGGGATTATCACATTCTTTATTCAAGGAACTGAGTCTTAATGAAAGTAAGATTGAATTATCTTTTTTAGCTGCTGTAACACACAATTGACTCAGATTGGGCAAACCATTGAGATATACAATTTTCCAAAGGATTTATGATCTTATGAATGGGGTTATTCCCTGAAATAATGCAGATCACCATCTAGCCATTCTGGCCTGCCTTATGCAATTCTCCTCTGTGTCCTCCCACAAAATTGTCACAGAGGGTGCACCTAGTATTTGAGGAGTCTTCCTTGAATTTTCAAATTTTGTGAACGTTAATGGAGCACAGGAGCTAACCATAAGTCACTCCTGGCTCTCACTGTATGACTAGCCCATTTTTCTGTCACATCGTACAGGCCTTTGATGACATTCTTTACATACTTTTTCATGCATCATTTCTTTTTTTGTAATGTATTGTTCACAGATCCACCAACTATGCACCTCAAATTGTCCTTTGTGTGACACTCAACTTTGATGCTGCTTGCTTGGTCATTGCCCGTTGTAGTTCAATAAGACCAAAATAGTATCATTGTGTGAGGGTCAATATACAGTGTATCTGACTGTGACTGATCAGACCAAGATGAACATGGAAGACTCTATCACAGAGCAGGCACATGTAGTCCACACAAACATTTGGAGCAGAGATGTCTCTAAATTGGTGCATCTCATGTTTCCTTTGAGCTGCTGCAATTCTGCTTTGCTCATAGAGCACAGCATCTTCTTTGACAAAGGCATGTCATACTGTGTAGTCCTGTTCTAGAGTCTTCCATATTTCACAATACATTCCAAAGGTTACAATATTTAAAGAATACTAGGCTGAAAAAGATGAGCATTTGCTTCAGGAAGACATTTGAAGTCATGAAAATAATCTGGAAGTTTCTCAAAAGCAATCTAGTCTACTTTCCTCATGATTTAATTCTTTACCCATTCAATTCAATGTTTCTCTGTTTGCTTCTCCCTCTCCCCTTCTCTCCCCATAATCTCCTCTCCTTTCCTCTTCTCTCACCATTTATGTCCATATATTTACGTGGGTATGCACACACATATACATACATATATATACTCTGTTTTATTGTGCTTCCCAGATTTAATGGTTTTTACAAATTGAAGGTTTCTTTTAAGGCAACCCTTTGTCAAGCAAGTATATTGGTGCCATTTTTCCAATAGCATGTGTTCACATCATGTCTCTGTGTCACATGTTGGCAATTTTCATAATATTGCAAACTATTGTAATTGTTTTGAGGTACCATAAACTGTACCCATGTAAGATGATGAACTTAATTGCTAAATGCTTTGTGTTCTGATTGCTCACTAATCAACCATTCCCTTATCTCTCTTCCTCTCCTTGGTCTTCCCTATTTGCTGAGACACAACAACATTGAAATAAATCCCATTAATAACCCTACAACCTCTAAGTGTTCAAGTGAAAAGAAAAGTCAATTGATGTGGCAAACTTAATTGTGGTCTTATTTTAAGAAATTGCCACAGCCACCCCAGTCTTTAACAACCACCACTCTAATCAATCAGCAGTCATCAACATCAAGGCAAGACACTCTACCAGAAAAAAAACTCACTAAAGGTTTAGATGATGGTTAGCACTTTTAGCAATAAAGTAGTTTTAATTAATGTATGTACATTTTTTAGATATAATTCTATTGGACACTTAACAGACTACAAAGTAATGTAAACATAACTTTTACATGCACTGGGAAACTAAAAAAATTCATGTGTCTCACTTTATTGTAATATTAATTTTATTGTAGTGGTCTAGAATGGAACTAGAAATATCTCTAAGGTATGTCTGTGTGTAACACGCATACACATATATACATATATGTATATAACATACATACGTATGAATATATACACAAATACATATGGATGTGTGTATATAAGCATATATATTATACGTATGTATGCTATATCTACTGATGGATGAACTCTTTAAGATAGGCAAGACAATCTAGTTACTTTTACATAATGGACAACAGGCATTCATACTCCACTCATTTTTTCCTGCATGCATAGTGGGTCCAAATCCTTGAGTAATCATGAATCTCATTTAACAGCGTCTGCTGTCTTTCATAACTTGATACAAACTACATGATGCCATCTGCAAAAAGAGCAACTTTATAGCATCCCTCTCCAAATCAGACTCTAAACTGGATCTCTTCCACAATAGTGGTAAACATTTCTTGGGAACATAGATCTCTCTATTTTATGCCTTGATTGATATTAATATTTAGAGAGTTGTTGAACAAATTTACATTCTCTGTTGTAGTTTTCAAGGAATTTTGTATAATTTTGACTATGCATAAGAAACTTCTTTTTGGAGGAGAGCCTTTATGTGGCATTTTTCTCTACTGAGTCATGTATTTCCTTACAGTCAACAACATTAAGCATCGTGAGATCTCATATTCCCCAATACTTTTCAAACAGTTGTGTGATTCAAAAGATGTAGTCCACTGGGGAACATCACTTGGGAATTTCTGTTTATTCCCTCCTAACCCCTTTATCAAAGATGCTCTAATTTTGTGCATTGATTATTTTCATAAAAACATTCTACAGACATAGATTACAACCCTATCATATATTTGGATCAGTAGTTATTGATATTCTTCCATTTACTTTTTTGGGGAGGAGAGGGTAAATAACATCTTAATTTTTTTCTTTGCTTCTGATGTCTTTGCTTCTTTCAGTTACTTTGAGAATCAATCAATCCCCTTTGCCATCAAAATTGTATCACATCTAATATAGGCTAACAGTATATATAACATAACCTAGTATGGTTGCTTATAATTTGTTTTCTTCAGTTCATTTTCACTCAATTGAGAATCATACCTGTGATATCAGAGTGCAAATATGGTAGTTACATCATCCTTGATTACAAGAACAAATTTTTTGTTATAAAACTTTTTACTGATTTTTTTTCCATTTTGGTTTCTCTTCACTTTCATCCTTAAATGTCATTAGGGCAACTTTATTCTGTTGGGTCTCTTGCAAGTTTTCTCGGTATTTGTTCTTCCTTGCACCACTTCTGAGTAGTTTTACGAAACTTCACTGCCCATAGTATTCTACCACCTTTCTCTAAAAGATTTCACAGGTGAGTTTATATTATAGAATGGTTTCATCCTTGGGTACCATATTTTTTCACTTGACAAGGAGATCAAGTATTTATTGACAAAGGTAATTTTAAGGCTCTTTTATTCTCCTTTATTGGTTTACATTGGTAAATCTTCTATGCAAAATTATAATTGATATTGATTTCTACCTCTTTGTTTTTCTTTTCTCCAAACTTCCTTAAGGATTCTTTCACATTTTTTGTTTTAGAGAAAAATGTTGCTATGTTCAATCAAATGTTTGTCATATGGGCCACTGGTACATTGGAAGTCTAAGGGATAAAATATTAAGCACATTCTCAACTAGGAGGAAATGACCTAGAAGAGGAATTGTGTATAAAGACACTAAAGAAAAAAAAATGAAAGGGTGATAACCACAAGCATGAGAGACCAAAGGTGCTGCAAAAAGAGATCCTTTTAAAGGAGTCCCTGGAAAAGCTTGAATGAGCTCTGATATGAACAACAGTTGCTTTCCCTCAAAATTAACCTAGTTGTTTCACTGCTTCCTGAATAGTTATTTCATCAGTGATACTGGTTATAGATCTAGTCAATCTGAGACTTTTCAAATTTTTCAAAATAAAGATAACAAAACCCCTAACTACTCTATACAAAACAAATCAATCTCAGGTAGTTTCAACCAAAGGCTGGAGAGGCCACTTACATCAGCTCTGTACTGTGTTTTCCTGAAAACCCACAGAAAGTTACCATTTATTAAAAGCATCCCAGTCAGCCATTCTTTTCAATTAGCAGCCCTTTTAAGATCTGATATCCTTCTGACATTCCCTTAAGAACCATTTCAGTTTCAATCTGCACTTCATATTGAATTTGCACCAGAAAAAATTCATTAGGTATGAACAGTGTAAGATTTCCTTTATATTTCCATTTGCTTTATTCAACCCAAACCACTGTAGCCTTTGGCCATATCAAACAATACTAGCCTCTTACCAATTAAATGAATGGAAAATAAGAAAAGGCAATGTATTCAATACAGATTAGCTACAATATGGGGCTCCATAAACCCCATGTAGATTTCTTAAACTACCCATCTATATTTCTTACTAAGCCTGAATGTCTAGCTTTACAATGTAATTTGGTTTAGAAGCTAACAACAGCTGTGGGGTAGGAAAATGAACTTTGGATTTGAGTCAGGAAAACCTGTGACTGCTATTTACTGACTGTGAGATCCTGGGCAAGGCTCTTCACCCTTTCAAGCCACTGATTTATCATCTATAAAATGATGCTGTTTTCCAGTTTTGTTGTGAGATAGCATAACATAAAGCATTATGTAAATGCTAACTATTATCATTGGTTTGAGGATTCAAATATAGATTCTTTTGGAGGAAATACAAATGGACTTAATCTATAAAACTGAACTCCAAATTTAAGGATCTAGGATTTCTTCCATATGGGTATATGATGTCCCCTGTTATTATAGGCTACAACTTTTCCTATATTTTAGTCATGTTACTTCGTGAGACCAATGGATGAAAACAGATCACCCAAAGGCCTATTCTCTACTTCTGAGATTGTCTGGAACTGTCCTTGATGGGACTGGTCTTTGGACTACAGACATACATTTCATCAAATTTCTGGTGATGAACCTCTCTAAAATCAAAGCCAGATATAACATGGTCTATGTTCAGACCAGGGGGTCTTAAGCTTTTGTGTCATAAATTCTTTGATCTGCAGGAACTCTTTCTGAGAATAATGTGCTTAAATTCACAAAATTAAAAAAAAATAAGTCATAGGATCATAAAGGAAGCCAGTGACACTGAAATATAGGTATTAAAATGTTAAAAAGTAAAAACTTCACAGACCTCAAGTTAAGAACTCCTGCTTTTGCCCAAATCAAAGCCCTTCCAACTAGGCAGGTATTACGAAGGGAAGGTAGGTGGCACAGTGTAGGAGGCCATGGGGGCCCGGAGTCAAAGAGTTGTTCAGTCATTTTCAGTCTGACTCTTCCTAACTCCATTTGGAGTTTGCTTGGAAAGATACTGAAATGGTTTACCATTTCCTTCCCCAGCTCTTCTATAGATAAATAACTGAGACAAACAGGATTAAGTGATTTGCCCAGGCTCACACAGCTGGTAAGTTCCTGAACCAGGGTTTGAACTCATGAAGTCCTCCTGACTTCAGACCTGGCATTCTATCCACTGTGCCACCTAACTACCCTGCAGTCAAAAAGACCAGAGTTCAAATTTGACTGCAGGCACTTACTAGCTATGTGACCCTGGGCAAATCACTTAACCTATGCCTGCATAAAACTGGAGAAGGAAATGGCAAACCACTGTAGTATCTTTGCCAAGAAATCCCATGGACAGTTGTTCCACAAGGTTATGGTAACTTAAATGACTGAACAACAATGAGATCCTTGCAAAGCTTGAGTTCTACTGAAACATCTTTTGAGAAGTTATCACTTCTACTCCATAATGAGGACTCCAGGGGAGGATTTCATGGTGCCAGCCTGGTAAGATTTCTCTTCTATTCATATAGGCAGTTATTGAATAAAATATTTTTCTTTGATAGGTACTAAAAGAAGGGGGGAAGTGCTACAAAGATAAACAAGAGATCCAAGAAGAATAAAAGCTAGTTACTAACCCTCATGAGTTTACAAACTAGCAGAGAAGTAAGAGTCATCACTTCTCTCCACTTTGATCTCCCTGCCACCTTGTAGAGATGACCTTGGATATCCAAAGGTTCTGAGTGAGCTCTATGTTCCGACTGGACCTACCAAGACCTACCCTCAGTGGAAAGAATGTACAGTTGGGTCCAAAGACAGGTTTTTATGTCTGTTATCTAAGGGATAAGTAAAGGGAAGTTTAGCTCTAGAAGTTTGGCTATCAAGTAGTGATTTCTGTTTACTACAGCATCTTGGGTGCATAAGATCATTTATAAAACACTGGGGAAGGGGTGATAGGCATGGTGGAACTTCCAGTGAAAGCACGCATCTGTTAAAGTACTGAAGAAGAGATATGTTTTTATTTCCTAAATGAAAGTAAGAGAGGGGCATAGAAAAGATGTGGGAATTCTGGTGGCAAAAGGAATGAGAATCAAGTGCTAGCTCCAATTCCATGGCTCTGTTTCTTCACAGCCTAGGAAGAATTGATATCACTAATGAAAGAGAGAGAAGGAAATGCCTCAGAGTTTAAACTGAGGAAAATCCCTCTTTTTGTATCTGTACAAACTAATTTGTATTCAGTAAAAAAAATGGGGGAAAGTCTGAATTAATGCAAACCACCAATGTTTGTCTCTATAAAACCAAATAACAGATTTTACTGACCGTTTCAAAACTACATTAAGCCAGCTATTTTGGTTTAACGAAGCCATAACATAGGAATAATAAAATAGTTCATATTTATGTGGTTCCTAATGGTTTGCAAAAGGACTTTGTGTATGGTGTCTCTCATTGATGGTGACAATCACCATGTGAAGTAATAAGTTCCCTATTTCGCATACAAGAGTAACTGAGGCTCAGAGAGTGAGTGACTTGTCCATGGTTACACAACTAGTTTTAAAAGAGGAAGTCCAAAGTAGTTCTCTCCTGATTCCCCATTTAGTGCTCTACTTTAAATACATGTGATCACATTAGCATCACAATATCATAATAACAACTGATTTGTACAGTTATATTGGAAAGGAACCCTAAATATCATTTATTACATTCTTCTTTTAGTACATTCTGTTCAAACACTCAACAGGGGAGAAACTTTGCTACTATTATACTTTTTCAGACACAAATCTACAGCTGCCCTTTGTCATATCTTGTATTTCACTGGCTATCAAAATAATATATAACTACTTTTTCTTCCTCTTATAACATTGGTCTAACATTTTTAGGAGTGGCTTTCTTTTAAACATCTGTTAAATAGTAGACTGAAAAGGGATCATGAAATGGCTTAACTTTTAACTCTGATTAGAAAAACAATCCTTTCATTGAAAAATAAATGCCACCCATGCATATTTGTATACCTACATTGCCCAAAGTTTCATACTTGCTGCTACAAAAGTTGAAGATGTGCCCCTGCACTCAGATTGTTTAGAATTTAACAGGATGCATGTACTATACCAATAGATTAACATTGCTTACTGTAGAGAAACCTGAGAAATGTAATTGCTGAGAAAAAGGACAAAGACAGCAACTGAGATGAAAATGCAGGTCAGATTTCTACTAAGAAGAAAGTTCCATGCAATCAAAATGCTCCCAGCAGTAATTTATAATGCCTTCAGAATGGGGCAGCTTCCAGTAAGTCATTTATGTAACTGGAAGAGTTCCATAGATCATCTCCCACCTCTTCCCCACAGTGTCCCCTAATCATGGCTCTGGAACTTGAAAGCTCATAGTTTGGTATTTGTTTCCAAGGCGAGGCACCCAAGCCAACTGTCTGCAGATTCAGCCTTATTCTGTACCTGCTCTTCTGCTCATGATGCATGATGCATCACAGACTGTTAGAACTGGAACTAGTCCAACTAGTATCTGAAAAAAAGTCCTTTCCACCTAATCTATTCAACTAGTAGTTATCTAGTTTTTATTTGAGGACCTCTAGAGATGGAAAACTCCCTGGGCAGTCCATTATTCATTTGGAGTTGGAGTGGGGATCTAGACTTGTGATTTTTTTTTTATTTTAAATTATTTTATTTGTTTTTGATTTTCTACAATCACTTCCATATATCTTAGATTTTTTTCTCCTTCCTCCCCATTCTTCCCCACCTCCCTCCGCACTCCCTCCCCGAGATGGCATTCCATCTTATATAGGTTCTACACATACATTCCTATTAAAAATATTTTCATCTTAGTCATGTTGCATAGAAGAATTAAAATGAATGGGAGAAGCCATGAAACAAAACATAACACAAGAGAAAATGGTCTGTTTCCTTCTGTGATCCAATTCCATAATTCTTTCTCTGGATGTGGAAGGCATTTTGCCTCGAGTCCATTGGGAATTTTTTGGGTCTTGCATTGCTGTGAAGGACTAAGTCTACCAGAAAAATTCCTCCCACACTGTGGTTGTTGCTGTGTCCAAAGTTCTCCTGGTTCTGCTCCTTTCACTCAGCATCAGTTCATATGAGCCCTTCCAGGACTCTCTGAAGTCTTCCTGTTCATCATTTCTTATAGCACAATACTATTCCATTATATTCATATACCACAACTTCTTCAGTCATTCCCCAATTGATAGGCATCCCCTCGATTTCCAGTTTTTGGCCCCCACAAAGAAAGCTGCTATAAATATTTTTGTACATGTGGGACCCTTTCCCATTTTTATGATCTCTTTGGGATACAGTCCTATAAGTGGTATTTCTGGGTCAAAGGGTTTGTGCATTTTGGTAGTAGCCCTTTGGGCATAGTTCCAAATTGCTCCCTAGAATGATTAGATCAGCTCACAGCTCTACCAACAATGAATTAGTGTTCCATCTCTCCCACATCTTCTCCAACATTTATCATCTTCCTGTTTAGATCTGCAATTTCACTGGTGAAATAGTGTCCCAATGAAGAAACTCCTTTTACTAATGCAAATCAACATATTTTTACATACTATGTACTGAGAGCAATGGTTCCTAATTTAGATTTTGTGAACTTTTTTTCTAACATATTGATAACTGTATTTCAATATGATTAGTTACTTTTATAATCCCATGTATTTCATTTTGAATATTTAAAAACATTATTCTGAGAAAGGGTTCATTGGCTTCACCAAACTGCCTGAGGGGTCCATGACCCACATAAAGGTTAAGAACTCCTCTCTTAGATAACTGACTGGGTCACTAAGAGCTTATGTGACATTTCCAATATCTGCCAGAGGAAGACTCTGATCCAAACAGGTCTTCTCAACTCCCACACTGTCTCTTCCATCTATTATTCCAGACTGCCTCTACATATACTTTTGGATAGTTCCAGTTGTTAGAGCTCTTCCCCTTACATTAAGCCCAAATCTGCCTCTCAGCAAATATGATCCATATTTCCTAATTTTGTCCTCTAGGGTCAAATAGAAAAAAAGTCTACTTCCTCTTTACAGCATGCCCTTTCAAATACTTGAATATAGCTATCATGTTTTCCACCATATCCCTATATCTCTGTTTTGTTTTGTTTTTAGTCAGGCTAGGCAACCTCATTTCCTTCAAACATCACTTATATAACATTGGAGAATATTGTACCCTCACCCATTTTTTGTTTATTTTTTAAATAGTATTTTATTTTTCCAATTACATGTAAAAATAATTTTTTAACATTCATTTTTAAAATAAAATTTTGAGTTTCAAAATTTCTCCCTCCTTCCCTACCTTCCCTCTTCCCCAAGAAGATAAGCAATTTGATATAGGTTTTACATATATATGTATGTGTGTGTATGTGTGCGCGTGCAATCACATATAAACCTGTTTCCATATTCCTCATGTTGCCTCATGCCTTTTTAAAAGTTAAAGGTATTTTCCCCCCTCAACATTCTATTCTGAAATCTTTGAACTAATCTGCATGAAAATCCTGCTCCATTTTTTCATAGCTATCAGTTTTGATATAGCGTCCTATAATAAATCCAAAGACCAAATCACTTTCTTTGGGGAATCTGAGAGAAAAGTTCAGGGAGAAACTCTGTTTTCCTTTTAATATTCTATACACCTCCTGATATAGAAGTGACAGGCTAAATATGCAGAATAAGACATATTTTTGGACAGAGCCAATATGAAAATCTGTTTTGCTTGACTATGCATGTTAATTGTGTTTTCTTTTTCTTCTTTCCTCTCTGGGGTGGGGGGAGAGAGGAGGGAAAGACAAGAAATCCTTATTAATTGAAGAATGAATTTAATTAAAATAGAATTAGAACAGTGATCAGAGAAGGTAAAGTGAACTTTGATTGACATATTTGAGAGCAGTAGCCTTCAGTCTCCATGTCTTGTCCAGATTAAGGTAAGGATCAGAAGAATAGGAAAGAAGTCTTTGATTCTCTAGTTAATGGGATTATCTTTTAGTTCACCTTTCACCAGATGGAAAGGATAATTTTTACAATCCTATTAAAGAGATGGGGAACTAAAGCCCATGGGTCCAGGTTTTGCCTCCATTTTAGAGATGGGGAACTAAAGCCCATGGATCTGGGCTTTACCTCCATTTTAGAGATGGGGAACTGGGGTAAAGTGGCTTATCCTGGGTCAGTATGGACTAAGTTCCAGAGGTAGGATTTCCATTGTCTTTGATTCTAGTGGTCTTTCCACTATACCATACTGCTGATACTTCCTGGTTATAACCTACCCACTTGGGGCTAGAAGTAAATTATTCTTTGAGACATTCCTTCCCCCTTCACCCCAGATATCTGCCTAGTGACATTTGGTACAATGATGAATCACATTTTTAAATTGTAATTGCTATTGGGTCTTCCAATTCACCCCATCTGCCAGGAGCTTAAAAGAATGGTAACTAAAGCCTGGAGTTTCCATCTGTGGTATGGGCTTTTCACAAATACATTACTCTTTGGTGATTAGTAAATGTTATTGCAGCTGCTACTACTACATGTTTATTTAAAGAATAACAATATTTGGAGATCTCTTCCAATCCTATGCTTTAATCATTCTTTACTCCTCATCAGCTTCCATGGAGGTGGCTGGCAAGAACTGTTATATTCATTATAGAGGCACAAGAATGTAGGCAGCCGGTGTTTACATGATGAGGCCATGATTACTCAAAATCTCAGGAGAAATGAACAAGAAGCTCAAGCTTCACGATTAATAGGCATTATACTGCTTTGCCCATACTATCCATCCCACAGAGTGATGATACCAATAGTTCTCAGCACCTAATGGAACAGTATTGCAACTTAGATCTAAATGGAAGCTATTCCTTGATCTAGTCAATAGGGGCAGTAGACTACAACACTGTTATATTGGTGAACAGCTTTATGTCACTGCTTCTACTCAAGCACAGTTTTCTTTCCTTCATGAAACAGCATGGCGGGAATTAAATTGGTTCTTATTCCAATCTGTTTTCATGTGTGGGCACTTGATCAGATTAATTAAGCAGATACCCCCATCTAGTGGCATCAACAGCACCCTGCTCTCAGTCCTGGGCCCCTTCTGTCTGAATTACATGCCCTCATGATGCATAGGGTGGACGCTTTCTCTTGGAGCCTAAACTTCAGCGAAGGGCCAGGCCCATGGTTTTCAAAGGCCTAATCACATCTTGAACTCTCTCCAGAGATAAAGTCCTGACAAATGAATCCTATTCACCTCTCTTCATCTCTTACTTTAATAACATCTTCAAAGTGGGTTGAACAAAACTCACTGTTACCTCGTCTTTCTTATTACTGTTTATCCTGCTCAAAAAATATTCCTCCTACTCACAGTTGTAACATCTTACAAAGCACACAATGTATATAGCAATTTTGTTCTGGCATGAATTAAGGAATCTATCAAAGCATTAACAGAATGAGAAATTCATAATAGTAACACTTTTTATTTCCATTTTTTCCTACCAAAGGAATTATAGAAGCTTTACATAAAACATGGGATTAAAACAGCAATTAAAATGCTATAAACCCATAGAAAAGAAGACAAAGTCATAACCAAACAGTTGAGTTATACAATATTCTTTAAAAGAAATAAATGAACTCTTTGCTTTACTTAAGGAGATTGAATAGCAGGATCCTAAGGGAAGTGAAAAATGGACATTTTAAAGCAACAAGAATCTCCTTCTAATCAAGGTCCATTCTCTTTGGGTTTATCTGGGTCCCCACTCTTTACTTTCAGAAGGAGTGATGTCATGTACAATCTTGAAAGATCAGTTAGCCATTTGAAATGGCAACAGGTAGTGTGGTATAATGGCTAGAACTTTGGACTGAAGTCAGGAAGACCTGGATGTGGAAGCTATCTCACATCTTTACTATTGGAATGATCCTGGGCAAGTCACTTAGCATTCCTAAACCTCTATTTCCTCATCTGTAAGACATCACCTCTCTCGCAAGGTTATTGGGAGATTCAGCTGAGAGAATTCAAGTCTTAAAGTTCTATATAAATATGAATTATTATTTTCAATGAGCAGCAAAATTTAAGCCTGACCTGAAATCACCAGATAATACTGCCTTTTCCTTTTAAAAATAAAATATAATGATATTTTTTATCATCGTTAAGGGAAGATGTTTAAGGAAAGGAAAAAAAATCTCCCCTAAAGATCTATTTAATTTTTCCGTGTTTCTTGAGGACTATATCATTATATGATTTCTTCTCAAGAAAGAATGACTATGATGAATTCAGAAAAAAATAATACTTGGAAAGACTTGCATGAATTTATACGTAGTAAGGTAAGTGAAAGAAAAGCAAGCAATTTACACAATTATCCCCATAATAACTAATGTTTATATAGTGCCCTAAGGTTTGCAAACTGATATATATGTGTATATATTGAAATGTACACATATGTACTCATTTGATCACAGCGATGGAAAAGAAAACAAGAAGAGAAATTAGAATTAAAATCAATTTACGGTCATTATTGACTCCCAAAACTGGATGAGAACCATAACTCTTCCTCTTGTCAGAGAAATGATAGATTATAGATGTGGAATAAGGCACAAGCTGTTGGAAATTGTTGATTTTTTTTTTTGGTCTCCTTAACTCTCTTTTTAATAAGATAAGATTCAATTGTGCATGTATTGGGGAGGGTATTGGAGAATGTCAATGTTGTTAAAAATTCATCAATAAAACATTAAAGATATGCCATAAAGGTATCATCTTTGACAGAAACTGAGACTCCAACTCATTTCATTGGCAAATGGAAAGCAAAATAGATTAGTCTTAATGGGTTTTTAATGGAATCCACATATTTCTGTGCATTGTTTAGGAGCATGAAGATTGTTCAGATAAAGTTCAGCAGGTTTCATTAGAAACCAAAAACGTATTAATTATCAACAGACATATTCCAAGGCACTGAACTCTTCACAGAAACAGGTCAGTGAATGCTTCTTTTCTGCGCTATGAGGACAAGCTCAACCCCACCCCCATCGCTCCACCCACCAGCCCAGCATCCTCCTACCCCCTCCACTGGCTTGAAACCTTAGTAGAGGATTAGAAGTGGTTCCATTCGCAACCAGAATCACAAAAGGCTAAGGGATGAAAGATTTTTTTTTTTTAATAATTACCCTCATTTGACCATGAAATTGAGTTGTGCTAGAACAGCCTATTTTGGAGCAAATCTAAACCAGAATCTCCAGTTTCAGTCCCGTTGATGGTGGATTACTTAGGACCGTAAACTGAGAAAATGCCATGATGCTATTATCTTAATTGACTGTACAAGCCCTTCTTAAGCTTAATCACGCTGCCACTATTAAAACAAAAACTCAGGGTCATTTTTGGTTATTTTAGCCTCTGTAAAATTTTCCCTTTTCTTTGCAGAATGTATATGGATATACAGATACAAATACATATACACAAATATATGTGTGTTTATCTATCTATATTAGTTTGTTGTTCAGTCTTTTCAGTCATGATCCTATTTGTGGTTTTCTTGGCAGAGATACTTTGGTGATTTGCCATTTCCTTTTCTAATTCATTTCACAGATGAGTAAACTGAGGTAGACAGAGTTAAGTGACTTGTCCAGGATCACACACCTACTATATGTTGGAGGTGAGATTTGAACTCATGCAGATGAGTCTTCCTGATAAATATATGTGTGTATGTCTGTATATATACAGACATACACACATATAAATATATTTGACACATATATTAGACATAGACATATTATATAGATATATATTAGACACATACATATGCAGATATAGATAGGTCACATATATGTGTGTATATGACATATGATATATATACACACACGTGGATGTAGTCTACCAGAGTAGAGTGCTGGGTTTGGAATTAAGCAGACATAGGGTCATATCTTGCCTCTATGTGGCCCTGGGAAAAGCACAGTGACCTCTATGTGCCTCAGGAAACAACCTGTTCTGTTATGAACCATAATACTGTGGAATGAATAGTACTGACAAAATCACATTTCCTTGTCATATTCTTGTATATGTGTGGACATATATCTACTTATCTTTGCATCATACCACCAGAGAAGGGACCATAGAGATACTCTTCTCTGGTTTAATTTCATTTTCAGATGAAGAAACTGAGTCCTGGAGAAGTTTACCCAATTCTTTTATAAAAGATCATGTTTGCCCTAGGTGTCTTAAATTGTTATGGGATGCTCAGTAATTAATGGGATTTTTTTTTCTATTGGAAGCACCCCATAGCAAATTCAGAAAGTCTGGCTCTGATATTCGCATATGCCTCAGTGGATAGGAACAAAATGTTAGGTCATTTGATTCATGACAACTAATTTATGAGGTTGTCTCGTACTGCAGATGCATAAACAATCATTCACCTTAAACAAGCTACCTTGCAAAGAGTGGAGCTAATCTTTGGTGCTAGGTATATTCTCATGGCCACCAAAACAATTTCATACAGAGGATCTCGAATATTGCTCCTTATAAATATTGATAAGACCTTGTCTAACATAATTTTTTTTTAAATTTTTCCCCTCCCTCCACATGAGATGTCATACATTCTGATTAACCCTCCCCTCAGTCTTGCTTCCCTTTTATCATTCCCTCTTCCTATCCCTTTCACTTTACTTCCTTGAAGGGTAAGATAGATTTCTATACCTCATTGTCTGTGTATGTTATTTCCCAGGTATATGTAAAAACAAATTTTTAACATTTGTTTTAAAACATTTGAGTTTCAGATTCTCTCCCTTCTTCCTTCCCTATGGCCCCTTCACTGAGAAGGCAAGCAATTCAATATAGGTTATATATGTGTAGTAATGCAAAACACCTCCATAATAGTCATGTTGTAAAAAACTAACTATATTTCCTTCCATCCTATCCCACCCCTCAATTATTCTATTTTCTCCTTTAACTTTGTTCCTTTTCTAAAATGTTTGCTTCTGACTGCCCCTCCCCCACTCTGCCCTTCCTTCTGTCATCCTCCCACTGCTATCTCCTTCCCTTCTACTTTCCTGTAGGGTAAGATACACAATTGAATGAGTATGTTATTCCCTCCTTGAGTCAAATCCGATGAGAGTAAGATTCACTCATTCCTTCTCACTTCTCCCCTCTTTCCCTCCATTGTAAAACCTTTTTCTTGCCTCTTTTATGTGAGATAATTTACCCCATTCTATCTCTGTCTTTCTCCTTCTCCCAATATATCCCTCTTTCACTCTTTAATTTTATTTTTTAGATATCATCCCTTCATATTCAACTTACCCCATGTCATCTATATATCTATGGGTCTATGTGTCTATGTATCTATGTATGTATGTATCTATCTATCTATCATCTGTCTGTCTGTCTTTCTATCCACTCCAACTACCCTAATACTGAAAAAGGTTTCATGAATTACAAGTATCATCTTTCCATGGAGGAATGTAAACAGTCCAACTTTAATAAGTCTCTTATGATTTCTCCTTCCTGTTTTCCTTTTCATGCTTCTCTTGATTCTCATATTTCAAAGTCAAATTTTCTATTCAGCTCTGGTCTTTTCATCAAGAATGCTTGAAATTCCTCTATTTCATTGAATGTTAATTTTTTTCCCCAGAAAGATTATGCTCAGTTTTGCTGGGAGGTGATTTTTGGTTTTAATCTTAGCTCCCTTGATCTCAAATATGATATTCCAACCCCTTCAATCTCTTAAGGTAAAAGTTGCTACATCTTATGTTATCCTGATTGTATTTCCACAATACATGAATTGTTTCTTTCTGGCTTCTTGCAATATTTTCTCCTTGACCTGGGAACTCTGGAATTTGGCTACAATATTTCTAGTTTTCCTTTTAGGATCTCTTTCCAGAGGTAATCAGCGGATTCTTTCAATTTCCATTTTTTCCTCTGTTTCTAGAATATAAGGGCAGTGTTCCTTGATAATTTCTTGAAAGATGATTTTTTTGATAATGACTTTCAGGTAGTCCAATAATTTTTAAATTATCTCTGCTGGATCTATTTTCCAAGTCAATGGCTTTTCCAGTGAGATATTTCACACTAACTCCTATTTTTTCATTCTTTTGGTTCTATTTTATAATTTTTTTTATAAAGTCATTATCTCAATTCTAATTTTTAAGGAATTATTTTCTTCAATGAAATTTTGGACCTCTTTTTCCATTTGGCCAGTTCTTTTTTTTAAGGCACTCTTCTCCTCATTGGCTTTTTGGACTTCTTTTACCTTTTGGGTAAATCTATTTTTAAGCTGTTATTTTGTTCAGTATTTCTTCGGGTCTCCTTTAGCTAGCTGTTTACTCAATTTTCATGATTTTCTTGTATCACTACCATTTCTTTTCCCAATTTTTCCTCTTATTTTATTTTAAAAATCCTTTTTGAGCTCCTCCATGGCCTATGACCAATTCATATTCCTCTTGGAAGCTTTTGATGTAGGACCTTTGACTTTACTATCCTCATCTGGTTGTATACCCCAATCCTCTTTGTCACCAAAGTAACATTCTATAGTCTGAGTTCTTTTACAATGTGTACTCATCATCCCAGCAAAACACTTGATATCCTAACTGTTTTTCAAGGTAAAACTCTACTTCCAGTGGGGATGGGGGTGGAGGTGGGGATGGGTGTATTATCTCAGGCTTCAGGGATTTTATATCAGCTGCTTGATCCCCTGCTGACTGTGGGCCCAGGGCTAAAGAAGCAGCCTTTGCTGCTGCTGCTGTTGCCAGCACCACCACCACCTGGACCCAGCCAGACTGGGTGCTCCTCTTTTACCCAGATCCCACAGAGTTTTCCCACTGATCTTTTTGGCCTTTGTGGGTTGAGAAGTCTGGAAACTGCTACAGCTGCCAATGATTCAGTCCCCTGAGGCTTGCTCTGGTCAGTCTGTGCTGGTGTGGCTCATACCAGACAGCATTCTACTCTCCACCCAGTGCGAAAGACCCTTCCTGTAGACTTTCTAGGTTGTCATGGTCTGGGATTGATTCACTCTGTCATTTTGTGGGTTCTGTAGCTGTAAAATTTGTTTAGAATCATTTTTACTGGTAGTTGGACAACTTTGGGGGAAAGCTCAGGGAAGTCCCTGCTTTTACTTTGCCATTTTGGCTCTATCCCCCCCTTGTCTAACATAATTTTAAATCAAAAGCTTCTATTTCTTAAATAATTAATTTTAAGGAGCTTGCAAGTGTCATTGTTATAAAAATTATTTATTATTTTTTAGAAAAATTGAATTGCATGTGACACTGTGCTGTCCTGAAATTAAGAAAATTACGAAGATCTTGTGTTACTCCTAATGACACAGATCAGAAGACAGGCATATACATGAAAAGTATATGCTCACATGAAAACTTCCTCTGCATTCTTTTAAGGATATTGTGAAGATATTCTGAATACCCTTAAGTATATGTTCTTTTCTCTCTGGGTATCTTTCTGGGCTCTTTTTTTGAGGACAGGGATTTATTTTTAATGTGTTATATGTATACTGGCTACTGGGCAGGTGGGTGGCACAGTGGATAAAGTACTAGATTCAGATTCAGGAAGACCTGAGTTCAAATCCAGACTCAGACTCTTACTAGCTGACCCTGGGCATTTCACTTACTCTGTTTGCCTCAGTTTCCTTATCTGTAAAATGAACTGGAGAAGAAAATGGCAAACTACTCAAGTATCTTTGCCAGGAAAACCCCATATAGAGGTCACAAAGGGTTGAGTATGACTGAAATGACTGAATAATAAATACTGGGTACATAGCAGGCGGTGAAAATGAATGAAAATTGCTATGATTATATTCCAAAGTTATTTTGATATGTTTTATGTATATGAATTTCAATGCCACTTTTCTTGATCTCATTTGAATTTGGTCTTCATGGTAATTCCTAGGCTTTGAAACAAAATTTGATTCAGTGACAGTATGGATGCAAGACAGGAAAATATGGTGGCCATGGACCAGAACCCCAAGTTCTCGGTTTACCAAGCTTGAATCTAATTGTGATGATATTTGCCAGAAATCTTATCTCTTTGACTAATTTTGTACTGGGGAATCTAAGAGAATAGCTCAGTATTACTTATTTCCGTATCTGTACAATATGAGTAAAAGGTGCCCATTTCCAGCCTAAAGACTCAATGTAATGATGTGCAATGGGTACAAAATAATAACTGTTTCACCTTACAGACAGAAAGGATACACTGCAACAGACTCACAATTGGTAAGATTCTCTCCCCTCTCCAAGGAGTCCACTGTTTCTTTTGGATCCTATACTATATGCCAAACTGATAACATCTCCTTATGATTAGGGCTCCCCTTGGAAGGCAAACAGTAATGGAGCTGTTAAAGGATCAGCCTCCAACATTCTGGCAAATCTCATTATCAACCCAGACATCCAATCTTATAGAACTATCTTGTGTACTTGGCCCTCGCTGGAAGGGAAAAGTACTCAAGATTGCTAGAAAGGCAATGTTCCCCCAAATCCTTTCCTGGCTTCCTCTCTTAGCATCCCCCCTCCTAGAAACTATTATCAGCATCCAATCTTATGATACAACCTTGAGGTTCTAGATTTTTCCAGAAAAGATTCATACTTAGAGTTGTTAGACATAGCACCTTTTATACTAGAGTTGAAATGTTTGAATCGTTAATGTAATGGATAAGGGAAATGTCTGAGTCTTTTGCTTCTCCACATTATGACTGAGTGAGTACCTTAATGAATTTCTATCTGTGAGTACCAGATGAGAAATTCCCTAGAGACTAGCACTGTGCAGAAACTCTTCTTTCATTAGTAGAGTAGATTTTAGGATCTTTTTTTTCTTTTCTCCATTTTGCCCAGAAAAATCTCCCTTTTTTCTCCACAAAGTTATATTTCAGAATTTTTGGGTCTATGAACACTCACTTCATGCTCTGTGGGTAGGAGTATGTTCACCTCTAAGGTGCCTTTGTCCCATGGCAGTCATTAGTACTTCCTGGGGAATGAATTGTGGGAGAATACCCTGACCTCTGGAACTCTTAAAGAAAGGAGAAAAGGGCAAAAATGTTTGAGTCTGGGAAAAATGCTTTTTATAGCATTTAATGCATTATTCTGACCCACAGCAAATAACCTCAGTCAGGCAAATTCTTCAGTCACTTAGACTCAAATACTCATCTTCATTAATACACAAAAGGGTCAAACTGTGCCACTGGGTACGTCTGCATTTTCCTGGATGAAGGTTCAGTGTCCTGTAAACTTATCAAGTAGAGGAACTCCCCTAATTAATTCCAGCACACCTGCTTAATAAGAAAGTCCTTTGTACAAAGTTCGTTCAACACAAAATTCATAACCATACCTCATGCCACTCCCATATTAAACCATGACAAGTTTTGCTGCCTGCATTAGTAGGTTGAAAGTGTATCTGCGTATATCATCTAGTTGCTCAGTCACACTGAAGGTAAATAGGGCAAAAGTTAGGCAAACTTTTCAGGTTATAACATTTGCTTTCCTTTATTCCTTAAACTCTACTCTCCTCTCTCCAGCCTCCCCAAACACATACACATACATGTAATCTGATCATGACCATGTTCTTGTGACTGGGAAGATTTATAATGTTTAATTCAATGTCTATGGAATTACATTAGGTGTACTTGGTGGACTGTGAAGACAAAATTGATATCCCTTTATGGATGACTTGAAGGAACGAAGGGTCAGAGAAGGGGCAGTTTATCTCTCAGAACAGATAACCACCTAAATCCCTAGTAACATTGTGGTGGGTTTGAGGGTATCTGAAGCCTGATGTGTCTTTTGGAGAGTTCCCTTTCTCCAGGTCTTAATGAGTCCTCCCACTTTCCTCAGTGGTGGACAGGTAGAGTTGTTACGCTTATTGTTTACCCATCCCCAGTACATTTCTTCTGGCTACTTAAATATTACCAGAAAAATGATTTCTAGATTTGGTGGACACACTTGGCATTATTTTACTTAGTACTTGGTGATTCTTTAGTACCATTGCCATCAGACACCTTATCACAAAATTTTAGAATTGGGAGTACCATACTATATCTCTATGTCTCCCATATAAATTTTTTCTTCTCATTGCAAAGTTTTGATTAAAATGAACCACTGGAATATGACCTCCACTCTGTTAATAGAAATATTAATATAGAGTATAGAGTAAATTATATATCCATAATTCCAACATATTTCCTAATTACCCACATGAATCAAAGAGTGCTAGAGTTTGAAAGGGGAAAGGAATGTTAGAGATCATTTGGCTCCATATCCTCAATATAAACATGAGTAAACTGAGTTCCAGAGATGTTGAGACTTTGAAATTAGGGCTAGTTAACTTATAGTGGTGAGGTTAGAATCCCCATCTCCTGACTCAGTATAACCCTAATTCTCTTACACTATATAACTCTTTCATTGGAAAACAGAGTTCATTTTTTTCTTACAGTTAATTATAATTTTCTTGGCCCATCAGAGTAGATGTCATACATCAGAAAATTGCTGACTGAGCCTTGGGACTCCTTCCCACTTTCTTCACTGCAGGGATTGCTGTGAACAGAAAAAGAGGTAATCCCTGTCTCTCTGTATGTTCCTCCTGTCTTTTCATCTCAATGGGAGCTTTACTGTGACCTTTTTACTTATGCATGTCAGTTTCATTATCTTTCATTAACTAAATTTTCATGAAATAGGATTCTAGTGATGGGCTTCTCTGTGGCGTCTCTGCCTTCTCCTACAAAAAAAAAAGAAGGAAGACATGATGGTGTCAAATTAGGTACATGGGAAATGGCAGAAAGCCTTCCTCAATGGAAATGCTTTCTTCTGTGATTTTAAAAAAAAAGCGATCATAGAAATGTGGTTGATGTGAGTATGGAGACATGCATAGATACTTATGTGGAGTAGTAAATAATGAAAGTGGAATAAATTATTAACTAAAACAACTTTACATGGAAAACAAACAACTGTTATTAATTTATTCAGCTTTATAAACTATCTAGCAATAGAGAGATGCTAGTTATTTCATTAAGAAGACTCTCGAGCAACTATAGGAAACAGAACCATGTATTAGGTGGTAGGGGGAGATAATACTACAGATAAATCACACTTAATGCTGGTAGCTGGTTTTGTGAAGCCATGATGTTAAATAAAATCACATTACGAGGTTGCACAGTGGATAGAACACTGGCCCTACGGTAGGAAAGACCTGAGTTCATTCAGTGTCAGACTGTTGCTAGCTGCGTCACCCTGAGCCTCTCAGTTTCCTTTGTCAATTTCAGTTTCCTCAAGTGTGAAATGAGGATAATAGTGACAGGTCCTTCCCAAGGCTGTTGTGGGGATCAAATGAGATATGTATAAAACACAGTCCTTAACAAACATTTGTATCCTTTCTTCTAAAGGAGCAATATCAAAAATAGGTGAGGAATGAAACAATGTTATCGCTGGGCTTCTCAAATTAACAACACAGTCTGGGTTATAATTAACAATGTAATTGAGAAATATCAATGACCACATGGACCTTTTGGTTACCTTACATCTATATGTAACTTCGACATTACATCATTGCTACTTTTATAACTGCTGAGAGGTAGATAATACCAGCATTAGCTTATTATTTTACAGAAATAGAAACTGGGGATCAAAGAGATTAGTTTTCCCATGATCACAAAGCTAGTAGGTAGTGGGTTGGGATACAAACCCGAATTTAGAGGGGGAAGGGATCTCAGAGGTCATCCAATCAAACCATCTTTTTACAAATGAGAACACTAAAACCCAGGAAGGTGACATACCCAGGGGATGCCCAGAGACTGGGTTTGAAGCCCAGTCCTTTGAGTTCAGCACTCTTTCGACTGTATGATCTTCTGATTGGGTTCTGGTCTAGGATTTAACCCATTGAACTGTGAGGCTTAGAAAATGTGTTTCCTTTCCTTTGATGAGTTTGTAGTTTCTGTGAGACCAAAGTTAGATGAATTCAACAATTTTTTTCTATTTCAGAAACTGCTAAATAACAATAAAATTGCATAGATATAAGTCGAAGAGACACAGAATAATTAGTGACCCATGTGGAAAGCACTTCATCTAGAAAGGTTTTCTGGACCAGATAAATTTTAAATCAATTCTTTTCAGAGTGATGGATGGATAGACTGGCAAGGGAGTAGTATGAGGGAAGGTTCCACAAAAGAGGGGATTTTCTATCTAGAGAGAAAAAGGAGAGTAAAAACATTGGGTATGGGATGGCAGTTGCTTGACTAGTATGGAAGGGCCTTGGCGAATGAGGTTGAAGAAATAAATTGAATGGAATACACTGATGAAACTCTTGTCTGATGGTGTATAGGGCTGGTCAATCTTGTTAATCAAATCAGTCTATTTAGGTGAATTGCACATGCAAGAACATGCCTATTGCAGCATGGATGTTGTCTGAGTGTTCACCAATAGGGAGATGCCTAGGACTGCTTAACCTAATCTGAACAGACCCAGGGGAGTCAATGTGGGGTGAGACCTTTTTAGCTAAAATATAGCATGAGATATTTGGTGGGGGCGGAGCCAAGATGGCGGAGTAGAAAGACTCACATTTGCTAGCTCCGAATCCACAGCCCATAGATTTCCTGTAAAAAGAACTCCTGACAAATTCTGGAACAGTGGAAGCCGCGCAGAAACACAGTGAAGGAGATTTCCATTGTAGAGAGCCCTGAAAAACCAACCGCAAAGGTACCCCAGACGGGAGCGGAGCCCTGCCCTGTGGAGCGCTCCACTTCCCCTACCACAGCCGCGGAGCTCTGCCTGGCCACGCGGCACGGAGAGGAGCCAGCAGACCCAAGCAGGCTTCAGAGACATGAATCTCTGGGCAGCCGCGAAGGTCCCTCCACCCACAGATGCACAGGTCAGTGAGAGAGATGGGCTGAGAGGGGAGCGGGGTATCTCCGGGACTCGGACTCCCTTGGGAGGCTGCGGCCGCGGCAGAGGCAGAGGCAGCTTGGCCAGAGGCCCCCAGAGCAGGCAGGAGCTCCACCCCAGCTCCATTACAAAAGATCTCTGCATAAACCCCCTGAAGGAACTGAGCCTGGGAGGCGGCCCTGCCCCCACCTGAGAACCAGCAGATAAGCTCCCATTGAAGAGCAGTCAGGCCTGCCGCCAAAAGCCCTGAGGCTGGGGAGCAGCATTTGAATCCCAGACCCCAAGCACTAGCTGGGCGGACCTAGGCCTGGAGTGGAGAGGACTCTCAGAAGTCAAGTAACTGGCTGGGAAAATGCCCAGAAAAGGGAAAAA